>VBSM01001562.1:23413634-23497029 GCA_008086735.1 Cheirogaleus medius | reverse complement strand
CCCCCCCCCCCCCCGTCAGGCATCTTGACTCCCTTTTCCTCATTCTCTTTTCTCTTTTCCTCACCTTCTTCTTGCCCTCTCTGACCTTATTGACTTTAATATAAAACTGATATAACACGAGAACAAATATTTGTTCCCAGTTTTTAGTTGCAAAATCAAATTTTAAAATCTCATAGGCCTCCTTCAGAAAACAACTGAATTTCTTTGTTACTTCCATGCTGCCTGGGATTGTATCCTTTCCTTCCATTTTAAAATCAGATATGTGAATTATTTGTTTTTCTTTCAAAATACACAGAGTTTAATTACATTTTAAATAGTTACCCGCGTGGCCTTGGTTGTAATTTATTTCCTGTGGGTCAATGCCTTGCAATATAAAAAGGACCTTGCCCCTCAAGTACATTCTAAGTAGAACAAGTGACGGGGAAATTGGTATTTATACACTTGGTATCCAACATCCAGGCTTTTATTAAAATGAGAACAATGATAAATATTCTTTATTTGGTATATCTCTTAGCCTGGTATCCACCAGGACCTCTTAGCAACAGCCACACAGACGGTCCCATGCCGGCCATTCTCATGCTCACTGATTGTTTGAGGTCTTGTCTCTGTTAACCTAAAGTTCCTGATGGTGTATGTCCCCCGCAGGGCTCTCTTTTTTTTTTCCCTTTTGTACACAGAAAAGAAATATTTTCCATCTTCCTGAATCTACCAGGAAGCATGTGGGATTTAATCACCTCTGTTATTATATTTCTTCTCCCCCAATGTATTAACGCTCCAAAACTTGCTTAGTCATTTGTAAAATTCAGCCACAGGACTTGCTACTGCCCTTCTGTGACAATCCATCACAAGGAAAGTCAACTAAATTGTATAAGCTGTGCAGCTACATTTGTGAGAGCTGACATTTTTTCTTGACTACAAACTACACAGAACCTTAACATCTGCATCTTCATTATTTTTAGCAGAATATAATCCCAGGGTCTGTGTGTGGAAGTACTTCTTTTTTTTTTTAATCCACCCAGGCTTTATGAAAGATAATTTTTTCCTTCCTTGATAAGAGAATCCATTTATTATGAATACATTTGTAATCCCAAAATTCTCTATAAATGTACAAAGCTAAAGAACAGGCCATTTCTATTTGAAACAGAAACACTTGGATAAATGAGTATCAGGCTTCTCTTATTTTTCCTTTCTTTTCCAGCAAGGCTGTCACCTTTGATAAACCACTATTTGCCTAAGGAGACATATATAGTAAGATAATCATGATAATAATAATTATTATTGCAATAGAAATGCTAGTTTGTCCATTTTTCAATGTTCTCTTTCTTTGCAGAAATTCCAACTATAAATTCCTTAGTCAGTGCATTTGGAACTAAAAGTAATGTTTCCAATCATTGAATATTACTTTGAGCCTGGTGCTTTTACAGAATTATATCATGTGATCTTCATAATAACGTGGTGAGAAAGGTGGAGTGGGTATTATCCTTTCCCTTGTACAGATTAGGAATAAAGCACCGAGAAGTTAGGTCCTTTTCCTGAGGCCACAGGGCCATAGTGTTAGAGAAAGGACTTTGTGTTCCTCCCACTGTTCCTCCCGCTCTTGGGCTTTGAGAAGACCCAATAAATATCTTCTCTCTTCCCTGCCCTGACCCAACTGAGGTGAGATATAAGACAAAAGAGGAATACACATGGGACATCAAAATACCACATTTATAACTTATTAAGCAGATCTTAGTGTATGGGCTTATATTTATAGGCATTTATAATACTCAATCCTAGGATTAGATAGACCTCCCTTCCCAGGCACGGACAATGCTAGATGCCACAGTCC
Source organism: Cheirogaleus medius (assembly GCA_008086735.1). Taxonomy (NCBI): domain Eukaryota; kingdom Metazoa; phylum Chordata; class Mammalia; order Primates; family Cheirogaleidae; genus Cheirogaleus; species Cheirogaleus medius. Next base: position 23,495,201 of record VBSM01001562.1, on the reverse strand, counting down.
TCCCCACATGAGGGGCCTATCCCTTTGAAGTGAGGAACAGAGCAGAAGGCATGCTTCCTGTAGGCAGCCTGACTCCCAAAGAATAAGGGGAGGAAGGAGCTGGGCTCTGTATGTCCAGTTTGTCTTCCCAGCCCCCGATCAGGTAACTCACCCTCCTCCATGGGAGGAGCAGGGAGTGAGTCCCAAGGCTGGAGAGGTTAAGACAAATCTCTCCTCATGGAAACAGAGAAAGGAAAGTGCTGTCCCTCCTCTCCCATATGCTGTGCCCCCTCTCAAATAGATTGTTATACCTGGAAAGTTGAGAGAACTTTCTTTCACACACACCCCCAACACTCTCCTGCCCCTGCCCTGTCTTCTTTATCCTCAGTTGCCCAAGCCAGAAACCTAGGCATCATCTTTGATTCCTTCCTTTGATTCACCCATCATATTGGATCCATCAGAAAGTTTTTTTGGTTGACTCTTTAAAACAGACCTCAAATCTGTTCGCTTTTCTCCATCTCCACTGCCACCAACTTTGGTCCAAGCCACCATTGTCTTTCACCTAGATGATTGAAACTGCCTCCTAACGGGTCTATTTCCACTTGGAGCATTTCTCACATAGGATGTTCATGAGGCAACAAGGAGCTCATCCTGGGTAACAGGGGATAGGAAGGTGGAGCCAGATTATTCAAGGGGCTTGTTATCTTAGACACCTTCATTTTGAACACAATGAACCATGGAAGTCCCATAAGCAGGAGAGGGAAACCTATCTGGGCCACCCTGTACCCATCACCTATGGGAATGTGGGTGGTGACCTGTTCTCTGGACCTCAGGATCTTCATATGTACATAGGAGGGCTAGGAAAATGATTTCTAAGCTTCCTCCAGCTCTGAAATTCCATGTTAATTATGAAAGCACAGAGGAAAGACTTTACAAAATAATTCTGCCCAAGAAATTTTAATTAGAAACTTTGGTAGCAAGTTATGCTTGGTGTTGAATGAGCCGCATGTCTGATCTACTCAAGGTGTCACCAGTGGCTGCCCCACAGTGTTACCAAAGGGACTCAGGGTTGCCATCTGACTACACATGCAGACTACATAACTTGAAATAAAGTTCTGTTTGCATTGCAGCATGTTGTCTTTATATATCTTTGGAGTAGCTGGGGAAAAGCTATTCCTGGCTGCTACCATCGGGTGATGTCTTTCAGAAAAAAAATGAATTGTGTTCTAGTTTGCTTTTTTTTTTTTTTTTTTTTGAGACAGAGTCTTGCTCTGTTGCCCAGGCTAGAGTGCCGTGGTGTCAGCCAGCCTAGCTCACAGTAACCTCAAACTCCTGGGCTCAAGCAATCCTCCTGCCTCAGCCTCCCAAGTAGCTGGGACTACAGGCATGCGCCACCATGCCCAGCTAATTTTTTCTATATATATTTTTAGTTGTCTAGCTAATTTCTGTCTATTTTTAGTAGAGACAGGGTCTCACTCTTGCTCAGGCTGGTCTTGAACTCCTGAGCTCAAACGATCCACACGCCTCAGCCTCCCAGAGTGCTAGGATTACAGGCGTGAGCCACTGTGCCTGGCCTCTAGTTTGCTTTTGTGTCTCCCCATCAACTGCAATAGAGGATATAGCCAACCATCACGTCCTAGGATCTGAATCTCTGTCTCCAAGTGAAAAATCAGAAAAAGTTTTTCTGCATAATTATTTCAATCTAAGAACACTAATAAGTCTACAGGAACAAGTTAGGCCCTAGACATAGGAATAGTGGGCAAAAGATATTGGCCCCAAATTAACAACTTCACAACCTGTAATTCTACTATTATAGCTTAATTTCCTTCAATATTTCTGGCTTTTCCAACTGTAAGAATCTCCAGACATCTCTTAGAGCCCATCAGCAGTGAACAAGTTAATTAGCAGTTAACATTAACAGAAATAAATTGACCACTTGATAAAAGCAATAATGTGACCCAGGATAGTTTCATTGAGAAGAGTAAAGGAAAACTACAAGGGAACCAAAGACTGACCAGCTCAGCCTTGCCAAAAGCAAACCATATTTAGGTCAGGTCTGCCTGACTCGAAAGGGGCAGCCAACAGCCTTCCTTGACTAAATATCATCTAACCTTCCAACCCCATGATTTTAACATTCTGAAGTTCTGACCCCAATTTCTTGAAGTATAATAACAAATAAGAAACCAAAGTAGAAAGGAAGTGTTGATGGTTATATTACAGAGGGCAACCGCCTTCTCAAAGTTGTATTTCTATAAATCTCTTAGTCTACTCCAGGATATTTTCCATATTGTAAAATTTATAATAAATGCTTCCAAAAATACCTCACAAATGAACTAAATTCAACATTACAGTGGCATGAGAAAAGAATTCTGTTGATAAGACTTCATCTTTACAATTTTTTTTTTCAATTAACGCACCAGCAAAGAGCTCCTATCAAGATCAACCAAACCAAAGGAAGATTAATAGTAATGGCTAACATTTGTCGAGTATATGCTGTGTTCTAGGTGCTGTGCTTAGATTTAGTTATTTCATTTAATCCTCACAATCCCTCACAATCCCCAGCTCTATGAGATAGATACCATTACTTTACACACACACACACACACACACACACACACTACATGTGAGGAAGCTGGACTTCAATAGGCTCAGTAACTTGCACAATCTTACACAGTTAGTAAGTGACAGAGCCCGAACGCAAACCCAAGTTGTCTGACACTGTTTGAAGTCTACAATTTTACCACTATAGGAGATATTAAGGACTACATTCAGGTTCTGCTCACACATTCAAGGCCATATTCCTGTCCATGAAAGAAGACTCCTCGACAGAATATGAAGTTTAAAAATCTGCTAGAATGACTTCCAGAAGCTATTTTAGCAATTCACATCCACTGACCTCAGGTAATATTGATTATTTACATGCAAAGATGCTAGCAATTGTATCATGTTTGGAGAGTTTGGAACAAGATGCCTCAGGAAAATTCATGGCTTGCAATATAACCATTAATGCATATGAAGGCAAAAATCATAATAGTAGTAATAGATAGCACTTATAAAGAGCTTACTATGTTCCAGGTGTTGTCTTAAGCATGCATATTAACTCATTTATTCCTCATAGCAATCTTATGAGGAAGGTCTGTTATTATTAAGACGTTGTATACTTGAAGAAACTGAGGCACAGAGAAGCTAAGTAACTTCTCCAAGGTCACACAAGTATTAAGTTGGAGAGCCAGGTTTTGAACCCAGATTGTTGGAGCCACATGGTTCTTAAGCACAGTGACCTACTGTCCCTATTGTGGTGTATAAACAATGAATAACAGTCTATTCAACAACATCGTTTCACAATGTCCTTTACCAAAGTGGTCAGACAACTTTGACAAGGACTAAACAATGAATATTTCTGGAAGCTATGTTGTGAGTGTGCAACACGGATAGTTCCTTTAAATATGAAACGCTTTCATTTTTCGTCACAACTGGTCAATACCAAAACCTGCTGGGAAGGAATCTGTTTACACCGTTAGGAATTAATTGAAGAAAATTAACAGATTTCCCACATTTTAGAGATATTGAGAAGTTTCAAGGCAGAGTTAGAGTTGCTCTCTGCAGGTCTTATAATTGCATATATCCAAAGCAAGAGATGTACATTTATTTGTCTCTTAGAAAAAAACTGAAGCTCTGGTGTATATGATCAAGCAACTTATTCTAGAATAAACTGTACATTTCTCTTTACTGTGAAACTTTTTGGAAACTATAGGTGAACTGTGAGCATAGAACTGAAGTTATAGCTATATACGTGATCTATTGGTCCAACAGCTCTTTGCTATTGGCTACTGGGAGTGTCCTTTGGGGGCATTTGTTGCCTTCGTCATGGCTTGATTGCTGGGGATAGACACCCACTGAAGCAATCAAAAATAATAAGTGCAGTGGGGGATAACATCCCAGAAATAACGTCTAGGGAAATCTCACAGAACTCAAACCAGGAAGTAAGTTAAGCCTGTGGGGTCATGTTTTGGGAAATGGGGAGTTTCTAATGTTTCTAGTCGGATTCCTGTTCTGAATGTGCTGGTATATTTGTATAGCACTTTATCATTTATAAAATGCTTTAGCATATTCATCCTTGCTGTGAAAGGTAAAATTATTATTCCCATTTAGAGTGTGAAGAAACCGAGGCTTAGAGAAGTTAAATGGCCCAGAGTTTTGGAACCAAAGAGTAGCAGAGTTGGGGCAGGAGATTTAGGACTTCTGGTATCACATGCAGTGTCCTTTATATTTCCTAAGGACTTCCTATATGACCATAATCATGAGAGGTTTAACTCAAGGGTTTATATCAAGAAATCATACGTTGTACTTACATATGTCAACTTTCTGTTTTTGGAAAATATGGTAAAATCAGTATTCTTCACTTTCTTTTGTCATTATATCATTTCTATGAAAAGGACTACCCCTGGGGAAAGATATTTGTAATTCATAATGTGCTTACTCTTTATAAAGCAAGAGCTTTAAACTTGTAGAGAGGAATACTTGATTTATTCTGTGTTTCCCTTTTGTAGAAGTCAATCTTTGCTAATATATCTAATCATTGACTGGAAAAAACAAAGTGACCTGGTGTTGAACTGGCCAATAAGAAAAATGACAAACAGTATCAACTTCTGACTTTGTTCCATAGTGCATTAGTGCAACATAAACTGCTGTTTATTACCACTGACAGGTCTTCTTATGGTTTTGAAGCTGTATTTAATGCCAACATGGGCAGAGGCCCTGAGCACAAATTGCTAATTCTTCCAAGTAACATAGTGTGGTGAAAAGAGACCAAGCTTTAGACTTAAGCATCTCTGAGTTAGCATCCTGGCTCAGTTATTGGTAAATTACTTACATTAGATAAATTACTTAACTTCTCTTAGCCTCATGTTCCTTGTGTGTGTATGGGGTCAACAATATCCACTTTGCATGGTTGTCGTGAATATTCTATGTATGTAAAACACTGGCACAGAAACCTGGTTACACGGTAAGCTCTTCGTATATGACAGCCGTCATTGCTATTATCTGAAGAATCAATAAGTCCCATGATTACCTCCATTTCTTTACAATTTGAACTGATCACAAGCTTCATTTAGTACCTTTTTAAGGCTAGTTCGCCATATCCGGTGCTGGAGTAATTGGTATGATGCTTATGTCTCTGCTGGTCTACTGGCTTAGAAGATCAAGATGGAAAGCCGAGTCATGAACCGTCTGCTGCTGCAAAGCCAGATTATGTTGTCCTCTCTCTTCAAAGCAAGTTTTAGTGTCAGAAGAATCTTGACCTGTTTTTTCTGGATGGTCAAATATATATGCTTAGCAGGATTTGGCTAATATCTTGAATTTAGCATGAAAGGAGGGCCCAGTGGAGAAATTTCCTGAGGAATTCATGCTATTTATAAGGCATCAGTGTGAATCATCTGCCCATGACAGACACTGTCTGTGAGGGAAATAGCATTGTTTTTCCATCAAAAAACATACCATCCCTTAACTTCCATTAGGTACTGAATACCTAATATTAGCCAAGTATGACTGTATTATAATAATAGAGTAAGACCATGCTGCATGAACCACAATCAGACATGTCTTTGAAACAATATTAGTTGGAGACTATATCCAAAGGCTACTGATTCATTTTTATCTTGTAAAAGGAAAAAAAAAACCCTATAAAATCTTCAGCATCTTAAATAGGTGCCTCACCACCCATGCCAAAAGGGACCAGCAGCCCCTCATCTCAGGAAATTGCTCCAGACGTTGCCTCCCACCAGTCTCTACAATGACTCAGTATGAGGTTAATACAGAGCAGTTTTGCAGCAATAAGAAATGTCTTGGTTAAGCCCTCTTGCTCTTAACTGTAGTTTTTTAAAACTTATATACAACATAATAATAATTTTAGAGACTTCATGGGAGAATATCTTGCATACATTCAAGATTTTAAAATTTAGTGTAGCATTCTGAATGTAACTTAACAAAATCACATACGGAGGCCCACTAGGGAGAGAATGGAAGGTCTATCATGTAAAATTGATTAACCACATATTAAATATTTTCTAATATGTACACCAGTTTATTGATTTTAAGTAACCACCTACTCTTTAAAATTGCATATATAAAGTGAAAGTTCTGTGCTAGATCTTTTAAATATGAAATGGATAAAATATGTAACTAGGATGGATTTTATTTAATTATATGTATCATTAGAACTGTTGAATAGAAACTATTTATGAAGCCAGCTGAGGCTGTATAAGAAAATTGCCACATTTACTAATTGCCCCTTCCCTCACGCAAGAAAGCATGCTCACCACCTAGACTCCTGTAGAAACAGAGAAAAGAAATAATAATATTTGTGTAGTTTCGTAAGCTTTTTTGAAAAGACAGTGAAAATCTTTTATGTTGGAAAATTACTTTCATGTGATAATCTAAAGTTTTGGCCATATGATTAATATGGGCCTGTCAAGGTAGTCTTTTAGTTTTCAGGCAGGTTGATCTGTTTTGTAAGATCTGAGAAGATGATGCTTGAAATATTGTCTTTTCGTGGTGAAAATGATACAGGGCAGGTGTGAAATTGGACAGATTTTACTTCAAAAGGGGAATTAAGTGCTTTGGATACTGTGGCAATGACATCTGTCATCCAAGGTATTATGGAAAAACTGGAAAACTTGCCATGTGCACTTAAAATAAATATTGGCTTCTGCCATTTTTGAAAAAAAAATTTTATGTATGTGTGAAAATAGTTCATTGTAAGTTTTATCCAGTTAAAGGTTAATACTGTCCTGCCTTCTTTGGAGAAATGACAAGATTCTTTTAAAAAAATCTCCGATTCCTCATTTTTATCAATATATATTTGCTGACTTAAAATTACATGTCAGACAATAATATCAAAGTCATAAAAATTATCTGAACCAAACAATGTAGAAAGAACTGTAGAAAAGGAAGGCAGTTCTATTTAGTAGATTATTGTAATGTCAACACATAGTACAAGAACAAGAAAAGTAAACAAACTGAGGTGTGTAGTTCTCTGAAGAGACATTCAGTTTTAGTACCAATAACTCCATGGAGTAAATTTTTAGTTTAGTGGTTTGGCCACAGTGTTCCTATTAACATAATGAGAGTTGGGTTGTTAACTGCTCATGTGTGTTGCTAAAGCACACCCCTTAGAAATCTGCAAATTAAAGACATAATGTGTGCCAAACATATTGGTAATGACAAGAGCTTTGATTCTTCAGTTTTCATTGTATTGTCCATCGCCATTTAAAAATTGTAAAATGTATCATATATCCAAGTGGGACAATTGAATATATATGCACAGCATAAAGAGGAATAAAATGGACTTCCTTCTGTCCACACCAGATTAAAACATAAGACGTTGCCATTACCACTGAAGTCTTCTGTTGCCCCTCCACAATAATATTATTCTCCTCCCTTTTATTGCCATGGTGAGTATTGTATGATTATTCCCTTGTTTCCCACCCCCTATGGCTTTGCCACCTGTGTATGTTTTTCTATATAATAATGCAATTTCATTTTGCCTGCTTTTAAACTTTGTATAAATGCAATCATTCTACATGTATCCGTCTGTTTCTTTTTCTGCCCAACATTATGTTTTTGAGATTAATAATTCATGTTGAAATGTGTAACAATAATTTCCAATGCTGTATAATGGTCCTTTGTATAAATATATCACAATTTATTCATTCTACTGAAGATAGGCTTTTGAGTTATTTCTACTTTTTTTTTTTTTGCTGTTATCAATAATGCTGCTATGTACAAAATGTGACAGGTCTCCTGGAATTTTAGCATCATATTTATACGACAGCAAACTCTTAACTAGTCATTTCTTAGTTATCCAATGTTTATCTCGATGATCTTGTTCTGCTCCATCTTCGTCTTCAAGGTGTGTACAGGGTCAGCACTACCATGGCTATCAGGGCACAAACTCTGGCTTTCCCTACCAAGCCCATTCTCCCTGTGGCCACCTTGTCCTTGGACAAGGCCCTAATTTACCTCCCAGAGAAGAAGAAGAGGCCGCTCATGGTAGACATGAAAGTGTGGAGCCATTCAGATGTTCTGGGGTGAATCCTGTGAAAGCCCCCCCCAACCATCTTTTCATATGTTTGTGTTGTATGTGTTTCCTCTCTCTCTCTCTCTCTCTCTCTCTCTCTCTCTTTGTGTGTGTGTTTGTTTCCTCTTCTTGTGAACTATTGGTCTATGTCATTTGCTCATTTTTTCCATTAAGTTTGCTTTTTTCTTATTGATTTGTTAGAGCTCTTTATATATATTCAGAACACCAACCTCCTTGTTGGTTATATTTATTGCAAATACCTTTCTTCTCTATTGCTTGCTTTTCACTCTTAATGGCAAACTCAAGTTTTTAATTTTGATACAACTTAATTTATTGATCTTAAAATGTGCATTTTTTGTTCTTGTTGAAGAAACACTTAGGGTAAAAAGGAAAATATTCTCCTATATTGTCTTTGGAAAATTTTACAATTTTGATTTCATATTAAGTATTTAATGTAATTATAATTTATTTTTGTGTTAGGGTGTAGGATATGAATACAATTCCTTTTTTTATATTTGGATAAACAATTGATCTTGGGTCACTTATTGAATAGTTCACCTTTTCCCATGATCTGTAATGCGTGCTTTGTCATAAATCCATTTTCCATGTATGTATGGGTTTGTTACTAGGCCAATATTCTACCAGTATATTACTCTATACCTGTATCATTACCACACTGCCTTAATTTCTGTAGTTTATTCTCCCTAACCCCCATGCTTGATAGTATTTCAGTTGGAATTGCACTGAAGTATAGGTCACATTGGAGACAATTAACTGATTTATGATATTCAGTCTTCCTACCCAATAATATGATGTATTTTCTTTTTATTTAATCTTCTTTAATATCCTTTAATACACTTTTTTCATTATAAAATCTTACACATTCCTTGTTATATCTTATTCTAGATATTTAAAAATGTTTAATGCTATTTTAAATAGTGTATTGTTTTAAATTACATTTTTAGTCAATTGTTGTGGGTATCTAGAAATGCAATTTACTTTTGTGAATTGATTTGGAATCTAACTCATGTAAACTTTTTTTATCCATATCTTAAGATTTTCTGTGTAAGCAATCATCATGTGCAAATAATGAAGGTTTTGTTTCTTTCTTTATAATTTTTTATGTTTTATTTCTTTTTCTTGCTTCTTTGCTGTGCAAGGACTGCAGTGCAATGTAGAATAAGACTGATTATAACAAGCATCCTTATCTTGCAGCTGATCTTATAGAAAATGCTTTCAAAATTTAATCATTAGGTATGAGGTTTCTGTGGGTGTTTTGAAATGCCTTTTATTGGAAGAAAGTCCTCTTCTATCCCTAGTTTCCTAAGGGACTTGTTGATATTATTTTTAAAATCACAAATGGATACAGAATTTTATCAAATTTTTTGGCCTCTATTAAGATATGAGTTTTTTTCACTTTACATTGTCAATGTGGTGAATTACTTTAATTGATCTTCTCATGTGAAAACAATCTTGAATTCCTAGGAAACACCAAATTGGTCATAATAAGTTATTATTTTTATACATTGTCTGATTTGTTTCATAAAAATGTTTGCCCTGAGGATTTTTGCATCTATATTCATTCATAAGTGAGACTGGCCTATATGTTCTTTTTCTTTAATATTCTTGTCTGATTTTAAAAGCAAAGTTATATCACAAATGGATTGGAGGAATAATCCTTCTATTTCTGTTCTATGGAATAGTTTGTATAATTTAGAATCACCCAATGCTTGGATGTTTGGTAGAATTTCCTGGAAATCTATCTGGATCTAGATTGTGTGTGTGTTTGTGTATTTAATGGGAATATTTTAAACTACTGATCTAATTTCTTTAAAGTTTATAGGACTATTCATGTTCTCAAAAAGATGTTTTCTGGGTAGTTTGCATGTATCTCTTTATTTCATCTAACTTTTCAAATTTATTGGCACAAAGTTGTCCACAACATCTTCTGTTCAATCTCTACAGCAACTATAGTTTTACCCCTTTTATTCCTGATTTTTAAAAATTTAACACGTCACTCTTTTTTCCCTCTTGATTATTCTCTCTAGAGATTTTTACATTTTACTTTTTTGAATTTTTTTGATTCTTATCTTGGTCTATTTAGTGCTGCTATAACAGAATACAAACTGGGAAATTTATAATAAACAGAAATTTATTGGCTTGCTGTTCTGGAGGCTGGAGAGTCCAAGATCAAAGTACTGTCATCTGGTGAGGGTCTTCTTACTGCATCATAACATGGTGGAAGCCATCACAGTGTTAAAGGAAAAAGGGTAAACCCAATCCCACAATAATGAACCCTTCTGATAAAGGCATTAGTCCTTTCATGAGGGCAGAACTCTCATGACCTAAACACCTCTTAAAAGTCCCACCTCACAATACCATAATAATGATGATTAAATTTCAATATGAGTTTTGGAGGGGACAAACATTTAAACCCTAGCAATTCTCTTTATTATATGTTTGCTTCCTTTTTAATTAACTTTTGTTCTTATTTTTATTATTTTTTTCTATTTTCTTGAAGGTATTTTGCTGTTCTTTTTTTCTAACTCCTTATATTTGGATGATCATTTCATTAAGTTGAGCTTATCTTTCTTTTCTAATATAAGCATTTAAGACTGAACTTTTTAAACTGTCCAACAGTTTTGATACATCATATGTAATCATCTGATGTTTTTATAAATATTTATAAATATTAAAAATATTTTATAAATTCCATTTTAATTTTTTGATTGATAGGTTATTCAGAAAAGTATACTAAATTTTCAAATATTTGATTTTGCTAGTAATCATTTTATTACTATTTCTAACTAAACTGCATGGGGTTAAACAATATTTGCTGCATGATCCCAGTTATCTGACATGGTGATTTTAAATTTGCTAGCTTGGTGACCTAGATTTTGGTCAATTTCATAAATGTTCCATGTCAACCATGGAACCAATTATATGAAGTCTCCTATTGTTGGGTGCAGTGAGCTAGAAGTGTGAAATGTACTTGTATGTGAACATGTTGGTGGGTGAGTTATGGTGGGGATGGGGATGACAATACTCAGTGATGCCCATAAGCAAATCTCTCTTAACTAAGGCAGAGGGACTAGGACATTATGAAGTTTTTAAGTTTGAATTTCAGTAGATATTGGAAGTCTATTGTTACTCTATCTGAAGGAGTATATGGGAATCTTGTAGATTTGGGTAACTCAGGACTTGTTGCAGTTTCTACTGCTTCTGTTGTTCCATACTATGCAGATCCTAAACTGAAGAAGAATTCCAGTTGGTTAAATTGATTGCTCATTTTACTGAAGCATCTCAGAAATTAATTGAAATTTATAGAGTGGTTCCTGACCCTGTTACTTCCATGAGAGTGAGTGCTAGCGGATATGTCAAATCTTTCTAACCCCGCAAAACTCAAAAAAGTGATAATGCTCTAATTAGCTAGCCATTCCAAGTGCTTGATCTAGTTCATAAAAAAGCCACTGCAGCATTCTGCCAGCTGGCCAAGGAAATGCTCTGGAACAAGGCAGCAGGCAGAACAGTTCCAAGAGGGGCCAGCCAACTGTATTCTAGGTGGAATGACTTAAATGAGGCTGCCACAAAACACACTGACTCAGTTCTCCAGTGTGTCTGGCTAGAGGGCTCCTACTCACAAGCATTTCTTAGAAAGTACCTTGGTGCTTTATTTAGGGAAAATGCACTGTGGATGCTGAGCACACATTGTGTCCATCCAGACTATCTGCACATAATTCCTGCCGATGGGATCCATCCTCTAAATGACCTAACCACATGTTGACACCTTTGGTTTGATGTGTCACTCCCACTATCGGAAGGATAGAGATTCATGTCCCATTTTTTTGTGGAACATGTGGCCATATAACTTCTGCAGGGAGTCCAAGTACACTAAGCACTGTTGCTTATTTGCAGCCTGAGATAGTGTGAACACCAGTGAAATGGAAAACGTAGCCTGGGAGTGGGGAAGAAAGGCTTCAGGGACACAGGGGCTTACAGTGGGGAAGGGAATGTGTGTGGAACCAACCAGCCAGGGATCCACCTGGAAGGTCAGCAGGAAACAGTGTCATGCTGCTTCTGAGCCCTTTTCCCACTGGAAGATGCCTGAGCTTTTCTAACTTGGCCTTTCAGTGGTTGAACACATTGCTGTGGCTGGAGGACTTGTTCCTATCATTCTCTTCCAGAATTATATCTACTGGTTTAATAGTTCATTGAGAATTTTTTTCAGGAACCAATATCAGGCTATTAGTTTTTAGTTGCCAGTATTCATCTTTTTGGAAAATCAGGATGTTTTCTAACATTATATATGCTATGCTGCATAAGAGGTTGTGATACTTAACACTTAAATGTGGAGAGGGTCAGAGTCTGAGAGAGTTGAAGAACAGAAAGATTGCCCAACTATAGTTTTTTGGCAATCTTTCTGTTCTTTGTTCTCTGTGATGTCAGATAATGCCATCAAGATTCTTTGGCATTCTGTGTAGCAATTTAATTGGGCCTAACTTTTATAATAAAGATTTTTCTAGCCAGGATGATAATGGCTTGAAAAAAAATAGCAGGGCCATTTAGACTGCTACTAGCTTAGATCTACTTATATCCTGCTAATAGTATGGAGTGCTATGGTGTCTGTTTTTCATATATATATTATTTATGAATATTGAGCCACCTTCATCTTGTTGGCTGTCATCTGGTATATCTTGCCTATGTCTTTTACTGGCAATCCAGTAGAGTAATGACTTCCGTCTTTTTAGAGGGCACTTTTGATCCTGTAGTGCTGTCTTGCATGGTAATCTCATCACCCTTAGGAAACTATGCTAATTTTGCTACTTTCTAAACTGCTTTTCCTCATGTCATTTTCTCATGTCCATAATAAAGCCACTTATAACATATAAAATAATAACCTATAACACATTTTTTTTGGTGATAGTGTTGATACACCATAATATAATCAATTTCCTGCTGAATATTAGGTATTTTTCAATTTCTCCTTATTATAAATTCCTGGAAATGAAATTACTATATTGAAGAGTACACAAATTTTAAAAGCTTTTTGTTACTTATTGCCAAATTGTCCTTCATATATATTGCACTAATTTGTGTTCTCACCAGCAATGTATAGAAGTAGACATTTCACTAAAACTTTCAATAAAGCTAGATATTTACATCTTATATTTTAAATCTTTACCAATTTATAGAAAAACCTGTAATTATTATTGTACTTTTGTAATTTTCACATACTTATGTCCTATCAAAATTTTTTTCTCTCATTTATTTTTTATTTCTATCCATTGCTCACTTCTTGTCATTGATTTGTAAGAATATTGTATGTTAAGGATTTAATACTTTGTCAGCCATATGTATTTTAAGATATTTTCCAAGTTTTACTTTTAATTCTGTTTACATTATTTTTGAGGTTCTGAAATTAAAAATTTTTATGTTGTCAAATCTGTTAGTTTTTTCCTTTATGCTTCTTTGTTTCTGATTTTAATGCTTCATAAGACTTTCTCCATTGTGAGATCAGACAAATGTTCAGTTATAATTCTTACATTCTTTTATTATTTTATTTTTGACATTTACTTTTTAAAATAACAAACATGTTTAATATCATTTATAATTCAAGTAAATGATGGTTTAGTTTATTGTTTATCATGCCAGTATTCTTCTACCAAAACCTTTTTCCATTTGCACTTGTGATAAGAATCTCAACTGAAATAGACAAATAAAAGAAATGGAATTAATCTTACTTTCATTGGATGCTTTGTTTAAATATTAGGTGGAAAAGAAGGCCAAGACCAACATTTTAACAGAAGCCATTGGCTTTTCTGGGTGTGAATTTAGAATTCACCTCATAATATGTGATATTTATGCATTCTCATAATATTGTCTATACATAATATTGTCTATACATAATATTACAACTTTTTTTGTCATAGTATTTCATATTAAAATAAGAAATATATCTTGGCAGAGTTTGAGTAAATTTTGTTTTACTTTTGCAATGTATCAAGAGATGAGTATATTTAACTCCTTACTGTGCTTGAAATTAATTTTGATGTATGATGTGAGATATGGATCTAACTTATTCTTCCCAAATATGTCAGTAGTTGGATAATCCATTATTTTCTGACCGATTTGAAATAATACTCTTATAATTAACTAAACATTTTTATTTCTATAGACATTTTTCCATATATATATATATGAATATATGTGGCTTTCTATTCTCTTTCACCAATTTTTCTATTTTTAGAACATCTTACTGTTTTAATTATTGTTGCTTTAAAATACATTTTAATATCAGATAGTCATTGTATTTTTATCATCATGTTCTCACAAGAAAGAATGACTTAAGACATTTTAAAAAACACGTTTCATTTTAAAATATGCTTAAAAATGTTTTAGAACTTTTAAAAATTACTTTTTAACATAATAATACATATAATATTACATATTCCTATGTAATATAATCTCAAGCCTTCCATTAATTTACAATAATTTGTTGTTCCTCTATGAAGAAAGGCAGAATAGTACATTTCAAGTCATTAGACACCAATCAAAATTTTCAAGAGCTAAGCCTCCCAAGCATTTTCTGGAAAATAAGTGTTGTCTAGTGATAAATCATAAGTGTAAGGAGATGCTTTTATGAATTAGAATTAAATGTGTATTACTAATTGATGTACCAATAAAAGCAATTTACTTTTGAGCTTTGGAGAGTTTGGCAATGTATTTGTTTGAATTTCAATAGATTATTCATTTTATATTTCCATTAGCTCCTCTACATTGCAACTCCATAAGGCATTTGAAAGAGGATGTAGATAAAATGTGGGACTGAACTTTGTCTCCAAACCATTCTTTGGGGGAATGGGCTAGTGGGGTGTTGAGAAAGGTGCGTAGGCCCAGTTTATTTAAGTCTTTGGGGAAAGTGTTTGGAAAATATAACAAAACAAAAGCTAATAAACTTGTTCTGAAAGCTCTAAAGCATGATTTACAATCTGTTCTCTTCAGACTCCAAAGGCCTTAGATTTATTAAGTGACCCTCTAATTCAGTGGTTCTTAACCCTGACCAATAGCTAAACATCAAATCCCCTGCAGACCCTTCCCCCCACCATTACTATTTAATTGGAGGGGGGGCTTAAAGCATCACTTTCCTTAAGCTCCCCATTGTGATTTCAGAGTTAGCAACGGTTGCCAACCACTGTTCTACTCCTGTGCACTTCTGAGTGTCTGTAGACTGAAGAAATGAAGAAATACCATATATACATGCATATCTTGTATCACTTTTTCTCTGTAATGTCTTTATAATTCTTCTCTATAATTTTCTCTATAGTTCATAATTATAATTTATAATTTTCCAGTTATAATTTATAGCTAGAATACAAGTACATTTGAAAGTGTCATGGAATTAATAGGGGCTTTTGTCATTGTATGTTTCTTCATCTGTATGTTCTGGAAACATAACTACCATCATATAGACGTTCTTAGACTTAAAGGATTTGAGCATCTTGGCTATGAAGTACCCAAGGTAGATTTGAGATTCTGGTTGAAAAAAAATCATCCTTGCCAGGCATGGTGGCTCATACATATAATCTTAGTGCTTCGAGAGGCCGACGGAGAGGATCTCTTGAGGCCAGGAGTTGGAGTCCAGCCTGGGCAACACAGTGAGGCCTTGTCTCTGCAAAAAATTTTTTAAAAAACTGGCCGGGCGCCATAGCTCACGCCTGTAATCCTAGCACTCTGGGAGGCCGAGGTGGGCGGATCACTCAAGGTCAGGAGTTCGAAACCCGAGCGAGACCCCATCTCTACTAAAAATAGAAAGAAATTAATCGGCCAACTAAAAATATATAGAAAAAATTAGCCAGGCATAGTGGCGCATGCCTGTAGTCCCAGCTACTCGGGAGGCTGAGGCAGGAGGATTGCTCAAGCCCAGGAGTTTGAGGTTGCTGTGAGCTAGGCTGACGCCACGGCACTCTAGCCCAGGGAACAGAGTGAGACTCTGTCTCAAAAAAAAAACACAAAAAAACTAGCTGAGCATGGTGGCACGTGTGTGTAGTCCCACATACTTAGGAGGCTGGGGCAGGAGGATCACATGAGCCCAGGAATTCAAGGCTGCAGTGAGCTATGATTGGGCTACTGCACTCCAGTCTGGGCAGCAGAGTGAAACCCTGTCTTTCTCTCTTAAAACAAACAAAAATAAACAAACAAAAATATCCTTATAGGTCAAATGGTGGTCAAGACTAGTTCTTGGCTTAATCATATGTAATGGAAAATTTTACTATAAAGTGTTGGGCGTAGACTCCTTAAATATAGAGGGCATAAGACAGAAGGGATAAAAGAGATCTATAGGTGATCTATCTTTGCCATGAGTTTGAGACCCGGATAAGATTCTTAACTCCAGTGGTTCTTGCCTGAGGGAGCCTTGAGTGCTTCCTCTGAGAAAGTGGAAAGAGGAAATGGATTTCTTTTTGCTTTGAGGCTTCTTAAAGTGCCTCTAAAATATGTCTCTTTGGGGCTGGCTGGGATTTTCCAGCAAAGTGTATATAGCTCTTTTCTCAAGGACATGAATGCTCCGACTGCAGAGGCTGGTTTTCTACAGCCTTAGTGGATCTTGAGGGTAGGGACCTGTTTTCTGGATGTGCTCTGTGGCACCACATCTAACTCAGAAACTTCCAGATGAGGCTACAAGTGCAAACTCCTGGGTCAGAAATGTATCCAAGTACTGTCCCCTATGTAGGAGGCACAGTCTCTTTGCTGAAAAGTAAAAATTGCTTTTGGCCTTATGACTTTGTCCTTTTAAATGTTAAAAATCATAGCTGAGTGTCATATGCAAAACAATGGGTCTGCACAAAAGACACTGAGAAGATCTCTGCACTTCTCTAGAGCAGTTATACTTAAAATATCTGAGCTAGAAAAAATATTATGACATAAAAATACTCAAAGCAAGAAGAGTCTACTACAATCATAAGAAACTTATTCCAGAGTTTTAACAACCTTACCTTACCTTAATTTATTAGAAATCTCTCCTGTTGTAGATCATTCCTTGTTCTTTTGTCCTAAGGGAGATGAATAAAAATTGGGCACCATTCTCTGTGTGATGTTTCATTATAGTCCTAGAGGCATTTGTCTGTTTCCTATTCAAAAACAAATAAACACAATGTTTCTCTCTTATTAGTCCTGTTTTCTCCTTTATGGCCTTCTGTGAAGCTCTGCTGGTGAGTGTGGTGAACTTCTGAAGACCCTCAGCCTAAAAGTTATTAGGCAAAGTTCCCATCCTTACCTAAAACAATCTTTGCTTTCCATTCCAAGTCCTTTTCCTGAAATTAAAAAAAATATCTAAATCTAAATCTATAATCTATAGATATCTATGTCTATATCTATATCTATCTAACTGCTTTTTGGGCATCACCACCATGTGGATGACCCACAGTCAACTAAATTTCAAAATGTCCACATTGCAACTCACATTCCTCCCCTCCTGCTCCTCCCTGTGTTTCTCACTCAGTGAATCACCCCACCACCCACCCAGGTAGCTGCACAAGAAATATGGAGTTATTCTGGACTTCTCTAACTTTCACACCTTTCATCAAATTAATTAACAAGCTTTACTGATTCTACGTCCTAAATATCTCCCTACTCAGCCCGTTTTCCACCACTCCTACTACCACTAACCACTATCCCAGTCCAGAGATGGTTCATCTCTCTCCTGGATCTCTGGCTTCCAATCCGTTCTTCACATGTGGCCAGAACAGTCTTTCTAAAATGAAGACTCAGTCAGATCACTCCCACCCCCACCCACCTTCTTAAAACCCTCCAGTGACTGCCACCCTTCCTCTGTGATAAATCTGAATTCTGCACCTGGTCACTAGGCACTCCTTCATCAGCCTCCAGCCGGTCTTTCCTGCAACATATCTGACTCTTCCCACAAGAGCCATCTTCACCTTCTTTCTGTTCCTCAAATTGACTAGATTGTTATTTCCTCTGAGCTTTAGACAATACTATTTCCTCTTTCTGGGACACTTTGCTCATCTCTCCCTACCCCTTCTCTCCTTTTTCTGGATAATCCCTGCTGATCCTTTGGGTATCAGCTTAAACCATTCACTTTTTTTGGGAGATACTCTCTGAACTTAGTTTGAGATGTGGCACCCTGCTATGTTTCTCCTACTATCACACTCATTTGTGGTTATTACTTGGCTAGTAAAATCTATTTTTTAATATCATCTGTTATGAAACTTTTCTTTCCTATATAACATCAGGGTAATATGTTCCTTTATCTAATTATTTCTCTAATTTTCTTCATCTCCTACAATTAATTTATCCCTTAATGTGGAACTCAGCTTTCTCGATTTTTTTAAATTGGAAGATTAATCTAGAGATTTATATATATTAGGAAAGTGTGCAATCGTATCAGCTTTTCTAGCCTTCCATTAGATTAGATTAACTTGATTATATCAAGTTTCGAGTTAATTTTTGAGAATTATCCTATAAGTAGCATAATGAACACATGGACAAAGCATGTTGTAAGATGCATTACTTTTTAAAAACCATTAAGACTTAATGGAATAAATCTTTCTTCCTAGCCTTTAAATTAGAAGATTAAAACTTACCCCATATATCAATACAATTATTTTTTCTCCTCAAGTTACAACTTATCAGGTAGGGCTAGAGAGTTGGAGAGATGGTAGGTGAGAGTTTATAACATTTTTGTGACTCTTGGTTATGCTAAAGCATCCCAGTGTCTTTGTTCTCGTGTGACTTTGGATACTGTAACAATCAATACACTACAGGCTTGGTGGCTGGTCTATTCAGAATTGGGTTTTGGTGGATGAGACCCTTCTCCAGAGATGCAGATTATCGCAAAGATAATAAGATACGGGCCATGCCTACTCCAGAGTGGATTTTCAGGTCCAGTCCTTCACGGTCCACACCACTGACATGTAGCCACCAGAATACATGCCCCTCTCCTTTTTCATTCCCATTTTAAGAATTTTATTGCTCTCACTAGTGACTCACCTCTTTAATATTTAGGGCAATGGTTCTCATGTGAGAATCACATAAGAGCATTTAAAAAACATCAATGTCTAGTATTGGCTGATTCAATTTGTCGTGGGGTAGAGCCCAGGCATTGGTAATTTTGAAAACTTTCTCAGGTAATTCTCACATGCAGTCAAGGTGGAGAATCACTGATTGTGGTCAAAGTATGCACCTCACCTTGTTAAATAAATTGATTTATCAACCCTCTTTACTCTCTTCATTGGTAGATTTTCCCTTCCATCTCAATCTCTCCCATCCCTAGCATTCCCATCCACAGTTTCTCAAATTAAAATCTGAGGCTCATTCTTCTTTGTCTATTCTCCTTTTTCCAGCCAATTCATCAGGAAGTACCGTAGACACAATTTCCAATGTATTTGTCTACTTCTCTTTACCTCCATTGCCTTTTTGTTATCCCAGACCATCCTCATGCCTTATACCATTTTTATTAACTAGCATTTCAATTTTTAAAAAATTTATTTTCATAGACTACATTTTTATGTTAGGGATTCTTATAATAAAAAATTTTTATACTTTTATATTTGTAGACAGATTATTTTAGGACAAATAAAATAATCATATTTGAGGTTTAAGTCTCAGTTTTGAATTTGTAATATTTTGATGCTTCTATAAGGAATACCTCTTCCTTAAATGGAACTTCTCTATATTCAGAAGCTTTCCAAGCTCTTCTTCCTAGGATTTAGAAATTAGTAATGTGAAATATCAATGTTTTCTAATTTTAAAATTTCCCTAGGACATGGACCTTTCAGTAGCTGGTATCAACTGAACAGAAACGGAAATTTAAAAAAATTAAACACTGTCTGATTTTCTGCAAAGTCTTTTTATTTAATTACATTTTTATTTTTATTTTTTTAGAGACAAGGTCTCACTCTGTCACCCAGGCTGGAACTCCTGGGCTCAAGTGATCCTCCCACCATAGCCTCCTGAGTAGCTAGGACTACAGGTCCATGCCTCCATGCCTGGCTAATTTTTTAAGTTTTTATTATTTGTAGAAATGAGGTCTTGCTATGTTGCCCAGGCTGGCCCTGAACTCCTGGCCTCAAACAATATCTCCAGTGAGAATTGCCTTTATCAAAAAGTCCCCAAACAATAAATGTTGGCCTGGATGCAGGGAGATAGGAACATTCATACACTGCTGGTGGGACTGCAAACTAGTACAACCTCTGTGGAAAGTATTATGGCAATATCTCAAAGAGCTACAAGTAGAACTACCATTTAATCCAGCAATTCTATTATTGGGCACCTACCCAAATGCAAAAAGACATTCTATAAAAAAGACATCTGCACTAGAATGTTTATAGCAGCACAATTCACAATTACAAAGATGTGGAAACAACTCAAGTGCCCATAAATACATGAGTGGATTAATAAAATGTGACATATGTATACCATGGAGTTCTACTCAGCCACAAAAAACAATGGTGATCTAGCACCCCTTGTATTATCCTGGATAGAGCTGGAGCCCGTTCTATTAAATGAAGCATCACAAGAATGGAAAAACAAGTACTACATGTACTCACCATCAAATTGGTATTAACTGATCAACACATAAGCACATATATAGTAGTAACATTCTTTGGGTGTCAGGCAGGTGGAAGGGGGGAGTTGGGGATGGGTATATTCACACCTCATGGGTGCGGTGTGCACCGTCTGGGGGATGGACATGCTTGAAGCTCTTACTCAGGTGGGGCAAAGGCAATATATGTAACCTGAACATTTGTACCCCCATAATATGCTGAAATAAAAAAAAAAATCCTCCCACTTTGGCCTCCCAAAGCACTGGGATTATAAGGATCCATCGTGCCCAGCCCAAAATCATTATTTATGAGTTAACAGTCTTTCTCTTTGTCCATCATTACCAGGACAAATATAGAAGACATTTGATCATGTATCAAGAGAATAAAGCTGAATTCTCTTTAAGAGATTGGGAAATTAAAAGGCAAGAGCTCATCTATAATGTTTAGTTATGCTGTGAGTCTTGTGAGAAGCTGGGAGACAATCCCATTAACTTATGAGAAACCAGAATTCAGTCTCACTATTTCTTGGATACAGCTCTTCTCAAATATTTCCTTAAAGTTTAAGTTCTGAAAATAATTATGGGATTAGAAGAGGTTTGTCTCAACAATGAACATATCTTATTTCCTCCTTATTGTCAATTGAATAGCATGGCAGAGCAGAGGCAAAGAGGTGTATGATTAGTTCTTAAGGTATTAAGTCTCAAAGCTCAGAGTTTCCATAGCACGGCAGCAGCTTTGCAGATGCCCTCACCATGGTAGTTGAAATATCAAAGCCCAGTTAAGGTTAAAGCCAAGAGTGCCAAATTGGCCTGCATTGGCTGCTTCAATGGTGAGTGTCCATGGACATAGTCTGTAATAACTTGTCCAAGGCCCCTGACTACAGAGAATGAGGGTTGCAGTCAGGGAGTAAGTAGTCTATCACAGGGCAAGCAGGCCCAGGAGCAAAATACTGACAACATTCTCACCTATCCAGCAGAGCAAAGCAGCCTTGGAAGCAGAATGGTGGCTGGGTGGCAGGTGAATGTGTGGCATTGCATACCGTCCTGGGGTAGGCCAGGCCTGGACAGATGCTGAGATATGGGCAGGTATGACCACTGGGGTTCAGAGCAGCAGAGATCAGCCTCTTTGGGCACTGCCAGACACTCAGCCTCCAGAGAACTGCCATCTCGCTCCTTAGTTGTTTTCTTTTTAAAGGAGTAAAACTTTATTGTTAGAGTTGAAGCCTCCTCTATACTTCTCCCTGAGCCATTTTCTTCTTTCCTGTCCACAGGTAACATAAATTTAGTGTTTAGTATCCCATGCATGCTTTTATACTTTTACTACATATTTGAATCCATAAATAATATTTAGTATTATTTTTAAATATTGGTAGTATTATATAGATGGTGTCTTTAAGTCTTCTTTAAACCAGTGCAAGTCCTTCCTATAGTTTGATTTTATTGTTATTTAAAATTTTTTTGTCTATCACAATATTGACATTTATGAAGAGACCAGGTTAAGTTTCTGACAAAATGACCAATAATCTGTATGTTTCTTAATCTTCTTTTCCTGAATTATTAGATTCATGTTACATATTGGACAAGAACAGTCCATGTTCTTGGTGATATTATGTCCTTCCAATTGCATCACACATGATGTTATTTTGTCTTATTAATGGTGATGCTGAGTTTGATTACTTGGTTAAGGTTGTGTCCACCAGATCTCTTATTACAAAGACACCTTTTACCTTTGTAATAAGGAATCTGTGGGGGTGGCACTTTGAGACTATGTGAATATTCTGTTTAGCAACAACATTTCATCCAGTGATATTAGCATCCTGATAACCCTTCCTTGTAAACATAATTATACTGGTAGTTTCAAAATACATGTTATATAATTTTATCATTCCGTATTATTATCATTCCATATTTTATCACGTTCTTTTTAGCTGGAATTCTATAGAGAAGCCTTTTATCTCCTCCTTCTGCCCTTTTTGGGAGTATTTTGAAACATCACAATAAACTCATAGGTTCTTTTTTCACGGGATCATTTTGACCAGAAATAAAGTAGTTCTTTTCTGAATATTTTCCCACAGTTTTTAACACATATTTCTTACGTATTTTTCTTATATGATATTTCATATCCAGTTGTCTTTGTGAAATAACGTATTTTAGTAAACAGCTCACAGTGGGCTTTCCTTAAACACACTTACCCTTTCCTCAATTTTGATATGTTGTAGTTGGGTTTAAGTCTCTCCTTTCATTGACCATGGCTAACAACGATGGTGGTGATTTAATATCATTTATGTTCCTTTAGTGAATTAAACATGAATTCAAACTTGTTATTGTGATTAACAATTCATGGGGAAAGTTCCCAATGATAAAGTATCATATACAAAAATACACTCTCTCTCCTTCTCCCTGACAACAATTCACATGTAGTTAATACTCTTTTTGCTTATTTTTAGGATCGAAGATTCAATGATGAAATCGACAAGCTAACTGGATACAAGACAAAATCATTATTGTGCATGCCTATCCGAAGCAGTGACGGTGAGATTATTGGTGTGGCCCAAGCGATAAATAAGATTCCTGAAGGTGCTCCATTCACTGAAGATGATGAAAAAGTAAGATTTCATGCCTTTTGTGAGCTGTACTTTCCTTCTTGATCATTGATTGCTATTCTCTCTGAAGACAGGAATTATGTGAATAGCTGTTGGATTAGCCCATTCACGGATCAAAGAGCTTTTTCTCATGTTATACAAAATGTAATTGGAGTTTTTTGATATTTCATAGAATGTAGTGTAATTTAAAATAATTACTTCATCTTTTTCTTAGCTTGCTTTTCATTACAAGCCTCAGTGGTATTCTTGTTATTCCCTGGTCTTTATCTCCCTTATAAGTAAGCTTTTTAATTGACGATCACAACACCACCGCACATGGCCTAAGGGAAGATAGGGAATGTAGAATGATTACTGCGTTTCAGAAACTCAGCACTTTCTCTTGTGCTTTTATAACTACAATGAAGAATTGTTTTCTCAGTCCTTATATAAAAATCTCAATAAAATGAATGTTATTTAATTGTTATTCCAAATTGCTAATAAAAAGAACATTACTTTTGTCTCTGAAGAGCAGTTGACCTTGGTAGAAGTAATGTACTTTTTGCTCTGAAAATTTAAGTTCTTTCACCAGTAGTTTATTTACCAGCTTATATTAAAAGAGAGAGCGCACAAAGGACTGAAGTTCTGGCTTTGAAGCTCTTACCTTCATATTGGATACTGGTTGAATATTTATAAACTTGGTTGTAAAAGCAAATCTCAAATTAGTTTGTTTAAGTTTGATGACTCTCATATTCCTATTTGATTAAAAAACACTTTGTAATTTAAACTTCTGAATGTGGGTTGCTATTTGCCAATACTAATTACTAATGCATTAAATTAATGCAAATGTTCTGGTAGAGAAGGTGAACATAAAATATGATTGTAAGGAAACAAGAAGGTTTTTAAGTGGAGAGTCCTTGATTGAGGACATTTCTACAGTGGAATTGGAACAGCCCAAATCTCAGTAAAAGTTTATAAACTCACAGAGCATGACAGGACCTCAGATTATTTCTTACCAATTCGGTAAGCTATTACAGCACATGTTGAGGTCATAGGAAGCACAAAGATAAATCCCACTTGTGTTATGCCATCTAGGAGCTACACAAAGCAGGAGGCAGGAATCATTAAGATGTTGTTCCAAGACATGCTATGAAGGCCTAAGAAAGAGAGTGATTCTCACTTGATATGAAGAAGCTTCTTGAAAGAGGTGGTATTTGATCCAATCTCTGATGCAAGAATAGGCCTCCATCAGACAGAACCAGGTGAGAGGGAGAGGAAGTTTAGTAATGAATATAAATGTAGGCCACCTCATTCACCATAAGAGTATTTCCATGGAATGTACAGATGAAGCAAAAATTTGACTCTGTGCATTTTGTGTCACTAGATGACAGAGTCTTGAGATAATGTGCCTTTTAATAAGGATTTAGATAGAAGGATTTGAGTTTTGTGTCTTTCCAAATGTAAGCACTATGTACCCTTGGCATCCCCCAAACAGTTTAGTTTATACACAGACGGTAGTTCTGCTTTTTCTCTGCTGCCTTCATTTAAAGGGATCCCTTTATATATTTAGTTCTCATCTTTGATTCTATTTATGTTAGATTTGTTTTCTGGACTTTCCTCAGTGGATTTATACTTACGAGATAGGGTTTGATGAGTTCTGAATGATTTAAAGGGAAAGTTTGCACAAGGCTTTGTTCCTTTCTTGAGCAGAATCCATGTTTAGCTCTGTAAAGGATGGGAGCCTGGGACTGAGTGCCTGAGACAAGCAGCTGCTTTGGGTGCACCACTTAATCTCTGACTCAAAGTTTACTCACTTGTCAACTAAATTACCCATCATTAAATGGAAGGAGAATTTAATAAGATCGCAAACAAAAAATACTTTGCAAAATATAAGAAACAGGGCAGGTATAAGATGTAAATATTTATATTTAATGTTTTAAGAGTTTTAAAATGTTCTTTTAGATTTGTCACTTATCCCCAAACAACTTATTTCTTAGATTCAACCTCGTTTGAGTATTTCCTTGTTCCCAATGTTGTATTTTTCTCTTCTGCAATTATCTCATGTGCCCATAGTAGAATTTCATCTTCCAGCCTCTACAATTTCCTCACCTGCCTTCAAACCCCTACTCTAGTTTCACTTCTTGGAAGAAGCCTTTCCAGTTAGGGCAGGTAGATTGTGTCCATGCAAATGACACTGGGTGGAGGGATATTTTATCTCAACAACTTCTGGATCTGGTTATTACTCTGTCCTGCAAGGATTCTATACAATGTAAACCAATCAGGAGTGGTGAAAAAGAAACACAGGAGACAAAATCTAGAAATGATTAATGGGAAAGAACAAAATCTAGATACTGCTTCCAAATGAAAGAAGACAACCAGGCATAATGGCTGCACTTGCCATGTGGTGAGTCTGTCTGGGTTGAAATTCCATCTCTGCCATGGCCTGTGAAATCTTGGGCAAGTCACTTAGCTTCTCTGTGCCACAATTGCCTCCTCTTAGAAGGGAGGAGATAATAATAATACTTATATCATAGGGCTATAGGGAGAGTAAATGGGGGAGCACCTAGCCCATCGTAATTCCTCATAAAAGATTAGCTTTTACTGACAGCACATTAATACGTGAGATATTAATGTGCACAACAATATGTGAGATACAATCAGATCTCGGTTAAAAAATTATCTTTGTATAATTTAAGTCCATAAGTTTTTATTAGGTGGAGCTTCTGAGTTGCTGAAGGAATACATGGTGGTGGCGTTGGGAGGGGAGTACATCCAGAGAGGGAACGGAAGCTCTGCACCTCTTCTCCCATACCTTGCCCTATGCATATCCTCTATCTAGTTGTTCCTGAGTTATAACCTTTTATAGTAAACTGGTAACCATAGTGAGTGATTGGATCTACAAATGGATGATGACCAGACCATACATGATGATATTAATAGAGTTCTCACCCACACCCACGTTCTCTTCAGCAACCAGCCCAGAAAGCCAAATCACAATCTCTGCAGCAACCAGCCCAGAATAGTCAGGATTTGGTCAATGACTGCCACTTCCCTACTTTTTTGCCCCTACCCTGCCTGCCATCCCTTCATGCTTTCACCTCAAGGCCAACCAGAGAAAGTCAAACATGTTCCCAGAACTAATTACCTAAGATGCCCTGCTTCTAATTAGCCTGCATTCAGCTTCCCCATGCCAAGCCTCCAATCAGAGCATATCTAAAGTCTTCTCTTTTTTTCACCATAAAACTTGCCCACTCCTCTTTGAGTCTGTCAAATGCAAGTGAGGGTGACTGACTTCTTTGTTATAACAAGATCTGAAGAAATAGCCTCTATTAGTCCTCATTTAAAAAAAAGTTTTTTATTAAACACAGTTGATAGGCCAGGTACTCTTCCAGTATTGAGTTTCACCAATGAAAAGGGGGATGTACTTCTTTGTAAATTCATAATTCTCTTGCATTATTATTAATTAACGTACTGTTTTACTTGGTTGTATAAGATTATCCTCTTATGTACTAATTTGTATCCTACTTAACATAAAATTATTTCTTACATATATGTCCACGTGTGAATGTATTCTACATTTGCCATTTGGGGGGATTATAAAGTTTTTTTCTTTTCTTTTCCTTTTCCTACATAGCCTGGTTTGCTTAGTCATTGTCATATTATTGAGAATTTGTTTTTTTCCCAGTTTTTTACTAATACAAATAGCCCCTGAATGAAAATCTTGAACAAATTACCTTTTTTTTTTGTTATTACCTTGGGGTGTATTCCAAAGACTGGAATTACTAAATCAAAGTGCAAGAAAAGTTTTATAGCTCTCATTTCATATTACCAGATAGGTTTTGAAAATATTGAACCCACTTACAATGGTAGCAGCATACGTATACCTGTCTCCTCAGAGCCCTGCCAACTTTGTTCAATTCACATCTTAAAGCTCAAATTTGTTTTCCTCATTTGGCCAGGCAACTTTCTCCCACATTCAACAGTATAAACTCCAGTAACAACAATCAATCAATCAATCAATCAATAACTCCAATAACAGAAGTAATTTCAATGTTGCCTACAAGTAAGGAAAGAAGGAAGCCAAAGGAAGCCATGCCCTGTGTATTAGATAAGAGGCTCTGGAGTCAGAAAGCCTCCTAGGCAGGTTTGAGTCATTGCTGCTTTTTTAGCTGAGTGATCTTGAGCAAGTTGCTGATTCTCTCTAAGCCCCAGAACCTCCATCATAATCATAGTGTAGTTATGAGGAGTAAAATAGAGAATAGATGTAAAGTGCTTAGGTTAGCATTTATTATCAACAAATGAGCCTCATGAAATCTCACCATATATTTCAGAGCTAGACTAAAGTAATCGGAGCCTTATTTGTTATTTTGCTTTATGCACATAACTGCCATGTCATCATTCATATGGGTAGTGGTAAATTTGTTGCACATTAGCATAATATGATTTGTATGTCCTGATATCTTAAAATGTCAACTTCTGGAGACTATAAATTAGCTTTGGTATAATTTCAAAACATTTTGCAATATGAAAATCAGTAGATTATTTGTCAGAATAAATTAAAAATTAAATGTGATATATTCATTTCTGGGCTATTTATGTATCTAACATAATTGTGCATAGGATTATACTATGTTTCTTGAAAATTCTGTACCTATAATTCACTGGCTGTGCTGTATCATGTGATGATTGTAATGTCTGTCTATATCATGTAATGACTGTAATTTATCATGTAATATATATATCACGTAATAGAAGAGACAAGAAGGATCATCAAATCCATTCCCTACCACCCCTACCCTTATCCAGTGCAGGAATCTTTACCTGACAGATAATCATCCAGCCTCTGCCCGAAAACTTCCCTTTTATGACTTTAAATCATCATGTTCTTTAAAGTTCTTGGATAATTAGCAAAAATTTTATCAGCAGTGGTGAGGGTTTTGTGTGAAATATAGGCTGCCATATGCACATATTAATAATTTAAGTTCCATACTGACAAATTACTAGTTTGGTAATTCACGTTGGAACTACACAAAGGCAGACCATGCAGGAGAGATGATTAGAATTTTCTGGTTCACTTCATGGGTTTCAAACAAATGTTCCTGTTTTTCAGTGATACGTATAAGGTAGCTGACTTGGGTGGTATAACTAGACTCTTTGCATTACAAATTAATTCATTACTTTGTTATTCCTGGGTGAGTAAAGGGAGGTATTACTTTGCAGAATAAAATCACGAGACCTGGATAGGAACGGACATTTATGATCTATTAAGATGTATAGGCACACCAGCGTGAAACCTGGGAAATGGAAATAAGCATGGGCTCTTATCCACCCTGCCAGGTTGCCTATACCTCGGCCCCAAAGGTACCATTTCAAAAATTGGTGTTGCATAAAGTACGGCATGTCTATCGCAGTTACTTTCCAAGAGCCCAGCCAACATGTAAGCAGTGTGGCTTGAACTTCTGCTTCGGCTAATCTCTACAGGCTTCTTTAGCCTTGGTCACCTCTCTTCAGCTCATAATTTGGAGTTGGGCCCCCCTGCTGCTCTCCTTCGTGCCGACATGTTCAACTACCCTGTAGAGCTGGGATGCAGCCAGCTGAGTTTGGCTGCCGGGGGCCTGGCTGTGTTCCACGAGCTTGTTACTGGTGACGCTGCCCTGCCAACTGGTGTTGAGGATGGTGCACAGATGATGCTAACAAGTCTCTGCAGAAGCTGGAGTTTTCTTATCAGCAACAGGCCTGGGACTCTAAGCTAGATAGCAGAGAGGATTTCATAAGCTCTTGTGCTTACATTTCTAAACTGTTTCTGATTGTCTGCGGCTAATGTTTAGGATTCATGAGATGTCAAGAGTGCAAAAGGTATTAAAGTTCACTGTAGTGAGGAAGAGGGATGCTGATAGGGGTCACAAATTGGTGGCCCCAGAAGACTGAACGCAGCTTGCACTTGTGTGACTTGCATAGGATTTGACTGGCATAGGATTAATTTTTAAAAAATTGAATGCCTTTCGGCATGGCTGCAAGCTGCACTTCTACATAATCGCCAACCCCTAAACAACTAGTCAGTTTAATATAATCAACTTAATGGAAGCAAAGATGGACAAGTTTCTTCTGTCATCTTATGAATAGCTGGTTTCTATAAAAGGTACTTTTCAAAAGTACTTTTCAAAATTACTATTTTTTAAATCTTGTTATATACATGGATAGTAGTGCTACAACTCTGCCAGACAAGTCTATGCGTTTTCTATTAATACTCCACTGTCTTTAAGATACTCAAATGCTAAAAAAGAAGTGAATTAACTATTGTAAGAAATGCCCTTTGTGTTCTCATTTCATTTTTTTTCTTTTCTGCCTATATTTCAACTAAATTAGATTTTCAAACCTGTTGGAATAACATTATAATTGAAAATCAGTGTTTAGCAAAACTATGTTAAAAGTCCTGGCAGATGGCTCAAGATTTCAAATTATATTCGATCAATAAGACTTCTGTCCTGGAAAAATTTGGATTGAATCCCATAACTCATTAATTACAATATTTTGTCTATATTTAAAGGATCTAGTCACTGCACTATTTGCCTTTTAATAGCTATTACCCACGTTCCATATAGTCACTGTGAAACTACAAGAGCTTCAGAGACAAATTTGTTCATGTTCTATGTGTTCACTGGGCTATATGTGACTGAGAGGTTCAAAAACAATGAGGAGTTTTGAGAAAGCTATTACCAATACAATACCTGTCAGAACTCAGGTTAGGCTTCAGAGAATTTTTTTTTTCTGTTGGATCAGTATTGCTGTGGACTCTTGGCTGTATTCTCTGCCTCTTCCTTAGGCAGAGTTTAATTTTGGGATAAGAAGGCAAGTCTGTTTGCTACGGTCCTTCTTAGGGCTTAACACTCAGCAAAAACTGGTCTACTCTGCCCATACTTTTGTCTTGGGCTTATCACCCCCATACCTTTGCTTGTGTCCTTATCTAATTGCATGGAACTCTTCTCCTCTTCACCCTTCTTTCAAGGCTTAAGTCAAATTCTGTCATCTCAGACCTAAGTAGGAATTATTCCAAAACTGATTATTGTTTGTCCTTAATAGTATTTTCTAATATTTTATAGTTCAACCTTTTTTTCAGATGTCCCCAAATGACTATTCATTGAGAAAATACATAATGATCAAATATCCAGGAATTTAAAAAATTAATAACACAATAATTGAATTAAATGAAGACCAATACCTACATAATGTTTTTTTTTATTCCAGATGCAGATAATGATTTTTATGCATATAGATTTACAGGCTTCTTGCAAAAATTCTGATGTCCTCTGATGGCTAATATACTGGCATTTGTAATTTCCTGCCTCCTCAGCTTCTTTTTTTATGTCTCTAAGAGTTACCAAGGAAACGATAAGTGCTCAGGTACGATATCCTTCTTTCCATATACTATGCAGGATCTAGTAAGGTAGACCAGGAACATGAAATAAATGACCTCAATAAGTTACAGAGCTATAATCATTACAGTGCTGAATGTGGAGAATTTTGAGTGTCATTGATCTGTACATCATTTTTAGTGGCTATATAGTGTTCCATTGTGTGGCAGAACCATTCATTCACTCACTGTTTATTGAATTTCTACCTAGTAGACATTGCTATATTTGAGGCATGGTTTCAAATGCTGAGGTTAAACTGATGAATTGTAAAGACAAAAATTCCTGCCCTCTCAGAGCTTACATTCTAGTGGTAAAGACAGACAATAAACAAAGTAACCATGTAAGTATAGAAAATAGTTTCAAGTAGTGATTAGATACATAACTTTTATAACTTGTGTAATTCAGTTTTTTCTATAGCTTTTATTTATATGGGTGTGCTTAATCAGATCTAGATAATACCAAAAGGGCTTACAGTAAAATAGGATCTTTCGCTAGGAAGCAAGATTTGATCCAGAGCTCTCACTCAAATATTAATAACTATGATAAATTGTGTCTGACTCATCCACAGAATCTCTTTCTTTTGTCCTCTTTACTCCAGGTGTTCATATAAGGTGTGTGTCCCTCTAGGCTGCTTTATGTACTAAACTTGAAGCACAGGAAAGTGTTGTCTTATTATTATGTTCACCCCAAGTACCTTTGTATTGTATCTTCTTATGAGTATTAAGTTATCATCACAATATCAATTTATCATTTTCTGGATTGGGGAATTTGAGATTGGATGATCCTAACCTGACATGGCCAAGCTGTAGATATGCATTATAGTGCTTAACAGACAGGACTCTGCATGTCAGGGAGGAAATGATCACGGGGCAAGGAGAGTTCAATGTATTCTGATATTAAGGGACTGATGCATCCATGGCTCTTAATAGCTGGCAGGACTCAAAATAGTCTTTTAGTCAAGCCACTTCTAAAAGTGCAAAATGACAAAGAACTGTCTATTATAAACTCCATCTCTGATTTATGTAGGGCTCACACAAGAGAGGATGATTTGCAATTGTAGATTAGAAACAAATAAACTTGGTGGCTGGAAGAATTGTTATTAAAGAAGGAGAACAGTGTGGTGGATTCTTATTGACTGGAGATTTCAAAGGAAGTCATAACTGTCTTCTTTAAATAACTAGGTTAGTGTTATTATCTGAATAAAATAGCAAGGTTGTTTCTTTTCATCTCAGAATGCTGACTGAATTGGAATTTTGAAAACTTAAATCAAATTCTTTTTTGACAAAAAATAGAATATATTTGGCTATCTTTTAATTGGATATATCTGTTTTTCTTGGATTTTTTCCTCTTTCTTTTGATGATAAGATTACTTCCTAATTATAAAGGTAATATGAGTTGATTATAGAAAATTTGAAAAGTATAAAAAAGGAAAAATTAATATCATCCATAATCCTAACTTTCAGAGATAATGCTATTAAAATTCTTGGTATAGTTACCCATATTTATTTTTATCTATAAAGATATGTTTCCAAAATTTGCATCATGAATTTTATCACGTTTTAAGCAATTCTTCAAAGATACAACTTATATGTTTGAATTATTTTCTACCATGTAATCATATAATAGTTTTTAAAATCATTTTGTTTCTTAGCATTTAGGTTGTTTCCAAAATCATGTTATTATAAGATTATAATTAATGAACATCTTTATAAATAAATCTTGGATCACATCTTAGGATAGCTGTTAGGTTGAACTATTAAATTGCTGTTTTGTAGATGAAAAATGATCCAAAATCTGCAATTTCATATGGTTTAAACTAATGCTTAGGATTACTGGGTCAAGAGATTTAAACATTAATTTTTTTAACAGTTTTATTGGGATATAAATCACATGCCATACAATTCACCCATTGATAATTCAATGGGTTTAAATATATTTGCAGAGCTGTGTAACTGTTACCACACTCAATTTTAGAACATTTTCATCACCCCAAAAGACAGTCACTCCCCATTTCCCCCAGTTTTCCTAGTCCTAGACAACCACCAGTCTACTTTCTGTCTCTATGCATTTACCTATTTTGGACAAATCATATAAATACATTCATACAATATGCGATCCTTAGTGACTGGCTTCTTTCACTGAACATAATTGTTTTCAAGATTCATCCATGTTGTAGCATGTATCAGCCCTTCATTTCTTTTTATGGTCTAATAATATTCCATTGTATGAATAATATTACATTGTATGAACAGACCACCTTTTGTTTATCCATTCATCAATTGATGGGAATTTGTTGTTTCCAATTCTTGACTACTATGAATAATGCTGCTACAAACATTCATGTACAACTTTTTGTGTCAATGTACCCTCTCATTTCTCTTGGATATATACCTAGGAGTGGAATTGCTGAGTCACATGGTAACTCTAATGTTTAACCTTTTGAGGAACTGTCACGCTGTTTTGCAAAACAGCTGCACTATTTTAAATTCCCACCAGCAATGCATGAGGGTTCCAATTTCTCCATTTCCTTTGTCAATACTTGTTATTGTCTGCCTTTCTTATTATAGCCATTCTAGTGGGTATAAAGTGGTATCTTATGGTGGTTTTGATTTGTCTTACTCTGATGATTGATGATATTGATCATCTTTCCATGAGCTTATTGGTGGAACATTTGTTTTTAAGGCTCTTGATAAATGTCACCCATTTTCTCTCCAGAAAACTGTATGAATTTACAATGCCAATAGCAACATTATCAACTCATGGAACTTTTGTCAGCTTCAATATTGTAATTTTTAAAAATTGTACTCCCTCTATTTTTAATTTTACTTTATTTCCACCCATTTGATTTATTCTGTGTATGCATGAATTCCACAAGGAATTAATCAACCATTGGTGTAATTTTCAATGTAATTTTTTATAACTGATATAATTTTTCAACTAGAAAAAAAGACTAGTATGATGCAGATTGACCTAAGCCAATTTGGTCACACAACTTCAAGGTTATTCACAATACCTCCTAGGTACATCATAATAGCTGCCAATAATTTGAATTAGATGAGAGTTGACCTCTTTCCTATAACCTTCTTATTTGGTTTTAATAAAAGCAGATCTCAGACCAAATCCTGCCACACATAAACTTTCACTTAAACAAAAATGTATTAGCAAGTTGGGTCAAACAGTTCATACACTCTGTTCAGTAAGCTTCGCAAAGTCTAAGCTCTTTTGTTTGAGG
This sequence comes from Cheirogaleus medius, assembly GCA_008086735.1. Taxonomy (NCBI): domain Eukaryota; kingdom Metazoa; phylum Chordata; class Mammalia; order Primates; family Cheirogaleidae; genus Cheirogaleus; species Cheirogaleus medius. The sequence continues at coordinate 23,461,363 of VBSM01001562.1, read as the reverse complement.
TCATCTAAACACTGCTTGCAATATTTCAGAAGCAGGATCTCGTTGTTCTGGTGGTGGGCATCCTTTGACTCAGTGGAAAGATTAGACAGCCCAAGGGTCCATCTCTCAGGATACAAGTTTGGAACTTGCTATATTTTCTTACTTTATTAATGCATGGGTGTGGAGGGTATCTCTAAAATATTATAACTAATATTTATATCTTGAATACCACCAATTACGGTAATTAGAGTCAATATCTAATGTCCATTGTGTTGATTAACAAGTTATTAATTTCACTAATGAAATCCATTTCTATCATTAGCAAAGCCTCATGCTATTGAAGGCAGATAAAGATCTCTGGAGCACTTGTAGTAGCCACATTTGGAGTGTAGCTTTCTGATTACCCCTTGGAGGATAAATCTTGGTAGGGCAACCATCTGCTCTTTGATGGCATATTAAACCTACCCACCTCCACATACGCTCATAATTTCACATTTTCTTTGCTAAAGAGTTTAAAGCAAATTATAGACATCAAAACAGTATGCAGTATCTCTCAGTGTTTGTTTTTCTTCTTAAACGAGAAAATAATGGAAACATTTATCAAGTGTATACTCAGTGATAGGCTCTTTGCACACACTATCTCATTTAATCCCCACAATAACCTTGTAGAAATTATTATCATTCTCATTTTATGGCCTGGAAAACAGAATGTGAGAGATATTAAGAATGTGTTTGGATCACTCAGTTTGTACGGGCAGAACCAGAAATCGTCTGCACCTACTTGTACTGACATGGCACATGGGCACACTTGGTGGATGTTTATTATTTCCTCTTGCTGCATCTTCATTTCAGGGACTCATGAACACTTAGATCATGCTATACCTGATGCACATATATAGATGGTTAAATAAAGTTTGAGATTCTACATGTTTAATACATTTTGGGGGGAGTAATACGTGACTAAGTAAAACATTATATTTCTAAATGACATTGCCTAGTATCATTTCAGCTTTCCATAAATATCTGTAACCTATAAAAAAGGATGAAATCATGCTTTTTGCAGCAACATGGATGGACCTGGAGATCATTATCTTAAGTGAAGTAACTCAAAATCAGAAAGTCAAATACCACATGTTTTCACTTTTAAGTGTACATAAGAACATAGAATGTGGTACAATGGACACTGGAGACACAGAAGGGTGGGAAGGTGGGTGGGGTGAAGGATGAGAAATTACTTAATGGGTACAATGGGTACAATGTATACCATTCAGGTGACAGTGACACTAAAGGCCCAGACTTCACAACTACACAATATATTCATGTAACAAAACTGTACATGTACCCCCTAGATTTATACAAATAAAAGAATCAACCAAGCTTGAGCTTTATGCCTGTAGGAAAAATTAAAAATAACTAACAGATAAAAGAGTTAGGAATCATTAATAAACAATGATGGCTTTGTATGTATGCAACTATGAGGCAGATAATTTAATATTTTTATTTTATTCCCTTTTTGTTTTTACTGACAAAACATTTTAAAATTTATGGTTGTTTATGTATATTTTTCCTTCCTGAGGATAAAAAGGAGGTGAGGATCAGTCTAACTTTGGTGCTTTTTTTGCTTTAAAACATTGTGCCACAAGTCAGAATTTGCAAATAGTGTTCATTTGTACTAGGGGGTAAAGTGAGGTGTTCCGGCGTAAATTACCCTACAGCCTATTTAGAGGGTTTTTTTCTGTGTTTAGCAAAATTATGGAGTATTCTGTGTAAATGAAGCTACATTATATTTCTTGTTGGAGAATTTCAAATATAAGATAACTTTGTGACATAATTTATAATTTCTATTTTTAAGAATGTATAAAATTAAAAAATATACTCAGATATTTATTTTTTCCCTTTCTTTTTTCCTGTATTGGAGGTAGAAATGAAACCATTTCTTTTTGTAATTTGCCATTATTTTCTTTTATTACTCCCACATGGGCCCTGGATAATATCCTGGCTAGATATGATTGTAGGCTATTTTCACTGGCAAATTCTGATTCCATTGCCACTCAACAAAGGAGTATTTCCCCACATCTTTCATATTCTGCATTCTCCATTTTGAACTGAGAAAAAGTCTCAAAGGTAGGCACTACTATATTACCAATGCAGGCAGCAAGGTCCCCTGAGGGAGGGCCCGAGCTGGAGTCAGAGCGTGTTAAGAGGGGGAGAAAGTAATGAACAGTTTTGAAAAATGAGGTTATGTAAGTTAGAGCTACCCAGAGATGCTTTGAAGGTCTATTAGACACAGTTTTTGAAAGGGGGTTTGAATAAAACTAAAACACAATAACAAAGCTCTCTCACTGGAGAGAATTTAAAATGATTCCTTACAAGAATTAATTGACTCCATCAGAAGACTGGAGTGTGCTTTATTCATCTGAAAAACATATTTGGTGTTTTGGAAGAATTGCTGTCTATGGTGTATGATAAGTGACTGTAGGAAATCAATACCTATTCCTTAAAGATGCCACCCAGTGTTTAATAGCATTTAGTAGCAACATAGCATCAAGCACTGCATCTTCAGTGTTTGATCATTTGGTAAACTTCATTTCCAAACATTTATCCATATCTGTTTTCTTTCTTTTTCTCTTAAAAATATGTTTCTGATTAATTTTTCAAAGCTTTTAATACTGATACCAGTTTTGTTTGTCATTACATCTCAATGGTACTTGTGGTTTAGTGTAGCACAAGTTTATTCTAGGTATATTGTTCTACTTTTGATTTCCAAACCCAGAATCAGGCATCAAAATAAGCCTTCAATTATTCTCCTCTGTTATGAAGACAAAGTACCACAGACCTTGGATGAACCTGTAAGTGTCCATTGCCCCTTTTAAAATTTACTTTAAAATCTCAGGTTAGTAGTTTGACATGATGCCATCATGATTGGGATAGTCACAGGACATGATGGAAGTTTTACTGTTCCAATTCTTTTAATCTTTTAATCATAGAGACAGGTGTCTCTATGAGATTGAAAATACATTTTGCTCTAGATCTAGAATAGTCCATTGTTTTAAGATTTGATCCTGATGCTGTGGCTTATTGCCATGGATGCTTACATTGTTTTACACCAGCCAGTTAAAAACAACAAAACTGTACAAATTATGGCAAACTTCTGGTCTGCAGCATGGATTTCTTAGGTAAAAGAAAATGGGAAGCCAAATTGCTTCTTACTTTTTTGTCTTCAAATTGTTGCCCAGGGGCAGATTATACACAGACCATTGGGTCAAGCAGGGGCTATTGTTCCCCCAACCATGCACAGAGTAATAAGTCGTTCTCCTTGAGGTTACATCTTCACTAGCATCAGTATATAAAATACAGTTATATTTGTGCTGGAAATACAAGGTCACAGCTATTCACCTGGAAGATGATCCTTCACAATTATTCCTAGAATAAAACTTCGGAAAAGTACTCTGTGTCCTTCATGGTTCAATGATGTGAAATGTTTGTACCACACTCATTATGGACACTAAAGGCAGGGAGCTCATCCGGTGCACAGACCTATGGGTCTGGGGCTATGTTAGACAGTCAACTGGAAGATTGTAGAATATATATGCCAGGTATATGGCTTGTCACATGTACTCTTTTAGAAGTTGTTGGAAGCATCACTCATTATAGTAACATCAAAATTTACATTTTTGCAGACTTTATTCTTCACGTATATATGAACTTATATGATTCTCTCAATATTCTTATATGTAGGGAAGACTATTGATAAATTTTTCTCTATAGATGAGGTAACTGCGGTCTGTCTTGCCTAGCAGGAAGTTAATAGTGGAACTGGGAGGTCATTGTTCTTTATTCTTCTTTTTCCTGGCTCATCATGTTGTTTTCCAAACAGTGAATTGACTATTCCCACTACTTAGAAAGAGGAGAGTTTGAGACAAAGAGAACTCATTGGGTTAATTGTAGAAATGATGTCATTCAATAGGCTAGAATGCACTGCTGAACAATCAGTAGGAAATGCAGTTTTATTGGAAGATTATAACAATGAAGTCACAGTTCTTTAGGTATGACGCACATTGAGCTTGTTAAAGAGAAAAAGCCTATATAAGAGTCTTATTTATAAGAACCATGTCCTCTGAATGTAAGAAAATCATAAAAAGCAAAGAGACCTTAAAAATTATTTTATTCACCAAGAATGGAAAAACAAACACCACATATACTCACCAGTAAACTGGTATTAACTGAGCAGCACCTAAGTAGACACATAGGAACTACATTATTGGGGTATTGGCGGGTGGGAGGGTGGGTATATACATACATAATGAGTGAGACGTGCACCGTCTGGGGGATGGTCACGCTTGAGGCTCGGACTTGTGGGGGGAGGGGGGCAAGGGCATTATTTGAAACCTTAAAATTTGTACACCCATAATTTGCTGAAATTAAAAAAAATTATTTTATTCAAACTCTCATTTTAGACATAAAAAATTTAAAAAAGAAAAGAAATAAAAGTGGTTCGGCGATTTTAAATGATTTGCTCCAGGTTGCACAATTAGAAAACCAGAGCTGAGAGTCTTTAAACTGCACTGTCCCCAGGCCTTCCTCCCTACTGTGCTGATCTTTGGCTGCCTATGTGGGGGGAGCCAGATGACAGTGCTGGTCCCATTCAGTGCTGTGGTTCTTTGGTGAGCAAACCACATAGCCCCATTTTATGGGTAGGAAAATCCTGGTTGAGAAGTGTCCCCAGAAACAATGAGTCAGTGGTGTAATGTGAGTCTCCCAAGTGCTTCCTTGCCTGTCTTCTCACAGATATTAGAGCCTGTGATGTTTGTGCTTTCACAATAAAAAGGATTGGTGGGGAATCATTTATATATTTTAGCCACAAGAGTTAAGAATAAGAAAAAAAGAATTCTGGTTTCCAGCCAACATTGAAGTAAAGTACATATTCTCATGTTATTTGACAATCTCAATCATATTGGAATCAAGTCAAAATGCTGAGGGGTGAGGTTGTAGGCACTCATAGTTCTGACCCTCTCAGCGCTGATATTAAGAGAGATTAAGGTTCTATTATGTCGAACTGAGGAAACTTCAAACATTGTTATGTAAATCAGAAGCACCCTTGGCTCAAGTACCTAGGAAGAGTGCAACAGCTACTGTCTACTGATGATCATTGATCTCTAGCCAAGTCATTAACACAATGCATTTAAAAATGAAGAGAACCACTGGAATAAAACTTTTTAAGGAATTTACTCTTAAGAACCATTGGACATGGAAATGTCAGTGGAAATGGGTTAAGAGTAAATGGGAGGCAGATGTTCATTGAAGAGGCCAATACCATGAAATATTAGACATATTAATATTTAGTAACCTCTGTTTATTATCTGTCTACACAGATCATTTTGATTCATGTATTTTTGATGCAAGCCTTTTGACAGGGTTAAAGCCAGCAGACAACCTGGAATCTTGTTCCAGTCTTAACTGCCATCCCAATTTTGGTCAATTTTTACTTTTCACTTTATTAATTATACACTGTTTTGAAATTTTTAAACTTTGGGTTTGTATTACTTTCATTTCTAGGATGAATCTTGTTTGGGAGTAGTGTATTCATTTTGATATATTGCCTGTAAGGTTTTTCGGCGGCGAAAGAAACAGAGAGAGAGAGAGAGAAAGAGTGGGGCCAAACAATGTGGCATTATTTAGTGCTCCCAGACAAGGTTCTGGGGTCCCAAGGCGGGGGGGCCCAGAAGTCGCATCCATTTGAAGGGGGTGAGGCCTTTTATACCGTTTGGGCCGGGCTAGGGACTTTTGGTGGGAAGAGCTGGGGCAACATTTGATGGTCATTGAGAAATAGGAGAGGCTGGCGGTATTTGCAGAATCCAGGAGCCGAAATGTTCTTATCTGGGTGTGGTTTTTCTCAGCGGGGCTGGGCAATTTGTCCTTGGCAGGTCTGGTTTCGTGAGCCTTTTCTTTTTGATCTAGGGAGGGGAGGGGGCCCGCCACCAGCCTTACATTGCCAGGTTCAGTTAATACTTATGTGAATAATAAGATTGATCTATGGATTTTTTGGTACTAGTTTACTATCTTTATTAAGGTTATGTTAGATGTATTATTTTAGAATTAGAAAAAAAGACAGTCAAATATTTAGTCTTTTATAATTGGGAAGCCTCTAAGGAGTTATAAATTATTCCCCAATCAGGTTTCAGTCTGAAATGTCAGTTCTTAGTGCACCTCATGGCTGAAGAATGACCAGATGCACCATAGGAAGGCAAGCACAAAAATGAGTTTTATTGAGGAGAGAAACATGGGATTATAGAGCAAGAGCAAGATATAGGTTTACAGAGAGTGATACACACGCCACAGATGATGACTGGAACCATTGTCGCAGCAAAGGGAGAACAAAAGGAAGGCAAAAGGGAGTTGGTTATGGTCTGCATCTTGTTTTATAGTGCCTAGATTGGGACCTCCCTCATGGTTCAGAGGTCACCATGGAACCACTTTGATTGGACAGTTGGGAGTTGCATGACCTGAGTCTTACTATGCATGTGGGCTCTAGATCACTTTCTGGACTCTATCGTACCTAATGCTGCTTGGCCCATGGGTTAGAGAGTCTTCTGCATTCTTTTGCAGCTGGTGCGCTAAGTTATGATTGGCAGATTCATAGGGTATTTGCTCCTCCCCCCAGGTATGGCAGTAGGTCAGGGCAGGATTAAGGTGGGGCAGGACAAAGATGAAGTCCTGGGGCCCACCCTCATCCTTCTTCCCAGGTGGGGCAATTGCACCAACGCAAGGCACCAACTTTCATCTCTAGGAGACCTGGAATCCCTTGCTAACTACCTAACACCCCCAAAGCATTATTATAAATGAATTTTACTATAAGTATTATATAAATGTGTTATTTATAGAACAGTTAGAAATTTAATTAGGGTCTCTTATGCAGACTGGAGTGGAGAATAAGAGATCTTATGGCCCAAATGTCCTCCCCTACTTACCCCCAATACATACCCAATTAAAAAGGAAACTCAGAAAGCTTACTGGAAGAAAATAATGCTCCTCATTTATACACATTCTTTGCAGCATTTAAAAACTCCTACCATCATAAAAATGTAGAAGAGCCCTGTCCTGACCAGCCAAGAAGATGTCCAATGAGACTTTCTACAATTAGTTTATGAAAACAGTGTATATATCTTCATTTTAAAATATAAGAAATATTATATTTTAAATACTTTTTGAAACTATCCTCAGAAATTTGTAACTCTGAAAAATTACTGTAAAAATTTTAAAAGTAAAAATAATAAATTCTGTTATTGATCAGCCACATTATTAGAAAGCAAAAGTAAATGAATGCCACTATTGTGACATTAAAGGAGGAATTACAAAGTCTGAGATGCAGAAAAGTCAATGTACAAGTGAATTCTCATCGACTAGGCCGTTATCTGATTGAAACAATTCATGTTTCCTTCTTGAAAGAGTACCTGACTACTGATCATATTTAATTTGTACTAGGTTAATGCTTAACCCCATCCCCATCTATCCTTGTTACTGCTGGGATGATGCTCACCAAAAGAAAAAGAATGTTGGTTTTGCATATTATTTTTTTTAAAGTAGCTGAAACTTTGGTGGTATGTATTTTAGGTTGGATTAAAATGTCACATAGTCAATTTGTTCTCTCTCCCTCCCCTTCTCTCCCTTGCTTTCCATCTTACTCCTTAAAGGATGTGAGGCAATTGGTGGGAAATGTTGGGATATTAATAAGGTTTATGACCAGATGAGGTGACGAGCTGGGAATTCTCAGAGTTTTTTGGTTTTGGGATTGTTTTTTTCAATGTGATGTGATGGTAATCTCTGAGTACATTCAGTCATGACCAGAATGTGTCATTGATCCACCCTGACTTTTTGGCACCGGGTGGGGCTGGAGGATTCCTGTGGGACTCCCGGTATTTTGAGAAATGCTCCTAACTTTTAGGCTGAAGGACTTTCAGATGAGGAGCAGTGACTCAATGAGAATGCACAAGGTAAGTAGCACTATTCAGGGAGACAAAATAGTTTGCAACCTGCCAACTAGGAAAGCTATTCTCTCTCAAAGTAGGGAAATTCATTAACTATGATGAATAACCTTGCAAATGCATAAGTATAACTATTAGGATTTTGGCCACAGCAGATCAGTTCATGGATTCATTTCCCCACCGTGTGAATAGCGTAACTCCCTAGTTGGTGCATAAAGGAATTCACAGAATATTCTCTGTTTTACAGAGGAAATTAGCTTTCATTTCCTTTTTTTATTTGTAGCTTGCCTCTGAGTATGACAGGAAGATTTAGCTCTGGGCAGAGTATTCTTCTGGACTTCATTCATTCTGTGCTATGACTAATAGCTTTTCCTTATAACCACATCAAGAATTAATATTGCTTTACGAAACAGCATTCCACATCTCTAGTGAATTGCTTATCTTTCTTGAAGAAGAGTAGATTACTTGTATTGGCATTCTTATGTACTTTCTGACGCAATAGAGGCACAAAGGCTATCAATTGCTTTAGACTGTATGATAGGCATTGAGATCCACTTAATAGGATGCTACGCAAAACTGAATCAGACTCATGTCACCAAAAAGTTGAGCATGTGTATGTGGAGCTTTGAATGCGGTTATCAGGGAATCTTATTTTGCTGTCCTCTGTGAGATATCATACTGAAAATTTGCAAGCAGAAATGGTACATTTTTATGTACAGATAACAGAAATCTTGATGTATCTAGAAACTGGTTGGTTTTGAACACAGAAAAAATAATGGGACTACAGGAGATCTCAAGGTTTCAGAGGCCTTAATTTCAATGGACATCTCTTGCTGCCTGTACCACTTGTTGTAGGAACATGCTTTCCACAGCTGCTCTTGGTGGCCCTTGGCTTTGTCTTGTCCTTTTGACTTCCAGCTTTAATTCCTGTCTTGATCTAGTGGCACAGACAATGAAGAGATGATGGGTTTCCACATGAGAAAAGACATAGACAATTCAGACCTTTGGTAGCACTGGCTACATAATTTGTAGGGCCCAGTGCAAAATGAAAATTCTGGGCCTCTAATTCAAAAAGTGTTAAGGATTTCAAGCCTGTAACAGTAGAGCTTTGCATCAAGAACAGGACACTTGTAGGTTGCATGCCTGTGAAGCCCAGCTTTTTGGCTTGGAACTGTAAAGTTAGAGAGGGATTTGCTTTAATTCTACACAATCTAGAAAGCAATAATAGAATGGATGAATTTTATTTATGATATCTTAGAATATTAGATCTGGGAAAACCACTGAAGTTCCAAGGTGGCTGTCAGCATGTACTCCTTTATGACAGAGTAGGAACAAACTCTTCCAGAAGTCACACAGGGTGGGTCTAATAGTTTCTTTTTTGTGCCAGCTACAGGATCAGGTAGAACCATGGACGCATAAAGTGTTGACTCTTGAAGACTAAGTTTGGTTATGGGTGACATTATCAAACTCCTGGGCTCATGGAGGGCTAGAAGTAAATGTTGTGTTTGTTGATCCAGACCTGGGTTGCTTTCGTCACTTAGAACTTTAGAGTGAAGATTCTCACAAAACTTAGAAGAGATGAGGAAACTCTCTTGCACCAGATTTGGGGTATGGCAGTGGTGGTGCCCAGCAACTTCTCACACTTAATTCACTGGAAATTGTGTTTGTAGTCTCTCCTCTTGCTGATTTTAATTTTACACAGATGGTCAGCTTTTAGTGAAGGACTATGACAATGAAGGAGAAAGCATTAACTTAACAAAATCTTCTCTGAGGGAATGTTCTAGAGCCATTGAAAAGCTGATAAAATATTGCCTAGTTAAGCAAAAAAGTAAAAACATAATAAATGATAAAAATTGAAACAACAGATAAAATTTTTTCAGTCTTCAAAGTTCTATAAGAAGATAGTAGACCCTGTCTTTTTAATGCAATAGTCACAGAATATTTGTTTTTAAACAAAATAATTCTAGAGACAGCAGACTATTTTCTACTCATCCAGCAATTTAATAAAGCATATTAATTTCTGATGAGAAAAAAATAACTCCTGCAGGGATGTGAAGCTAACATTTGTGGCTCACTGTGTCAGACACCTTTGTTTAGATCATCTTTATTACATGTAATTATCTAGTGTGGTATGTATCATCATCCCCACTTAGAGATAAGGAAAATATGGTTCAAAAATTAAACATTTGGCAATATTTAACCTAAACATTTGTACCCCTGTAATATTCTGAAATAAAAATATGCCAAAAAAATTTAATTGTACCGTCATTCTAACCATCTTTCCTTAATACTAGCAAGCCCAAAGATTAATAAAATTCTAAAACTAGGATGTGAGCACAGCAAAAAAAATTTAAACATTTCATCAAGGATATTCCTCAGAATAGTGATTCTGTAAGGTATCAGTTAATAGTTGTTCCATGATAGTCAAATGGTTGGAAAAATACTTGATTTTGTCAAACATTAGGGAAGATTAGGAAACTTGGAGAATAAAATTGACATTCTTGGAGTTTATAATTGAGGCCATTTGTTCTTTTCCCTTTTCCCTCTTCTCTTCCATAATGGTTAGAGGGACCTTTGGCTCCCAATTCTGATGGTAGGAAAAGCTGTCTCAGAAAGTAGTAAAGAAAATAGTATCAATAGAGCACTGTAAACCTCTGCAAGCTGGTGGGGGTCGTACTTGGGGAGCAAGTGGTCTTCCTGGAATCCCTGAAACTTCACTGTGTAAGTAGGCATCAATGGGTATATTTGCCTCTGCTTGCAAAAACACCTGGAAGGATATAGCAGCAGGGAGGTTTGCTGAAGAAAACTAGGCACTAAGTATTGTATTTAGTCTTCAAAGTTAATACTTTAATTTCCAAGTCTACTACAGTTCTTTGAGTAAAAGAAATGTTATTTTAAGGTTGTTGTATACTCTGTAAAACCTGAAAGATGTCACTATATTGGGTTAGGTCAAAAATAGGTTCACAATAAGGTAGAAAAAAACCTTCTTATCTGATATGATTAGGAATGGTAATTGGTTAGTTAAACCCCAAATTCATTAAATCGGAATCATTTCAAAATAATTCATATACATCTTAAACACTTTATTTGAACTTAAAATGTTAATATCTATTTATTGAACAATATTTTCTTGTCCAGCAAGTCTTTTCTTTGATTGTGGATCCACTAAGTAGAGAACCACTTTGTTTTCCTTATATAAATGACACCCATAATACATTATTTATGGTTGATAATTTTAAAATGGAGCTAGAATCAAAGGTCTTCTTGTGAAGAAATCTGCAGAAATCTAGAATCCTTCTAGGCTTTTGTGATTTTTCTCTCCTTATTTATTTATTTATTTATTTTTACAATCATTTTAATGCATTTAGCTTCAGAGCTTTTCTTTTTGATGACACATTTTTATCAAACTCTCTGGATCTCAATTTAATTTTCATAGAAAAAATTCTCTTACCTTTTCATGATAATGGTTTATATAATAAAAACTAATATCTCAACTTACAATACCAAGTACAACTGACATAAACAGGTTGGGAATAAATACAGTTGACACTTGGTAAGCAAACACACTCAGCTCGTGGGGACAGAAGTGTGTGGGAGTATTGGTTTCCTAGCTACAACCTTTGTACATGCTATCAATATGTCAGCATGTTTTACACAGGTCATCAATTTGTGCTGCAAACTATGTAAGCGAGCTTATTAAGCGAGCTCTTTCTGTAGTAACAAATTCTATTTTTCTAATTCTCAATCACCCTTGATATTGTGGCATCTTCTACCCGTTCAGGCCCTTCTGCTTATTTCTGGGAAGCCCTAGAGAGATGTTTGACATATGCTGAAAAAAAAACTAGTCCTTTTATTTCTCTTGGACAATTCTGGGAAGCTATTGGTCTAAGCCTCACGAAGGCACCATCCCTTAGACGGCTACAGTAAGGCTGTCTCCCATAGGCCCCCCGTCATGACTGGACATCACCATTGTCCTGGGAGTGAAGAACTTTCATTGCCTAAATGTAACCAGCTCATATCCTGTTTTATTTTTAGGAATCAAACATAAGCATAAAGAGGCCAGGGCAGCCCCATTCTGAATGTTAACAAACAGAATATACCATTAAGCAGGCTTTTCCCTCTGACACTTGAGGCAATGTCTTGGGGCTAAAGCCTGTATGTCTGTACGTCTCTCTTCCCTTGAGAGGAATTCTTTCCCAGGAGACTCCTCAGTGTCTCATGCAAATGGACTTCTGACAAGTGCATCCTACCAGTCTACCTAGACATTGCTCAGACAGGGGCCACAGCTGAGACATTTCTCAAGTCTCCATATTCAACCTGGCCTCCACTTTTTCCTCATTATTAGCTGCAGCTGTAGCAGCGATGGTAGCATTTATTATACATGCTGAACACCATCATAAGCACTCTACATGCACTCTCTTAATCCTCATAATCAAGTGAGACGTATACCATTATTATCCTAATTTTTTTGTTCTTTGTTTTTTGTTTTTGCTTGAACTCAGTGATAGGAATATTATCCCCATTTTTAAGAAGAAGAAACCAAGACCCAGAAAGTAAGATGCATGAGTAGTAAATGGTGGAGCTAGGACTAGAACCAGCTTCTTAATCAGTATCCAGGCTGTATCTAAGAGAGAGAACACAGAACATTCATGAAACATGGCCTGTAGTGGGCAGAGCGAGCACAGAGGAGCTGTGAAAAGGCTCTGCCTCTGCTGCCAAGCATGCTTCTATTTTCCTCTGCTCTGCCCAGATCCATGGTTCCCCAAGGCTGGCGCTGTGGCTGGAAAGAGACAAAACTGAGAAAGGGGTGGGATTCAAGTCTGGAGTAGCCTGACTGTAGGAGCTGGAATTCCCACTTCCCCGCATGTCTCAATGTGGAAGGTCATAACAGGTGTGTTTAACCTGTGTGTCCCTGGGTACATGATCATTCAGTGCTATCACTATTAATATTTATTCTTTTCAGTTTCTGCCAAAGGGTGGGGTTAATATTACCATAGTTTTGGACAAAAGGGGACTATGAAAATGAGGTCCTCTTTTTTCCTTGTTATATTTTCCTTGCTACTTGAAATAGTTTGACAACCTCCTGTTTGAGAAAACTTGTTCTAGATCAAAAGGTTTTTGTCAAAGATCACGTTGGCTTATGTTTTTTAGGGTAACTCCACCCTTCTCCACCATAATGTGTAAACTTTAAAGAAGCAAATACAAACTCTTGGGTGTTGTTCTGCCTCTTGATGTAACAATTTATAAAACTCTTGGGATCCCACTTAGATAACTATTTTTGACTTTGCACTGCACCAGTTCTTAAAATTTTAAAGTTCAAGAATAGAAATCCTCTTATTTTGCAGAATAGGAAAATTAAGGCAGGTAGGAGAAGTGACTTGTTCAATAAGACACAGCTGGTTAGTGGAAGCCTTTGGATTAAAATCAGTGTTTCCTAACATTGAGTTCAGAGTCCTTTCTACTATATTGCATTGCCTCCTTTGCCACTGACTAATGGATTAATGAATTTCTCTGAATATAGAGGCTGAATGCCAAAAATGTCTTTGAAAGTGAGAAGAGAATATTACCCCTTACTGATTTTTTTTTTTTTGGTTTAAATGAGTCACCAGAAAATGATAGGAACCTCTGTTATGCTTCTTGTTCCCTGCCTTGTGTAATTTTAGTTCCAATCATAGATTTCCCAGTACTCCCCAAAGACTATGAATATTTGGTAAATGGAAACAGTGCACAGATTAAATGAAATGAAGCTGGAGGTAAATTGTGGCAGTCCTTCAATAAGGTTTAGTAATCAAATTCAGTATTCTAAATGATCATTTTTTCAAGAAAGGTTTACTATTCATCAACACTATTAATTTCAATTACCAGCTCCATTTGACATATAGACATTTTAGTAGAATTAACAAAGAAAAAAAAAGCACTATATTAACTACAATCACCCAAAGTGCTAATAGTCACAGCATAGTGTAACCTGTCAGAAACAATTGAAGACCATTACTGAAAATCAAATACACACCTTATTTCAGTTGTATCAAACAGCAGTTGATTTATTAGTCTGTTACAGCAGCTACAGTATGTTTCACAAAAGGATTTATTTGTGCAAGTTGGAAGTACTTGAGAGAAATTGGAAGCTTCTCAGTAAGAGTTTTTGAATTTCGACTTTATGAACTGCTGGGTGGTATAATAACAAATATATTGGGACACAGAATGTCTAAGTCATTTGCCAAGACCAAAAAGCCAGCTAGCTTTGGAGCCAGATAGACCTCAGGCAATGTGGCTTTTAACCACCATGCTTCAACCTCTGCTTTACAAGGCGAGCCAGGGGCTTTGGGAAAAAGTATTCTTGGATTCAAAACTTATCTTTGCTACTCAGTAGTTGTGTAAAATTGGCATATTAATTTATACCTTTGTTTCCTCTTTATTAACAGAGAGAACATTAGTACTAATTTCATGGCATCTTTTTTGGTGAGGTTTATATGAAATGATATCTATTGTACTTGTCACAATATCTGGCACCTAATAAGAGCTTAACAAATGTTGCCTTTATTTTATTAATATTATTCTTATGACTCCGGAGAACTTGAAAATTAGAAGATATATATACTAAGGAGCTTTTAATGGGGACTGAAACATATAATTGGGTGCAAATTAATCAAGAATGAAGAATAAAAACATAAAGAATAAAACCCCATAATGTAAAAATGCTAAAAGGAGACACCTATGTTTTCTTACTTTCTGGAATTGCTTTCTCTCAATTAAAAGTACATGTATACCATTCTCACTTATCTTCATTAATATGGTATTAATTTCATGAGAAAATTATTAATTATAAATTTCAATATATGGACTAACTTTTCATTTACCCTATTGTTACAATCTGCCTAGAAGAGCAAGCAATTTCAAGCATTTTGCTATGCATCACTTTTAGTTCTTCCATTCAGCACCAATCTAAAATCAAGATACTGTTAAGACACTCTCAAATTAAAGTGGTTTTTTTCAGTAATTGGCACATTTCAAATTTTTATAAAACCACTTCTCTTCCCAAGCCCTCTAACAATTGCACAGTAAGAGATGGTCATTTGGGTATTGATTGATAGCTGCTAAGTAGAAAAAATTTCATAGGAGGAAATTTGAGCACCAGTGCATTAAGGAGAAGATATACTGCTAATTTGTTTTATTCATTGGTGCTACTTCGGGAGTTGTTTTTTTCATGCACGTCTGATGAGTTCCTCACCAGCTCCAGAATTCTTTATCTGGAAGGTCACTTTTCTAAGCTGTCAATGTCAGTTGCCTTGCTTAGTTGACTGAAACAATCGGATGATACAGACTTGATGACTAAATGTTTTACGTTATGACTAGCACTAGTGAACTAATGATTCTTGGTTTTCTGTCTGCCTTGCAGTTCAACTATAGATTCACTGGTGCTACGTATTTCAAAATAAAAAAGATTGAGAAACCCAAAACATATGAAAAAGTTTCCCTTAGTCCATCAAATAACAAAACTCTCATGCATTTGTGTTTCATTTTTTGAGTAATTAATTCATCACAATAAGTAATAGGGGTCTTTAAAGAGGCTTCTTATGTTTGGTAGACAGCCTAGAATATGTTTTGATATAATGATTATAGCTGCTTTCTTTTCATTTATGTAACCTTTTCTCATCTCCATTCTGCATTGTAGTCTCAGACTTTTCCCATTGTCTTTAAAGCTGCTTGGAATAGATCACCTTTTAGAGTAGATGCTGATTAAAATAAGCGCCAATAGCGCATTGCTTATAGTGCCACCGTGTGGCCTTGATCCATTACTGCTGCCCATTATTGCCCACCCTCGACGGGGTCAAATTTGAAATTAGCAGTTTCTTTAAAAACTGCACCTCTAGCATGTGTAAATATTTGTTTTCAGGTCCCTAACTACTTGAGAAAGCTGAGGTAAAGACAAACTATAGTTAAAATGAGAAATGACTACGACTGAAGACAAATTAGAAATGTAAACATCATCTCTGAATTATTTACTCTCATTGAAGGGAAAATATGATTTGCTTTATGAAGCCTTAATTTATAATTACATTTTCATGATCACTTAAATAGTGAATAGTGTAAAGAAAGGTAGATCAACACGTGTATTCTTTTTTTTTTTTTTGACTATCAAGAAGTTACATTTTACTAACACTTTTCAGAAGGCAGGAAATTCGGTGCCTAACATTTCATCTTGTTAAATTGTAGAATACTTAACCCATTTATTCTCTCACTTTGATTCTTCTCCTCCCTTCACGTTGACATATGAGCCTTTCTTCTTTGCCACATGGTTCTGTCATAGGTCATTAGCACATTTGAATGGTGGAGGTCAGTGCAACCCTGAAAAAAAAAGAAGTGCTGTGTGGCTTTCTGGCCTGCATTCTGTCCTCAGAAAGTCCTGTTTTAATTTCCTATGTTAGATAATTTGAAGTCTTTCTTAAGTGTACACATGATTGTAGTGTTAGGAGATCAAACCTTCATAACATGTTCCAGTTTAGGGCAAAAACATATGTCATTTTGTAAAGCATACAAAAAAGTAGAAACGAATGTGTGGCATTTGGTATTTTTTGTGTGGTGAAAGTGGGGTTAGAATCAGGGGGTTATGGCAGAGAAAACTGGCCAATAAAAAGAACAAAAGCCCATATTACTCATTAAAGACATTTAAGGAGAAAAAAATTGGCTGAAAAGAATTCATTTTGATTAGTAAGTGTGTAATTTATACTCATTTGAGTTCCATTGAAGAGCCATTCTCTTCCATTCATGATGAGTACAATTGAGGTTGTTATGTGATTAACAAACAGTTCAGAGTAAAGATACATGCTCTTTTTTTGTGGTGTATACTTTTGTAGGCATGATTGCAAAGGACTGTGACAGTTTTCCTTGTCTTAAGACCAGGAAACCATAGGATGACAGAGAAGTCAATATCTAGTCATTCCAGATTCAGCTAAGAGCAGGAAGGAAACTCATTAAATTTATACCCAAGTCATTACGTTGAAAAGGAGGACTTCTTCCTTTGAAAAGAAAAAGAAAGTGAATCACTAGAGGATATTCTATAATTTTAAAGTACTTTATATACTAACCTATCTCTTGCAAAATATGTCTAGCAAGATAATTTAGTAAGTAACTGTTATGGGTTGAGTTGTGTCCCCCTCGAGGCCCCCCATAAAGGTAAGTTGAAATCCTAGCCTCTAGTATCCAGAATGTACCCTTATTTGGAAATAGGATCTTTTATAGAAATAATCAGTTCAAAATGATGTTATTAGGATGGACCCTAATCCAATATGACTGGTGTCCTTTAAAAAGACTTAAATCTAAGACCTGAAACCATAAAAATTCTAGAAGAAAACATAGGAAAAACTCTTCTGGACATTAGTCTAGGCAAAGAATTTATGACTAAAACCCCAAAAGCAAGCACAGCAACAACAAAAATAATTGAATGGGACTTAATTAAACCAAAAAGTTTCTGCACAGCAAAGGAAATAATCAACAGAGTAAATAGGCAACCTAAATAATGAGAGAAAATATTCTCAAACTATACATCTGACAGAGGGCTAATATCCAGAATCTACAAAGAACTCAAACAAATTAGCAAGAAAAGAACAAATGACCCCATCAAAATTGGGCAAAAGACATGAACAGATTTTTTTCAAAAGAAGATATATAAATGGGTAACAAACATATGAAAAAATGCTCAACATTATTAATCATCAGGGAAACGTAAATTGAAACCACATCCCTGTCAGAATGGCCACTGTGAATAAGTAAAAAAAAAAAAAATAGATGTTGGCGCAGATACAGTGAAAAGGGAATGCTTATACACTATTGTGTATGTGGAATGTGAATTAGTACAGCTTCTATGGAAAACAGTATGGAGATTCCTCAAAGAATTAAAAGTAGGCCTACCTTGAACAGCAATCCCACTACTGGGTATCTACCCAAAGGAAAAGAAGTCATTATGTCAAAAAGACACCTGCATCCAAATTTTTATCACAGTACAATTCACAATTGCAAAGATATAGAATCACCCTAAGTGTCCATCAACCAATGAGTGGATAAGGAAAATGTGGTATACGAGGTCTGTCCAGAAAGTATCCAGCCATTGTTAATATAATGAGAACAGTTTGTGTAACACTGATGTAACCTGACAGCCACAGTGAGTAGGGTGGAATGCTTGTGCGTGAACAATGACGACTTCATTGTACTAGTCAGTGGGGGCCTAGATAGACACAGTTGAGTGAGCATGTGTACTCTGTGGCCATCGCACTCAAAATGACTGAGTGAGTAGAGCAACAAATCTGCATCAAATTTTGCATTAGGCTTGAACATTCCTCCATGGAAACTATTCAAATGATTCAGAAGGCTTTCGGGGACGATGCAATGAGTGCAGCACAAATAAAAGTGTGGCGCAAATGCTTCAAAGATGGTCAAGAATCTGTCGAAAGTGATCCCCGATCTGGAAGGCCTGCAACAAGCGGAACACCTGAGAATGTTGAACGTGTACAGGTTAGGTTAAGAGACACTGGGAGAATTGTGTGAGGTCCCAAGGTGCCTACTTTGAAGGGGACTGAGACATTATTGTCCTTTGTACAATGTTTCTTGTATCTTGTATCCTTCTCAAAAATGTCTCTATTTTTCATATTACATGGCTGGATACTTTCTGGACAGACCTCATATATTTGCTATGGAATATTACTCAGCCTTGAAAAAGAATGGAATAATGTCTTTTGCAGCAACTTGGATGAAATTAGAGACCATTATTCTAAGTGAAGTATTTCAGGAATGGAAAAACAAATACCACATGTTTTCACTTATAAGGGGGAGCTAAACAATGGGTCTATACGATCAAAAAGTGATGTAATGGACATTGGCAACTAAGAAGGGGAAAGAGTGGGGGATGTGAAGGATAAAAATTATCTGTTGGGTACAATGTACATTATTCTGGTGACAGGTACACTAAAAGACCTGACTTCAGCGTTATACAATTCATCTATGTAACAGAAAACACTCGTGCCCCCAAAACCTATTGAGATCTATAAAAATAAAAATTAAAGGGGTAAATGTGGACACAGAGACAGAAATGCACAGGGAAAAGACCGTGTGAAGAGATACTGGGAGAACACCATGTGAAGATTGAAGTTACGCTGTCGGAAGCCAAGGAATGTCTGTGGCTACAAGAATCTGGAGGAGGCCAGGAAGGCTCCTTCCCTCTACAGGTTTCAGAGGGAGCATGGCCATGCCCACACCTTGATTTTGTACTTCTAGCCTCTACACCTGTGAGACAATACATCTCAGTTGTTCTAAGCCACCCAATTTGTGGTACTTTGTTATAGCAGCCCTAGGAAACTATAATAATACAATAATTATTGAGCTAGTACTTACAACCATATCCTATGATGAGCACCTCACACGAATTGTCTTATTGACATCTAACACCAACGTTGGGAAGTCTATTATTCCTTTCCCAAGATGCTAATAGATGAGGATATTAACTTACTGAACTTAAGTGATTTTCCCAAGATCACATAGCTAGCAAGTGAAGGAGCTGGCATTTGAGCTGTTGGTTTAACTCTGCATTCTGCTGTGTGTGTGTGTGTGTGTGTGTGTGTGTGTGTTGCTGGATTGCTTAGGACCACAGCCACTTTTGTGCCACCCTCATATCTCATCTAGAACCATCTGGAGAATTACTGTTGACATTCACTGGCAACCCCACCTTTCATTTTCAAGGGCGTGGGTAAAACTTTTCATTTCTCTGACAATAAAAGGTTGGTAATATTCTCTTGACTCTTTGTAATTTGAAAGTTATAACCTTATTGGCCTCTTCTCCTACAACTCTCCATTTCTTTCTGCCTTTTTCCATCACCCAAATCAATGTGGTTTAATCTGTGTAACAGAGTGAAAAATCTACGTGGAGTCAATTTTCTGCTTCAGAAGAATTTCTTTAAAAAAAAATCCAACCAATGTCTTCATCAAAAAACTAAATAAATCTGCATCGAACTGTGTAGATATCAGAGATGCAAACTGAGCTAAAACTTAAAACCCAAAATTTCATCAGTGAGAATAACCTCATCATTCTGACAGCAGACTGTTTTTCTAAATATCAGACTGAATGCCTTCTTTTTATTAATAATTATTTCTGTTACAGTTTAACTCCATTCACTGATCCAAAAAACCAAGAAATAAGTTCCATTTATAACAATGCCATAAGTTGATGCAGTTAAAAAAGGAATTCCAGTTAGATCAATAGTTATAAAACAGTTGATTAAACATTAATCATAGGATATGAAAGCTAAAACCATCAAATTAGATTTGTATCAGCTCATCGGAGATAGAGAGAATTAGGAATCTCAGGGTATACTTTATTTATTGTTTAACCCTGAAATTTCTCCTCATCTGGCATTCTTCATCTTGTTTAGGATGTCACCTTCCACTCAGTGGTCCACCTTAAAACAGTAGGTTTCAAACTTGTTTGACTGCAACCCGTAGTCATGGCAGTCAGGGGAGGAATTTCAAGAAGGAGGGATGGTCAGCACTGTCCAATGCTTCAGAGAGATTTAGGATGACTAAGATTACTGGACTTTGGGGATCATAATTTATTGAAGCAAATGTTTTTGCTGTTGTTTGATAAAAATTGTTATCTGGGAATATTCATTCACACTTGAGTAATGAAACTATCAGAGGGATAAAAGTCACTGGATTCTATAGGACTGAGAAGCTGAATAGCAAGAAAACCCTCCCTCTTACTAGGTGTTCCGCATTCCCACAAACATTGCCGTTCAAACTAACCATTAGCAAGGCCTTAGGCATCTCACAAGACAGAGCTATGCATTCTGGATATTGACCCAGTGATCTTATAACAATGCAAAATTAGTTGACAACCATCTACGGTCTATTTCGTTTTACTTTTTCTTTACAAATTGGTCCTGCCTCCAACATATTGTTTATAAAGTAGGAAGGAGAAGTCAGTAGTTTTACATGTCAACCTAAAACAACAACAGAGAGAGACAGGCTCTCCAAAAAGAATTTATTCGGGAATAGCAAGGAATTGCAATCTGGGATATGCATGCTGTGGTGAACCATGTCCACATCCAAAGAGGTTGGGGCGAAGGGAAAGCTTTTAAAGAAAAAGAAAAAAGAAGAATCGCTTCTCGGCCTTTTGGCTAAGATCAAGTGTAGAAAAAAGAAGAAATTCACATAAGCCATTTTGAAACAAAGGCCATGGGTCACAGGGGCTTGTTGCAGGAGTTGACATTAGCTCCTTGATAGAGGTAACCGTTCTTGGGCAGGTGACCCTGTGCAAGCAGCTTATCTGGAATGTTGTGTTTTTGAGGAGTTCCTTGCAGAGTTCCTGTCATAGGTATCCATGCAGGAAGTTCTTCCGATAAGTCCTGTTGCAGGCATGTGTGTGTGAGGGCTCCTTCTTCATAGCCTCCCGGATCCATATTGTCAGCATTTGGTATAAGTGACTCCATTATGATATTGACAATTTCCACGTACGTATGTGGAGTTAGAACTCATAAGGGTTAATCAACTTCCCCAGGGCCCCACAGCTAGTTAGTGACTGTCCTGGTCAGGCGGGGAAGGCTCAAAAGTCACTAGTGATTATCCTGCCCACACTGATCCTTTCATTTGCAGGAGGCTTTTCACAAAGCCCTGGGCTTTATCCTGCTGCCTTAGCTGACTAAACTAAGCTAATACTAAACTAAACTGAAATACCTGACTAAGATCCAGATCCAGAGCTGAAGAATGCCAAATAAGAACACTCTTGTGTGATTGGTCATCAGAAGACCAGTACATATTTACATAACTGAACTAGTCACAAAACAAAACTTATCCTTACTAAGTGCAATGTATTATAATTTTTTTTACTCTATTTTATCTCATTTACAAAAATATACTGTTCAAGACTCAATTGATTTCATATCCCAATTAGTGGAGCATGACCTGCAGTGTTTTGTGTGTGTGTGTGTGTGTGTGTGTTCTCTCTCTGTTGCCTAGGCTGGAGTGCAGTGGTGCAATCACAGTTCACTGTAAACTTGAACTCCTGGGCTCAAATGATCTTCCTTCGTCAGCCTCCCGAGTAGCTGGGACCACAGGTGTGCCACCACACCCAGCTAATTCTTTTTACTCCTTTTTTTTTTTTTTTTTTTTGAGAAACAGGGTCTTGTGATGTTGTCCAGGTGGGTCTCAAACTCCTGGGCTTAAGTGATCCACAGCCCTGCAAAGTACTGGGATTACAGGCATGAACCACTGTGCCAGACCTGTGACCCACAGCTTGAAAAACACTACTTTAGAGCCACCCTTGAGTGTCTCGATCACAACCACGTATATTTTTTGGGTGGGCAGATCCTGCCTGCTCAGCCTCAGAACTGTATTCCCAAGCTGCCTTCTCCTTTCTAGCCCTCTCCCTTCACTACCTTAGTTGAAGTGTTTCCCATTTCTCATCAGAATTATCTTATTTTAATAATAAGTATACCTCCCCTCTTCCTAGGGTAGCAGATTCAAAGATTTTCTTCCCTCCGTACATGCCTACCAACCTCTACCTAGTCACATTTAGTTCATAACTGGCTCCTCAATCACAGAGAAAGGGCATCTGGTAGGAGCCTATACCTCTGAGCTTACCAGTTGGGAGGCTGGTCCTAACTTCTTAGCCTCTGTCCCAGAGATGTCCTTCCTCCTGTCTAGGGCCCTTCACCCAGTCGTCTTCATGACTTTCTTTCCTCAGCTCTTCCTTTTCCTGGGACTCATTCCCCTTTGCTCGCCTCTTCCCTCATCATAAAATATCCTTTTTTCAACCCAACTTTTCTTTTCACTTGTCTCTTTGCTTCCCTTCAAGGACAAGCATCTTGAAAGGAGGTTTTGCACCCGATGTGGCCACTCTATTCATTGCCATTTATTCTCTGCATTAGTTTAGTTTGGCTTTTTCCCACCACCTCGCTGGAAGCTTTCACTGAGACTGAGCATTACCTGCCTGCAGAGTCCCAAGGTAGGTTTTGAGTCATCGGTCCTTCTTGATCTCAGAGCAGTGATTGATACTGTTTTGAATCTTTCTGGCCTCCCTCTCTATTCTCTTCTGACTCTGGGACGATCCCTTCCCAGGTGCCTCTTTTCTGCATACCCTTCACTGTCAGGCTTCTTTACATAATCCTCTTTTAATCTTGGTTACAAATATTTTTTAAATCGTCTTCTCCATTTCCATGGCATTATCTACCACTTCTACCTTGAGATTCCTAAATCTCTCTTTGTAGCTCTGATCAACTGTTACAAGAACAACCTGACTTGATGGATTTAGCTTTTATATCCTACTGCTAGAATCACTTTCATCTAAGTGAAGAAAACAAAACAGTGATGTATAACACTTCCTTTCCTATGAGAATCTCACTGGCATGCAGACAGTCCTTTTTCCAGCTCTAATTGTGCCCAGCAGTCCACAGTGGAAAGTCACTACTGGATGGTAACATTGCCTTTCCTCTTTTATAACTGCTTTTTTTCCCCTGACTTGCTTAGAGGTTGCTATTTTCTAGAATTTTTGAATTGTTTGGATGTTACTCACAAGCTCTCAAATAAGTCAGGTGATTGGTATTATTGTCTTTTTTCTGCCATTTTATTTATAGGTAGGATGAGAAATACCCTGGTGACCATACATAATAGGACTTATTATATTGTAAATACCTGTCTTCTTCTCTTTCTTCCTGCTTTCTCTTCCTTCTCCCATCTCCTTCTCTCTTTCTAGAGTGTCAATCAAGGGTGTCCCTATTTGGCATTCTTCAACTCAGGACAGATCTGTATTTTATTTTAGTTTAGTATTCATTTAGTTTAGCAGGATGAAGCCCATGGCTTCATGAAAAGCCTCCTGAAACTGAAAGGATCAGTACAGGCAGCATAATTGCTAGTGACTTTTGAGCCTTCCTAGCCTGACCAGGACAGTCACTAACTAGCTGTGGGGCCCTGGGCAAGTTGCTTAGCCCTTATATGAGTTCTAATCTACACATACATAAAACCACTGACTGTTCCTTCCTACTTTATAAACAATGTGTTAGAGGTAAAAACCAATTTGAGAAGAAAAAGTAAAAGGAAATAGCCTAGATGGTTGTTAACTATTTTTATTGTTATAAGATCGCTGGATCAATGTCCAGAATGCATACTTGCTGTCTTTGAGATGCCTGGGGCCTTGCTGATGGGTGGTTGTAGGAACCTGGAACACCTACTAAAAGGTAGGGTTTTCTTGCTATTCAGCTTCTCAATCCTATAGAATTCAGTGACTTTTATTTCCCCAACAGCATTATTACTCAAGTGTGAATGAATATTCCCAGATGACTATTCTTATCAAACAGCAGTAAAAGCATTTGCTTCGGTAGATAATGATCCCCAAGTATCAAGTAATTGTAGTCATCCTAAATCTCTCTAAAGCATTTCACAGTGCTGATTATCCTTCCTTCTTGAAACTTGTCCCTTGACTGCCATGACTCCATGCTAAATGACTCTGGTTCACTATCTGCTTTAGTCTTCCCCTGTTGAACCTCCTCTCATTAACTTTCTTTACCTGCTGCCTCCAAAGTTGCTGTCTTCTGCTTTTTCTCTTCTGTCTGACAGTCTATCCCTTGGGAATCTCATTCATGCATATGATTTCAGTTCTCACTAATCTAGGTCACTAGGTATATTCCATTTCTGAAGCTCCAAGGCTCCACAGGTCATTTCCACTTGGATCTTCTGCTGGCTGTAGCTCAAATGCTACATAATCCAAACCAAACTCACTACTTTTCCCCACTCGTGCCTTGACTTTAGTCATTCTCTTGAGTTTCCCGTGTTGGTCAATGGTATCACCATTCTTGAGCTACTTGGAAAGAGGCATCATTGTAATTTTGCTTTTCCCTTTAATCACATGTCCACATTTAATTAGTTGTCAAATTCTATCATTTTTACCTAGAAATGACCTTTGGATCTGTAACCTTTAAAAGTGATAGTTTATATTCTTACATTCTAGATCCTTGCTCTCACTCTCTGGTCTACTGTTGCTAGAGTTATATTTTTACAGTCCTACTGTGACTCAGTTCAAATCTTTGACAGCTATCTATTGCTTCCAGCATAAAGCCGAAACTCTTTATCATGGCATTTGAATTGTTTTAAGATTGAATCAGCTACTTCTTGAGCTTTTAGTCACATTGCCCATACACTTCACACTTGAGTCACACTGGAATTCTTGTCATTTGCAGAACCCCAAATACATATTCCCAGCTCATTATCTTTGCTTATTCAATTCCTTTAGCTCAGAATTCAGTTAAAGACATTAACATTCATTAAAAATCCTCTATACTACCACACAACAAGTGTGTTTTTGGATTGAAATATAATTATTAACTTCTGAATGTAAATATGAAAGCAGATGTCAAGTCTTTTTCAACTTTGTATTTTCAATAATTAGCCAGGTGCATAGTAGGTACTCTAAAAATATTTACTTGGAAATAAAAGCTTTAGAATTGGTTATATGCATTTTTACCCATTTGTTCCCCAGGAGACAAAAAGTAGTAAAATAAGCAGGTAAGAAATAAAATCAGCATTCTTTACTATCCACTGGCATGAATTGTTGATCACTGGGGGAGAACGGCTATTTACAAGATTGGTGCTGACATAATTAGTTGCAAACCCTTTGTTTAGTCACTGAGATCTGATTGTTCATAATAATAAATGTTTGTAGGAATGAGCTTACTTACAACTTTTCTCTACATGAAATTTTGCACATATAGGACCCTCAGGTTTCTGTATCATATATTACAGGGCGCATATATGTTACTTACTTTCTGGTAGCAAAGCTTCCCAATATAGTGCACGTGAAACACCAGGTGTTTAAATCTATATCAAAATTAACAATGAAATTATGGCTATGATGCAAATACTAGAGAGTCTTTAATAATTGAAAAGTCAGTTCATCCTATAGGAATTAACGTGACTATGTATTAATAAAGTATTTTCACCTGAATTATTTGTTTTTTAAAATAGTTATATCCCCAAGCTTTGGTTTATTTGGCTTTATATATAGTAATTCTTTTTTATCCTCTCAACCAGTCAGAATTAATCAGGAGAGCACCAGAACTCTAAATCTTTTTTAGTTTGCTATAGAAAAAACAATTTTTCCTTAGGATAATTTCTGTGATATAGATTAAATAGGAGTCAATCAAAGGAAATCTACCAAAAAAAGAGAACTATTTGTCTTCTTAACTGGGTACGCCTGAACACATTATTTTGTTACTTTGAGAACCACAAGGAAAAATCACTGGTGTTAACATAAAAGTAAATATTTACATTGAAGAGCCTTGATTTATTAGGAGACAAAATAATTTCTTACAGTCAAGGGTCAGAATAAATATAGTCTTTATAGTCAGTTTTTTTAGTCTGTGGTACCAAGTTTATGGGTTGAGTCCAGATTAGCACTTTGTCTGACAGTCACCAGTTTCCCATTTGAGAGGGAGTGAAGGAGTGGTTAAAACCATGGACATGGGAATAAATCAGATTGTGGCTTGAATTACCATTTATTATCTGTGCAACCTTTGGCAAATGGCTTGGTTGGTCTCTTCCTCATTCATAAAGTAGGTATTCATTCATTTGCCCATTCATTTCTCCATCCATCTGTTCATTCAAATATTCAACAAGTATTTATTGATAATTACCATGTGCCAACTCTTTTTCTAGAATATCTGGGAAGTAACAATGAGTAAAACAGGCAAAAATATTGGTCCTCATAGGCTTTACTTCTAATATGACAATAATAACAGTACCTACCTTCCAGAGTTGTTGTGGGAATTAGCTGACATAATGCATGATGCCCAGCACCTAGTACATCCAGCCAATTAGAGAGAGTGACTAATTTAGTCTGACAGACACACAGAAGAGGAGCTGGTGGAGGGGATGTGACCTGGAGAGAGAATAGGTGGGGGCCAAGTTTTAGAGGCTGAGGTTTGCTGAGTACTTATTACTGTCAGTCTGTAGTGGGTACTTTAAATTTGTAACAACCCAATAAGATGGGTATTGGAAATGAGAGTTCATTCAATCATTCATGCATTCATTCATTCGAAAACCTTTAGTGATGATCTTCTATATACCAGGCACTATGCTAGGCACTGGAGATAAAAAGATTTGTAAGACACAGGGCCTCCCCTGCAGAAGGTGCTCAAACAATGACCGTTCAGTGGAGAACATGCTTTGGTAGAGTGAAACAGAGTCCTTCACCAGCACATACCCAGTCTAAGGAGTTGTGACTGGATGATGGAGGCCGTTGGAAACATCTCAAGCTTGGGTTGAGATGTTTGAATGGCTCCAGTTCCCAACCAGCCATCCTGCCCCACCCCCCTGTTGTATTTGTGGCTGGCTAGACACTCTCTTGAAAGTTGCCCTATACCTGTGTTTTAGGGTAAGAGCTATTTTCAGATATCATATTTCTGAAAACAGATTTTAAGAGAGCAGCTGAGAATAGGGAAAGAATGATTTGGGAATTTCCCTGGACC
Source organism: Cheirogaleus medius (assembly GCA_008086735.1). NCBI lineage: Eukaryota > Metazoa > Chordata > Mammalia > Primates > Cheirogaleidae > Cheirogaleus > Cheirogaleus medius. The sequence continues at coordinate 23,433,897 of VBSM01001562.1, read as the reverse complement.
TACTCTCTCTCCTTGTAGGTGGACCAGAGGAGAAGGGTGCCTGGGGAGCTGGAGTAAGGTTGAGTGCAGGCAAGGAGTGGGCCTATTCACTCCACTGGACTTGAGTTCATCATTTTAAGTTAGGAAATAATTTCCATTCTTTGGAATCATTTTTCACATTCAAAGGAGTTATAGTAGAGGATTTTAAAGACCTGTTCCTGCTCTGAAATTTCATGATTCTCCATATAGAAAGGTAGGTCACTGTATAGCAATGAACATATGTGGGTATGTGGAATGCAACCTTTCTGGCTTATGATTCCCCTAGAATCCATATAGAGCTCACCCTGACGATGTAGAAATGCTGGCATGTTTAGGGAATGACTAAAGGAATTGAGTAGGATCCCTTATAAATTTAGTGGAGGATGTTTGATCATTTGGAAGCAGTTGAATTTACTTTCTTATTTTTCTGTCTTTGAGATAATTAAAGGACATAGGTACAGAAAGCTTATTGATTATTAAATGTGTTTTATTTTTTCTACACAAGACATAGGGAGCTGAAATAATTCCCAAAGAGTTTCATTGTTTTTTTTGTCTTGAAAATTCTTGTAAGCAACTTTTTTCTTTTGAAAATTAAAACTTTGACCATTGACTGTTGGGAAGAAACAGTTCAGAATTTTTTTTTTAAAGCATTTGGATACAGTGTTAATTAAACTTCCAGGTCAAATCTAAAAATTCTGAGATTTTTTTTTCCTTTAGCTTTTCATCTCTCCCTGCATCTATTTATGTTCATTTTTATGATAAGGCACACCTTAACTTATCTAATAAATATGTTCTTAAAATAGGAGTCAAACTGCATTTAAAATGTTAGAATTTACTGTTTCAGTGGCCTATATTGTAAATTTATTTTGCAATGTAAGTTATTTGACCCTAATTTATCTTTGATGTGTGCTTGGACTTTGATCTATTAGGTTTGTCTAAAGCAAGGCACATACACTAACCATTGGATCTGTTCCTGTTTATTACCCTCATAAAATTTAAAGCTATCACTTTAAGATTTTACAATCCAGAATTTCACATGGTTAGCACTAAGTTGCTATTAACGGAATGTAGAGTTTTCCTTTATTTTACAATATATTCTATATCCAAGATAGTTTAGCAAGAGCCTACAGCCTTAAGGCCACATTCAGGCCTTTTGCCTGAATCCAAATTTTACAGAACAAATCCTTTTATTTTTATTAATACATTTTTGTTCATCTTTTATATTTTTATTCCATTTTTAAAATACCAAAGAATAAAATAAGTTTCAACTAAATACTCCTCCCAAATTGACTGGCACAATTAGAACATTAAGCCATAAGGGCTAAATTGATGGCTGATACACTCATGATTTCATTCTAACTTCCCCCACCTGACAACCATACAAGGCTAATTGGAGAGAGCTTATGGGGGTTGAATACACCAATGTATTATCAGCTTTTGACAGTGGTGCACTGTGTTTCTGTTTGAAATGGAATTTGTGAATAGTTGCACAGCTCGACAGTATTTTTTAATTCTATCTGCTTAACAGCCCATCATGTCAAAGAAGACCAAGAGAATGCTGAAGGAAGAAAACAAATTTTTTAAGGAGGATTGGGAATTGCAATATTATCTTGTTTCTGCTAAAGATAAGATGATTTGCTTGCTTTGTGATACTACAATATCAACATTAAAGAAATTCAATTTTCATCAGCATTATAGCACTCATAAGGACCACAGATATTTTAAATTAGAGGGAAAGGCATGAAAGGTTGTATGGCAGAAAGTAAAAGATGAAAAGCAAAAGCAAAGACAATTCTTTCAAGCAGCAGTAAGATCTGGAAATAATGCCACGGAAGCAACTTACAAAGTAGCTTATCTACTTGGGAAAAAAGGGAAGTCATTCAGTGATGTAGAAATTGTAAAAGAATGCATTGTCAAAGTTGTAGGATGCTTAGACCCCAATAATATTTCGAAGTACAAACAACTGCCTCCTTCAGGGAGAACCATAACTGATCAGCAGCATGAATTAGCCTTCAACTTAACAGAACAACTTCATGCAATACTTCAAAAGGAAAATATATATTATTCAATTGCTCTGGATGAATCGACTGCTACTACTAACTTGGCACAGGTTTTACACTTCATTCGGGTCATGACAGAAGATTTTCTTTGCTACAAAGAGTTCCTCGCTTTAGGCACTTTGACAAACAGAACACAGGCAATAGATATCTTCAACAGCTTTCAAGGTAAATGGTGTAAAGTTGGACTGAATTTAGTAAATTTAGTGAACATATGTACAGATGGTGCACCTTCCATGACAAGAAAACATTAAGGGTTTATTGCACAGATAAAGTATTAACAGATCCAGATGCTCTCATTTCTTTTCATTCTATTTTGCATCAGCAAAATCTCAATGCTAAAGTTACTATTTTAAGTGACACTTTGCAACAAGTTATAAGTATTATTAACTATATTCCTGAAAATACAACACAGCATGGGCAGTTTTGTAACATGCTAAAGTTGAACAATGAGGTATTCCATGTGAATTTGCTATATAAAGAACTGTAGATGGAATTGATTGAGCTCCCAGTAGATGACATTTTAAAGTCATTGATGCTAAGAAAGAACCAATAGAAATATGAAAAAATGAAGTAGAATACCCATGTCTTTGGCAACATGCCCCCAAAATGTTTTCTTGCTTTTTAACCACTTATTGCTGCAAATCTATGTTCTCCTACCTAACCCAAATCAAGATGCTCTAAAGGTCACAAATGACTGATACCCATCTAGAGGATCAGCTGAAACTGCAGACCTTCATGCTGCACCCCAAAATTCAAGTGTTTTCCAACAAAAAGCAGACACAACAAAGTCATTACAAGGTTACTTAACTTTAAAATTAACAAATAGTTTTCATTATTTGGAATTATTAAGTACATAGTAGTTAGATTTATACAAAAATCTACATTTTTGTATAACGTACATTTTTATATATATCTAACTGAAGTTTCTTGAATGTGGCTTTATTTGATTATAGCTAAATTAATGCAGCCTTCCACCATGAAAAGGTTCCCCACCCCTGTAGTATATTATATATATAAATTCAATGTATAGTTAAATGACCTTGTTAAGTTTGAGTGTTATCATTTTACTGATTGTATATTTACAAACTGTTACTAAGGATAATGATATATTTGTGGACATTTATTCACTGAACAAATATTTATTTAATGCCTACAAGTGTGATGTACTTGACTAAAAACACTGTGGAATGTAAAGTATAAATATATGATCTTCTTTAGGTACTTATAGTATATCAGGGCAAATACATAATAAACACACATATAAAGTTACATGATGTAAGACTTAAATTGCAATATTAGACAACAACATAAAGTACATTTCCCAAATTATGGTATGTGAGATAATTTTAGGTAGCAGACACAGACAGACATTTTTTATATTAATGGTTATAAATTTATTGTATATACTTTTACAATTACCTAAAATTTATGTTATTGGCTTTCCATTATGGTTATGTTCTAAAATTTCCTATAAAAGTAAATGTATTTAAATAAAACTATGGGAATTAGTTTTAAGAAAATATTAAACCCAGAACATAACAGGCAGTATGTGGATGTGGAAAGAGGTAGTGAAGGGTATGTGAATACTGAGATTTGGAAGACTGAAGAAAGAAATGCCATATGGTGATTTGTGACAAGGTGTGTTGCCAGCAATGCAGCCTGCATGCTAGAGGGAGGAAAGGTCTTGGTGGGCTGGGGGCTCAGGGCAGACTCTGTGGAGAACGAAGAACTTGAACCTGGGCAGAGAAAAGGAAGGACATCTTAGGTGAGGTTCTCACAGTGATAAAAGAACCTGGAGGCCAGAATTCACATGATAGTATGGGACAGGGAAAGAGTTTAGAGTGGAGGGTCTTTGTAGGGGAGGGTGGGAGGAGAGGCTGAAAATGTCGGCTGGAGGGAGGACAGTTGTACAGGGCGTTGGATCTTAGGCTGAGAAATCTAGGCTCTCCCTACTGTTTGTAAGAGGAAGCACTCTATTCCCTTTGGGGGTGGCATCCCAAAGGGATGATCAGGAAGGTTCTAAAAAGCCTTCCAGATCACATATATGTCTCCTAGCATGAAATTGTCAGTACTGTCATTACTGAAGGATTTGATATCTGGGACTGGTATCTCCTTTACCACTGACTATGGCTCCATAGCACCTGGTGACCTGAAAGGCCAGCTAGTCAGGAGGCAACATTAGGATATGGATCCATTTAAAGGGGGCATGTCTAGGGAGGGGCTAGAATGGCAACAAAATACACGATGCTGGGCAGCCCAAGATAACTGTTAATAGTTTTGCTTGGGGCTGACCTATTTTCTCTATATAGCTATGTTGTGCATACATTAATAAAAGAGTTGTGATATTGTATTGGATTCGATTTGTTTTAATGTTCTTGACCTGGCAGTTTTTCTGTTTTAGATAATTATATGACTATGGCAGGTCTCAAGTTTCCTTTTACATAATTTGCCTTAATTCTTTCATGTGGTTTTACTTTGGGGCAGCCTGAACATTTTCAGCAACCTGGAAGTAGTTCTCCTAAGTTTGTTCTGTAGTATGTTTAAATACAAATTTGGCTTTAACAAAGTAAACATGAGATTACTCTAATGGTTTATAATGAAATTCAACTTGGAAAAATTTTTATAAATAATGAAAACCGTTACTAATTTTGCTATTCAGTTGAAATTTCTTCATTCCAGATGAGTTCCAAAAGGGTACTTTTTTAGCATCTTAGTAACACAATGGTATCAAAGTGGAACTATTTTCAAATTGTCTTCTGTCCTCTAAGATGGATGAAAAGGAGAACTTTGGGTCCCCATCTCTGCTTCAATTAGAGAAAGTCTGCTCTAATTTATTTTTTATATCTGTCCTCTGATGACACTTTGAAACTCTAAAATAATGATTAAAAAGATAATGAGAATTCTAACCAATGGGGAACTTCCCTAAGCGGTCCAGACATCAAAGCAATAATGACAGTGATTGCTCATCAACCCTGCCAGGAAGTTATCTAATAATTAATTCTAAGGGCTAATTCTAAACCTTTGGTGGTATATCAATAAGCAAGGACATCACTGTATAGGCTGGGGTCAATGTTTAGCTACTTAGGAAAAAATAGCATCAATTTTACTCAGTTTCTTTATTAAAAGAATAGCATAGTTATTTATTCTAATCATAAACATTAAGCAGTATTCCTAATACCTAAAATTTTTAAGGCATTGCAACTGGAGTAAAATTTAAAGAAACAAAATATATATCTAACCTTCTCAGTAATACTTGCTAGACTTTCATTTCTAGTCTTCCACACCTAAATCCAACTCTCTACTTGATTTGATTCTTGGATATCTGATCGATACATCAAATTTAATATGGTCCCTTTGCACCCTGTTTTCTCCCAAGTCTTCTCTATTTCAATTAAGGATTCTGACAGCCCCCCCAATTGTTCAACCCCCAAACCTTTTTCTCACTGCTCAAATTAATCCATCCATCAGGAAGGTCTTGTTGGCTCAAAATATATCCCAGTCTCTCCTTTATCTCCATCTTTACAACTATCTTGTCTGGCCCATTGGCCGCCTGATTCCACAAATGCTCGGTAACTATCTAATCTCCATAGGGTAGCCAGAGAGATCTTTTAAAACTATAAGTTAGATCATGGCACCTGTATGCATAAAAACTGCAAGAGGCTTCTCACTATATCTAGATTCTCAGCCCTGGCTTCCAAGGTCTTACATAATCTAGGCCTGTCTTCCTGTGAGATTCCTCTACTTCTTTCCATCATGTTCAGTACTCTCCAGCCACAGGAATTTTTCTGTTCCTGGCCTATGCCAAGCTCATTCCAGTCTTAGAGCTGCTACAATGCTTCATCCCTCTTCTTGGAACTGGGCCCCAGAACAGCAGATTCTTGTCATTCAAGATTCCTTCATTGGGGAGATCTTTCCTAAATTAGTCCCTCCACCCACAAGTCAGTCTTTTCTTACAGCAGCAAAATTATCTCATTCATTTACTTGTTTATTTGTTCATTGTCCATCAATACCTCCCCACTCTGGAATGTAAGCTAAAGGAGGACATTTACTTTATCTTCCTGGGAACATCTCATTCCCAGTAATAAGCACAGTGCCTGGAATGTAATGGGGCTCAGTGAATTTTGTCCAATTAGTCAGTTTATTAATTTGGTATTTTTTCTCCTTTTATTTCATAAATTTAAGGAGTGAAACCTTTAATTCTTTTTCTCAGATTCTTTCTGTTTGCCCTTACTATTATATCAATCTCATTCTTTCTGTTTGCCCTTAATATTGTATCAATCTCTATGTAACTCTAGAACTATATGGAAAGGCAGGAAAAAATAACACTTTTCTCTACTAAACCCAACTCTGAGAGTTGCCCAGTTTAAGGGATTATTCGTTTCCTTAAGGCATCACCAGAGGTTTTAGCATTTCTCTTTTGATAGCTACTCTTTCCACTTCCTTCGTGGTGCAGAAACTAAAAGAGGGAGATTAATATTCCCAGTGTGCACAAGATTCCACAATTGCCTCTTTAAAGTTACAAGGAAATAACTTACCTTTCTCAACCTTATATTAGTTCTCTTTGTAGATATAGATTTAGTTAGTGTGAATTTTCTTTCCATATCCAAAATAAAATATACTTGCTCAACAGTTAAATAGAATTGCACAAACATTTAGAGTAGAAATAAAATGAAAGTAGTTGCACAAGGGCTTGTGTTGCTCTTGGGATGACCTTGTGTTGCCCACCTCTTCCCCTCCATCAGGGGTATTTACCAAACCCTGTTACATCCTTGTACTTACTGAGAGGAAAAAGCATGCTGCTGCAATACTTAATGTTCGGCAGGGTTCTAATTATATTTTAAAATACATTGAAAAAACAGAGGTAGGGAAAACAGCAATACCTAGGTCTTCAATACATAGTTTTGGAATGGTGGATATTTTTGTTTTCTTACATCTTTTAAGACTTACTAGATTTTAAAACAATAACATGTATTACTTTTATTATTTTATTACTTTTATAATCAGAAAAAAATAATCCTCTTTAAAAGAGAATTCTTGGAACTAAAACCCCAAGATGCGCTGTGAGCAGCAGACCCTCCAGGACCTTTCTGTGTGAAGGTTGCTGGTTTCCATCTCTAGTCTCTAATAACCTGGAGATTCACATCGCTCAATGGGCTCTGTTTTATTTTCTGGTTCAGAAAACCTGGTTTCAGGCTCACAACCCAGTTTGAAGTATAATTCTTTTCCAGACAAAAATGGTTTAAAAATCACATTGTACTACATAATGGAATTTCATTTCTTCCTGAGCAACATCACCCAGGGGAATTTTTTGTTTTGTGTTGGTTTTAGGATAAAAAAAATTACTTCCATTGAATTGATAATGTTTGGTTCCATGAAAAGAAACACTATTGAATTTAAGAGTTCTAACAATTGAAGTTCTGAGACCATTGAAAATAAAGAATTAAGTTTGCCATCTTCTTTATCCTTTTTTGTTGAGAGAAATAGCATATGTTATATACAGTATTGGGTTTTCAAGAAAGGAGGAAATAGTTGTACATTTGTGTCCTCATGTACTAAGAAAAGCCAGTAAAGTTGATGACGTGCTTTTAAGTACCTCGCTACTGAAAGTCAGAACTATGGAGCAGCAGCTTGGCAGAAATGCAGAATCTCAGGCCCACTGCAGACCTACGGAATCGAAATCTGCAATTTGATGAAATCTTGGGGTGATTTGTGTGCACATTACTTGAGAAGCATTGTCCTAGGATTCTTTGGGAATTTCTAGGTCCTAACTGCTAAAGCTCTAGCTTCACTTACTTCCCTTCCTCCCTTTTTTCCTCTCCTGCCCCTGAGAGATAACTTGGAGAGAAGTCCGTGAAGCAAGAGTTCTTAACCTGGGGACTGTGAACTCTTAGGGAGCTGTAAGTGGTTTGTGAACCCACTGAAATTCCACATAAAATATGTGTGTAGATGCATACTCAGCTTTCCTTAAATTCTCAGGAAAAAAAAATAGCCATTTCAGGCTGCAAAAGCATAAATACTATCATGTTCTGCCTTGAAACATGGAATTGGATGACTCTTGTAATTACAGAATTATTATCCTTACCTGGGAAAAATCTAAGAGAAAATACCAAATAACATTTTCCATTATTTTATGAAATAATAGAAAGGAATCAAATTGACCAGAGAATTGATCATAGCCATGAGGAAATTTTGGAAGCAGTGTTCTAGTCTCAAAAAGTTGAATTCCGCTCCACTGGTCCTGATATGTTTAAGTTAGGAGAAAATTGTCTGTTTAGTTCCCGTAGGTTTTGCGTGCTTTAAGATAATTAAAAAAGAGAAAAGTCTCCATAATGTGAGGTCTGTGCCTTAACTCTATCTTTTTGATTAACTTTGATTCCCTAGGACAGAGCTCCTCAACCCTGGCTGCATATTAGAATCGTCTCACCTCAGACCAATTGAATCAGATTCTCAGAACCCCTGCGGGTGGAGACTAGACAAGTTTGTTTTAACACTCTGGGTGATTTTAAAGTGTAGCCAGGTTCAGAGCCATTTGCACAGAGCAATGTGTTTGCTACATTTCAGAATGGCCTTCTTGGGGAATCATGTGTCTTTCATTATCTAAGGAGCACTTGATTCTGTTTCTTGAGGGCAATGAAGTCCCCTTTTCTATTGGAATATCACAGCACACGTGCCCTGCTGAGCTGTCTTTCTTCATCATGTCAAATGGAGGCTGATGAGCAAAGAAATTGTCTAAATCTGGTGCTAACTCCAAGAACTACTGAATCTTCCAGCTTCCTTTCTGCTGCTGTAATTACCAGTCCATTTCAGAAAAGCTTCCTTATTTTTATATTATGAGTGACTTTTCAAATATGAGACATCTGAAAGGGACCTCTCTCTCGGGCTCCTTGGAGGATACTTGATACACTAAGAATGATGGAAATGAGTAAGAATGATGGAAATGAGTAATTGTGCTATAACTAAAGAATTTAATTTTAAGTAACTTTTTTCCCCATGAGGAGTACTGGGCTGATAGTGTGGTTGTAAAATGGACAGTGTCTCACATTTTGTAAGGCTAAAAGCACATAAAAATCTGTAGAATTCAGGATTTCAAAGAGAATGGGTAAGAGCATTATAGATTAGAAGTATAATAATTTACAGTCCCTAGTATACCTTTTACCAAATAAGGGAAGTAAAATCCTATGATAAATTTCCCATTTATAAAGCTTTCTACTAAGCCACATTCACAAATGGTGTCCAATTATATATTCACATTTTTCTATTTGGTACTTCAAGCATTTCTATCATTACTAGATTTTGAAGCCAGTTCTCTGAAAAATAATAGAAGAGTTTATTTGTGTACTGCTTTTTTCTAAAGGAGATTTCTGGCAATCTGAGCACATATCTTCTCTTTGGGGGGATTTTCATGGGAATTAGAGGGATTTGTGCTCACCTCATGTTCACTTCTGGAATGAACTCATCACGGGTTTATTTAATTGCTATCTCCTTCAAGATGATGAGAATGCATTCCTGAGAATGATAAATTAGCTTTAACATCATGGGGATGGGGAATGGGGAATGAAAGGAATCACAGAATAATTTAAATCTAATGAAAATATTTTTGAAGTAGCAATTTGTACTCAGTGTTAATGAAAAAAAATTAGAACTGGTCATTTTCCTAGTATTTATGTTTTAGTGTTCTCAGCTTGGAGAGAATAAGTATTCAGAAGGATATAATGTAACTTGTATGATATTAACTTTTCTTTAAAAAGTTATGCTATTAACTTTTCTTTTCTTCCAGGTTAAGTGTTTTCTCGGTTGTCTCCTAGTAAATATATATAAAGAAAGTAATTTTCTATTTGAAATGGAAGATGCATGAGGGTTATATTTATGCTTTTAATCTTTCCATTGGATTGCTTAATTGTAGCAACCTCAATTGTAGGAGGCTCTGTGATAAAGTTGCTCTTCTTTCTGATGTGCTTCAGCATTATTCTTGGAAGTTTTTTTTTTTTTTCTAGTGGAGATTACAGCTTTGTGACAGCTAGGTTCTTGTCTGATTATTTCCATCTTTTTCTATCTTATAAAAGAGGCTCTACACCTGAGTTCATGAATGACCTGCCTATTTCATTTAAATCATTTTGGTAGACTTTGCCCTATGTTTAGAGAAGTGATTATGTTTGTGTAAAATGCTAAGCAAAGCAGACATCTAATAAAACTTTGTCTATTGTCTCATTGTTTGACGCAAATAATATGAAATAACCTAAATGTCCATCAGCTTTTCAAGCAGAGCCTTGACAAGTAAATTCACATGAACAGGAATTCTTAGTACAGTTGTTTACCTTGCTGACTACCTCAGTTAGAGGGCACTCTGCCTTTCACAAAGATCAATGATGAAGGCTGTTGCAGAAAACTTTACCATTTACACATTTCTGACAGAATTTCTTGGGAGGTATATTTTCCATATCCTCTAATCTAAAATTTCTTCTACCCTATTTTAAAATACCTTTCCTCTTGTTTCTATATAGATGATATGAGGAAGTGATGGAGTTTAGGTCTTTCTTTTAATCCTTTGTGGACTAGAAACCTGCTTTTTGATTATCATACTGTCTTCTTTCTTTTAGCGCCTAGAATAAATCATGCAACTAACCCCAGAAATGACAAAGAAAGTTTTATACTTTGAGCATTTCCTTGAGAACATTTGGCAACACACCCTAAACATCCTTTAAAACAAACTCAACATTAACTTCTGAATGTGTAAAGTAGACCATTTAAAATGGTCCCCTCAACAAATGGTGCTGAGGAAACTGGATATCCACATGCAAAAGAATGAAGTTGAACCCTTATCTTATGCCATACACAAAAATTAACTCAAAGTGGATTAAAGACCTAAAGTAAGACCCCAAAACTATAAAATTCTTAGTAGGAAACATAGAAGAAAAGCTTCGTGACATTGGATCTGGCAATGATTTTTTGGATATGACATCAAAAGCACAAGCAACAAAAGCAAAAATAGACAAATAGGTCTACATCAAGCTTAAAAAATTCAGCGCATCAAAGAACACAGTCACCAGAGTGAAAAGGCAACCTACAGAATGGGAGAAAATATTCACAAATAATATACCTCATAAGGGGTTAATATCCAGACTATTTGGAGCCTTCAAAAAGTTCATGGAAAATGCATATTATGAAAAAACTATGCATGAATTTCAAAATTGTTTCACACCAAAATAAACTTATATAACTTTAGCATGTCTGAACAGGATCTAGTTTGAAGTACTAAGAAGAATAAGATCAGTTTGAAAAGAGCCCCTACCAGGGTAATGTGAATTTTGCTAAAATTGAAGCAAGAATAAGCATCAAATTTATGGTGAAGTTTGGGTGGGAGAATAGTGAAATCATCGATGCTTTACAAAAAGTTTATGGAAACAATTCCCCCCAAAAGTCAGAAGTTTACAAATGGATAACTCATTTTAAAAAGGGACAAGATGATGTTGAAGATGAAGCCCTCAGTGGAAGACCATCCACATCAATTTGGGAGGAAAAAATTAATCTTCTTTGTGCCCTAATTGAAGAGGACCAACAATTAACAGCACAAACAATAGCTAACACCATAGACATCTCAATTGGTTCAGCTTGCACAGTTCTGACTGAAAAATTAAAGTTGAGCAAACTTTCCACTCCGTGTGTGCCAAAACTGCTATACCCCGATCAGCTGCCGACAAGAGCTTTCAATGGAAATTTCTAACAAGTGGATTAAGATCCTGAAGCATTTCTTCAAAGAACTGTAACAGGAAATGAAACATGGCTTTACCAGTACAATCCCAAAGACAAAGCACGATCAAAATGATGGCTATCAAGAGGTGGAAGTGGTCCAGTCAAAGCGAAAGTGGACCAGTCAATAGGAAAGGTCATGACAATAGTTTATTGGGATGCTCAAGGCATTTTGCTTGTTGACTTTCTGGAGGGCCAAACAACTATAACATCTGCTTATTATGAGAGTGTTTTGAGAAAGTTAGCCAAAGCTTCAGCAGAAGAAGCTTTCCCAGAAAGTCCTTCTTCACCACAACAATGCTCCTGCTCAATCCTCTCATCAAACAAGGGCGATTTTGCAAGATTTTCAGTAGAAAATCATTAGGCATCCACCTAACAGTTCTGATATGACTTTTTCTGACTTATTTTTGTTTCCTAATCTTAAAAAATCCTTTAAAAACATCCCTTTTCTTCAGTTAATAAGGTAAAAAAATTTCATCGACATAAAGTCCTAGGACCCTCAGTTCGGTAGGAATAGACTAAATGGCTGGTATCATCACTTATAAAGTGTCTTGAATTTGATGAAGCTTATGTTGAGAAATAAAGTTTATATTTTTTTACTTTTATCTTTTAATTTCATTTTGACTCAAACTTTTTGAAGTCTCCTTGTATAGAGAATTTATACAACTGAACAACAACAATATAACCTGATTAAAAAATGAGCAGAGGTTTTGAATAGACATTTCTCCAAAGATGACATACAGATGGCCAAAAGGCATATGAAAAGATGCTCAACATCATTGATCATCAGAGAAATGAAAATCAAAATCATAATGAGATATCACTTCATACCCACTAGGATGACAACTATCAGAAAAATAGAAAGTAACAAGTGTTGGTGAGGATGTGGAGAAATTGAAATGCTTGTGCACTGTTGGTCGGATTGTAAAATGGTGCAACTGTTCTGGAAAACAGTATGGTGGGTCCTCAAAAAGTTAAAAATAGAAGTACCATATAATCCAGCAATCCACTTTGGGGTATCTATCCAAAAAAATTGAAAGCAGGGTCTTGAAGAGATATTTGTACACTTGTGTTCATAGCAACATTCTTCACAATAACCAAAAGGTGGAAGCAATCCAAATGTTCATTGATGAATGAATAGAAAAACAATATATGGCACGTACATACAATGGAATATTTTTCAGCCTTAAAAAGGACAGAAATCCTGTCACCTATTATGACAAAGATGAGCCTTGAGAGAATTATGCTAAATGAAAAAGCCAGTCACAAAAATACTGTATGATTCCACTTATATGAGGTATCTAAAGTAGTCAAATTCATAGAAACAGAAAGTAGAAGGGTTGTTACGAGGGGTTGGGAGAAGGGGGAAATGGGGAATTGTTTAATAAGTATAAAGTTTCAGTTTTGTAGGATGTAAGAGTTCTAGAGACCTGTTGTACAACAATGTGAATATACTAAACACTACTGAACTATACACTCAAAAACATTTAAGACAGTAAATCTCATGTGTTTTTACTGCAATTAAAAAATCTAAAAAATAATGGCTCCAATGACTGGTGTAAGGACTAATAGCTAATATTTATTGGCCACTTATTAGGTGCCAGGTTCTGTTCTAAATGCTTTACATGGTTAATCTCATTTCATTTTCACAATAACTCCATAAAGTAGAATTTATTATTACCCCAATTTCACAGGTCAGGAAATTGAGATTCAGAGAGGTTAAGACATTTGTCCAAAGTCACAGAGTGAGGGCATGATGAAGCCAGAATTCCATCCTCAGCAGTCTGGCTGAATAGCATGTCCTCTTAACTATTATGTCACAAAGGTATATTCTAAGATAGATGAACATGTTTTAAACAATTGCATTTCTTATAGAAAATCATTAATACAGCAAAGGAAGGCCTTCATTACAGAAGAACTGGAATGGGAGTATGGAGTCCTGCTCCAGAGCCTCGGTAGCCTTCCTTTTGTCACTGAAATTCTCTGAGCTCATCTGGCCTGGATGGATTAGAATATGATCTTTAAGGTCCATTTATAATGTGTATGAGCCTATAAGCCACATGCCTAAAATGTCCTCTAGGAGTGTGGCTACAAGGTTACTCAGGGCTTCTGCCACAGGGGGAAATGTTTGGAGGTTCTAGATAAAGAACTCTCTGGATCCTGTTCCTGCTCCTCAGAGTGCTGACTGTGGCAAACTACCGCCTTCCTTAAGGTTGAACATGTTACTTTTCCTCATCTCCCAATCCCTGCCCCTCCAAATAAGCACCCAGCAGCGGGAGAGGAGAGGAGGGAGAGGACAGCTGGTGTAATCAGGTGAAATAAAGGTAATTCCACAACCTCATTTGGCTCAGCTGGCAAGGCGTTCTGTGTTCCAGATCTCTTTGTAGAGAGAATGAAATGTGCGTTAGAGTGCTTTTTAAATTACCATGGGCAGGTTGGGTAATTATAATGATTCAGAGCACTCACTATTTTGGAAAAAAAAAATCTGGATCTCAACACTTCAATCATTCCAGGAAAAATTGTCATGCTGCTATGTAAACACGTGGACTAGGAAAATGGGGATGGGTGGGAGGGGTTAGAAAGGATGGAGGCAGAGTGAGGTTTGGGGATTTAGGAATTTAACTGGTGGGGCATCCTCAGATAGCAGAGTTATAAGAAAGCCTGGGGTTGAATCCGGTGGAATCTCAGCTTTGCCACTTACTAGGTGGAAGGCTTAGTGCAAGCTGTTTGATGTCTTCAAGGAACAGTTTCCTTGTCTGTCAAAATGAGTTAGTGATACCTAAATCAGAAGATTGCTAGAGGATCAAATGAGATCATCTATTCCAAACATTTAACAGAGTATTTGGCTTGGAGCAGGGATTGAACAAGTGCTAGCGGGAAAGGTGAGAAAGGAGCTTGTACTACTTGGAGTTCAGCTGGGAGTTGTGCAAAAGATTAAGAGCCCTCACCTTCTCCCTGGCTGGCACTAATTTTTATTACATACTCTCCTTTAATATTTTGTCCAGATTGGTCTGGTCTGAAATATGGTCATGTCAAGCTAACTTTGACTTAGCTAAGAAATACATAATCTTGGAAACAAGTCCGTGCTTCCCAGTATGTGTGCCATGAAGCACCATTTCTTTTAGAATCTGCAAGATAAAGGCTAAAATGATGTCCTTCCTAGAGGTTCACGTGTATATTCATATGAGCAAGATATGAAAAGTACTGCCCAAGATTTTGTTTAACTTAGTGATTCCTAAACTTATTTGACAGAATTCTTTTCCTGTGACAGCTATTAATATCAGGCAGAACACACTTTAGGATGATTTATTGATGACTATTATTTGGAAAGAGAATTGCCTGTATTTTAATAATTAATGTTTTAATCTTGTACCAGAATGTTTGTTTTCTAAATGAAATTGATAATGGTGTTAGTTAGGAGCACAGTGGGCTAATAGGAAGGCAAATTATTATAAACAGGATTTGCATCCTTCATTCAAGCAGCTGCTGAAATCTCACCTTCTTAGTTAAGCTATTCTGGAATAGATAATATAGCATCAGTTCCCAGAACCTTATTCTGTCCTGATTATCATTTCATGAACTTTTTCAAATATAATTACAATATCATCAGTGCTACTTTTTTGCCCAGATATCTTCAAAGAAACATAGCTCGGCAACAAATAGGTGATTACACTTAATTCAGATACTTATTCAGTCTCTGGAAAAACCACCAAATTGGAGAGTATATTCTTAATATATTGAAAAAAATCTTTAAAAGGTACCACTTTTAATATAAATTATGGAAAGCTTCAGACTTGTACAGATTAGACAGACTAGTATAATAAACTCCTCACCCAGTTTCAAAGCCATCTACTTCTGGGCAATCCTGTTTCATCTCACTCTGAAGCAACTTTCAAACATAGTTCAGTTTTATGCATAAATATTTCAGTTATATACCTCTAAAAGAGGATCACTTTTAAAAGAACATAACAATATTATTTTCACACTAAAAAATTAGCAATACTTTAGTTGCTTCATAAAAATTTTTAACAGTTCATTTATTTGTTCAGAATAAGATCCATATATTATGATTGGCTGATTTATCTTTAAATATTTTTAAAGGATAGTTTCCTTCTTCATCTCTTTTTTTCCCCCCTGCAATTTGTTTGTTGAAGACAGAGCTAAGGTAACCAACTTGTTCTGGTTTGCCCAGGACTTTCCCTGTGTGAGCATTGAAAGTCTCATGTCTCGGAAAGTCCCTCAATCCCAGGATGTTTGTCCTACAAAGTTTCCCACAGTGTGGATTTTGCTGATTGCATTCCAGTAGTTAAGATGTTCCTCTGCCCTGGCTATTTCTGTAAATTGGTGTTGGATCTAGTGCCTTGGTTAAATTCGAATTCAATTTTCCTTCCTTTCTCTCTCTTTCTTTCTTTTGCAATATTGCTTTATTAGTTGTTGTGTAGTATACTTCTGCCAGGAGTCATATTATGTCTGGTTGCTTCTCTTTTTGTGATGTTAGCAGGTATTGACATACAATGTTTAGATTAGGAAAACATCTTTAAAATCCTTTCCCAGCTCCTATTTCTTCTCTTGTTGTAGATGTTTCTGGTTGTGTACTCTATTAGTTTGCTAGGGCTGGAATAACAAAATACCATGGACTGGATGGCTTAAACAACAGAAATTTATTTCCCCACAGTTCTAGAGGCTAGAAGTCCAAGATCAAGGTGTTGGCAGGGTTGTTTCTTCTGAGGCCTCTCTCCCTAGCATGTCCAGTGGCCATCTTCTCCCAGTATCTTCACCCCGTCTTCCCTCTGTACCCTTCTGTGTCCTAATCTCCTCCTCTTCTAAGAACACCAGTCATATTGGATTATAGCCCACCCTTATGACCTCACTTTATGTTAATTATCGCTTTAAAGACCAACTCTAATTGCATTCTGAGCTTCTGGGGGTTAGGAACTTCAACATATGAATCCCGAGGGGACACAGTTCAGCCCATAACACATACCAAACACTCCTTATTCCTCTTGCTGCTTTTTTACAGGAATCGACTATCTACCTTACTGCCGTGGGTCTCAGTGTAGGGGAGCCTCATCCTGAGCCCCAGGCAGGTGAATTGTGGTTGGCCATATAGTGGTCCTATTTTCCTTGCCAGGGAATGGTTTAAGCATGAGTATGAAATGCAATTCCAGCCAGGCCAATGAGATGTGAGAGGGTGTCTGCTGGGAAGCTTCTGAGGAGGATTTTCCTCACTCATTAGAAGGAAGACTGGAAGAAACTGAGGTGCTGCTGCTGGGACGGGAGGGAAGCAGGCCCAGCCTGCTGGGGAACAACAACACGCCCTTAGTTTGGCATGGATGGCGGAGCAGCAGGATGGCCATGCTCAAAGAGCCGTGGGATCTGAACTGACCTACTCTGCCTCCTTACTGTGGAATTGCTTTGGGGAATTACCATGACGATAAATCTTCCGTTTTCTAAAAGCCCCTTTTAGCTTGGATTTCTGTTACTACTTTCAGAGGCATGCTGCGATACCTCCCCCAAAGTCCCACACATTCAACAACTCTAAACCCAGGTGGTGGCACCCTTCACTCCTCCCTTCCAACCTCCTACACTCATTCCTTTTTGTCTTAATGGCCATTCTTTCCTTTCCACTCTAAAGTGTTCATGCTCTCCTAGTAAGTAACCCCTTCTTCCTTATGTAGCCCTAAGGTTGCAGGCCAAAGAAAAAGGTTGCGAATTCTCACAGTCATTTCTGCTTGTCTTCATATGATGTGTACTTTCTTTTTTATTGCACCTAGTGGTTATGCCAATGTCTTTTGGCTGGTTGGGGCTCCTCTTTAGATAATAAAATCTATAGTTTTTCTCTCTATTTCCTGGAAGCATCTTTTGTATTGGGTGACAGATGAATCTGCTTCCTGTCTGGGGTGTATGGGATCTTCTCTTCACCTTGGAGTTGAAGGCAAAGTTAAAGTGTTCTTCTTGTTCATCCCATTGCAGCTTTTTGGAAAGAAAAGAAAGAAAGCAACTTTAGATATCCTAGGGGATAGATTTCACAAGAAAAGAGCCACACCCCCTTGCCAATAAAGCTCTCACTTTATTATTAAATTTCCGTGTTTAATCAGTTGTGTGTCTTTCATGTCTCCCTCGGGGTTGACATTTATAACTAAGTGCACTAGAGGTAGGGTGACCATATAATGTAACATCCAATTGCCAGTGAATGAAGATGGATCAACAGGCATAAGCCAGGTTTCTCCCAAGCAAATTCTGATGTATGATCACTTCAATTAAAGTCCTATGAAAGCATGCACAACTTCCCTCTGCAGAAATTGTAAGGAGATGCCTCACAAATATTTGAGGGACGTGGTAATTAGCCCCCACAGTCCCCCAGCAGCCAAAACTCTCAGAAAATTACAGCTCTGAGGAGTATCAAAGGATGTTCAAAATATTTTAAAAATTTAATAAAAGTATCCCTTAATTTTTAAAGCCCTGGGAATAAATAAATTCCAATGCAAGGCACTTTTCAACTACCCAGCTGTCTGTGGTAGAGCCTCTGTGAGGGGGAGCCTTCAGGGACCTGTCCTCAGCATTTTTTCCATTGGGGAAGATTTGTGCATGGTTGAGAAGTGATTAAGGAGTGAGTTACAAGATGCTTTGCTTAAACTGCATCAAGGGCAAGGGGTGGCTTTCTGTCCGTGGCTCCAAACAATGAAATTAGAGCAACAGCTTTTTCTAGAACCTGAATGAAAAATAGATCTGGTGTCACTAGCAGAATGTGAAATGACAGGCTGCAACTCTGACATTGTCACACAAATACTGAAATACAACCAAGCTCAAAATAGACCAGGCATGGAAGACATTAGTGGTGTGCTCTGGGAAAGCAAGAAAAAAATAGTGAAAGAACATTCTTTATTATGGCTCAAGACTCACTGTTTTTCAAACTTCAATCTGCCAAGTAAAACGGGCACTTCCCTTTTTCCTATCTGTCGATACCTACACTCTCAAATAACATCCTGCCTGTCTCTTTCTATGGTTCCCTATGACAGTAGGTTGAGATAAATACATAGATGTCTGCAAAAGACACTGAATTTCCCAAAATAGTGCCAGGAGAAAATAAAGTGAAATTATAGAAAGGAGAGACAAATATGTTGACAAGTGATTGCATGTTTCTAGACACCACACGGACCAAGTTGAGAGCTGATCTGGTTGCTGTGTTGAATGGCCAATCCCTTAGGTATTTTGGTCTTTCTGACATCTCCTGCACACAGGTGGTGGTGGTGGGGGGGGGGCCTGAGACCCTTATTACTCCCTTTTGGCTGATGTTAATTGTTTTGGTCAGTGTCTGGGCTGGTTCTGGTGGGTGTGACAGTCAGGTCCGGGCCTCACACCTAGATCTTCTGGCTCCACATCTGAAGCTTATCCACTGGCCTTCCCTGAATAGCTGTCCCCCACAGCTCTGCCTCTGCTTGCTCCTTCCTCAAGGATCTCAGGACATGGCCTCAGGCTGGCAGGGATAAGGCCAGAGGGCTTCCCTGAGTAGCAAGAAGCAGAGGAGCAGTTGGTTTGGGTGGGCTCTTGGATACTGCTTGTGATTTGTTGTGTCATCCCTTAGAACAAATGCAACTATGCACTGAGATGACAATTTGAGGTGACCAATCTTTGAACTAAATGCAAAAGTACTACCTTGAAAATTTTATACCTAGATCAACACAGTAAAATGGTGACTCACAATGACATTCACTACAGCTAAACTACTCTATTTTCCAGACCTAAGCAAGTTTGTAGCTATTTACCCAGCAATTTCCAACACAGGGACTCCTGATCCCTTGCAGTCTGAGAAGGCAGCAGTGTTGGTAAGAGTTGGGACATTGGTAAGTGGTTGGTAAGAGGTGGGGGTCCATGAATAATGTAAATAATTTAAAAAGACTGACAGAGACAACATGCTTAACCAGCACAAGTCTATATAGATAATTAAAACAAGATTATTTCTTTTGTATGCTTTTGGTAGAAATTTTATTAATATTCTTATCAAAAGCCCTGATTGACACTATATGTGTTTCTGATACATTTTTTTAAAAAAGAGAGAAACAAATCATTACTTAATAATAGCAAATTTAGAGATAGAGTGGGATTGGGGAGATGTCAGTCAAAAAATGCAAAATTTTAGTTAGAAGAGATAAGTTCAAGAGATCTGTTGTACAACATAGTGACTATAGTTAATTGATGTATGGTATTCTTGAAAATTCCTAAGAGTAGATTTTACATGTTCTCACCACAAAAAGATGATACATATGTGAGATAATGCATATGTTAGTTAGCTCAATTTGGCCGTTCCATAATGTATACACATTTCAAAATAACATGTACCTGATAAATATACACAACTTTTATTTGTTAATTAAAATGAATGAAATAAACATTCGAGTGCAGGTGTCTTTTTCA
Source organism: Cheirogaleus medius (assembly GCA_008086735.1). NCBI lineage: Eukaryota > Metazoa > Chordata > Mammalia > Primates > Cheirogaleidae > Cheirogaleus > Cheirogaleus medius. The sequence goes on along the minus strand of VBSM01001562.1, from coordinate 23,413,657 downwards.
TAGAGTGACTTTTGTTCTTTTGG
>VBSM01001562.1:23371819-23413534 GCA_008086735.1 Cheirogaleus medius | reverse complement strand
CGTAATATTTGTACCCCCATAATATGCTGAAATAAAAAAAAAAGTTAAAAAAATGAATGAAATAAATAAAATAGAACATTAACAATAAAAGAAAATCAGACATAAATGGAGATATTAAAATATAGTATTAATAAGGAAAAAATAATCAAAGGTGTTCTTGACGATGAAAAGTGTGGGAATCAGTGGATTAGCCAGTGTCTGAATGTGAGTTTCAGCAGGAGGTGATTGTGGTGAAGGAGCCGCTGTGCAAGACTCCCTTGTTGTGAAAATTCTAGGGCATTTCCAGTTAAGGTTCAGAGACCAGCTGAAGCTCCAGATGCTCCACAATCCTCTGTGGATCCTTAGAGGGTCCCAGTTGGCTTACAGATCCTCTTCATTATTCAGCAGATGCTAATCCAAGAGACCAGCATTTGTGTTTTGTCCAGGACTTCCCAGATGACTTTGGGCCTTGCATTAGCAGATGGCTCTCTCTAGTTTCTCTGCCCTTGGCAAAGTCCATGGCTCAGCTCTTGTACACAGTGCATGTCCCTATGAATACTGTAGGGTGAGATTTCCTATCCTTTCTACTCTTCTCAGCAACTTATTTCCAGATGGAAGAGGCTCAGGCTTCAGAGACTGATAGTTATTCAGTATTCTATTTTAACTCTGATGGCTGCTTCAGCCTTTGACCTGGGCTTCCCCAGAATGAATACTGGGACTCATGCCAAGATTAATTTTTATCTCTCCTGATCTGTATTTAGTTCGTTGACTACTCACCCAGGTATCAGATATGACTTTTGATTACTGGCAAAGTAGACTTGGTGCAGCTGCTAATACCCACTTGCCTGCAGCCAAGCCAAACCTTTTCAGTTTATGAGCATGTATGGGCTGTCTACTGCATGCACCGAAGGTAACCTGTTTAAAGAGTAAATCAGTCTTGAATTTATTTGGAAAAAATAGCTCCAGAAACTCTAGTCACTTTATGACTACCAGCACAAATATATAATGATATTGTGAGAGCTGTTGAATTGCAAGTAATTAATTGATCAATCTAAACCTCAAAGAATAAGCTTTAAATTGAGCAATGAGAAATCTAAAACATCAACTGCCAACTCGCATACAGACACTGACAAAGTGAGCAGCCCACACTTATTCTATCAAACTTATAAATGGTGATTCATTTCTGTTTCTTGTCAGGGAGTGTATTTTTTTATTATAATCATATTTATCCTGGAACTCTGGTTTTTTAAGTACATAACTTGTACAAAGGTAGGATTATTGCTCAAATAGCAGTTACCTATTTACAAATCTTATTACTGTCTTTAGATTCTCTCCTAGGAGCAGACTGGAAGAAAAGCAACACTGTGCTCTGTGATTTCTGTGCCATGAGCTTGATGCGAGACTAGGGTGGGGAGCTTTATAAAGTTCTAAGTCGAATTTATTCAACCACAAAATTAACTCTCTCTTCCCACACCCTCACATTCACCCACACACAACCTCCTGAATTTAACTGAAGTAAAATGTAAAACAAACCCAAGAAAACATCAAGCATACAAATGTTAAAAGAAAGGGAAGGTGAACCGCAGAAGCCACCTCACGGAAAATATGAACTGGAACAAGAAATCTTGTCCTTTTACAGAGGAAGCTTCGTGTTCATTCTACAGGCTTTAAAATACTGACACAGGCTTAAAAAAACCAAAAACTTTTAACATACAGTTACTTAGAGTACAGTAGTCTTCATTTCTCAAGGTTCATGCAGATAATAAATATTCATTTAGTTCTGATCTTAGGGACATCTAATCAGTGTTACTGAATATTTTGCCCAGCAAATGGAGATTTTCAGCGAACTAAAAAATGGTCTCTCTAAATATGGTCTCCGAAACCCCAAGAGAGTGTGCACTCTTCTTGACGGGCAAAGAGAAAAGCAGGGCTTGGAGCCGAGACCCTGTGGGCTGGTACACACTGCTCTTGGGAAGGAGGGAGCGGCTCTCCAAATGGAGGCAGGAGACTGGGTGGCTGTGAGAGAGCCCAGGCTGGCAGCACCTGTGGGGAGGAAAAGTCCAGAAAGATTCTATCAAGATGATATTCAAGCTGGGCCTTGTGAAATAAGTAGAGTTTGACAGATGGACAAAGTAGACAAGAACATTCTAGAAAAAGGGAATTATAATGAACAAAGAAGGTATAAAACTTAATTGTACATAGGAATGAATAATCTATTGAGGTTAGGATACGAGGAAAGTGGAGGGAGATGAGTGCTGGAAGATGAGTCTAGAAAAGACTACTGCATGTTGGGAACAGATTGTGGAGGGCTTTGAATGTCAGATCCTCTAAGCAATAGGAAGCCATACGGGTAGCTTGAACTGGGGTGGAGGTGAGGGAGTCAGAAGCGATGATTAAAGGAAGCTGACAGTGTTGAGGGATATCTAACAGGTAAAATCAATAGGACTCGATGATGTGGTACGGGACTTGGTTGTTTGTTTTTGAGTTTACCCCTTGTTGGAAAGATGGTGCCTTCCCTAAGATACCGTATTACTCTTGGAAAGGAAATAAGTTGTTGAGGGTGTTTAAATTGTAAGTTCTGTCTTAGATATAAAGTATTTCAGAGGCTTTTGAGACATCTAAGTGAAAATACTGAGTAAGCTATTGGATATGCATGGATCTTGGGCTCAAGGGAGTAATCTGGGTAAGAAATATAAACTTGAGAGTCTTAGGCATGTAGATGGTAATTTAACCCAGTGTTGTGGATAAGATTTCCTAGAAAGAGAAGAGCATGAGATAGAAAGTCCCAGAATCAAGTCTCGAGGAACTCTAAAAAGTAACAGTCAGTTGGAAAAGAAAATAATTCTATAAAAGAACATGAAAAGGAGCAAAGTTCTGTAAAGTTAGCAAAAGTAAGATGTTTTAATGGCATTCGCTTGAAACAACTTTCTTTTTCCCTTTCAACATCCTGTCTGTCATACTTCCCCATTCGTCAGGTGTAGTTAGAGGGACCACAGGCATTTTTGAGATGTAGTTAGGGAAGAAGTCGAGTTGGGAATACTGTTATAATAGTTTGAGTTTAGTAGGATAAATTGATGTGGTTTTCAATCCCTTTTGTGCAGAGTTAAATTGTTGCTAGTCTTATGCTGTAGGAACAAATAGCTCTCCTGAATACTCTTTAACCCACTATGCCAGCTCACTTAGCATCTTAGTACAAAGGTACAAGGCCGGTGGTCACATTTTGATACGAATGTGTTCTACAGCATGTGGCCCTGCAACAATATGCATAGTGAAGGAGAAATGAGACTTGAAATGCATGGAGCCAGAAGCTAGTTTATGGAAAATTCTTCCAATCATCAGATGTGTAAAATGTGGTTTTCAGAGATGCCTAATCAAAACAGAATCTCTCTCCTATCAGGAGTATACTCAATGAAGCACGTACAATGATAAACACACCATGCTTTCTTATCTTTATTGCTTTTAGGTGGGAATTATGCAAAATATAATTTATCAGAATTCCTGCATTTGTGGGCACAAACTTTTACTAGTACTGCAAATAGAAAATGTGTCTCTGGGTAAAGTTGTATGTATTATGCCTCCCAATCATCAATAATATAAAATGAATTTTGATTGGCTATGTTAAAGAAGACCAAATTATTTTTCTGTATATCTATAGGAAAATGATATTTAAAGTTATAGTTACATGCAGAGGAAATCAAAAAACATACTATCAAAAATTTAGAAAAATTAGTACAGACATGATATTTTGCTGAATGCTGTGATGTTTGGGGTATTGTCAATTTTAAAAAAATTTGTAGTGTGTTATGATTTCTTTCCTCATTCTAAATGAGTATTTATTTTTGTAACTAATTTCTTTTTATAACTTTGCAAGTTTTTTCTAAAAGTACTCCCCTGCTAAAAGTATAGGATTTAGGCCTATGAAACCTAAGTTTGTCCCTTGTTAAGACGTGAGCACATGTGAATAAACTTGTCTCATTATTTTCTTAAGATAATTTCTAAGAATGGAATTGTGTGGAGAAAGGGCCTGTACATTTTAAAGGCATTTCATACATTTTGCAAAACTGTTCTTCAGAAATGCTTTACCAATTAATCTTTCTCTAGCGATATATGAGAATAATATGTTTCCCCGTATTATTTTTAGCCATTGATTTTCATGATAATATTTGTCAATATAGTAGGAGAAATGTGATAACTTGTTGTTATTTTAATTTATATTTCTTTGATAATTAGTACTGAACTTTTAAAATTTTTTTAGATATTTGTTTGTTTTTTTAATCTGCCTGTTTATATCTTTGACCTTTTTCATGAGGTATTTTTTTCTGATTGACTTAAGAGAATTCTTTCTCTGTTTAGGGTATTCACTATTTTCATAAACATTGCAAATGATTTTTCCCAGTTTGTTTTGTCTTTTAATTTTATTTATTTTATATCTTGAGATACAGATGTTTTCCATTTCAAATGTATTAAACGTCTTTCATATAATTTCCACATTTAGGGTGCGATTGATTGGGAAGGCCTTTCATAATTAAGAAACATATAAATGTTTGCAATATTTCCTCATGACTTTTATAGTTATAGTTTTTATCCTATCTTTAATCTTCCTGGGAATTTTAAAAAAAGATTTTCTAATCTTTAGTTTTTTTCAAATACTGAACTATATGTCCCAACACTATTTGTTGACTAAAACCATCCTTTTCTGAGGAATGTGACATTTGTCACATAGTAAATTATGTTATATACTTGGTTCTGGGCTTCTGTTCCATTAAGTCATGTGATTATTGTGTCCCTATTACTTTTCTATTTTGATCATCATAGCCTTACAATAGATTCTCCTTATTTCTCTTATTTCTTTTAATGTTGGGTATTGTTGTACACTTTTCATTCTATTTGAATTTTAGAATTACTTTTTCAAGTTCCAAAATCATTATTCCAGTTTTCACTAGAATAAAATTTACACATTAATTTAGAGAGATAATTCATATGTTTTTAATATTGATTCAATGTCCTTTCATTTTGAAAAATGTGTTTTTCCACATAAAAACTGTTCTTTAATATACATTATAACTTATAAAAGTTTCATAACCATTGGGTATTGGATTTTATCAAATGACTTTTTAGAATATTAAGATGATCTTATTTGTTTCCTTTACAAGTTAATATGAAAGTTTATAAAAATTTTGAAAAATTGAACCATCATCAGTTTATTCTAAATAGATATTCTGATCATGTTCTATTTTTTTATATTTGGCTAAATTCAATATCCCAATATACAAATAAAAATCTTCTAATATTTTTATTTAGAATCTTTTTTATCTATTTTCATGAAGGACTTATTTTCTAGGTTTAATTTTTGTGTTATTTGTATCAGAATGTGCTATCAGGATTATTGCATCTTCAAAAAATATGTGAGTGTTTTCCTTCTCTGGATTCTGGAGTACTTTGAAATAGCATAGGAATTTCCTTGTTCTTGAAAGTTTGAAAGAATTTGCCTATAAAGCCATCTGGACCTGGCACATTTTCTGAGAATGATTCTTTTACAACTCTATCATGTTTGTGGTGATTGTTTTACTCAGATTTTATCATTCTTTTTGATTCAATTTTGTCAATTTCTATTTTGTTTAAAATTCACAAGTTTACATAAGATTTGCAAATACATAAACTTAGGGTTATGAAAAAAAGTATTATAGTTCCTTTAACTTTCTTCTGTAGCTGTGATTAAATTTTCTTTATCACTTCTGTTTTAGTATATTTATGGGATTTTCCTCCTCTGATTAAACTATTTATTTGTCTTATTGTTTTTCTCTACATGAGCCATTTCTGGATTTATTTATCAATTTTACTGGTTGTTTTCTCATTTATTATTTTCTGCTTTTATTTTTATGAGTTCTTTCCTTCTGCTCTCTTCAGGCTTATATTTTTGTTCTTTTTGCTTTCTCTGTATGTAATTTGAACTCTTAAGATAAGTATTTGAACCTGGAAGAGAAATAGCACCTAAAAGAAAGGATGAGAATGAGTAGGGGTGAAAAGTGGAAAGTGTGAATGCAGACAATATAAAGCATTTTGGCTTTGAAGATACCTTCTTAGTTTGTGAGCTGAGCTACTCTAAGACACTGAATAAGAAATCTTGCTGAATTACTGATGAATCATGTACAAAGTTTCCCCTTTGCCTTTTGGATTGATTCCCTAATCTGGTAATAAATGATTGATGGGCCCTTCACAAAGTTCTGTTTGTCGTTAGGCGAAACTTTAAGGCTCTCTTTGTCTTCAAGTCTATGCATTAAGATTACCCTGAATTTACTAGGTATGACTTTTGTGTTTTAGTTGCATAGACACAACTTATGAATTTAACCAAGGTTTTTACAGATAAAATATTCATTTTGGGGTACTATTACATTAATTAAATATTAATGCTCTAAGCATATTTTTCATATCTTTCTCTGTTTTAAGCTCTACTGGAGAATATTACTAGAAATTAAAAATGGTATGGTTTATTGTCCATGTCATTGGTGTTGCATTTGGATGATGAATTATTTTGGGAAAATAAAAAAAAAAAGATATATAAGCAGAAGAATCCCCTCTGGCTTTCATGAGTTTATCTAAATAGAAATTTTATATTTCCTCACTATTTTTCCTGAGATTATTACATATCTTCCCCAAGCATCTATAAAATAGTAAACCATAGTCTTAAATATCAGAGATACTTTCTGATGAGCTTCTAATGAGATTTTTAAAAATAGTATACGTGATATAAAAATGCTTACTCAAATGTAGCTTGAAAAAAACCTAGTTTTTAATATGTATAGGACATTTCTATTATTTGTTACATTTAAAAAATTATGACAACAGGGTACATTGGGAAGGATAGTCAGTGTGTTTAAATGTACATTTTTTCTGGATAGGAAACAAAAGTTGGTGGGTTCTTATCACATTGAAAGGATGAGAGGATCTTGGCTACTGTTGTAGTAGTGGTGAGAGATGTGGGGACTGTTACCATAGATGGTGAGGGATGTCAGTGCTAGGCCAGGGGAGATGAAGAGGACAGGAATGGAAGTTTCAGAAGCTGCTGGATTGCTGTGACTTGCTTATGCCTATATATGGAGAACAATCAAAGATGGCTCCAACAGTTTGGAATTAGATGATTTGAACACTATTGGTTCATTTGAACATTAATGTCCATTATAGGACATTTTGGAGAAGGAAGCCTTCTTTCTTTGGGAGGATGGGGGATTGAAATCATAAACTTGGTTTTGGAATACTGAATTTGAGGTAGTATGAGCACCTTCTAGTTGAAATGTCCTGTGGGCACCTGGTGATGTGGAGCTAGAGCACAGAGAAAAGGTCAGCATCAGAAAGCCAACTCTGAGAATCATCCCAGAAGTGACTACTGAAGATTTAGGTAAAAAGAAGAGACTTTGGCACCTGTTTAGTGAGTATGGTTGAATTCAGAGTTCACTTCAACTAGGACCAGAAATGCTACAGTTAGACTGTAAGATAGAGGAAGCAAATGTTTTCAGAGCTCAAGCTGTATCCAGATCAGAGACTGCATCTTGGGTCAGGAAGGCAGCAGAGGTGATTGATTGAAACTGGGGTTAGGGACATGGGATAGCAAAGTCAGAGGCAGAGGGAATTAGCGATGGACAGAAGAGTGGCAGGAAATGAATAAGCAGAAGGAGGAAGTTTTCTCAGCTGTCTTGAGTAGCTGGCAGTACTAAGTTTGTTGTCTTTTCTGACTCTTGCTCAAAGGTTAAATTTTGCATGGCCAACTCACTTTATTTTGTAGTAGTCTTATATTGTGAAAATAAATAAATCCTTACAGGAAGAAGGTAGAAAGAGGTTAGAAGGCCAAAGACTGAACCTCGGAATATAACTTGAATGGGGTGTCAGAAATGCAGAAAGAGAAATAGGAGTATGTAGTACATGAAAGGCAAAGTTTAATATCTAGCTGGTGATCAAGTGTTAAAGGCTGCAGAGAGGATAAGGACTTAGTATAACTGACATATTTTGTGATTTGGTGATTGGATGGTCATAGACAAACTATAAGCCGAAGATTGTAGACAGTAATCCAAATGACAAGGGAGTGAGGATATGAAGCCACACAGATGTGGGTCACACAGTGAAGATGGAAACAGCAATACCAAATGAAAGGAAGCACATTCCCCTTTGAAGGGAGAGGGTTGGATCTAGACATAGGATACAAACAATGACAGTAGAGGGGAGGGGCCCCAAGGTCCTTCAAAAAGGATAAGAATCTAAAATCCAAGCAAAGAGCTTACCTCCACAGATAAAACATGCCTTGACAAAGGGATATTGTCCTGGCCTGGACAAAGGGATATTGTCCTGGATTCTTGGATTGACTTATATTGAGACAAGGTTGAAGGTAAATGAGGAAATTTATTCAGGTTTTTAGTTAATCCTAAAGTTCGGTGAAACCAGAATAGGAAGAAATAAAATATCTGGTTAAGCTTTATACAAAAATATAATGTAATGAATGAACAAGCCACAGGCTAGGAGACAAATATTTGCAAAGCACATATGTGATAAAAGACTAGTATACAAAATATGTAAAAAACTCCTGAAACTCAATAATAAGCAAATAAACAACTCAATTTTAAAAATAGGCAAAAGATTGCATCAAAGAAGATACACATAGATGACAAATAAACATATGAAAAGATACTCAACATCATATATCATTAGGAAATTACAAATTAAAACACAGAGTTATCACTATATACCTATTAGAATGGTTAAAATCCAAAACACTGACAATATCAAACAGTAGTGAGAATATGAAGCAACAAGAACTCTCATTCGCTGCTGGTAGGGATGCAAAATGACACAGTCACTTTGGACCATAGTTTGGTGGTTTCTTGCAAAACTAAAAATACAATCCAGCAATTGCACCTATGGGTATTTATCCAAATGAGTTGAAAACTTATGTCTACACAAAAATCGGCACATAAATTTTATATCAGCTTTATTCATAACTGTCAAAACTTGGAAGCAACCATGATGTCTTTCAATAGGTGAATGTATAAACAAACCTTGGTACATCCAGTCAATGGAGTATTAATCAGTGATAAAAAGAAATGAGCTATCAAGCCATGAAAAGACACAGAGTTATCTTGAATGGATATTGCTAAGTAAAAGAAGTCAGTCTGAAAAGGATATATGCTATATAATTCCAATTATGTGACAGTATAGAAAAGGCAAAACTATGGAGTTAGTAAAAAGATCAGAGGTTGCTAGGGATTTGGGGAGAAAGATGGAGGGACTATTAGGTGGAGCACAAGGGATTTTTAGGGCAGTAAACTATTCTGTATGTTACTGTAATGGTGGATACATACATTTGTCAAAACCATGGAATGTGCAATGCAAAGAGTGGACCCTACTGTAGACAGGACTTTAGTTTATAATAATAATATATCAGTATTGACTCATCAATTGTAACAAATGATGTACCACACTAATGCAAGATATTAACAATAGAGAAAACTGTGTGTGTTGGGCAGGGGAAGGAGGTCTATGAGAAATCTCTGTACTTTCCACTCAATTTTTCTGTAAACCTGCTCTAAAAAAATCTATTTATTAATATTTATAATAAAAAAGAATGAAGTACTAATACATACTACAAATGGATGAATCTTGAAGACAGTGTGCTAAGTGAAAGCAGCCAGACACCGAAGGCCACATGTTGGATGATTCCATCTACATTAATGCCCACTACTTTATAAAGCAGAAATTATAAAAAGGAAGGAGCTCAATAAATGAGATGGTGAAACAAAGGCTCCTGCTACTAATAGGGGGAAATAGTGTGAATAGATTTCAGGTTTAAAGAAAAGCTTAGGTATATCTCATCAGAAAATCATCTAAGGGGAAATTTTCTGTTCATACATTGATTGTGATATAACAGAATTTTTCTAGCATCGGGGTACTGAGCCTTGACTGAGTTATTATATAGTGTAGCTTCCTGATGTGCTTGGTAAGTAGGGAATCATAATGATCCTAATAGCTAAACCTCAAGAAAGCCCAGATCAAACTGTAGCTCAAACCAACTTCTTTCAGGAGCTGTGAGTTACAAAGGCAGATGGAATAAATGGGTAGGATGAGATATGTAGGTCAACGTCTTGTAAAAATAACCTTGACAAAGTTATATAGGTAGATATTTTTGGAAAAGTTCTTCACACCATGAGAAGGGAGTAGGCCAAGTTTACTGAGCCATAATATTTATTCATCTTAGACAAAGCAATCATAGCTTGCAGGCCTATTGGACTGTATCAGACAGATGACGATTGCAGATTATCAAGTAAGATATTTATGATTTATGAAAATAGAAATTGGTTAATATTCTTAGAAAATAAAGAGTGCTTACTAAGCAATAAGTAATAGATGAATGTTCAGTAAACAATAAACAAAAGATCTAAAGAGGTCATATTAAAAAATAGATAGCCAACAAATTATAAAAAAGTGTTCAATCTCACTGATAATCAAATAAATCTAACTTAATGCAAAAATGAGTATTGATTTTATTTGTCAGATAGACATGATTTAAAAAGAATGATAATACTCAATGTTGTATGGGAGGTGGTGTAAATGAATACTCTGATTACTGTCTGTGGGAGTATAAATTGGTAGAGCCTTTTTGGAGATGATTTGGCAGTAGCTATTAATATGTTTTTATGCACAATACTCTTCAACCTTAAAATTTTACTTTTAGGAATCTAATGGAAGTATTGTCCAGGTGCACAAAGATATATTTGTAAGAAAGTTCACAGAAACATTATTGGTAATAAATAAAAATTGGAAACAATGTGAATTTCCATTAATGGGTACAGCCACCCCCTAGAATATCCTGCAGATGTTAAGATGAATAAAGTAGATCTCTTTGAAGAGACATGTAAAGATTTCCAAAATACATTGCCAAGTGAAAATGAAGTTACAGAAAATAACTTACAGTGCAATCCTGCTTATGTTTACAAACACTATTAAAACTAGTATAGTTCATAAAAAAAGCCCAGAAGAATGCACTATAAATGCTAACAGGGGTTGTTTCTTGGGAAAGGAGTGGGTATTAGGAGAAGAAATGAAGAGAGGCCTATAGTTACTTTACTCTGTCCCCTTCTAATACTGTTTGTTTTAACAAAAAGTAAAAAGTTGTGTATTGTTAAATGTTATTAAAAATGTACACATTTATCCAGTGTATTAATATTAGTAAATCATTTAGAATATTATGTTGTACAGAGAAGTGCTATATGAGTGTATATTGAATATAATAAGTAAGTCTCAATATTAGGGCTTTATTCTAAGAAAATAGTCATGGGATGCAGAAAGATTTAATTGCAAGGATGTTTAACCCTAGGATTGTTAATTCAAAGTTTGGAAACAACTGAAATGTCCAACAGTGTATGACTGACTAAGTAAACTATATTAATCCATATAATGAGTGGAATATTTATGGTAACTTTAACAGCTTTATTGAGGTATATTTTAAATATAATAAAATTCACCCATTTCAAGTGAGCAATTCTGTGATTTTTAGTAACTTTATGAGTGGTGCAACCATCTCTATAAATCCGTTTTAGAACATACCCCCAATAAGATCCAATATGCTGACTTACAGTTAATCCTATTATCACTGCTAGCCCAGGCAGCCACTAATCTACTTTCTCTATAAATTTTCTTTTTCTGTCCATACACTGGGATGTTTTTCATCCATATAAATTGGTCATAATAAATAATAGCTGGTTATAAAAAGTGGGAAAAAAGCAGATAAAATATTATATACAGGATTAGCCTACTTGGGTTTATGTGAAAGGAAAGAGAGAAGAAAACTTGAATGATATACTTCAATATGTTAATAGTGGTTACCTCTGAGTGGTAGAAATATGGGTCCTTTTTTTTCTTTCAAAATTTATAATCAGAAAAAAAACAAAAATAGCAATTCCATTGCTCAGTATATATCCAAAGGAGGGGATTCAGTATACCAAAAAGATAACTGACTCCCATGTTTATTGCAGCACTATTCACAATAGCCAAAGATATGAAATCAACCTAAGGGTTCATCAATAGATGAATGAATAAAGAAATTGTGGTACATATACACAGTGGAATATTATATAGCCACAAAAAGAGATCCTGCTATTTGCAATAACGTCGATGGAACTGGAGAACATTATGTTAAGTGAAATAAGCCATGCACAGAAAGACAAATCTCACATGTTCTCACTCATATGAGAGAGATAAATATTAAAAACAATTGATCTCATGGAGACAGAGAGTAGAATGATGGTTACCAGATGCTGGGAAGGATAGCAGGGAGGAAGGATAAAGTGGGGATGGTTAATGGGTGCAAAAATATAGTTAGATAGAATGAACAATATTTGATAGAACAACAAAGTGACTGTATTCAACACTAAGTTAGGATATACTTTAAAATAACTAAAATAGTGGAATTGGAATGTTCCTAACACAAAGAAATGATTAAATGCCTCAGGTTATGGATACCCCAATTATCCTGATCTGATTAATTCACATTGCATGCCTGCATCAAAAACATCACATGTACCCTATAAAGATATACAATTATTATTTACCTATAATAATTTAAAAAGAATAAATCAAATTATCTTAGAAAGGACATGGCTCCTGCAATAGATTCCTTCAGGGTCTTCCCTTCAATGGAGTATCTATGAATAAGAGAGTAGGAATTTAGAACCATCTCCAGACATGAGAAGCTTATTTCTCTAAAGTTGTGTGTGTGTGTGTATTGGTTGGGGGGGTGCGAGGGGCAGACAGATAGGAATAAGGTTATTGGTTGGTGTGACTTACTACCTGCATGATTTGAGCAGGCAGCAGACCAGAGCCTCTAAAAAGTCAAAGAGAATAGGTGTTGATGCTACTAGGCTACTTGCCAGGAATTGGACTCAGCCTGTCTGCCCTTGGTTGGCCTCTTGGGGATATCTTGGCCAACGCTAGGTTGGAGGAGGGGGGGAGAACAGTGGAAGGAAGGGGTGGTGATTCCAATACCCTTGGGACCCCAGCTTTATACCAGGCAGAGAAACAGAAGCACCTATATCCGCCTGTCCTGAGAAGGGAAAACAGAAGAAGAGTGAAGAAAGTGCCTAGACAGGAGGGGGGAGTCTGTAAGGTACGCATTTTTTAATGTGTTCTGCCCTGAATCTGGACCGGTGTGAGCCCACCCTGGGCTTCCTTTCCTTGTGGGCTCCTCTCCACATCGCTGCTTCGTTGTCTTGTCCTCGATTCTGTCTCCTGAAAGCAACACTTCTTTTCATTTTCCCTCTTGCTCTCCCTTGTCTTTTTTTTTTATTTATTTATTTTATTTTATTTTTTTTTTTAGAGACGGGGTCTCGCTCTTGGTCAGGCTGGTTTCGAACTCCTGACCTTGAGCTATCCACCCGCCTCGGCCTCCCAGAGTGCTAGGATTACAGGCGTGAGCCTCTCCCTTGTCTTTTGTTAATGAAGTTCCCCCATCCCCGTTCCTCAAAGAGTATTATTCCTAATAGTGGACAATTTCAAATAGTATGTAATTGGATTATCTATTCCATGCCATTTTTTAAAGCAAAGTTGGTATTTTAGGTTTCTGTGTATCTTTCAGAGGTTGTTTTCTTTGTAAAGGGCACATCAGTGACAGAAAAGGGCAGACTTCAGCTGAGTATATATTTTGGTATAAAGTAACAAGATTCATTTATGATTCCGATTTTTGAAATAAAAGCTCCACCTATTTTCTTTACTGAATTTGGGTAGAAACAATATTGCAGTGAATGAAACTATACCTCTGGAAGCAGGGATTTCCTCTGGAATCTCTAGAAAACTCCAAACTAATTTTGAAATTATGTTTAATATTCTCTTCCTAAAAAGGCTCTAAAAGTGTTTCATTATATGAGAATAATATGACTGCTTTCATATTTTGATATGTTATTTTCCAAATTGCTCTACTTGCAGAGTTTGTTTGGTGTCTGAATCACAGCTATGTTAAAACACCTCCAGTTCCAAATCAGTGGACCCCAATTAGTGACTTGTCGTTAGCCTGAGGGCCGAAGTGACTCTAAGAGTGAATCTGCACAAAGCCTGTTGGTGGGGAAACATTCTCTCACCCATTCATTTAGCTGTGACCCTTCAAGCTGTTTTGTCTTCCAGGATTGGGGTCCATAAAGGGGATGGCCCCAGGCTGCCCACTCTGCATCTCCAGTGCAGACCTCTAGTATTCTTTAATGATGTGTAATTGGACCAGACTGAACCATCAAACTTTAATAGTCTTTCTCGGTGGCTTGCAAGTTTGAAAAGGCTGGCTACTGTCTGTCTTTAGTACAATGATGGAAGGCCCACAGCTCAGATTTTATGCTTATTAGTGATATTTTCATGAGTTTTCAGGACTAAAGTGACTTTTTTACACTGCTTAATGATTTTCAGTTTAACTCCCTTTCTGAGTGGGATGTTGTAAAGATTAATTAGCCAATGTTCATAAAGTGCTTTCAAGCTGAAAAGTGCTGCACAGGGTGTGCAGACTCATTAGCTTCTTAGTCATTAAGGCTTTTTAGACCTTTTGACATTCAGAAACTAGATGTGAAGCCAAATTAGTAATTTTTTTTCTTTTTGGAAAGGAAGGACTTCAGAAAGCAAAATAGAGCAACATATATTTTTTTTTTATAAGGCATCTGTTGCACTGGGACTGAAAAAAATATGAAAATATTTTGTTTTTCACTTTTTATTTCTATGCTGCTTCAGATTTTTTTACTCCCTCTTTTCAAAAATGCATTTGCCTGCTTCCCCTGCACACCATAGAAACTCTATGGATCATTGTCATACGTGTACCCATAGTACAGTTGAGTCTGGCTCCAGAGTGTTGAATTTTCATGCCAATGAATGACACAAGGTAGAACATTTCCTTTTTAATAAAGACTCTCTTTCAGTGTGCAATGAGTCATGAAGTTATAATATTGTCTCTGTCCACACTAATCTTTGGTTAATATATACATTAGCATTTAATTTGATTCAGTTAAGCCTTAGAGGCTTGGAAAAGTACAAATTGGCTACCAAAGACATAAAGAGGTCCTAAAAGAAACAAGAGATACAGAGAGATAGTTTACAAAGAATTAGATTGACAGCTGACTTTTAAGCAGCATCAACTGCACTTGATAATTCAGGGAATAATATCTTCTAAGTACTGACAGAAAATAAATGTAAACCTAGAATTGCATACTCAACTAGATTACCTTTTAAGATTGATCATAAAATAATTATATTTTTAAACAAAACAAAGTATTTACCACCAACACTAAAGGATATTCTAAAAGGTATCTTCAAAAAGAAAGAAAACTATCATAGAAGGAAGGAAGGAGATGCTGGAAGGAATTAGGAAAAAATTGGTACACATGTGTGTAAATATAAACAAACATTGACTAATAATAATAATGTCCAATATGTAGTGACGCAATGAGATAGAACTAGAAAACAAAAGTAACACCTATATCAGGAAAGTAGTATTAAGTATTAAATTGTTCCAAGGTCCTTATCTTATTTGGAAGAGGGCTAAAGATGTTAAGTTTAGATTTTGTCAAGTTGTGCATAAAATTTCTAGTTTAATCACAAAAATAAGGGAAACAGAAAGTAGTGGGGGGGAGGATAAATAGAAGAGAAAATAAAATCAACAGAAATTGGCTCAGTAGAGAGAGGCAAGATGGCTGACCAGGGACACCAGATGCCAGAGTGTCTCAGCAAGAAGGAGAAATTTTAGATGAAAGAGAAAAGACAAATATATATCAGGTGTGGGACTGAGGGAAGGGTGCCAGAATCTTCAGGAGACTCCATGGGAGGAAGTTGCAGAACAGAATAAGAAGGAGCAAGGTATTGGCAGAGAGCAACCCCTGAGAGGCTTGAAGTTCAGTGAGAAGGGTAGGTGGCAGTTTGTTTCTACCCTGCCTCTCTAGAAAACTCCAAACTAATTTTGAAATTATGTTTAATATTCTATTCCTAAAAAAGCTCTAAAAGTGTTTCATTATATGAGAATAATATGACTGCTTTCATACTTTGATATGTTATTTTCCAAATTACTCTACTTGCAGAGTTTGTTTGGTGTCTGAATCACAGCTATGTTAAAACACCTCCAGTTCCAAATCAGTGGACCCCAATTAGTGCCTTGTAGTTAGCCTGAGGAACTAGAGCCAGTCACAGGACCCCAAAACAACATTGCAGCTTGTTCCTTCCAGAAAGTGCCACACACTGACAGGGAGGTCAATTTGCACTACCTTTACAGCATTTACTGACTCAATCATACAGGGTGTGGTTGATTCTCACCCACAAGCACCACCTACTGTCTCAGAGATTAAACTAGGTGTGACATTATCTGAACAAAAGAAAATCCAAAGATAACAAGCAACAGCTGCTCCAGATGAAAAGGAATCAGCAAAAAAACCCCACCAGAAGTATGAAGAATCATAGTGAAAGGACACCTCCAAAAGGGAACACCAGCTCTCTAGCAATGGATACCAACCAAACTCAGAATATCAAAATGACAGATAAAGAATTCCAAATATGGATTATAAATAAGCTCAATGAAATACAAGAGAAAATGGAAAACCAACCCAGACAAACCACCAAAAAAAAAAAAAATCAGGAAATGAATGAAAAATGGACTAAAGAAATTGAATTATTAAGAAAAATCAAATAGAACTTCTGGAAATGAAAAATTCATTCAAGAAAATATAAAAGACAGTGGAAAGTCTTAAGAATAGACTAGACCAGGAAGAAGAAAGAATCTTAGAGCTTAAAGACAACACCTTCAAATTAAACAAATCAGTCAAAGATAAAGAACAGAGAATTAAGATGAAGGAACAAAGCCTACAAGAAATATGGTATTATGTAAAGAGGCCAAACATAATAATTACAAGCATCCTTGAGGGTGAAGACAGAAGCACATGGGATGGGAAAACTTATTTGAGGGAATAATTGAGGAAAACTTTCCTGGTCCTGGTAGAAATTTAGATTTCCAGGTATAAGAAGCTCAATGAACACCTGGGAGATTCATGGCAAAGAAGCAATCACCACAACACATAGTCATACTGGCCAAATTTAACAGGAAGGAAGAACTCCTGCGAGCAGTAAGGGGAAAACATCAGGTAACTTACTAAGGAAAACCCCTCAAACTAACTGCAGACTTTTCAACTGACTTATAAGTCAGAAGGGATAGAGGCCCTATGTTCAGTCTTCTTAAATAGAATAATGCCCAACCTAGAATATTGTATTCTGCAAACTAAGTTTCTTACATGAAGAAGAAATAAAGACTTTCTTAGACAAGCAAACACTGAGGGAATTTGTCAAGATCAGACCTGCCCTACAGGAAGTACTCAGATCTGCATTATACATTGATCAGCACAATAGAAACCCACCAGTGTAAAATTACCCAAAAGCTAAATATCAGAGCCCATATAAAATAATGGCTCAAGATGTAAAACAAAGCAACAAGGTTCTACTCAACAGGATGAACAGAAATGCATCCCACTTACCCAAAGTGATTTACAGATTCAATGCAATCCTCATCAAAATACCAACATCATTTTTTGCAGATCTAGAAAAATTATTTCTACACTTCGTTTGGAACCAGAAAAGAGCCTGAATAGCTAAAGCAACCTTAAGCAAAAGGAAAATATCTTGAGGCATTACTTTATCAGACTTTAAACTTTACTACAAGACTATAGTAACCAAAACAGCATGGTACTGGCACAAGAACAGAGACATATACCAATGAATCAGAACAGAGAACCCAGATAAAAAACCATCCTCATATAGCCATCTGATCTTTCACAAAGCATACAAGAACATACACTGAGGAAAAGAATCCTTATTCAATAAATGGGGCTGGGAAAATTGGATAGCCTCATGTAGAAGACTGAAATGGGATCCGTACCTCTCACCATTCACAAAAATTAATTCACGATGGATAACAGACTTAAACCTAAGGCATGAAACTATAAGACTAAAAGAAAACGTTGGAAAAACTCTTCTAGATATTGGTCTAGGTAAATAATTTATGAAGAAGATCCCAAAGGCAATCACAGCAAAGCTTCTGACAGCCAGGGAAACAAACAGAGCAAATAGCCTACAAAATGGGAGAAAATATTCACATGCTATACATCCACTAAAGGGCTAATAACCAGAATCTATAAAGAATTCAAACAAATCAGCAAGAAAAAAAAATCAAGCAACCCCATTAAAAAGTGAGCAAAAGACATGAACAGGAGCTTTTCAAAAGAAGATAGACTGATGGCCAATAAACATATGAAAAAATGCTCAACATCTCTAAATCATCAGAGAAATGGCTATGTTGTGGAGTTTATAGATATACCCCAACAGGACAAATGGATGAAAACAATGGTCTTAATGATATGTGAATGTGTGCTTATGGCTTGGGATAAAATGTTCAGTACTAGCACCATGTACAGATTACACAGGGAATTGTGTTACAGGAGAGGATCCCCAAATGCAGGGAAACCAAATCTCTGTAATGTACAATAAGCCTGCCTGCCCCCTCCCCCAGAGGGATATTTTGCCTTTATTATACAGAATAGGAAACAATTCTTCACTTTGCTGTGGAAGGAGACAGTTCTATCTTCAAGGCTGTTCACTATACAATATCTTTTCAATTGACTTAATGGAGGTGACTATTGTGTAAAACTTAATTTAAAACTGATTTGAAGATTGGTTCTAGTTGTAACAAAGACACTGATACAAAGATGCATCTGAAATGTTTAAATAAACTATTCAAGGAAATGCGAATCTAAAAGAAGTGTGATTTAACAATCAATATATTTTATTTTATATTATTTAAAATGTATATAACTAAAATAATAACTTGAATATAACAAATTTTAAAATGATCATTACAATTTTGATAGAAATGGAAGTAGAAGGTAGAAGAGAAAAGAATTCCAGGTGATGCAGATGGTAGAGACATAGTGGAATATAGGTGATTTGGGGGGATCAACTGCTGGAATCATCTGGTTTAACTGGAACACAGAGTGTGTAGACTAGGAGATACAGCTAGGGTAGAATCTTTGAAGGTCTTTAATGCAAAATTGAAATTTCAAATGTAGCCTATTTTTTTGGTGAAACTATAGAAGGACTTTGAGCTGGCTAGTAATCATCTCATGAATATAATTAAAACTCCTAATAAACTTGAGAGTAGTGATGGTATCATGTAATTTATTGTACATGCTGCATTGTTAACCCAAAGCCTGACAGGAGAAGGCAGTCAGGCGACTCTTGTTAAATTGAGCTGATCTGTACATTCCAAGTACAGTGAGTAGGATGTTAGCTTTGCCATTTGCTTTTGTTTGGATGCTGCTATAGAAGCATTAACTTGATAAATTAGAGTACACAAAATAAGACAGCTTGAGTGAGTCTCTTTCGCTTTACAAAATGCCATGTTAAATGCTTCATAATTGGTTTAGATTAGCAGAGTTTTTGTTGTTGTTTTTCATCTCCACTGAAGAATAAGAATTGCAGTTACATTATGATATGAGGGATTTGTTACATTTATATGAGAGAATTCCATGAAAGTGACATTTATTAGACATTTAAAATGGAGAAAGATTATAGAGTTGCTTTCCTTGAGGTTGTGACAAGTAAATATCACTCATCTGTCAGGACTGAATTGAGGTGTGCTTTGTCAGACATGGTGGGGTAGATGAAAGAACTAATCATACCAATCTGACTTACACGCTTTCTTGATAGTACATTGTACTATTCACAAAGAATAGCTTACACTATTTAGGGAAAGTATTTGCAAATTAAAAATTTTTAGACTAAAAATTAGGTTTAACAGAAACAAAATTGGATGAGGATGAAGATTTGCCATGGACCGACAGTGTAACCTTGAGCTGTTCCTAGGCTCCTGGCAACATGGAAGTGTTCAGACTGGGCCTGACGCTGGGACTTCTCTGGCAGTGTATTGAACACAGCCTGCTTCCTGGTTCTGGATTCCTCACCACTCTGTAACTGGAAACACACCTCGGTACCTCACTTGTAGGCTCTGCTTTGCCACAACCCCTACCTGTGATCGGTTCTGTGTCTCTAAAATAGTGTGATCCACATTTAACACCTGATCTACCTGATGGGTATCTTCTTTTCTTCTACCATTTCTCTCCTTTCCATCACCAAGAGTGTAATTTGATCCTTAACCCCCCACCCAGAGACCGGGGCCCTGCTCTTGGCTTCTTTTCTACTTGAATATTCTCCCTTGGTCTTTGTCACCACACTCTGATGCCTATCAGTGAGGTTCACTCTGTGTTTAGGATTTCCCTTAGGCCAACTGCTAGACAGATTACCACCTGAGGACTATTGCCGTGTTCTCTCTGGAAACCCAGGTTATGTCTCCCTTACCAGAACTACAATCTCCTATGACCGCTCAGATACTGAAGTAGCAATGAGCAGAAGCAGAAAGAATCTACTTCTAATTCCTGCAGTCTGTCTTAACATGTTGCAGCTAACCAGGCCATCATACCAATGACATTAGAGATACGTGTTACTTTGGGAGGCAGGAGAATGTAGAAGTTAAGCAGGTAGATTTTAGGGTTAGAATGTTTGGATTCAAAATACAGCTTCACCAATTACTATCTAGGTGCGACTGTTAAATGTGAAAAGATTGAGATTTTATTATACTGTACTTGCAAGCTAGTAGGTTAGTCTGCCACAGTCTCATGGATGCTGACAGAAGACATGAGAGTCCTGGATCAGTGACGAAGGGCAGTGTATTACTCACAGCAATAGCAATCAACAGTCAGAGCATCAGCTTTTGTCCTGGTTTTCTGACCCTGGTAACAGCACACATATAGTGGATTGCATTACTGGAGAGGAATCTCAAATGCAAGCAACCCAAATCTTTTATAATGGACAGTGAGCCTGCCTGACCTCTGCCTAGAGGGAGATGCTATCTTTATTATATTGAGTAGTAAACAATTCTGCTCTTTGCTCTGGATGGAGACACTATCTTTATTTTCCAAGGTTGTTCACTGTACAAATATACTTGAAAGGAACAGCCAGTGCTTCCATTTGCCAGATATGCAGAGAAATAAGAGACCCATGGAGAATTATCTCCCAACTACTTTGGGTTGAAGTTTTTGAAGCCTCAGTTTTCTCATGTGAAAAATTGAATTAGTGGTATAACATATGTAGCTGTGAGGATCAAGTGGATATAATGCATATAAAATGCTTAACATCATGCCTGACACATTGACTAAAGGGCTTTGTCAGTGTCAGTTATGATTATAAATGATTGTTTCTTGAATAAGATGCAATCATATTTATTGAATTCTTTGTATTCTCTAGTAAATAGATTATCGCAGCTCACTGATATTTCACATTATTTGAATCACTAAATATTGGAACTAAAAAGGACCATAAACCTGGCATTTTATAGATAAGAAAATAGGTTCAGAGAGGTTAAAGGACTTGTTGAATTTCACATAGAAAAGCCATAAAAAGAACAAAGATCATCTGATTTAAAATTTATATTCTTTTTAATTACACATGATGCCTGGAGCTCAATAAATATTGGGATTACAAATGACATAAAGCAAGCCTATGATGTATTAGAAAACATTTCACATGCTCCTTTGGTCAGTCTCCCTTCTTCCTACTTGTTTGACTTACAACTTGGCCTTACACCTTCAACTTACACCTTCAACTTGGCCCCTGAAGACAAATATAAACACAGTAAATAAGTGGTGGAGAGTTAAAAATAAGTACCCCATACCTTCTCCTTCCTTTTAGCCCATTATAGGCTCTGTCTCCATGGCAGAAGAAAACCAGAGAACTGCAAGAAAAGTGCTTCCTGTGTGTGTAGGTGATGTTGAAAGTGTCCCATTCTGACTAAAGGCAGAGAAATCCTGGGGGAATATCTGACAGCTGTATGTCACCAGCTTTATGCTGGCTTGTGGACAGACTTCCCAAGGAATGAGGGGGAGCAGTAAGGGAGCGGAAAGAGGGGCTAACAGAAGCCACATCTAGTTCTAGGAGGCAACATGTGACAATTCAGGGAAGTAATCTATCCTGAAAAGATCTGCAAAAATCAACTCATTGATTTTTGTACCTCTTCTTATTACTGATCCCACTGTTTCTCTTCTTTAAGAGTGAGATCATAGCTTCAGTTTCTGTAGGGCTCTGGAATTCTTTCTGAGATCATAGGTCAGAGTTAAGCATGCCCAGGTAACTGAAGCAAGATTTTAACAGGAAAGAAATGACAGGGAATGTGAATTGCCCTTTGTCTCATGTCTACCTCGAGTCCTCTGCAAAATCACCTTCCGTTCCAGATAATTCTGCCCTGGGTGTCCCAGGGGTATCTCACAACTGCTCCTGAGTTGGCGGCCTGCTGCTCTCACCCCTCACCCACGGTGGATGCCACACTGCCCTCTGCCAGGCATGGCCGGACTGCTGTGTTTTGTCACCGCTTTGCACCTCCATTGTGCGCCATTGTGCGTGTGCATGTGTGCGTGTGTGAGAGAAGGACTGTGATTGAAAACGTACCCTTTCCCCTCTGCTTTAGAGAAGACCCAAAGCAGTGCCCCTTGTTTCTGTGAGTTGCGAAGAGTTTAGGGAAATAGTGCTATCAGTTTTTACTTGGAGCGTTCTGTTTCTCTGGAACCGAATTTGAGCGAGCGTGCCAGGCAGTACTGAAAAATCCCTAGACCTACACCCCTGTGATGAGAAAGTCCTAGTTAGGGTTAGGCCCATCACAGCTGGGTGTTTCTTCCACAGGAGAAGCTCTTCCTCTCGCAGGCTCCCCAGCCTTTCCTCAAATAGGCTTCTGTGGAAACATCCCTCCAGTTTGCATTTGTGTCCGGTTACGTCTACACTGCAGTGGGCACATTCAGAGCTCCTTTGCAGAAGGCTGCTAAGCTCTCTGGGTCCTGTGTTCCCACTGGGCCCATCCTGGCAGGCATACTTAAATCTGGTAGCCAGCAGGTCTCTGGTCAAGCTGAAATCCCTGCTACAGGCGTGAATGGTATACCATATACATATGGTATATACCATATACCTTGAAACAAAGGAATTGACTTACATCCCACCCACCTCCAAATGTGAGTGCAGGCACATGCCTTAAATTCCAGATATATCATGGTTCATTCACTTATTTATTCTTCTTTTATCAAAGAAGGAATACAAGATGTTTAGATACAGTTCCTATATCATAACCCTCATAATCTGTTGCTTCACTTTATGTTTTTATAAATGAGAATTCCCCAGTTAGAGCTTGATTTACAACATCTTATAATTAACTCTGAAAATACTTCTTCAGAAGTTAAGATACTAGTATCACCAACTCCATACTTAATCCCCATGGCTGAAAAGAAAATATTACAATCAGGCATATGCAAGAAATGTGGAATTTAGTTCAGTGATCAATGTTTTAACGTGCTTAATGCTCTCTTTGCCCCAGGTCATGCAGATGTATCTTCCCTTTTGTGGAATCGCCATATCTAATGCTCAGCTCTTTGCTGCCTCAAGGAAAGAATATGAAAGAAGCAGGGTGAGTAGAAAGAAATGGTGCTGACAATCCTCAATGTTCTCTGTCTTTCTGGTTTCTGTGAGTCATTATATCTTTTAAAAACAGCAGAGATCTTTGAATAGCCCAGGAATCTTTTTTATTTGTATAATCCTGCAAGGCTATGGTTGAAGATACCCTTTAAGCAATAGCTCAAATTCTCTGTTGTTGTTTGGGGAAAATACTACTAGCTTCTTTTAAAAAGGAAATTAATTTCACATCTATGCTGTAAGGTAGCAGATTCTTGCTTACTTGTAGCTTTAAAACGATAATGCAATTTGGTGATGTTTTCACAACTTGGTTCTGTTAAGAAGCATGATTTTACCCTACTTCCTAGATTTTGTTTTTGAATTGAAAGTTTTCCTGGAAGAGCATTACAGGACATTTGGACCAATAATGCAAAGACTTTTATAAAATTATAAAGAAACGCACTTAGAAGGATTGAGCTTGTATATCTCCATGAGTTGTAGAACCAAATAGTTGAAAAAAAAAAGACCAGTGCTCAAAAAAATTCTAAAATATCAAATAGAGATTAAATTATATTAGACTCATTCTACTTTTAAATATAGGAAAATTATTGTCACAATTTAGAAATATATTTAGCAAGATGATGTTCAAAGAAACCCTCAGTTAATCTGATTATCAAATTGATTAACAACTTCATTTGCTAAGTATTATTATGAGTTATGAATATTTCTCAGGAAACAAATGAACACAGCTGACTACTACAGCCATCGTCCTTAACAAAATGTACTATAACTTTCTCTGATCTGGATCCTTTTTTCATCTTTAGCCCCAAGTCTTACCATTCTCCTTTCATCTGGCACTCCAGCAATATAGTTCACGATTTCCAGAAAACGATGTGTTGGTTTCATTTTATCATACCTTTAACCACATTCTTCCCTCTGTCATCAATGCCTCATGTCTTCCTCCCTTCCCCACCCTCCCCTGCCATCTACCTTGCACATCCTTCAGGACCCATCTCCACCTTCCAGGGAATCTTCCCTTCTTCACGTACTGTTTTTTCTTGTATCTCCTGCTATTATTCTGTTGTGGGTATCTATCACACTGTAATTATAACATTTAATGAGGGCTCTCCTCTCCAACTACATTATGAATTTCTCAAGGGAAGTTTCATGTAGGATTGATCTTTGCATCTTCGTGTATGGCACAATTCATTTACTCTTTCAACAAATATTGATTATGTGGTTCTCTTCAGATGCTGTCTATCCTAATCCATGCTCTCATGGAACTTACTATTCTACTGGGAACAATAAATAATAGACAATAAAACAAATACAAATAGTATAGCAGCAAGTTGTGCTAAGTGCTATAAAGAGAGTTAAAGTGAGATAAAGGGATAAAGGGTTGTGGAAGGGTAGAATGGGAGGATGTTTATCTTAGAAGGTGATCAAGAAGGTCTTTATAAGTAGATGATATATAACCAGAGACCTGAATGAAAAGAAGGAGAAAAGCCATACAAAGGTCTGGGGAAAGCATTCCAGGCAGTGGAAATATCAAGTGCAAAGGTCCTGGGGCAGGAGAAAGCTTGGTCAGTGTGTATAAAGAGCAGATAGAAAGAGAGAGGATGAAAGACAAGAAAATGAGGATGGAGGTGAGCTAGGGGCCAGACGCGAGAAAGGCCCATGGGCAGTGCAAGGACTTTGTCTTTTATTCCGGGTACCATGGAAAGCCATTGGAAGATTTTGAGCTGTGCCTGATTTACTTTTAAAAGAGATCCTCTGGCTTCCCTGGACAAAATAAACTTACTGGAGAGGGGGAGAGAAGGATGAAAGCAGGGAGAAGAATTAGGAGATGACTATACTGAAGTCAAGAAATAATGCTGCCGGGACTAGGGCAGTGAGAAGTGAGAGATTCCCTCCAACATCAGTGGTGAAATCTACAGGGCTTGCTGATGTCAGAAATGAGTGAAAGAGACTGTTGGCATGTGCAGCTGGCACATAAACAGTTGGATAAAGGAGTCTAAAGTTTTTGGGAGATGTCAGATTTGAGATGTAGATGGCGTTTAAAGCCAGAGGACTAGCTGGGCTAATCCCGGGAAGGAAGAACGTGTACATAAGAGAAGGAAACAGGTCCAGGATAAGCCCAGGAGCAAAAGAAGGTCACTAGAAGAAAGAGGGACCAATGCAGATATTCATTTCCTGGAAGGCAAGTGACATCAAAAGGCAAGAAGTATTCAGCTGTGTGAAATGGTTCCAGTGTCTGTTGAATTGCATGTTATCCTTGATTTTCTCCTCTTTTTCTCCTATTCTGGAGCTAGTCTGCATTGTTATTTGTAAAACTTTCATCACTTGTTAGTAAAGCAGCAATTTTTAATTAGAAACAATAAAATTACTGTAATGTGATTTGTCAGTGCAAGACTCAAGGCACAATTAGTTTCTCCTCTGAGACAAATGTTCTTGTATATGGGTCCCAAAGGCTCTCTCCACGCAGTCACAACAAATTGAAAAGTTAAATAATAGTTCAGTTAATATGATTCATCTGAAGAAATAGTCTGGATGATTATGGAAATAATGTTTTCTGCCTTAGTAACAGGGACTTTTGTTTGTAATTATTCAGACAATTGTCTCGTTTTTAAACTTATATTTGAACATGAAATTATTACGCATTGACCCCTTACAGGGATTTGCTGTCCAAATGCTAAATTGTCAGGATTCACTTAAAACCTTTTTCACCTCCTGGTGTTTCTCTTTGCTTTGGGGTCTTACAGCAGTATGATCCTTAGCCACACTCAGTCTTTCTTTAGAGATAATGCTACCCAGGATATTTGGCCCTCCTTTAATTGCTACATAAACTAGACTCATTTCATGGATGTCTTAACTCATTCAAATGCTTTCCTACTTGAATGGATTCAGAGAATAAATTTCCACGTTTCAAATGGTTTCAGAACACATCAAATTCATTACTAAAGCTGAAAATTAGTCATGTCCCTGGTATGATGGTCAGCGCCATGATGAATAGATGTGAATTTGACAACTCATGAAATCTTTTTGTGGGAGGTCAGACTTGAGATCACACATCTTATTAAGTTCTATGGCATAAAGCACCCTCTGGCCAATTCATTGACTGTGTCATTTTCTCATTGCTCTCTGAGAGAAGCATAATATCTACCACCTGTATATAACCCACTATTCTTAAATCTCCGGAAATATCCATGTTATTAAAAATTCCTAACAAGTATTATTTCAATGCAAAAATTGTAAACTAATTTAGCTAGATAAAATTACAGGCTATTATGATTTAATTTTTAAATGAGTACTTAGTTTTCAAGTTAGAATTTAAGTTTTTTTCCTTAAATTTGTATGCTTTTCATACTGCCGTTTTAACAGAAATTTTAGTGGTGTTTTCTTCCCTGAGATATATAGTAGTATCTAAATGTTCTCCTAAACAGTTTTGGATGAGGTAGTATTCCCTCTTCTTATGTAGAAGGATTATTGGGGGTTATATATTTTGAAGGCTTTGAACCTTAATTAGTATTCACCTCTATAATTGTTTGAGAGTTCTGTGAGAGGTGTGCATTAGTGAAAATGAGTTTCAAGTTTGACCAAGATGCTATTTCTTCCTGATAGTGAGGAAGAGCTGCTTTGTGATTTTCTGAAATAAATGTGCTTCGTTCTTTATAAAATGTTGGGTGTATATCTAGTTTCATTGCAGAAAAACTACTGTAGAAGGGGAGAAAAGGCTATAGCTAAAGACTCTATGATCCCTGTTATATGGAATAGCTGTATTCTCAAGTTGTATTTTGCAGATTAAGAGTGTGTTCTAAAATGAAATGATGGAAATATGTCAAAACATAAATGCTTTTAAAATTCACCACACAAAAATATTTATAATATTTTATTAGAGCAAAGACTAAATGGAATTTTGAGGGAAAAAATGACCTTTTTATTCAGTTCTATATCCACCTAAATACATCCATTTCATCTTTCCTAGGCTTTGCTAGAGGTGGTTAATGACCTCTTTGAAGAACAGACTGACCTGGAGAAAATTGTCAAGAAAATAATGCATCGGGCCCAAACTCTGTTGAAATGTGAACGCTGCTCTGTTTTACTCCTAGAGGACATTGAATCACCAGTAAGTTATCTTTTACCTTTCATATAGAGTTGAAGGCTGTGTGAATGGAATCAAATTGAGTTTATTTGTAATTAAACTTGTGAAACCATGACTTGAACCACCCTCTTCATGACGCTTCTAACCATGAGGTGACTTTTTATAAAATGAGAATTTCTTATTTCTTTGACATGTATTTTCATTCTTATTTTACTATTGCTTTAGAAACACAGACTCTTAAGGTGATGGGGAGCTTAGAGATCTATCCCAGCCCTATGTATTTACAGGCGAAGGGCTAAGGGACTCAGTGGTTTGCCCGAACTCACACAGCTCAATTAAAAGATATGCTCGTGTCTGTCTCCCATTTTATTTGCCTATTAAGGGGAAGGCCTTCAGCATTTCTGGGAGTGGATTGCAGCCCAGAAAATGTTCCACAGCCCTCTTAAGGGGAGGAGGAAGCAAACAAATGAATGGAGAATCGGTGCACTTAGCTCTTGGAGCCCGGACAAATTGGACTTGAGCTGAGTGGAGTGGCCAACTGTGGCTGGGCTGTCCCCTGCAGCAGGTTTGTCCTGCTGAGGTTTCCAGGTTCTTTCACAGCTGCTTTGGGCCTGTGGATACTGGCACAGGGCAGACTAACCAGATGAAGGAGTCTCCTTCCCGCCTCACTGCGGTGGTACCTGTCACTCCAAAGGGAAGCATCTAGCACAGCGCTCCGGGCCTGCGCACTTGGTGATTCGTGGCCAGCTTTCAGGTTTTGTTAAGCCTTTTGGCCCTTTGGGGGAAATCTGCTGGGTAGATAAACAACTGTATTGAAAATAATGACCATCATCAATCTAAGTTCTTGAAAGTCAAATGTATAAACCCTTGGCAGCAATTTAATATCTTTGCTGAGAACTCTCCTCAGCAACCAAGAGTTGTCCACCAATTAAGAGCTGTTTGAATACCTCAGAGAGTGATATTTTACCATGCTTTACTTAGAAAAGATTATTGCTTTTGCCTTGAGGTTTGTTTTCCTCAAAGAACCTTAGGGTAAATTTTGGATATTTAATAATAAGTATTGTAAAACTTACAGAGTTAAGTTTTTTAAAAAAAATCTATATATGTTTAAAATGTTCAGGAGTGTTTCCCCAGATTTTAGCAGAGTTCCAGGTTATTTTTATTTCAGTTGGTGTGGTTTACAGAAACAATAGCCTTGCAAGTATCCTGTGATTGTGTAAAACTCAGCTGAACCTTGGGAGAACACACACACACACACACACACACACACAAAATAGCCTGTTAACCCAAAATAAGTGACTCAGGCAAATATCTCAATTAGTGGAGGTTTATTAAACCAAAGTTTGAGGATGTGCCTGGGAAAAACAAGCCACAGATGCCTTTATGACTGTGTTTTCTGAAGTGGGATTTGAGAACTACAGTATTAAAGGGTAGAGAGCACACAGAAAGAAAAAGGAGGAGTGGGATGGGCAGTGAGGCAAATGGTTACATTTTTGTGAGGCTCGGGAAATCTGCATTTTACATAAGATAAAGTGAATGTTAGAAGAGAAAAAGGAGTGAAGGAAGAATCAAATATGCAGATGTTCCTGGGTAGGTGGAAGAATGATCTTGTCTTGTTTCTGTTCTGCACCTGGGAAGATAAACTTGTAATCGACATTATTAGTGTGGAATTAAATAGACTTTAATTTTAAGGGCTAGCCTTAGCCTGTAGACCAAAGTTACAGTATGCATGTCCTTATGTATGGGACGCCAGCAAGGAATTTCCTTATGAATGATCTGTGGGGGCATCTATCCTTGTAGATACCTGAGGCCTTTTGCCTTTCCATAGGACTCTGGCTAATGTATAATGTTAGTAACAGTTATTAATTCAGAAGGAGGTGTTGCATGACTCAGCCTCCAGGCTTGACCTTCCCTTTTGTATAAGGAGTTGGGGAGGGGAGGGGTCCTGAGATTTGTCTTTTCCTTTACAAGTCTATACTTATGGAGTGTAGAGTTGGAGTGTGCTTCCAGACACTTTGTGAAGCTCTTGAGTTTCTTTAATCCTCACCTTATGAGGTACGTATTATTATCATCCTAATTTTATAGATGAGGAAATAAGGCTTAGAGAGTTGAGTGACTTGCCAGAGTCACCTCCAGTGCCTGACTCTCAGCCCCTAAAAGGAATGGGAAGGTGTAAGGGTGCTCAGTGGTGCCTGGCAGGCTGCAAGACCACAGAGAAGCCCCTGTTAAGCAAAGGCAGGAGGGGGCAGTTGTTGGGGCTTTGGCTGCCAAGATTACCTGAGCCACTCCTGGGTCCTTTGGTAGCAACTGGCTGGGGTAGGGGGTAGGATAGGGGTGGAAACAGGCTGGAATCTGGACAAGGGCATACTCATTGTCTGTCAGTTCAGTTGTAAACAGGCATGAAAGTAACTTAAACTAGTTAAGGGTGGTCATTCTTGCTAATCTTCGTACCTGGACTAGGTTTTATAGTGTGGTCTAGCCCTTGGGCAAATAAACAAAAAATTATAGATGATGGAAGTTGGTATGAAATGTTGGGGCAGAGCTGGAGGGAATAGTAGAGACAGAAATATCTTAATGGCATAAGGTGGTGGGAGGTCAAAAAACACCATCTAGCTAGGGTAGATAGTGCAAGCAATAAAGGTACTGGTCTATTACTGAAAGTGTAGAAAAGACCTTTGGGCTATTGCCACTAAACATTCTAAGACTACAGTGTTGGGGTAGAAAATTCTGAGCCACTCCTCATCATTTCTTCTTTTTTTCTCATCCCCTCCCCTTCAAAGTGAGGATGAACTCATCTAATCCATAGGGGCAAGGGCTGAAGGTAAAAGTGAACCATGAAAGAGAGAGACAGGGAGAGAGAGACAGAGAAGATCAATCTGCTCAGTGTTGTTTTATTACATAGACGCTGTGAAGACTGTTTGCCAGGGCTGCTGCCTGGGGAGGTGGTGGGAGAAGTTGGGGGTAGAAATGGTGGATGTATCTTTGTAGCATCCCCATGCAGAAAACCATCAATACTGTGCTTTCCTTGAACACACTTCTCACCGAAGGTTTCTCAAGCCTTTGGATTTACAAGTGCTGCTGTTTGTGCACAACCCCGGTCACCAGGGAGAGATTATAGGAAGGAGACCAGACACTAGTCACACCACGTTCAGGAGAAGGAGCCAGGCAAAAAATCAGACACCAAAACCTGGCGCTGGCACAGTGGTTGCAACAAACAAAAAATCCTGAGGAGACAAAGTTCTTTGGCTTGACTTCCTCCTTCCCCATCTCAGAATGCTGAAAGTACAAACTGATATTAAAAATGTTTGTCATCTACATTTAATGAGGGGTATGAGTAATTATCAGAGAAGGAACTCAAGCAACACTCATAAACACAATTTATTTGATTGACCAAGTGCAGACTGAGATAGATTTTTATCTATTCAAAAATGGAAAACAAAAGTGGAACTTGACAACATGATTTTAAATTTCTAAAAGTTCATATGGAAAAATAAACATGTATGAATAGCCAGAAAATTTGTTAAAAAGGCAATAAAGATGAAGAATGGGTGTGTTTTGCCTGTGAAGCTGTTGAAATGTATTATAAACTAGAGGTAAATTCCTTGTAAACAAACAGCTGAATAAAATAGATTCCAAATACTCCAATGCATGTTGAGAATCTAGTAAAGACTTGTTTCTTACCTGTAGAGTTTAGAAAATATATTTCTAAGGGCAAAAAAGTATATTAAAAGAATTTCAGACTTGACAAACTTATTTTTACTCCACGTATTTCAACAAGACAGATATTTTTATAATTATAGGGAATGCATATAGTATTTCCACATCACCAAGCAAATCTAGAATTCATTATATCTTTTCCTTATAACTTTTTTCTATATTATTATCAGCAAACCTATTGATAGCTGGATGCTTTTTAGACATTGTCCATCACCTCTGATGCCCCTGGTATTTATGATAAACAGCAAAGAGCTTTGTCTTATGCAGAGTGCTAGTTCCAGTTTTAGATGTGTTATAACCAACTGTTAGTTATCTACATAAGATAAAGCAAAAGTTACAGGAAAAAAGACTAATGTCAAGGTGTTAAGGGAAGTCTCCCTTCCCAAACCTCTCCTCAACTCTCTAGTCAGACTGGTGTGTTACTTCAAAATCCAAAAACAAATAGCTAAATTCTGTGCTTTTGGGTTCCAAAATGGGCTTATAAAATTTATAGCAGGGCTGGAACCTGGAGAATCCTGGCTGTCAGGATGAGGGAGGTACAGAGTTGTGACCCAGACCCAGAGGAACTGTGGTGATTTAAATATATCCAGTGTTAGCGATGACTATGCTGAAGCCCAACAAGGCCTTCTTACCTCATAGCAGAGGACAGTCTGGGTGAGAAGGTGACTATAGATCAGCTTCTGTCCAAAGGACCCAAAAAGTTGCATGTCACCCTGGTGAGAATTTCTGTATTAAATGAGTTTAAATCTGAAATGACTGAGAAAACTTGAAGTAGCCAAATTTAGTTAGAATACTCTCTTTCGTCTTCTGGAAACAGGCAGAATTGGGCCTCAAGAAGAGAATTAGTTGAGTTATAGAAAAATAATATATTATTTGAACAGCTATATCTGTGGCCTTTGAAATGTAAATCAATACAGAAATTACATTCTCTAATTAGTCATCTTGTATTTAATTCACATATATGACAATGGAAACATTTGAAATTAGATGGATGGGGAGAAATGTTTTGAAAACAAATGTTTTGGAAACAAATGGCTGGCAATTTAGAAAAAAAATACAAAAAGCTGAATTCCTACCTCATACCTGTGAAAATATAATTTTATAAAAAACAAAATTATGGCTCTCATGTAAATATTAAATAAATGCTGATCAAAGATTGTTTTTAACTTATTAACTTATGAGAAAACCAGTATGATGTTAAAACCAGTCCAAAGAACATTTGAGAAGTTAGGTATTTATAGGCAATGTTAACATACAATTTCAAGGTTAGAAATAAAACTGGTTAAAGGCAGAACTAAGCCATAAAGTGTAACCTTTGAGGTTATCTCTTTCATTGGAGAGAAATTACTTGTATCTCTACCAGAGAAAAAGCTACAATTTAACATGTAACGTCACTAAATCTGGAGTCTTTTATCAGTAGTAACCGATAAGTGAAACTAAGTACATTCCTTAGATCAAGGATTAGCAAATTTTTTTCTGTAAATGCCCAGGTAGTAAATATTTTAGGCTCTGCAAGTCATATAGTCTCTGTTCCAGCTACTCAACTCTGCCATTGTAGCTTGAAAATAGACATAGCCAATATATAAAGAATGAGCATAGATATGTTTTGATAAAACTTTATTTACAAAAATATAGGTGGTGGGCCACATTTGGCTTTCAGGCATTAATTTACAGACCACCATCCTAGATAATCCTTGGGTGGCCTTTGCCCCTTATGACCTTGAAAGATGAACCACCCAGATTTCTGCCTTATTTATTTAATGCCAATATAAATATCAGATGAATCAAAGATTTAATGTTAAAAAAGTGAATGCAGGCAACACCTAGTACCCCAGGACTCAATTGTGTTGCCAGATGAGAAGGAATCAGCAAAAGAACTGGAAGTATGAAAAATCTGAGTGAAAGGACACCTCCAAAAGGGAACATCAGCTCTCAAGCAATGGATACAAACAAAAATGAGAACATAGAAATGACAGATAAAGAATTCCAAACATGGATTGTAAGGAATCTCAATGAAATCCAAGAGAAATGGAAAACCAACTCAAAGAAACACCAGAGAAACAATTCAGGATATGAATGAGAAATTCACCAAAGAGATTGACATATTAAAGACAAACCAAATGGAAATTCTAAAATGAAAAATGTATTTAAGGGAATACAAAACACAGTGGAAAAATTTTAAGAATAGACTAGACCAGGCAGAAGAAAGAATCTCAAGGCTTGAAGACAACTCTTTCATATTAAATCAGTCAGTCAAAAATAATGAACAGAGAATTAAGAGGAATAAACAATGTCTCTGAGAAATTTGGAATTATGTAAAATGCTTAAATATAATAATCATAGGCATCTCAGAGGGAGAAGAAAATGCACAAGGGCTAGAAAACCTATTTGAGGGGATAATTGAGGAAAACTTCCCTGGTCTTGCTAGAGATTTAGACATCCAGGTACAAGAAGCTCAATGAATACCTGAGAGAGTCATCACAAAGAGGCAATCACCAAGACATATAGTCATCAGACTGGACAAAGTCAACATGAAAGAGGAATTCCTGCAAACCATAAGGCAAAAATGTCAAGTAACTTGCAAAGGAAAACCCATCAGGCTAACTGCAGACTTCTCAACTGAGACCTTACAAGCCAGAAGGGACTGGGGTCCCATCTTCAGTTTTCTTAACCAGAACAACTGCCAGCCTAGAATTTTGTATCCTGCAAAATTAAGTTTCATAGCTGAAGGAGAAATAAGGACTTTTCCAGATAAGCAAACACTGAGGGAATTTGTCAAGACCAAACCTGCCATGCAGGAAATACTCAGAACTGCATTATACATGCATCAGCACAATGGTCACCCTCTAGTGTAAAACTACTCAAAAGCTAAAGCTCAGAGCTCAAATAAAGAAATAGTACAAGAGGTAAAACAAGCAATAAAGTACTAACCAACAGGATGAACAGAACAGCATTCCACATATCAATTCTATCTATAAATGTAAATGATTTGGATTCCCCACTCAAGAGACAAAGTCTGGCTGAATGGAAAAAAAATTAAAAAATAAAAAAAACAAGCCAGGTATCTGGTGCCTCCAGGAAACACATCTGACTCATAAGGACTCTTACAGACTCAAGGTCAAGGGATGGAAAAAAAATATTCCATGCAAATGAAAACCAAAAGAATGCAGATGTAGTGATTCTTGTATCAAATAAAGTTGACTTTAAATCAACTATAGTGAAGAAAAACAAAGATGGTCATTATATAATGATAAAGGGAGCAATTCAACAAGAAGACATAACAATCCTAAATATTCATGCACCTAACTCAGGAATGCCAGATTCATAAAGCAAACCGTACTAGATCTAAGTAGACAAATAAACAGCAGCATTGTAATTACTGGGGACTTTAATACCCCACTGAAAGAACTGAACAAACCATCCAAGCAGAAAATAAATAAATAAACATTGAACCTAAATGGGATTACAGAACAATTGGGCCTAATAGATATCCACAGAACATTTTATCCAAAAGCCACTGAATATAAATCTTACTCATCAGCACATGAAACATTCTCCAAGATTGATCATATCTTAGGCCAAAAAACATGGATCAACAAATGCAAAAAAATTGAAATCATACCATGTATCTTCTCAGATCATAGTAGAATAAAACTCAAAATCAAGTCCAAAAAAACCACTCTATTCTACACAAAGTCATGGAAATTAAACAACCTGCTGCTGAATGATTATTAGATCAATGATGAAATTAAGATGGAAATAAAAGGATTCCTCAAACTAAATGACAAAGAGCTATCAAAATCTATCAAGCTATCAAAATCTATGGGATACAGCAAAAATAGTCCTAAGGGGAAAATTCATAGCCTTAAATGCCTACAGCAAAAAGACAGAAAGATTACAAATTAACAATCTAATGACACATCTCAAGGAAATGGAAAAGGAAGAGCAAACCAAGCCCAAAGCCAGCAGAAAAACTAAATAACTAAGATTAGAGCAGAACTAAATGAAAGTGAACACAAGAAAATTATACAGAAGATCAATGAAACAAAGAATCAGTTCTTTGAAAAGATAAATCAAATTGATAGACTCCTTGCTAGATTAACCGAAATAGAAGAGAAAGGACTTAAATAAGCTCAATTAGAAAATGACAAAGGAGATATCGTAACTGATACCACAGAAATACAAAATATAATCTGTTATTACTGTGAAAATCTCTATGCACACAAGCTCAAAAATGTAGAGGAAATGGACATATTTCTAGAAATGCACAATCTCCCAAGACTCAATCAGGAAGAAAGAAGACTCCTGAACAGATCAGTAACGAGCAATGAGATTGAAGCAGTAATAAAAAATCTTCCAACAAAATAAAGCCCCAGACCAGATGGACCTACAAAAAAGAGTTGGTACTCATTCTACAGAAATTATTTCATAGCACTAAGAAGGAGGGAATCCTCCCCAACTCATTCTACAAAGCCTGTATCACCTTGATACCAAAGGTAGGAAAGGACACAACAACAACAACAACAACAAAAAACTACAGACCAATATCCTTTATGAATATGTATGCAAAAATATTCAATAAAATACTAGCAAACCAAATTCAACAGCATATCAAAAAAATAATCCACCATGACCAAGTGGGCTTCATCCCAGTGATGCAAGGATGGTTCTACATATGTAAATCCATAAATGTGATTCACCACATAAACAGAAGCTAAAACAAAGATTATATGATCATCTCAATTGATGCAAAAATAGCATTTGATGAAATTCAGCACCTTTTCATAATAAAAACTCTCAAGAAAATAGGCATCAAAGGTACATATCTCAAAATAATAAAAGCCATATATGACAAACCCACAGCATCATACTGAATGTGAAACAGTTGTAAACATTCCCACCAAGAACTGGAACAAGACAAGGATGCCCACTGTCACCTCTTCTATTCAACATAGTGCTACAAGTCCTAGCCAGAGCAATCTGGCAAAAGAAAGAAATTAATCCACAAAAGAAGAAGTACTCATAACCCTATGCACCAGTTATCACCCCACTTCCACATCGTATAAAGTTAGGAGGACTACTAAATTCAGGGGAAATTAGGTAGGATGACATGAAAGGCTGAATGAGGTTGCTTACATTCAGCCACCTTGGCAGAGCACACTGTTCACCACAACAGGTCATGCACATTTGCTTGGAGAAGTAAGAGCACATGGCTGACAAGGTCAGGGATGTTTCTTGAGTCCTCCTTGCTGCCACAGAGTGGCAGGAAAGGAGAGTGTGGAACAAGGAAGCTTGCAGACAAGCTGTCCTACAAACAAGGCTGTCAAGGAATCAGGATAAAAAAGAAAGTGAGTGGCAAGTCACCCTGCAGCTGCTAATCTTGGTCAGCTGAGGAGAATTAAAGGCTAATTCATCACATAAAAATATCTGTGTCATATAGGATTTTGCATTAAGTGTAGGAGACTTCCCACTAGGAAGGAGCTGAAATGGCTGTCCTAAGGAGAGTATTGGTAAAAAATGCTCAAAAAAGGCCAAAATTAAAGTGCAGCCACTCCAACCACTCCCCTGGCATCACCCCCCTCATTATTCATTTAAAGATTAACGCATAACAAAGAGCCACCAGCAAGGGGCTCATGCAAAAATATCATAAGAAAAAAGGAGGAAGAAACACAAAAGCTAAGTGAAGAACACACACCAGAAAAATGCTAACGATTTTCCATGAAATGAAATTAAAGATAATAGGATCTCTCAGGAAAAATAAAAATGTTCAAAAAAGAGGTAGAAGGGTTTAAGGAGTAAATGATAAGCAAGAAAAAGAAAAAAGAAAGAAAGAAAACTGTGTTGACAGAGCTTGGAAAAAAGTACAAGAAAAATTTTTAGCCATACAGAAATGAATTCTACATTAAAAAC
This sequence comes from Cheirogaleus medius, assembly GCA_008086735.1. Classification (NCBI taxonomy): domain Eukaryota; kingdom Metazoa; phylum Chordata; class Mammalia; order Primates; family Cheirogaleidae; genus Cheirogaleus; species Cheirogaleus medius. The sequence goes on along the minus strand of VBSM01001562.1, from coordinate 23,376,300 downwards.
ATCAAAAAAGGGGAAAGGCACTTCTAAAATATTTTCAGGGGCATGAGGAATAAAATTGAAAATGAAATGGAGAATAATACAGCATAAAAAGATAAGAGAGAGAATGATAAAAATAGAGTCAGAATAAAGGAAGTCCAAAATAAGAATAATTGGCACCTCTTAAAGAGAACATGACAAATGGAACAGGAAAAAAAAAAGCATTCTAAATTATAACACTAGGCCATTTTATTGAAATGTAGGTAAACTTGGGTTTATAGGCTGATAGAGCACACCATTTCAGGAAAAGTTGATACTGATTGCTTAGCACTGAAACACATTCGGTATTGATAGACTTCAAAGATATTGAAAAAGTACAACATGTCTATGGGCATCTGGACAAAAAAGTCAAGTCACCCATTAGAGGAAAATTAATTCTGATGTTAGATTACCTAGTGGCACTCTCCCATGCTGGAGTACCATGGGGCAATATCTGCAAAGTCCTCAGGGAAAGAAAATATGATCCTATAATTTTATATCCAGCCAAATTCATTTCAATTATACAAACTGCAAATGGATATTTTAAAATATGCAAAGAAGAGTGCAGGAAACACAGTTCTAAGAGGTCCTTCATGAGAAACATGAGAGGTAGAAATCTAGCCAAGCAAGTGATGAATGGAGAAGTCGGGATAAATGAGACTGGTATTGAGTGTTGAATATATTAATATTATATTTAAATGTAGAACCAAGGCAAAAAATAGTGGGGAATATACTTGTAGAAACAAATGTAAAACTTATATTATAAACCATAACAATGATGCTCGTTCCTCAAGAGCCACAGGCACAACAGGTGGGTGTGTGTCCGCATATGCAGTGGGTTACATTACAGAAGAGGAACACTGTGCCCTTTTCTATTGAGTAGTATCAAGCCTGGTGTTCATTTCAGGAGAGATGTTATCTCATCTGTCAAGTTTGCTCACTGAAAATACAATCCTGAGAAATGAGCTGGGCAAAGAGACATCAGGGCCTTGCAGTCTTAACACACAAAGCAAGACTGTGCACTCAGCTCCTGTGGATTGCCTCTCTCAACAGGTATCTTTGGTTTTGCAGAATATTTTAATTTTAATGTGTCAAATTTATCAACCTTTCTTTTTGATTTGTGCTTTAAGGGTTTGGTTATAAAAATTTTTATTTGCCCCCAGTTATAATGGCATTCTTGCATATCTTTTTTTTGATCCATCTGATATTTATGATCTTTTATATCCATCTAGAATTTATTTTTTATATATAGTATAAAGCTGTATGTATAGAACCAATTGTCTTAGAACTGTTTTGTCCCCACTCTGTAATGCCACCTTTATATCAAATTTTCATATATACCTGGGTTTGTTTCTGGCATCATTATTTTTGTCCACTCATCTATTTCTGTACTAGAGTCACACTGTGTCAATTTCCATAATTTTATAATACTTTGATATCTGATAGGGCACGTCCTCAATGTTGGTCCTCTTTAATATTGGCTTGCCTGTTCTTTGCCTATCATTCTTCCATATAAATTTTCAAAGCGGCTTATCCAGTTCCATGAAAAACTCTGTATAGATTTTGATTGAAATAGCTTTAATTTATAAATCAGTTTGGCAGAATTCTACAAGTAATAGAATATTCAAGGGAAACTGGCTTACACAATAAGAACATTTATTATTAACTGACATGACAAGTCTGCAGGAGGTGGTTCTGAGGATGGCGTAGCAGCCAGATGATGTGATCAAAGACCCAGGCTCTGTCCACATCTCTCTGCATGTCCCTGTGGTTGGCTGTCACCAGCTGGCTTTTCTCTTCATGGTGCACCAGGTGGCACGTTATCATATAACTGTGTCCCAGGAGAAGAAAGGGAAACTTCCTTTCACATATCTTTCGTATTCTCAGGGAGGAAAGTCTTTTCTAAAAGGAGCTTGTCTAGCTGACTTTCTCTAAGACCCCATTAGTCAAGAATGAGATGTTGTCCAAATCATTTATATATTTAATACTTTTCTATTCTTCATCTATCAGTCTCTGATCCAGGTGTGTTCAACACTTTAGTGTAACTGAGATTTATCAATATTTCCTTGTCCAATTACGTAGGTTATTAATTTAGTTGTTTGTATTATGTGTTTTTGAATTTGGGATTGCAGCTCATTTTGATGGGAGAATGTTTTTGTTTGTTTGTGCCATTGTTTTTTCTTTCTCTCTTGTCCTCTTTCTTACTTGTCTAATAGTTTGCACAGTGTCATGGCCCCTAATCAAGAACCAAGATTTATGTTGGTGGCTCAGATCTCCTGTGATGTGGTAATGTTATACCAACCCAGAGGCAGCCTTGTGGGGGTTAAACTGGGTCACCTGTCTCAAGGGAAGACATTTTAGTCCCCAATCCCCAGTAGGAGCTGAAATTCCAAACATCATTGCCAGCCTGTTTCTGAACTTGGGATACAGTAGGTCTATGTCTTCAGGCTTGTGCCTTTGGAGATCTTTTGTTTTCTTTCCTCTCCTCTCTCCTTCTCTTCTATCTTCCTTTTAACCTCTAGATGTCTTTCTTGTTTTCTCTTTCTATCTTTCATCAACCTTTGCTCTGTTTTTGGAGGAGATCAGATGTGTGAAAGCATGAATGTATAGCATGGTCTCTATTGACATTCCATAACTACTTTTATAATCAGAAAAAACAGAACAAAATAGTATCATTTCAGAGGTAACAAAAGCTCCTTCCTACAATAATGAGCTTTGCTTCTATTTTATTAGAATCATTCCTGGAAATAAAAACTTCTATTTTGCGTGTGTGTGTGTGATTAAAAAACTGGTTATTATAGGTGTATGATATTTTATGGCCTCTAGGTTTGAAAAGAAAAGGAGAGAAAAAAATTTAAATCTGGTTGTAGAAGCTTTGCTTCACCAAGATCTTAACTCAGTGTTTAGAGACTGCATTCATGGTCTTTAAACCAGGCACTCAGGTGTAAACTGATCAGTTAACTGAGTGGATGCCAAAAATAGAAGTGAGGAATGCCATTCTAGCCCTTTCTCCCATTCTAGCCCTTTCTCCTGACAAAATTAATATTTTACCCTCTTTTGCTTCTCTTAAGTGTTTCAGTACATTGATTTTAAGAGACTTTGTCAATGGCATTTTCCAGTGGACTAGGGAAAAAAAAAAAGATTGCTCTATAGCTGGCTGCTGCTGTCAACATTAGGAACTATTTAGTCCTTTGAACTGAGTATTCCCTGCTTAATGTTATTCCATTCCATGAACCTGTCTAAGCAATTCCTATCACTTCTCTTAGTTCCTTTCCAGCTCATGTATTTCCTATTATCTCTATTTCTCCTTGTGCTTAGTCAAGGAAAGCAAATGTAAACATTTTAATCTTTAATCTTGTGTCCTAAGGCACTGTCTCAGCCCTGGTATTTACAAGTGTTTTCTTTTCATGGATGGTCCTGATGGCTGGAAGCTATTTTGTTGTTCAGAACTCTATGAAGTACTTCCACGGAAGCTTATAAATACGAGGCTAGTTTCTGGAGTTTGTTTTCTAAACTGTGAAGCACAAACCAGCTATGTTCACTTGTTTTCTAATATGTAGCTTAACTCCTTGGCTCTTATGTAAATATACACACAACAAAGCCAGTGAAATAGATAATCTTCTTGGAGCCTACACTTGAGGGGAAGAGATGGGAGTGAGCATTCTGATTGTTCTTGGGCAGCCTATATAAATCAATCCTCTCCATCCTAAGTTGATTGTAAAAATTCCTTTCCATGTCACTTTCTTTCCATTTCCCTACCTTTCTTTCTTGAATTTTCCTTCTCCCTGTAAGGAAGCCAACTTAAATTCTCTTTGATTTTTGTTTCAAGTGTTTTTCTGGAGTGCAAAATGGAAAGTATCTTAATAAAAAACCCAACCAATTATTGTTACATATACAGTCATCCCTTGGTATCTTTGGGGGTTCCAGGACTACCCATGGATACCAAAATCCATGCACACACAATCTCCCCGTTGGCCCTGTGGAGCCCACCCATATGAAACGTCTCCATATCTAGGGGTTTCACATCCCCTGTATATTGCATTTTCCATCTGCATTTGGCTGCAGATGCAGAACCCGCAGATGAGAGGGCCAACTATTTACTGGAAAAAATCCATGTATAATCCATATATACACTCTCACACACTCATATCATTAATATATCATTTATTATATAAATTCATTTTACTAATAAATATATATCAATATGTTGCAAATTAACATCATTATTTCTCTATGTTAAATGTATATATATATAATCTCCACCTACTGAACCCCAATTCCCACTGGCAGTCTCCACCACATCTGTCCCAAATCTTTACTGCTTCTGATATTTCCTATTTTGGTTAATAGAATCATCATCGTGCACTTAGTAACTCAAGCTAAAAACCACAGAGTAGTTTCTAAGTCTTTCTTACCATCTACATCTATTTTTCTTTACATTCTGTTGCCTCTACTTTTTTTTTTTT
>VBSM01001562.1:23205565-23371719 GCA_008086735.1 Cheirogaleus medius | reverse complement strand
AAAAAAAAAAAAAATGGTTACTTAGTAGATAATTTTTTTTTTGGTGGCAAGAATATCTCTTTTAGCATAGTTTTTGTTTTTTAACTTGTTTTTAAATTAAAAGAACAGAGAAAAGCCAAAGCAACTAGCGCTTGATAAATATCCAAATCAAAAAGACTTCCATCCATGGAGCTTTTCCAAAGAACAAGCAGGAGGGTATTTTGTTTACTTCACTTTGGCATGTGTACTGCTTTCCTCAGGGTGCAATAACCAAGGCTGATCAACAGCGAAAGGAGCTTGGAACCACTTGTTCAGTTTCATTGACCTATAAATCACTTCTGATATTTTCCCTTGTAAGATTTTCTTTTTTACTTTGTGTGTGTGTGTGTTTATTTATTTGATCCATGTTCATTTAGTACATGTATAATAAAATCAGAATTGGATTTAGACAGTAAATTTAATAAATTAATGAAACTAAGAATCATAGAATTGGTCAGGAATAAAGCATGAATTTTATTTTATTTTATTTATGCTTTCACCTATTTTTTATTGGTCATAATTTTTGCAATGCCACTTTATACATCCATTAAATTATATCAAAAATATTTTAGGTGTTTTTACTGTTTTATTTTTTAACCCAAGTTGTCTGAATATAAATAATTTTTTATTGAATGGATTATATTTTCAATACTTTAAAAATATATAAATTCTCTGATGCTTTGAGGAGCAGCCAAAGGCCTGCCTGCCTGGAATTTGCTATTCAAAGGTACTTTTGAGGGGAAAAGGGAACACTATTAATAATTGTCCCTGGACAAAAGGCTTAACGGAAGTGGGACTGTCCCTTGACAACTGGGATATACATATATCCTCACTATGTCCCCTACCACTTGCCCTGGTGCCTAAAATTTCTATCATTACAATCTTGTTTTGTATCAAAAGAGTTATGACTCTAGGAATCCCCCCTTTCTGCATCATAAATTTCATGGGAATATTAATACATTAATTTATCATCAGCCATTAACAATTTAGCAGAAAATAACTGATCTGGCCCAGAGATGCCTCTAGACCAGAGGTTAGCAAACTTTTTACTATCAAGATCCAGCTACTAAATATTTTAGGTTTTGTGGCCCATATAATCTCCATTGCAACGACTCAACTCTCTTGTTATAGTAGAAAACAGCTATAGACAATACTTAAATTAATGAGTATGGTTCTGTTACAATAAAACTTTATTCATAAAAGCAGGTGATGGGCCGGATTGGCTCATGAGCTGTCTTTTGCCCAGCCCTGCTGGGAAGGATTGGGAGGCAGGTAGATGAGTTTACATGCCTAGAATTATTACTTCTCAACTGTTTATCTTACCGTCCTCAACATGGACTAAGGCCCATATGTATGTTGCCTTGCCCAGTGATCTGGTAACTCTGGGGGTCAATTTGACTATAAGCCTAACCTCAAGTTGTCCCCAAGACAGAGAATCTGTAAGGAGATTCCACCAGCAGTGCTGGGTTCCTGAACACCTGGTTCAAACTTGGATTTATGTGACAGAGAAAGGTTTGTCCACACAGTTTTATTGTTCGGCTTATATTTTACACTCTCTCCATGGAACTCAAGCCTGCTTCTCTTTTATTCTTATATTGCTTGCCATAGCTATAGGCCCTTAAATGTTATATTTCTCTTACCCACCATTCCAGATTCCCTTCCTTACTTTTGAATAATGCTCTTCCGCACAACTTAATGGCTCATAACTTAATGATTTTGTTTAACTGCAATTAGTTTTATAGAACAAATTTATGTTATGTGTAAAAGTATTTTATACACATTTATACCTTTTTCAAGCGTGTAAGTATTCCATCTCCTCTTTGTACTTCTCCTCAATTCACTACCAAAAAGATTTAAAGAAGCACCTTTGAGCAAAAATACAAAAATTCATAGTCAACAAATATTTTTTCATGCCTATTTTATGCTAGATGTGGAATGGAATGAAAGGCAAAAATTCAAATGAAAAGGGGAAAAGAGAAAGCAAATTTTGTAAAGAAAACAAAACAAAAACAGTAAATTCAAAACCAAATTATTCTGCATAAAGATAAAACTTTGAACCTAAAGCTTTGCTCTGAGTTTCCCAATAGCCAAGGTAAAAGAAAAAAATTTATAGGTTTTATAATTCTCTCGGTCTAGTGAAAGGAATCACATCAGCTGGTCAAGATTTTTATCTGACCCTGCACTTTAAATTCTTCTTTTTTAAAATGTTGTATTAGTCTGGGTTCTCTGGAGAAACAGAGCCAATAGGATACACACACACACATACACACACACACACACACAGATTGAAAGTGAGATTGATTTTATTACGGGAATTGGCTCCCATAATTGTAGAAGCTGAGAAGTCCCACAAAATGCTGTCTGTAAGCTGGAGAACCAAGAAAACGTGGTATAATTCAGTCTGAGTCCAAAAACCTAAGAATGAGGGGAGCCAATGGTGTAAGTCCTTGTTTGAGTTCAAAGGCCAGAGAACCAGGAGTGCCAATGTCTGAGGGTAGGAGAAGATGGATGTGCTAGCTTAAACAGAGAGAAAAAATTTACCTTTCCTTTTCCTTTCTGTTGTATCTGGGCCCTCAATGGATTAGATGATGCCTGCCCACATTGGTGGAAACAATCTTCTTTATTTAGTCTATTTATTCAAATGCTAATCTCTTCTGTAAACATCTTTATATACACATTCAAAAATAATGTTTTACCAGCTATCTGGGCATCCCTTGCACAGTCAAGTTGACATATACAATTAACCATCACAAATGCTAAGTCTTTAAAGGTTAGGACCCTTATTTTTTATTTCTTTAGTATCTCCTTATACTATTCAGTACTTGATACACACTGGATAATCAATATTTAACCAAAGATCAGTCAACATTAGTATTTAATTATCTTTATTTTTCTTCTAAAGACACAGAAACCTAAGAATTATCATATAAGTCCAAAGTTAGGGAACATAGAATAACATTACCCTGACTTCTGACACCACTTATGAGTTTGGGGATTCCCAAGACCATGCTCAGTTTCAGTAATTTGCTAGAAGGGCTCCAAGAACTTAATGAAAATTGTTATGCTCACATTTATAGTTAATTATAAAAAAGGATACAGATTAAAATCAGCATGGGGCATTCAGAATCTAGGAAAGTTCCAGATGTGGAGTTTTCAGTTGTCCTCTACTCATGGAGTCATGGACAGTGTGAACTTTTCCTGGCAACGATGTGTGACAATATGCATGAAGTTTTGCCCACCAGGGCCTAAACCTCAGTATCCAGAGTCTTTATTGGTGCGTAACCACAAAAACTGGGTTAGCCACCCACATGGCTGACCTCTGTGTCCCTCCAGTGGTGAACTGATACCATGTAACCCAAAGCCCCCCCTCTAAATCACATTGTTACTGTCTGGCTGGCCCAAGGCCCCCAAGTAAACAAAGACACACTTATCAGGCAGGATATTCCAAGGGCTTAGGGAAGACCTCCCAGGAGCCAAGGGCAAAGACCAAACCTCTCTTTGAGAAAGGTTAAATTCTTTGCTATACTCAAGGACAACCCATGGCTCATGAATCCAGCATCTGATTTCTTGATAATATCATTGACCTGTTTATTGAGGGGCATAGCTAGTACTCGCCATGATCCAGAGTGTTAAAGTTGAAAGATACATAATCCTTGACTTTCCCTTTGTTCATTAAACATGAATTAAGTAAACAAAACAAATAAAATAAAATGTTTTGACCCTGTTTTTCTTTTCAACCTGCGATTTATGTTGGAGTAAAAAGTTCTAACATTTTAGAAAAAACGTGGTTTTTTTTCTTTTAGTTTTAATAGTTTTAAAAGTTCCTCTGTTACATTTCAAGAGTTCAAACATTGTGACATTTTATCAAGAGGTGTTTGTGTATCTTATTCATTCTCGTTGTGATTCTAGATCTATAAGTTTATAGATTTAAAATTCTAAGATTTCCTCTTCCATTTATTATATCCCTCAGCTGCTATTTCTCAGATGGAAAAAATATTTTTAAAAGAAGTTTATTCTCTTTTATTCTCTGAACATTTCTCAGGGGATTTTTCTTAAGACGTGAAACCCAGAAGTGCACTTATTTTTCCAGGGAGCACTAGTTTTGAGGAACCAGGGCAAATTAAGCTTGCTACTATAAAGTATACTCCATGAGGGTAGGGATTTTATTTTATTTTACTTTTGTACTTTTAGCTCTAGTGTCTATTACACTACTTGACACATAAAAACACTAAGTACAAACTTGTTGTGTCAGAGGACACTTTTCAAAAAGTTAAAAACCTAACTCTTGTACAAGTCTAAAACTAGCATATATCAAAGATCTACATAAGTCATTAATGACAGAAATAGCAGGGTGGTAAAGTTGGTTCAAAATAGGCACCAAAAGAATGCTGGTTTAAGATTGCTAGATTAGATTTTACAAATGATTACTATCATTCAGGACAATAAAATTGTACCCATTGGGTTTTCTTTTCTAGTGCACAGAAATCATTTTGTATCTTTACTTAGATAAAATTCATTTGCATTGCTATAGGACAAAAATTATTTGCATTGCTATCAGTTTTTCAGAAGTTAATATCTACCTTTATAGAGTAGTAAATATTCTCATTAATAGCAAAAAGTAAGCCAAAGAAGTATTATTAATAATACTGGAAAACTTAATTGCATCCATCAGATCAGCAAATTAAAAGATATATCCTGCTTGATTTCCAAATGCAGAAACAATTAATAGTTTATTGGTAATTTGATTAATTTTATACCCAACCAAACTTGTTTTACTGCAAGTTACTTTTTAGTCTGTGTTTATTCAAATTTGGGCATAAAGTAGGTACTCAGTAAATATTTGTAGAATTAATAAATAAAGGCAAAGTTTATCTAAGTATTCTGGTTTGGAAGGAGATATATTCAAATAATTTGCTGTTGCAATACCACTTGCTCTTGCTTATGAAAGCAGCGAGAAGTAGTAGGAAAACTGGGGCTGTGGAATCAAACTGACATGGTTCAAATCCTAGTTCTGCAATTTACTGCTTTTATGGCTTCTGGCAAATTACTTAATCCTTCTAAACCTTATTTCTCCTTCAATAAAATGGGGATAATATCTGCCTTGCTAGGATGTTATAAGCATTGATATATACATATTATGGATTGGTCACAAAGGATTGTGCAAATCCCTCATTTGCAGTAAAATGGTAGGATACAGCCTAGAACATGATAAAAATGGAAGAATTTACATCATCTAAGCAAAATAATGTAAATTCATCACAAATGATGAGCGATCAAGGTGGAGATATAGGACTAACTCCTTCTTTTAAGATCTGTGACAATTTCCCACTCTGAAAACAAGTGAAATGTTTCTGCTATTTATACTATTATTGTTTTAACTCTAAGAATTATTTAGGGTATAGTTTGAAGGATTTATTATTTGGTGACAGCAAATAGTCTCTTTGTGGCTTGCTGGCCTTGTGAGACCCAAGAATATTGTGGCTGGATCAAGATTTCTAAGTGGTTGATTTCTGTTTACATCCTCACTTAACATAGGTATTCCAGTTACTTTTGCTGTGTAACAAATAAGCCCCAAATTTATAGGCTTAAATCAACCATGTTATTTTATTTACAAATCTGATCAGGAATTTGGAGAAGGCACAGCATGGATGGCTTGTCTCTTTCCAGGATATCTGGGGCCACATTGGGAAATCTTGAAGACTGTGGGTGGCTAGGAACTGGAATCATCTGAAGGTTTATTTACTCACATGTCTGGTGCCTGGGATGGGATGGCTTGAAGACTGGAGCTGCTGACTAGAGCAGCCACATGTGGCCTTTCTACATGGTTTGGCTCCCTTTCAGCAGAGTAGCCTCAGGGTAGTTGGACTTCTTACATGATGATTCAGGGCACCAGGCACAAGTATTCCATCAGACAAGGCAGAAGCTGTATTGCCTTTTATGATAACCTTGAAAGAAACACAGCATCTCTTCCATATACTCTCTTGGCTGAAGCCATCAGAAGCCAAGTAGATTCAAGGGGAGAGCCTACTAATTGGTAGGAAGGTCATATTGTAGAGAAGAATATAGGATAGGAGATATTCCTGTGACTGTCTTTGGAAAATAAAATTTGCTACAATGAGTGATTCTGTAGAGGCTTAATTCACAGTACAATATGAAATGAAATATAGTCTATGGTTATCAAAGGTATTTCCTTGTAATTGAGCTATTGTCACTGCCCTTCATTCAGCTAGTCAGTGGCAATGTATGCTATGTAAGAAGTAAAATACAAAAGGTAGGATAGAATTTTCCTCTTCTTCTCTCCTTTGGGATTTCTCCACTTAAAATCTCTCTTTACTCTCTAATTATTGTCATAGTCATTATAAAGATGAAAAATGTTTATTGCATTATTTTAAATTGTGAGAAAGCTTTAATTGACCTATATTTATTATTTCTCTGTGCGGCAGGTGGTGAAGTTTACCAAATCCTTTGAATTGATGTCCCCAAAGTGCAGTGCCGATGCTGAGAACAGGTAGGGCTTGTGAGGTTCCTGTTTGTCTTTTGATGCTCTTTGGTTCTTCGTGTTGGCAACATTGCATAATTCTTTGAGGATAGGAGTTGTTTTTTCTCTATATTAGCAAGTACAGCTAAATGTCATCACGTATTTCAGGGCTTAAATAAAAGCTATATCTTAAAAATAAATACACATACATCTGGCTTGCAATCAGTTAAGGCCAAATTTTAGTACTTATAATAGGAGTAAAATGTTACCTTTAGATTTTAGTCCTCCTTTTCCCTGAACCTTGTAATGTTTTGAAATAAATCTTAAAATACTCTGCTGATGTCTGAACTTCGAATCCAAGTTCTTCTTTATGCAAGTCGCTATGGAGTAGCATTGGAGCAAACCTCCTTTCTTTAAGCCAACAGTTTCAAGTTTTCTTCACACCAAAGATTTGACTAAATCTTCTCAGGAATAAAGTCAATTTTTAGATATTCCCTAACAGTGCAGACAGCATAATTTTTTGCTTTATTTTGCCCCTTTGTTTCTCTTCCTCACTTTTGCTTGCCTGTATTTGGCCAATAACATCCTCTTGGGGAAAAAAAGGGTGAGAGTTTCCAGTAGTTCACGTTTTGTTCCTTTTGACATCTTTGAGGTTATAACAGGGTAAAAGTGAGGGTTTGGGACAATTGGTGAATTTCTCTTAGCTTTCCACTGCCCTGAATAACAGTTGGGCTACTGCAAAGATTGATTCTCTTTTCTTTGGTCACTTCTAGAGGAAGGGCTAAAAAATAGTGAAATTAACCAAAATGCAGAGATACACAGAAAGACACATAAAAGTTCCCAGGACAGTATGATGATGATGACAATGATGATGATACTGGTAACAGTTAGAACCGTATGAGCAGCCTCCATTCATTGAGTGCTATGTGTGCTGGGTACTATGCTAAATGCTTTCTATGCATTTAATCCCCAAAACGATCTTATAAGGGAGGCATCATTTCCCCTGCATGGCATTGTTCATCAAGTTTAAGTAACTTGCTCAAGGCCCTGCAACCAGTAAGTGGTGACCACATCCAAGGACAAGATCACCCAGAGAAGACTTTCCCAACCTCTCAACTTTGATCCCATTACCACACATAATTTGAAATCTGGCCGTGGATCTCATTTAGTGAATATCTGTTGGGTTAATGTTTCCCAAATCTAGTTGGTCAATTAGAATCAAGCTGGAGAGTTTGGTAGAAACTTAATTCTCAGAACACACACTGAGAGATTCTGATTCAACACTCAAAAAATGAAGTCCTAAAGATCTGTATATTCAGAAGGCTCTCTGGGTAATACCTATTTCAAGATGTACTATTTGAAGGTAATTTGAGTTTTATATTTGTTATTACTTTTACGTTCAGGAAATAGAAACTAGTAAATTAAAATGAGCACTTCATTGACTTTACTTTTTATCCAGTGCATGAAGTTTAAGAGAGGCCTTTGCAACATACCGTATAATTCCATTTATAGAAAATTCTTGAAAAGGCAAAATTATAGGAACAGAAAGCAGATTAGTAGTTCCCAGGACAACCACTAAGGGAGGGGTTGACTACAAAGGGTTACAGGGGGATTTGGGGTCACGGTAGAACTGCTCTGTATCTTGCTTGTGGTGGTGGTTCTACAACTGCATTTGTTAAAACTTGAAGAACTGTACACTAAAAAGGGTGAATTTTACTGTCTGTAAATTATATCTTGAAATGGAAATTAAAATGGGAAAAAGAGACCTTTGGTAAGAGGTTTTTACATTGATGAAAAATGTATTTATATTCACATCTATATCCAGTGTCAGCTAATCTATACCTAACAAAGATATTTAGGCATGGAGCATTACTAGTGATATACTCAGCAATTTTCCTAAATAGAATGTTGTAAAATAGTATGAAATACATTAGAAAAATGATCTATTCATGCTGATTTCTTTAGCTAATCATGATCTCGTGTAAGTTATATTTCTCATATATGTGGAAGAAAGCTTTATGGAGATATTAAAACACAACCTTTGAAATCCTAATGCTTCAATATTGTTATTTTTTATATGGCTAATCATGTTCTCATGGTGACTTCAGAGTTAAATACTTCTGGCCTTTGGGTTATTTTTAATGCTGAAAGAACTTCCATATCAAAATGAAATGACCCAAGGCCCATACTGCCTTTGGCAAACTTTCTGATAATAAAAAAATGAGAGAAAGAGAGAAAGGTCAGATTTTCTTTAAAGAGACATTTGAAAAGTGCCTTTGAACTTTGACATTATGAGATAGTCCTCTTCGTCATTCTATTTATGGCTTTTAAATTAATGTAGAATGTTCATTTATCTCAGAAGACCTTTCCTTCATTGCCCAGTAATTTTCCTCTTATAGACATGGGTTCCTTCAGTCATTTGTTGGAAGTTAAAGAAATAAAGACAAGTGACTCTAACATTTACTTCAGCAGTGGCATGGAAGGGACATTGAAACAGACTATGAATCTACAAATCATAGCCTGTTCTCAACACATTGTAAATCTTTCATCATGTAACATCTCCACTATAGATAATGTTCATTAGATACACCAGTCCTCTGGTCATCAGTCAGAAGTATAATAGTACAGATTTTTGAAGATAATTTCTATGGCTTCATGTAACTGTGTTTAAGGGTACTGTTTTGATTCTTATGAACTCTGGTTTGAGGCTTGCTGTTTTTTGGGGGGGGGTTGCCTTTTAAAAAATTATTATGGGCACATAATAGTTATATAAATTTATAAGGTACATGTGATGTTTTGATACAGGCATACAATATGAATGAATCATATCAGGGTAATTGGAATATCAATCATCTCAGGCATTTAATGTTTCTTTGTGTTAGGAACATTCCAATTCTACTCTCAGTTATTTTAAAGTATACCCTAACTTATTATTGATTATAGTCACTTTGTTGTACTATCAAATATTGTTCATTCTATCTAATTATCTAACTGCATCTACTTATTAACCATCCCCACTTTATCCCTTCTCCCCACTACCCTTCCCAGCCTCTGATAACCATCATTCCACTCTCTGTCTCCATGAGATCAACTGTTTATCATAGCTCCCACATATGAGTGAGAGCATGTGAGATTTGTCTTTCTGTGCTTGACTTATTTCACTTAACATAATGTTCTCCAGTTCTATCCATGCTGTTGCAAATGGCAGGATTCCATTCTTTTATGGTTATATAATATTCCATTGTGTATATGTGCCATAATTTCTTTATCCATTCATCTGTTGATGGAAAGTTAGGTTGATTCCAAATCTTGGCTATTGTGAAGAAGGCTGCAATAAACATGGGAGCGCAGATATCTTTTCGACATACTGAATTCCCCTCCTTTGGATATATACCGAGCAGTGGGATTGCTGGTCATTTAGTAGTTATATTTTTAGTTTTTTGAGGAACCTCCATATTGTTATCTATAGTGGTTGTGCTAATTTACATTCCCACTAATAATGTATGGGGTTCCCTTTTCTCCACATCCTCTCCACCATTTGTTATTGCCTGTCTTTTTGATAAAAAGCCATTTTAACTGGGATGAGATGATAGCTCATTGTAGTTATGATTTGCATTTCTCTGATGACTAATGATGTTGAACATGTTTCCATATACCTGTTGGCCATTTGTATATCTTCTTTTGAGAAATGTCTATTCAGATCTTTTGCTCATTTTTTAATTGAATTATTTGATTTTTTTCCTATTGAGTTGTTGGAGCTCCTTATATATTATAAGTTATTAATCCCTTATCTGATGAGCATATATAATGAGAATATATGTAAATATATTCTCCCATCCTGTGCATTGTCTCTTCACTTTTTTGATTGTTTCCTTTGCTGTGCGGAAGATTTTTAGCTTGATGTGATCCCATTTGTCCAATTTTGCTTTGGTTGCCTGTGCTTTGGAGGTTTTACTCAAGAAGTCCTTGCCCAAACCAATGTCTTGAAGAATTTCCCCAAAGTTTTCTTTTAGTAGTTTCATAGTTTCAAGTCTTAGATTTAAGTTTTTAATCCATTTTGATTTGATTTTTTTATATGACAAGAGAAAAGGGGTGAGTTTCTTTCTTCTGCATATGGATATCCAGTTTTCCCAGTACCATATATTGAAGAGATTGTCCTTTCCCCACTGTATGTTCTAGACACCTTTGTAGAAGATAAGTTCACTACAGATGTGTGGATTTATTTCTGGGTTCTGTATTCTGTTCCATTCATCTATGAGTATGTTTTTATGCCAGTACCATTCTGTTTTGGTTACTCCAGCCTTGTAGTATAATTTGAAGTCAGGTAATGTGATTCCTCCAGTTTTGTTCTTTTTGCTCAGGATAGCTTTGGCTAATCTGAGTCTTTTGTGATTCCATATAAATTTTAGGATAATTTTTTCTATTTCTGTGAAGAATATCATTAGTATTTTGATGGGGATTGCATGGAATCTATAGCTTGCTTTGGGTAGTATGAATATTTTAATAATATTGATGCTTCCAATCCATGAGCATGGAATATCTTCCCATATTTTTGTGTCCTCTTCAATTTCTCTCATCAATGTTTTATCGTTTTCATTATAGAGATCTTTTACTTCTTTGGTTAAGCTTATTCCTAAGTATCTTATTTTATTTGTAGCTATTATAAACTTGATTCCTTTTTCAGGTTATTTACTGTTGGCATATACAAATGCTACTGATTTTTGTATGTTTGGATTTTGTATCCTGCGATCTTACTGAATTTGTTTATCAATTCTAGTAGTTTCTTTGTGGAGTCTTCAGATTTCTCTCTATATAAGATCATATCGTCTGCAAACAATGATAATTTGACTTCTTCCTTTCCCATTTCAATGCCCTTTATTTCTTTCTCTTGTCTGATTGCATTGTTAACCATTTAACCTAAGAAATTTATAGACTTTTGTTATGTCACAATATTTTAGTCTCTTTGATGATTTGTCCTAAGATAGCCAATAATTTTTTGTTATATCCGTATTTGCATAAACCCCATAACTGAGAACAACTATACTCAGGAAGCTCTAAGTCTATGGGGAAACAGGAAATTCTTCATGGTTGGGATGGATGTTTGGACCAATGTGGCCCAAAAACTCAGTTTCCTATTTAGTATTTGTTTAGGTTTCTGTGTGCCCATCCTTGATCTGGAGGGTTTGAACTAATTCCATCCCTCAAGATTGGCCCTTTCAATCTTACATGCCTATCTCTTCTGTGATAGTCCCTGAGCCTGGAGGGAGGATGTTTGCAGTTTTAGCAGCAGGGTGTTGGCAGTGAATAACAGGTTGGGCCTGATAGGATTCAGTAATTTTAAATCCTGGAGATATTATTGAAAGTTTGGCACTTGTCCCTGAGGCCACATCAGAAGAATGTGGACAAGTGGTTTGAGGAGAAGGAAAGGGGAGTTTATTAATTTGCCAGCAAATGAGGAGTATGGCAGACTCACATCTTAAAGTACCACAGTCCTCCCTATAACCAGAAATACAGAACCTTTAAAAAGAGTTTTCAGCTCTTGGCTATTGCTGTTTAGCTATAGTTGATTATTCTGATCGAGCCCATCTCTGGCAACGACAATCTTGTGACCTCCACCTGGACAATTCCATTGAGCCATCTCCTGTGGTACAAAGAATAAAGGACACTCCCTGTCCCTCTGATTACTGGCCTTGGGCAGAGATGCAGGTTTTAATTCCCAAAACAAGTGGGGAAGGGGGTTTTAAAGAGACAACTTGTAAAACATTGTATCCTTTTTCAGGCCATTCCCTTTTTTACAGAGATAGCAGGTAAACTTGCTATTTATTTAACACTTGTCATGACTCTTGAAAACAGAGCAAGAGAATCAGTAATGTTTTAAATCAAAATAAAAAGTATTTTAGTTTTTTCCATAACATTTTTCTTAAAGAAGAAAGTCTTGGACCATAGCTGATTATAAACTGTTGTTTAAGAAGAATCAAAGTAAAATAATAATTGTCTGTGGATGATAAAAGTCTTACAATAGTCATGGTTAAAGATGTAAAGGTTATTTTTGTGGTACACAAAGATTTAGCATATATAATTATTATCAATAATATATACCAAAGCATATTAGAATTTTAGGAATCTCATACAGCTTTGGAACAGATATTTATAATATATTTATACAAATACAACCTAAAGAAAGTTAAACACCACTTCATATTTGACTATGTTTTCCTGTACAATTTAACATACCAGTAAGCCTAATAAATATCTCTTGGACTTTTAGTGGCTCTATTATTAAAAGCTAGTTTGAGATTAAAAGGACTGCATTTAGAGTTTTGTTTTTGGAAAGTTTGTCAAATATTACAAGTTTAAAACATTTGTTTAAATAGAATCACAAGTTACTATGAAATAATGGTCATTTATTTAACCAAGAGTGATAGTCATCAGAAGAGTTTAAAGGCAATGCAATAAGCTATACGGGTGTAAACCTCAACCCTTAAAGTTTAGTTTTCTAGTTAGTCAATAACCTAATAAAGACAACACAGGGATTGTCTTGATAAAGGATAAAATCTTTGTTTCCCTCCTGCCAGTTACCAGAAAGATAAAGAAAAGCCTTCTGTAGTACGATTGCTTTTTTTTGTTTGTTTGTTCTTTATGGGAATGCTATTTAGATAACTTAGAAGGTAAAGCTGACAAAAAGGGCACTTGAATTAATCAGACACCGCAAGAGTGTGTCCAGGGTCATGAGTATACAGTATAGTATAAAGAAATGTTAATAGGGAAACAAATGATTTTTAGTAACAGTATGGGAAAGTTTCTGACCATATTAAAGAATTTAGATATATCAAGAAAGGTCAAGAGTATAATATTCATGTAATTTCATTAAGAGCAAATTAATATTTTAGGAAAACTTTGTTGTTTTAACAAAAACAATATTTTAACTATAGCCAACTTGATCACATACAAAATTCCTTCATAAATTTCCTTCAAAGAACCTTATCCCAACATGCACAGATCATCTAAAACATACTTAAGCTTTCTGTTTTGTCCTAAGTTTTCCCTTTTCTTAAATAATCAGTTATTTTAGAACAAAAAACTTTCTATACAAGATCCTTTCTCATATAATATTATTTTCATTTATGTTTAACCTTTCTTACCAAAAATATATTTCTATATTCATAGCCTTTTTACATCTTTCTCTTACTTTGCTACTTTCTATCTTGTTCTTATTTTCTTTCTAAATCCACATTTTGAACCAACCTTTAACCTGAATTAGACAAAATTGCATATACATTTTTAATAAGAACATATTTTATACTTCTTTTATAATTTTTCTTATTAGAAACATATCTTATTCTTTGATATACTTTATATATAGAATCACATGTATTGACTAGAATTCTTATTTTTAGTAACTTTAAATTTTAGTAAAAACTCAAGAAGCAGGAAATCATGAATTGTCTGTCATAAAACACTTGTCAAGAAACAGGATCACAGATTACTATAAAATTATAATCATTCGTCTAGACAAACTGATAATTAAAAGATTTTAAAAAGCAAAAATCTCACCCTTTGATAGAGAGGAGACACAGTTTCACAAGCAATCATAAGACCTAATATAGACAAACTGGAATACAAGTTATAATAATAAGGAGGCAAACTGAATCTGTCTCTCTTTCTCTCTCCTTCCTCCCAACCTTTTTGCAGTTTATTCAAAAGGCGAACAAAAATCGTTTGTTATTCTTATTATTATCATATAAAAATCTTGTTCAAAAGAGAAAAACAAATTTTATATTTTCATGAATGTATTAATGGCAAAGCTAATTTTAATAAAATTTTATAAACAACTTCATCTAATTTTAATCAGTTTGACCATAAATTAAGATTTTTATAAACCTTTTATAACCTTTATTTTTTTAACTTTTATATCAATAAGTTTTAATTATCATTTATTTTATTTAAAACAGTTTTAAAAACATGAATTAGACAAAATTATCTTTTTTAACAAAAGCAATATATCTATGTCTTGTAAGCTTTTTATTAAAGAATTTTGTTTTTCATATAGAATTGTTTCTCTTCTATCTAGCAGTTTTAATTACATATATTCATCATAATGCAAACTCTCAGAAAAACCTACTAAGTTAAAGTAAACTTGACCTGTTATGAGTCCCCAATTTTATTTTGAATATCCCTCCTAAATATATTTAGTTTTTATATCATATAAAAGTAAGATGTCAAAGTATATAAACTTAAACTTACATTTAATAATTGTTATTTTAAAATTGGGCAAAAGACCTGAATAGATGTATCTCCAAAGAGGATATAAAAATGGCTAACAGCTATAACAAAAGGTGCTCAACTCATTAATCACCAGGAAGATGCAAATCAAAAATCACTATACTATACCACCTCACACCTGTTAGAATGATGTTATCACAAAGTCAAAAGATAACAAATGCTAACAAGGATGTGCTATTGAGTTGTATGAGCTCTTTATAAATTTTGAATATTAACGCCTTATTAGATGTAAGATTTGTACATATTTTTCCCAATCTATAGACTGTTCTTTCATTTTGGCAATTGTTTACTTTGCTGTTTAGAAGATTTTTAATTTGATGTAGTCTCATTTATTTATTTTTGCTTTTGTGACCTCAGCTTTTAGTGTGAAGCCCAAAAAAATCATTGCTAAGGCCAATGTCCAGGAGCTTTTCCCCTATGTTCTGTTTTAGGAGTTTTATAGCTTTTGGTCATATATTTAGGTATTTTATCCATTTTGAGTTGATCTTTGTGTGTGGTGTAAGATAATAGTCCAATTTCATTCTTTTGCATGTGAAAATCCAGTTTTCCCAGCAATCCAACATCCTTTTGTACTAGTCAACAAACACTCAACAAACTAGAAATAAAAGGGAACTTTCTCAACCTGATAACATACATTTACGAAAAATCCACAACTAACATCATACTTAATGGTAAAAGACTGAAAGCTTTGCCCCTAACATCAGCAAAGAGACAAGAATAATTACTCTCTATTTAACCACTTCTATTTAACATTGTGCTGGAGGTTCTAGACAGGGCAATTAGGCAAAAAATAAACAGCATCCAGACTGGGAAGTAAGAGTAAAATTATCTCTATTTGCAGATGACATGATCTCGTATACAAAATTTTTTAAGAAATCCACCAAAACACTATTAGAGATAATAAATGAGTTCAACAAGGTTATAAGATACAAGATTGTTATACAAAAATTAGTTGTATTTCTAAACACATTGGAGAAATAAAAAATAAAATTAGAAAAACAATTTCAAAAGTGTAAAACTTGTACACTGAAAACTACAAAATGTTGAAAGAAATTAAAGAAGATCTAAATAAAGGAAAGACATCTTATATACATGGATTGAAATATAATATTGTTAAGATTGCAATACTTTCCAAATTGATTGACAGA
This sequence comes from Cheirogaleus medius, assembly GCA_008086735.1. NCBI lineage: Eukaryota > Metazoa > Chordata > Mammalia > Primates > Cheirogaleidae > Cheirogaleus > Cheirogaleus medius. The sequence continues at coordinate 23,355,792 of VBSM01001562.1, read as the reverse complement.
TTCACTGAAATCCTAAAAACACTCAGCTATCATTTTTGGCAAGATCGGCAAGCTGATCCTAAAATTAATATGGAAATATAAGAGACCCAGAATGGTTAAAGCAATCTTGAAGAAAAAGAACCAAGTGGAGAGACTCACACTCTCTGATTTTAAAACTTACTTCAGAGATAGAGTAATAAAGACAATGTTGTATTGGCAGGAGGATAGACATATAGATCAATGGCATAGAATTGAAAGTCCGGAAATAAACCCATATATTTATACTCAATTGATTTTCTACAAGTGTGCCAAGACAATTAAATGGTGAAAGAATAGTCTTTTCAACAAATGGTGCTGGTACAACTGGCTATTCATGTGCACAGAAGGATATTGGAGCCCGTATCTCACAACATATACAAAAAGTTAACTGGAAGTGAATCAAAGATCTAGATGCAAGAGCAAAAATCATCAAATTCTTAGAAGAAAAGATGGGCATAGGTATTCATGACCTTGGATTAAACAATGGTTTCTTAGATAAGCCATCACAAAAGTGCAAGTGACAAAAGTAAATAATTATAAATTAAACATCATCAAAAATAAAAACCTTTGTGTTTCAATGAATACCATTGAGAAAATAAGAAAACAACTCACAGAATGGGAACAAATATACATAAATCATAAATCTATTAAGGGATTTATATAAAGATAACTCTTACAACTCAACAATAAAAATATAGTAATATATATGCATATATATACACATATATACATGGAGAGATTTATCAGTTCATGTAAATTTAGCTGTATGGCATTCTATACTAATTTAGAATGTAAACTTTAAAACAAATAACCTATTCTATAAATACACTCCATGGCACTAGTGGGGTATGTGTCTATGACTCATTTGCATGATGCTAATTATAAGAACTAAACATCAATAAAGGGGAGGAAGCATTTGTAATTAAGTTGGGTATTGTCCAAATTCATCTTAATAAACTCCAGGAAACATTTCGCAAGCATCTAATCTTCTCTTCTTAAACATATGTAATTTCTGCCTTTTCTTTTTCAAGGCTTTGAACATGAAGACTCAAATGAAAGACAAACCCTCTCATTACTCCTATTAATTTCAGACCAATGAGCTTGTCATTCTAGTAAAACTGTCACAGAGGAGAACGAAAGCTATAAAAATGTTCCATGAATAGCAAGGCACATGTATAAGTACTGAGATCAAGTATAGTAAAGGAGCTTATGTAGGTCAGCTGCCCTTTGGATCAATGCTATGCAGTAAACAACATTATAGCAACTCAGAAGCCTTAAGAGTTGCTTTTTATGTTTGGCTTACTTTTGTAGATCTCTCATTTAACATGCTTTAGTTAATATTTTAACAAATTGTGTCTACTTCTTTCTTGCTCTGTGTGTGTGTGTGTGTGTGTGTGTGTGTATGCAGGACTTGTTGGGAAGTTGTGCTCTCAATCCAAAGATGTATAAATGTGACCATAGTATCTTCACAGAGAGATGTGGTGGGGCTACTTAAAACCTCTAGCAGGACAGAATCCTAACTGTGCTCTATTATCAGCAATTTTGCCAGCTCGCACATTTTCTCTTTAGTACCTCTCCAAATCTCCCAAAGATGCCACTCTCAGAAGCAGTTAGCACATTATCTCCTGCCTCATGAATTAAGCAGTTAAACAGAACATGTCTCACCTTGGTGCTTTTAATAAAAGAAAAATCTTTCTGATATAAGAAACTGACATTTATTGAAAGCTTTCTATGTGCCATGTGCTCTTCAATATTCTAGTATTGTATCCTCAAAACAGACTCACAAAGTGGGTTTTATTTCCCCTATATTCCATTATGGAAACTAAAATCAGAGATATTAATACATTACCTTTAATTTCACAGTTATTATAGGAGATGTTGGACCAAGATTTTTAATAGATGTTGGACCAGATTTGCTTGGCTGTGAAACCAAGCACTTGTCACCATATGATACTAACTAGTAGACACCAACCACTCACAGCAACACCATCTGACATTTTTCTGAGAGTTACAACCTCAAAGTGACACCAACTCCAACGGGTGATTAATCTCATCGTTTTAATTGTACAACTTGAGGAAATGAGGGATAGAAAATGTGTTCTTTGGTTACCACAGCTTAATTTCTGATAACAAAGAATGCTTCAAATGAGAGAAAAGTGTGATAAAGTGTCCTCAGGCAAGACCTTAAAAGCAAGTCCATTAACAGGTCATGATAAACTTTAAGAATTTCTGCAACTTTGAGCTGACTTCTACCACAGGGCAAGAGCTGACAAGCTGCTTCTACTTGCTAATTACACTCTCTCCCATTACTTTTTATGACTAAGAGACTTATTTGATAGCCTTCAAAGATATACTGAAGCCATTAAGAGATTATTAATGGCCCAGCTCTGGGTGTTCGAGACTCTCCTGCTGAGGTCCTGTCTTTGAGTCCCACTGGTATTGACTTAGTTTCTTAATCTCCTAATTAAAAGACAACTTCAAATAATGTTGCACAGCTGGAGGCTTCAGGAAGGGCCCCAGGGATGGACAGGCTTACCTGAGGAAAAAAGTAAGGAATGGAGTTTCTCTTTGTGAGTCAAAGTTCAGACTAACCTCTAATCAATGAAACAAAATATCAAATTCTACCATATATAACCTGTAGATCAAAATTTGATTTTTGTTTGCAAAGAATATAAAAGAAATATCTGTCCTAAATACTTCTTTGAGTTCCTGACTCTTCATCTCTCTGGGTTCCATCCTCACTGGCTAATACTCAAGCTGGCAGAAGGGCAATTGGCAATCACTCCTTGGCAATGAGGAAATAGATTGTGTCTAAGTTGAAACTTCTATCCCCACCCTAATGATCTATTTTTAGTTAATGGTCACAGTCTTTAATGACCATTATTAACGTGTTAGTTCAGTCTTGAAAATGGTAAATTTGGAGTGCCTGGGGATAGCCAGGGAGAAGTCTCCAGAAAGTACTTGGATATACACACAGGGACTCCGGGGGCCACTGATACAGGTGAGAGAGTCATATTCATGGACATGGTTTTGGAAACAAATTATGCTCGTGGAAACACACAAAGTATTGGTTGGCCTCTTCCACTGTAGCCTTATTAATCACTTCCACCATGTATCTGAGTGTTAGCTCTATTATTTACTGTACCAATACAGAAAACCCACACTTCTAAAGCTTTACTCATGGTGTAGTTTTGTCTGCGTTGTTCTTTATCTTCTTTCTCTGCCAGGTGAACTCTTACTTACCCCCCAAAGACAGCTTAGACCAACTTTCTTTGTGAAGTGGTTCCCCAAATACCATTCTTAACCCAAACAGAACTGGCCCTTCCTTTCTCTGTTCTCATATACAGCATATCTTTCCATTTGTCACAATCCATTGTCCTTGTTGTGTGCTCTCACAGGGTCTGGCCCTTTAGTTTCTGCCCATACCCCTTTCCGTACAAGCAGGGGCTAGGCTAGCCTGCCATCCATATACGGATGGGTTTCCATGTGCCAACTCCTTTCAACAAAAATGAAAGGACCCTTATCGTTGACCTCATGCAAGATTCACCCCACTCCCATCCAGCACTTAGTAGAGGCCCAGCCAATGGTCACTCTTGAAAGAGTGAAATCCTCCTGGGAGTTTCTAGTGAAGACATATAAGTAAACTCTTATGTTGAGAACAGAAATGTCAACACAGGCACAGTCTAATGATTAACATTATTGTATTCAGATGTCTTGTCTTCTAATGTAGACTCTTTTTGGAGAAATAACTCTGAAGATTGTCTTAAGTTCATTTTCACAGTTTTCTGTGTCTGAACCTTCAGCTAAGCTAGGATTTTCAGACAAATGAAGATGTTGAAGTCACTTCTCCTGGGGTATTTTATTTTGTCTTGTTTTGTTTTGCTTGTATCGATTTCCCTCCTACACGACTGCAACTTGTCAACCCTGAAGTTTATATCTACCTCACTGGCCCTCACTTCAGGGGCAGCCACATTTCAGGAATTATGTGTTTTCTATAATAGGGCAATTCTCTGTTATTCCTCCACAGTCAATATATTTGAGCTCATGAAGCTCTCCTTGAAGTCATTTTGAGTCTCACATTTGGAAACAAGATACCACTAAGGAAGGAGAATCTAAACTACAGCTCTTTGCATGAAACTCACTTAAAAACCTGTATATTCCTATGCCCCTGGTTCTAGCAAAATAATAAGATAAAGAATTTCTTTACAATTAGCTTGTTATTTTAGCATGAATCCTGAACTTAAGGATGTCTACTTTTTACAGAGTTAATGAAGGAGGTGGTCATCCCATTTCCATCCTGCTCAGACCCAGGGGGCACTGTGTTCTGTACTAACTTTCACACTCACAAGGACTACTAACATGCAGGGCTATGTCTAGGATTGGCATGGTGTGAAAATAAGGAAGGTGTGCCACAAGGGGAATACTGAAGGATTGGGGGTAGGTGGGAAAAGAACAATGTTAGGTGGAAGACTGCAGGGGACATGTTAATTACTGCTAAATATTTCAAGGGCTGTCATATTTCCAATCTCTCTTTGCTAAGCTCTTGCCCATCCTGAAATACCCAGCTTAAAGGTTTTGACACTTGCTGGTAAAACCAGCTCCTTCCTTGGCGCCACCTACCCCACCATTTCTCAGCTTCCTCCCCATGACTCATCTACCCCATGCTTCCTCAGGGTCTCGCTGCAGCTCTGCTTCCCACTCTCTGCAGCACACACTAGGTCAACACTTTCCAAACTGTGTGATCACAGAATACTCTAAAAGTTATAGTGTGGAATAAAGTATAAAGACAGCACAGAGTGAACTGACAGGTCAATTGATCCCTGAAATAAAGGTCAGAATTCAGTCCACACCCTTTTATAAACTTAGAAGTAACTACATTAAGTTAGATTCTCATATCTGGTACATTATCATGTTTCTTTCTAGATTTTGCTTTAATTGTAGCACAACATAAAATTTCACTTCTCAAAGGTATAAAACAACAAAGAGAAAATAAAGCATAGACTTTTTGTTGTTTGGTTTTTTGTTTTAAAAAATGAAGCTTCATCTTCTCTTAGAAGTACTCAGTCTTTTTACTTTTCTGATTTAGACATCATCTAAGAACTACAAGACTCAGCTTTTTGTTAAAACTTCCCTTTTTCAGCCAGAGATCCATAGAGAATAAGTTAATGTACTATTAATGTTTAATATACAATATGAAACGAATATTATAAATATATGTTGAATTTATCTGACATAGAGCAACAGTCATTACAGATGAGATATATTAATGATGATAAATAATCTCGATGTTTCCCACCCATTCATGCATCTGATGATCAGTTTCTGGCATTTTCAGTATGGCATGAATTCCATACAGGTACATTTTTGCATAATAATGACTATGTACAGTGTTTAGTGTTTTCTTACATACAATGCAGTTTATATTAAAAATTTGATAGTTATTATTATTGCTGTAGTATATTGATTTGACATCTCATGGAACCCAGGGTTCCCCAGAATATGGTTTGAAAAACATTACCCTAGAATATTCATATTCATTCACATAATTTCAGTAACCACCTTCCAGGCCACTAATCAGACATCCTCCCTGAAACTTTTCCTTGCTAATGCTATTGAACTGTACACAATTTTGCATCTCCACAGTTCCTGGAAGTGCTCAATATATACCTGTGGAAGAAAACTATGAGAAGGAGAAAGGGAGTGGAGAAATGTATTAATACTTACAGCATTTTTGTAAATGTAATGTCTGTCATGAAAGTGATAAAAGGGAAAGTTCACAAAATCATTTAGCATAAAATTTCTTGTTCAAATCAAATATGGATAGCATTTAAATTATTAATGTTAGGGGTCAGTAGCATTGAAACAGGCATTTAAGTGTGGTTTTATAAGCAGGAAATGTGCTTTTGTTAAGAAACGGACTCTGAAACTACAAAAATAGATACTAAGATGCTAAAATAGTTATTAAAATAATTACTATAATTACACATAGTCTAGACATGCTTTTTTCCCTACATTTAGAATTTTATAAATTCTCAATTTATTTTCTTATTTGTATTAATTTTGAGGTTTCATTTTTCCTGCTACCAAAAGATCTAGTCTTTTCAGTTAAGGGAGGCAGGCTGTGGGGGTTGGTGGGATTTTATTAGGCCACAATGTTGGTGCCCTCTTGTCAATTTTGATCATTATCTGATTATCTACTTTATGTCTGCCCGCTTTGGGGCCTAAACATAACCTAGAGTTGCTCTCTGGATCACAGAGAATCTATGGTTTCTACCCTTGGATTTGATTATTATATATTATATAGTAGGTAAGTCATTTTGAAGTAACTACTGATAATTACCTCACTATTGTTCTGTGACTAATGTCACTTATCTCTTCTTAATGAGGATAGATAATCCTGCTACTAGTGTAGTTTATGCCTGTTTTCAAGCAAACTTATGTTTCTTTCTTTTCTTACTTCCTGCCTTGGCTCTGATAGTTTCAAAGAAAGCGTGGAGAAATCATCCTACTCTGACTGGCTGATAAACAACAGTGTGGCCGAGCTGGTTGCTTCAACAGGCCTCCCAGTGAACATCAGTGACGCCTACCAGGATCCGCGCTTTGATGCCGAGGTAAGAGGAGCCCTATGGTTGCAGTCATAGGTTCCGTTGTAACACTGTTGACAGTTTGCTTGTTGAAGCAGAAAAGGGACATCGTACAGATCGACAGCAGTCCCAAGTTTACTGGCAATTATTCTGATCCTTCCCCTGTGATCTGATTTTTAGAACTGCCTACTGTTGACTGCCAAGTATTGCGTTAACATCAGTAATAGCTGAACAAACCGAAAGGCTTTGCTATGCAGAAAAATCAGTTTATTGTTACATAGGCAACACATCTGGTTAGACGTCAGAGGACAATGGTCATTTTCTACCCCAGATTATAGTGCTAAATTTGGTATGAATTGCTATTATTCTTCTCTTAGCTTTGGACCATAAAGAGAGTCAAATTCTGGGGAAGCAAAAAGAATCAATAAATTACACTATTGCTTTTTAAAACTTGGTTCATAAAACATATGTAAAGGAGCTGGGCACTGTGGCTCATGCCTGTAATGCTTGTACTTTGGGAGGCCGAGGCAGGAGGATCACTAGAGGTCAAGAGCTCAAGACCAGCCTGAGCAAGAGCAAGACCCTGTCTGTACAAAAATTATAGAAAAATCAGCCCAGCATGGTGGCACACACCTGTAGTTCCAGCTACTCGGGAGGCTGAAGCAAGAGTGAGGCAAGAAGATCACTTGAGCCCAGGAGTTTGAGGTTTCAGTGAACCATGATGATGTCACTGCACTCCAGCCTGGGTGACAGAGTGACTTTATATATATATATATATATACACACACACACACACACACATATACACACACACTCTATATGTGCATATATATACACACACTATATATATACTATATATACATACTATATATATACACACTATACACACATATATATGTATAGTGTGTGTGTGTAAATGTATAAAGAACATGATGCAGTGTACACCTAGGTGCCCCCCACCAAGTTTAAGAAAAAGAACATGATCATTACTTCTTAATCTTTGTATTGATCTTCTCTAACCTCATCTCCTTCATTTCCCCCACAGACGTACTGAGTATCCTGAATCTGAGCTTATCATTCTTCTGCCTTTCTATATAGTTTCGTTGCACATGTTTGAATCCCTGCCAAGTATATTGTTATATTTTGCATGTCTCTGAACATTGCATACATTGAATAATACTGTGTGTATTCTTCTGTGCTTACTTTTTTTCTCCCAACAGTATGTTACTGGGTTGTATAAGATTATAATTCATTCATTTATTTTCATTGCTGCAAAATATTCTATTGTATGAATAAGCCTCATGTTGTTTATCCACTGTAGTGTTAATGGACATTTGGATTCAGTATTTTACTGTCACCTATATAACTGCAAGGACATTCTTGTACATGTCTCTGAATGCTCAAATATAAGACTTTTTCTAGAGTCTATACCTAGAAAAATGACATGCTGGGTCATAAGCATCTTTACCTTTATCAAGGAATGAAAAATTCTTGTCCAATCAGTGTTCTTCTTTTCTTATGAAAAACAGCACATTTCATAAACACACTTGATGTTTCAAGAATACTTCTTGCTAATATAATTTAGTGAGCTTTAATATAGCATATGCTTACATCTACAGGCAGATTCTTACCACATCCCTTTCTGATTAGTGATACAGCCATGTCACATTTTCCTCCATGTATAGACCAGTCCAATAAGGCAGTCTGCACTGCTGATCTATAAAAAGAACAATGTGGACTCTCAAGCAAAAAGGCAACAGTTATTTCTGTGGGATTGGGCATAAAAATTTCATGCCCTGATTTAGTAGTTAGAAGCAATGATGTCTGAAGACAGTAAACTATGGTAGGTTAAGCAGGGAAGATTTCATGAAATAATTTTTTTTCCTTATAATAAAATAAAGCACGAACATAAACCATCATAATTTCTTGGCCCTCCACCTAAATGCTTCCAATTCGCCATCCAGCTAATATACCGGATTTTAAATGCAAATCTGAAGATGCATTGTACCCTGATTTTAACACATTCTCTTTGCATGGTACTGATATTCAAAGTTATCTTATATTTCCCTTCTCATGCTAAGAGAAAAATTTTGAAACTAGATATGTCCAACAAATGTGTGTATGTGTGTGTGTGTGTGTGTGTGTGTTATATCACACCAGGACAAGCAAAATTGTTTATCTGCTTAGACTTCCTCTCTCCTCAAGTATATTTTGCTTCAGGGACAGATGGCAACTATTTGTGTTAATAATGAATGTAACATACTCCAGACTGAGTCACAGGGCTCTCCCAAGAAAGAGACTAAGAGGCTGGAACCTTCTGCCCACAAAGCCTGATGTAAGATGGTATAGATCATAAGATAAAGACAACCATTGCAGGTAATATTTTTTCATTAGTGTGTTAAGTATTTTCCTCAAGACAAAAAAATGCCATGACAAAATGAAATTGCTTCATCCTTTCACCCCACCACTTAAAGTGCTTCTAGAATCACCCCAGAGACAGAGAGTACCTTTTAGAATTATGTTGTCTTCCTGCAAAGGTGTGAGTCCTTTCTTCTTGAGTCTGATACATGAGTCCATATTTTTTCCAAGCAACCATAACTGAATAGTTAGTTGTCAATGGTAGAATATTATAATAGCAAACAATTTTTAAAATCCAGGATTAATTACTAGTTGTTATCTCCATTGGGAAAGTGCTTGCTTTTTTGTTCTCTGCACTGACTTTCCTGAATAGTTCCAGTTTGGTTAACAAGAATGATTATTTGCAGAGAAGTAGCAGAGGGAATCCTTTTCAAAGCATCTCCTATTTTTCCTATAGACTTTCTCAGCCTAAATCTACATAATGATTATAAATTTGCCAGAAATGCAGTTATCCTGAGCACCAGTATCTGTAAATATCCTAAATTTCTCAATGGCTCAGTGGATAATTCTTGCAACCTGAACTCTCTTTACTGAGCATGAAGAAGGACTCCAATTCATCAGAAAATGTAACACCCTAGGATAGAATGCCCCAGAATGGATTGGCCCTATAATGGGATTTTATACTATAGATACATCGACATACATAAAATATTAGAGATTTCTTTAACTTACAGGTGAGGAAATGGAAACTTGGAGAACTGAAGTGGTTTGCCAAAGGCCACACAGCTTCCTCAAGGCAGGGCCCAGAGCAGACTCTAGAACTTCTGCTTCCTAATTCACATCCCTCTGCCTGAGACGGCCTCTGATGGGAGGACCATCAGCTGCTGAGGGGCTACCTGACCATTAGAGTCACTACTTCCTTCTTTCCTCTCTCCACACAGGCACATGAACTTATGGCCAGCATACCTACATTTTTGTCCTGTCTGCTTTGCTCACAAGCTGAGGGGTCTTGGACATACTACTTAGTTTGTAATATGTGAATTCCTATATAAATACTTCGTAAACCATGCAGGGGTGATCACCAGGTCCTCCCTTATAGGAGCCAGATGGATGTAGACCTGGTTCTTCACAACAGTGGCCAGGCAGTCAGGGACCAGGTTACCTAGGCACATTGGAGATGATCAAATTTCAGTGGTTTGGGCTTGCCCAAGCCCAAGCACCCACCAGTCCTTCAAACATACAGCTAAGAGCTGGTTGCAGTTGTATATTTCAAACATAGCCCTGGTGCCTACATTTCAAATTCCTGTATCAGTTAAGGCAATAGATAAACTCCAAAATCTCTGTGGTTCAACATAATAAGAGTTTAGTTTTTGCTCATGTTAAGCCCAAATAGGTGTTCCTGATCAGTGTCAGTAGGTTAGGGAGGTGTTCCCATTTTATGAATGAAATTGTTCGGCACCACCTTATGGATGACTTGCCCAGTGGACCATCTTGTGGATTCTTCAGATCACTAACTGCTGTTGCTGACCCAACACATCCACTTGTGTGCATTTGGAAGTTTCTTCTCCAATTTGGCATAGCATGTGAAGCTTATCAATTTGGGGATTCACGACACCAGTGGCTATTTTCTATCAATAAGAGATAATTTACTCTATCAAACTTTGCTTTAGTTGTATAAAATAGGTAAGTAAACTAGATTTCCAATTCCCATGTCTTTTCTACCTTTTAATAACTTCTCGGAAGTCCTCAGAAACTCTATCCAAAGATATGCAGCAAGAGAATTATCCTTATTTTAAAATCTCAGTTTTGAAATGATTGGTCTTCTTTTGATAGAAGCTACAAAAGGATGTCTTTAATGTGATGTAAACCTCATGCCAGATGCTGTCAGGTGCCTGCTGAGAGGGCTATGGGGCAAGTAATCATAGTTGTCCACCTGCTGGGTGTTCTCTTTGTGACGGTCTTAAATATTTAATGGAGTTCCCTCCTTGTGGTAAACAGAGCAGACTTAGCAGACAAGCCATAGTGATTACTTGCTTTCTGAATGCCTGTTTCAGTTGACTTTCAAAAGTGGCACCTGCTGGGCTTGATAGCATGTGGGGTTTGAGGCCAAACTCCTTGGTTTATGGGTGGAAAATTATGACAGAATGGTTATATAAGGTAGTCACAGAGCCAGAACTAAGTTTCTGAGCTTTAAATTCTACAACCCTATGAAAATCACTGTTTGTTCTGTTGCAAGAATCTATGATCCTTGAAAAGGATGTAAGAAATTGAAGTTCATTATCAGGTCATTAAAAAAAAAAAAAAAGAAGAAAAGGATGTAAGCCAGAAAAGACCTACTAAATATAACAGATCATATTTACTTATAGTGACACATGAAACTCTTATGGTCATGAGTTATCATGTTAATTGGTTTTGTAGTTTTATCAGTCGTTTGCTCCATGGGAAGGAGGTATCCATGTGTGTTTCTGAAGACGCTGACAGGAATACTATGTATATTAATTGTCTATTGCTGCATAACAGATCACCACAAATGCAGCCGCTTAAGACAACACCCACTTATCATCTCACAGTTTCTGTAGGTTAGAGAGAGGTCTGGGCATGGCCTGGCAGGGTTCTCTACTCAAGGCTGAAATCACGCTGTTGGTAGAGAGAATTCTCATTTGGATCTTAGCATTCTTTTCAAAGCTCTTTCAGGTTGTTGGCAGAATTGAGCTCCTTGCAGTTGTAGAATGAGGCCCCCATTTTCTTACTGGCTGTTGGCCAAGGATCTCTCTCAGCGCCTAGAGATTGCCCTCAGATCCTAGCTTATGGCAGCTTAATTCTTCAAAGCCAAGGGTAGAATCTCACCCCAGTTGGCTGTGACAGAAACTTACATAATGTCAAGAGTGACTTACATAATCGCAGGAATAATTATCCCCTGACCTTTGCCATGTAAGGTAGCCTAACCAGGGAAGTGACTGTCCTATCCCATTCACAGGCCCTGCCCACACTCGAGGGAGGGGATTAGACAAGATGTGCACAAAGCCACAAGGTAGGAGGTGGCAAAAGGCAGGGATCTTACAGGCCATCTTAGAATTCTGCCTGTCACACCCTAATGAAGACTAAAATTGAGTCCGCACAGTGTTTCTATCCCATGATCAATCTATATGTCCAAATATTTTAAAACATCTATAAGGAAAAAAGCAAGCCACAGAGAATTATGTTTAGAATAATGTTTAGAAGTATGTACAGAATAATATATGTGGGTATAGATACATATATTAGATATGCACACGTTTTTCTAATAGATACTTCAAACTTAACATGTCTTAAACAGAGCTCACATCTTCTCTCCCCTGAAGCCTGCTTCTCTGTTTCCCTATCTCTGTTGAGGCAACTCGATCCTTCACAATGCTTAAGCCAAATATTTTATAGGTATGATTCCCCTTTCTCTCATGTTGAACAACTAATTCATCAGGTAGTCCAATCCCATAATTCATCCAGAATCTGACCACTTCTCACCACTCAACTGCTACCACCCAGGTCCAAGCCACCATCATCTCTGTACTGTTTCCTGGTCATAACCTCTTAATCTGTCTCTCTGTTTCCACCTTTTCCCTCTGTACTCTATTCTCAACACGATAGCCAGAGGCTTTTAAATTTTAAGTCATATCACAACTCTGCTCAGAAACTCTTCAATGTCTCCTTATTACACTAGAATAAAAGCCAAACTCACAATTCTTGCAGAGGTTTACAATGCCCTATACCATCTGGCACCCTATTGTCCACCCCCCTTCCTCACTCATACTGTGCCTGTCACACTACCCTCCCTGTTCCTAGAATATGCCACGCACACACTGCCTCAGGGCCTTTGCACTGGCTACTCCCTCAACTGAAATACTCTTTCCCCAATATCTGTGTGGTTCACATCCTCACCTCTTTAAGGCCATTGTTCAAATGTTACTGGGCAGTGAGGCCTGGCACCCTTGGTATTCCTTATACCTCTAATCCTGCTCTCTTTTCCCCCCTTTTGTCCTAACACCTTCCAACATATAATTTATTTATGTGTTTTTTATAGTTTGCCATCTGTCCTCTGTCACTAAAATATAAGCTTTATGAAGATAAGAATTTTGTTGGTTTTGTTCATTGATGTATCCCTAAGGCCTAGAACAATGTTTAGTACATAATAGGCATTATTGTTGAATATTGCTCAATATTATTAAATATATTATCTACATCTTATTTATGAATATACCATATATTATTATATATATTATATACACTAAAGCTTTTGATTTTGTTTTTTGCTTTAAATTTTTTCATGTGTTCATATTATTTTTATAATCATGAAAAATTATAAAGATATTTAAAAATTTTAGACCCTTTATATTTTATGTGAAATTATACTTTACCAGATTATTGTACACCCTCTGAAAATTAGAAACAATTATTCAAAACCAGGATTCAAATAATGTAAGACCTAGGTATAGCAAGTTGCCTTGCTGTAGTTTTAGGGAATTCAGATGGATTATTTTCTATTGCCTTTGCCAGTATGGAGTGTTACTTGGGTTTTATTTCAACTAGAAGCTTTGTCTGAGATTGTTCCAGCAGCATGTACATAAACTGCATTTGCAGATGACCTGCCATTGTACCAGGTGACTTCTTGGAATGCATGCTCTATTTACAAATACCTTCACCATAAAACAATTATTCTGGCCTTGCTTTCAGCTGGCACTGTGCTTCTGGAATTCACTTCCTGTAGTTAGTTGCACTCTAGTACATTATCTGTGGAGCTTTCTGCCCTTCTTTTTATACTAGATTCAAAGGACACATTAAAAAAAATACACTAATGCAAAACAAGCCATTATTTAGTCAATCTAAGGTATTATATTCTATTGCTTCATTTAGTATTTCCTTCCATTTGTATAGTTATGGAGAGAATTTTCATAGCCATCACATGTAGGATTTGTTTTCTGCCTGCCATAGGAATGAACAATTGGACTCAATGTTTACATAGAAAAGGTTCGTTCAGCAAAAGGAATGTCAGAAAATAACTAGAAAGTAAGGCAGGCCTCTCTGCATGGATGGATTTGGTGGTCCACATATTTGTTGCAAATTCAGGAGTGGTGAGAAGCCCACCAGCACCTAAGGTCTCCTCTGCCATGGATGGCCAATGCCCAGAGTTGCACAGTTAGCACTAAGGTGTCATGACCTGAAGTCTGGCTCTTCAGTCCCATGCAGTTCTTCCGTGTAAAGTTCTTTCTGGGATTTTTCTTAAAGTCTGTTATAAACAACTCAATAGCACTTACCCTTGTAGTGTAGCACTTAATGGGGCTCCAGGCTCTGAGACTCTCTGATGCAGTGCAGGAAAGCCCATTTCGCCTGCCAGATCTTCCTGGTGAGCACTCCTGCAATCCCACTCGGTGGACGCCAAGCGCTAGTCTGGCAGGACAGGTCATTTCCTATTCTCTGTAACACCTTCTGGTCTATAAGTTACACTTCTGTGACAAAGGGAAATGTGCAAAATTGAAGTCATTAGGAGGTAAAGCTCTGTGGATTGGCTGAAGTGCATTTGCTACTGGCAATCTTCTCTCAGTTGCTTATACTTAGTGTGAACCAGTTTGAGAGCCCTTCCTGAAAGCAGGTTTGGTAGGGAAAATTGGATAGTGACCACAAGAACTGCAGATGACCAGGAAGGGCAGGGAAGGTCTCTTTGCTTCCACCCTTCCCCTCTATATTCTATTCGCAACACAGTAGGGAGGGGGAATTACTGAGACTTGAACCATAGTGGGGCAGCTGTGAGTAGTGAAAGCAAATATGAGTCCCATGGTTCTAAGAATCCACCAGACTTTGCTGCGTAGGCAGTGGAGACGGTGCCTCAGTTCTAAGCACAAAGGCCAGTTATTTTTTGTCAGGAATTGAAGGGCTCATGTATAGGCAGTGTTCTAGAAGCCATTAGGATGGATCCTATGTGCAGGTAAAGTAGGCAAAAATAAACTTCCTCTCTATTGTTATTTCAGGGAAATCAGAAACTGACTTGGAACACTGGCTCCTTCAGCTTGTCCTAGTACTAGAATGTATCACCAGTAGATTAGCCTTTGGGGATAAAGTATTGCTGTAGAGTATTATAAAAGTTGTACATATCTTTCTAGAGAAAAGAAACACACTGCACATTAATTAATAGCATTACATTATTATCATTTACTTAACATTTCTTTTGACTGCCTTTGAGAGGCTGGAAAATATGACAAGTATGGTTTGATGGCTCCAAGAGCTACACCATTTTTAATTAGCTCCATTAACGGGAAAGGCCTCATGAGGGCAGAAACTAGGTACAGTTTTTAAGTAGATATATCTTTAATTGGAAAGAACAAGGCACTCCTGGATAATATATTTATTTTAACTGCAGCCTCCTAGAAAGGCTGCTTTGCCTCACATGGTCTAACTTTCAAGACCCTAATGGCATGAGTTTCAAACCAAGCATGATCGAAGAGGGACCCTGCAGAATAATGGGACAGATATCTTTTGGCAGATATTCTTTTCAATATCAGTAATATTTATATTGGTAAAGCACTTTACAAATTTTGAAACCCTTTCACGTATACGTTCTTATAACATAACCTGGAAAAAGAAAAGATGACACCAATATCCAGAGATAACCAGTGTCACCATTCTGGTGTGCAGGAGACAAATGTCAATGATCAACTTGAGGCATCGAGAGTTTGGGTGACGTTGTGGGGGTCGTGCAGGTGATGGGCATTTTTGAGCTCCATTGACTGATTCTATCTGGAGAGTTGGAGTTATCTGATGCACAGGATGATTCTTTCCTTCATACTTTCTTATTCCTCTTTCTCCCTGTTTGGGATTCATTCTTCAGATATCCTGTGCTTCCTTCATCTCCCTTCTCTTTCTCCTTCATTCTTTGCAGAGGATGAAATGAGTTCCCTGGCCTTGCTATTTCATATGCTCGTGTAAACTCACCCGGACCAGTGCAACTTTCCAGAAACAATAGCCACTGCTGCAAACAGGCAATTAGGGAATTACCTTAATGACATTAAAAATCAAAACATTCACTCCCATCACACTCTGACATCCTTCCTTGTTCTCCTCTCCCACTTTGTCAGACTCATCAAGCATGCTGATCATCACCAGCCCTTCTTCCTGTTCTCTTAGCTGCTTAGAGCTAGCCTCGCCTCCTTCCCTCGGCCACAGAAGGAACAATTTAGAGACACTCTCAGCATTTTCTGGTGCCTCACCTCTCCTCCCACATTCAGCCCACACAAGGCTCTAGCTTTAGGTTGCTGCAGCTCTGCTTTCTCAGTGTGACCTTCCTCTCCTCCAGGATGAACCCCTTGCTGTTATTCCTGATCCCATCCCTTCTTCCCTCAACCACCTTTGCCTTCAGTTGTCCTACTATGTTGCTACATTCAATAACCTATTATCCATCCTTATCCTATTTAGAAAATAACTTTTTTCCTTGTGGACAAATAATTTGTGTTCATCATCTAAAATTTAGAAAATAGGAACAATAATTTAAAACTGCCATAGGTAAGCAATTCAAAGGGGACTATGATGGTTATAGTTTTTCCAGGATTTTTCAATGTATATAGTATGCATTTGTACTCCCACATTATTATCACTTAACATATTAAACATTTTCCCTATCAGTAGATATTATTCTATAGCATGATTTTAATTGGACACATAATATTCTGTTGTATGGATGTGCTATGATTTACTTAACCCCTAATATTCATGTTATTTCTAATATATGACTGTGATAAATAATGCTATGATTCACACTTTTGTATGTAAACTTTTGTCATAGCTTTAATAATTGCCATGGGATAAATTCCTAGACACAAAATTGATAAGTCAAAGGGTATTTGTACTTTTTAGGCTCTGAATACACATCAATAGACCTATTTCCTGGAAGGTTGCATGATCTGTTCAAACATTAGAGATGCAGCAAAGCCTAGAGGTTAAGAGCATGAGCTTTGGAGTTCTTTTCCATCCCTGTCAATGATGTCACCTTCTTCCAGCACTAAACACTGTGTCCCCCAACATTCAATTCTTAATCCTTTTGTTGGACAACTTCTCCCTTGGTGATTTTACCCATGGAATTAACACAGAGGGCTGATGACTCCAAGATTACTATCTCTAGCCCTACTCAATTGTAATGTGTGTCCATTTGAACTCGATATCGTTGCCCTCAAATTTCTTGTATTTCCCACTTCAAGGACCTCTACCACCCTTACTCAAACCAGAAACCTCAATGTTATCCTTCATAGGGACGGGAAAATGCACATCCCCACCTTCCCAAAATAAAAAAATTCTTTTGTGGAAATGCAGTGCTTTAAAAATTATGAGTAAACAAAATTCTCTTTTATTTCATTGGCAAACAGCCTAAGGCTTGTTTTTCTCACCACAAGCCTCTGGAGCTGTCTGTCTTACTGTGTGTTCCTTTTTCTTGCTGCCTATTGTGACCTGACCGTCTACTGCTTCAGAAGTTCTAGGAGAGGTTAGGCAGGGATTATTGTCTCAGAGTTGGCAGAGACAATTGTAATTACTGCTCAGTGCTGGTTCAGACCAAGATCATCTGTACGATGGTATGTGACCTTCCCTTGGCAAAACAAAACAGACCCAGCCATTCTAGTGCTACTGGGGCTAGCCCAAGCCTATAGATTACTCCTCCCAAACCTCACTCAAATTTGCTTTCTTCTTCTTCTCTTCATGCTTACTGGCATTGCCTTAATTCAGATTTTATCCTTAGGGAGAGGAAGAAAACCACTTTGTTCTTTTGGAAGATAACTTTGACGGATGTGTTTGCTGTTGTCTGGCCTCCTTTGAACCAGTCTCTCCCATTCAAGGCAGTTAATCTCTCTAAGTCTCATCTGGTAAGAGACGATGATAACAGTACCTACTTCATATGGTTGTTGTAGAAAGTATATAAAATAATGTGTGCAGGCTGGGTGCCTGACACATAGTGAGCATTCAATAAATGTTAGCTTATCATCATCATCTTTGACGATCCACTTTATAGGGTCTCAAGCTGCTCCTGATTGCTCTAACCAGAGTCAGTTGTTGCCTTGCCTATAGTGTTTCGAAGCCCTCTACTTGAACACTTATTTTTATCTTAACTATTTCTGTCTTTACTAGACTGTGAGTACCTTAGGGTAATGACTGTTTGAATTTATTTTTATATCCTCGACACCCAGCAATGTGTTTGGCACATACAAGGCGGTAAATAAACATTCGTTGGAAGAGAGCACTGGATGAATGATGTATGCCCGTGTTTTGTTTTGCATTTGGAATTCTCAAATATCGATCAATGTAATTCACTCTATTAACAAACTAAAAAGGAAAAATTACATAATCTAAAATCATATAATTAAAAGCCATAAGAATTGAAGAGTAAGATGACATGACAAAATCCATAATACTTTACAGGTAAAATAGTAAAGTTAATAATTGAATGTAGCAAGATTGATGAATACAGTTTCAAAATACAAAAATCAATTATTTTTATGTACCAATTACAGGCATTAGAAAATAAAATACTAATACTATTTACAATAACATGAAGTCTTTAAACACAAAGGTACAAATATAACAAATTGTGTGTAAGACCCCACATATAAAACTATAAAAGTTTGCTTAGACAAATTTTAAGAGCCTTAAAATAAGTTAGGGATGTTTATAAAGACTCAGTTTTATAAAGATGTCAATTCTCCCCCAAATTGATCAATAGATTTAACAAAATCCCAGCAAAAATGCTAGCAGTGTACATGTATGTATATAAACTTCAAGTTGATTCTAAAATTTATATGGGAATGCCAAGGGCTAAGGACTAAGTTGAGGATTTACACTACCAGATACTGAGACCTATTGTAAGACTATATTAGTTAAGGCAGAATGGTATTGTCATAAGGATAGATAACTAGATCAAGGGAGTAGAATACAGAGTCCAGAAATAGATCCAAACATATATGGACAATGAGTTAATGAAAAAGGTGGTACTATAGAGTGTTAAGGAGAGGTATTTTTTTCCTCAAAATGGTTCTGGGTCAATTAGATATCCATTTTTTTTTAAAAAAAGGATCTTGCTGCAGATCTTACCTTTAGTTAAAAAAAAAAGAAATCTTGACTCCTAACTCATATTATACATGAAAATCATTTCCAGTTGGATTGTAAATTTAAATGTGAAAGTTAAAGCAATAAAGATTCTAGGAAAAGAATAGGAGAATATCTTTATGAGCTAGGAGTAGGGAAAGATTTCTTGAACAAGACCAAAATTAAAAGATTGAGATATTTGACTGTATCATATTAGGAACCTCTGAATCAAAAGACACCATTAAGAGAGTGGGAATATAAGTCATACAGTAGGAAAAATATTTGTAATATATATACCTGGCAAAGGGCTCTTATCCAGAATATAGAAAAAACTTTCACAAACCAATGTGAAAAAGGCAAACAAAATCATAGGAAAAATAGCCAAAGTTCTGAGCATGTACTTCATGAAAGAGATATCAAAATAGACAATTAATATATGAAAAGTTGTTGAACTTCATTAATCATCAGTGGGGAAACCATAAATTTGTTGTCCCACTGGAACACTTTTGAGAGTAAAAAGCCATATTATTAATAATTCAAAACAGACAAACCAGGGTATATGGTTATACCAGTCATCAGAGATAATAAAATTACTTTCACAAGGAGATACCATTACATTTCTACCGGAATTGCTAATGTTAAAAAAAAAAAAAAAAAGCCTGACAATATCAAGTGTTACTGACAAAGTAAAGCAACTAGAACTCTCATACAATTCTGGTTGGAGAGTACAACTACTTTGGAAAACTTCTTAAATATCTCTATTGAAGCTGAACATGTGAAAAACTCAGCAATTCTATTATAGGTATATACCCAACAGAAATGTGTATATATACTAAAAATGTGTAAGAATATTGATAATTGCATTATTTGTAATTGCTCCAAACTGAAAACAACCCAGTGTTCATCAAGAATAAAATAAATTATCAGTATTACATTCATGTTTTGGAATATAATGCTGCCATGAAAATGACCAAAATGAGTAAATGTCAGAAATGTAATATAACGCAAAAGAAGCCAGACACAGAAGAATACACATTCAGTGACTCCTTTTATATAAAATTAAAAACAAGCAAACTAGTGTATGTTGTAGAAGTCAGTATAGTGGTTGTCTTTTAGGAGGAGGGAAGGGGTATGGAGGTGGCTTCCAGAGTGGTGATAATATTCTATTTCTTGATCCTGGTGATAGTTGCATAGGTATGTTCACTTTATGAAAATCCATTGAGCTGTATACTTATGATTTTTGTACCTTTCTACATGTATGTTAAACTAATAAAAAATATTGAAACAGAGATACTAACAACCAATAGAAGACATCTGGAAAATTAATTTCTCAAAGAGGAAAGCCAAAAATAAAGATATCCAAATACAAATTTTAGATGTGTAAAGTAACTTCCAATTTCAAATGTTTTAAATATGCAACATTTAACTTCAACAAAGAATACTTTAAAATATCTCTTTATCTCAATCACCACTATCCAAAATCTTGATATCTTATTTTTTCTCCTATAGTATTAGGATGACAGGTTGACTTTTCACTGGAAATCAAGGTCATATTAACTCACTGAGACCCTTTCAGTCTTAGCAGCTCCTCTCTAACCATTCAAACATGGACCATTGTTTTTAATATTAAGTGGAGCTTGTGAACTAAATGATGTTTGCTGTTGATAATTATTCCTCCTTATTTTAAATCTGTCACCTCTTGACATCTATTAGGGTACAGAAAGATCTTCAAACCTCTATGTACATTTATCTTATATTTTCCCATTTCTATTTTTTGGTATATATGATTTTACAACATACATAATAATTTACTAACAGTACATAGAGTATTCAAAGTAAATGTACACATGGCAGCATTATAGGTGCAAACATTTTTACTAACAGGTGTGCCCTAAGATAAATATTGACCACTGGTTTAATTAAAATGATTTAAATACTCAGAACAGAAACAGTTGCCAGAATTCTCGTCTGTTGGTGTGATTGTGATCAAGATAGTTTTACATCCAGCTCTCTGTGGCTGCAGAGATTAAGGGAGGTAGTATTGGTTTGGGGATGTTTTGGTTTATTAATATATAGTTTGGTTTTGATTTCCTTGGGATGTTCATTGTGATGTTTTATTAATAAATAAAAGGAGGCAGGTGAGTGAGTGTATACATTTAAAAAATTAGATTACAATGTATAAACATACCTTTTTAAACATTATTTTTGAATATCTGTTATGAAGAATGGTAAGCTGTAAATCAGACAGGGGTAGTTAATATTTAATTTTAATTAATTTCTTTCTTATATCCACAGGTGGAACAGATATCTGGTTTTCACATAAGGTCTGTTCTCTGTGTCCCTATTTGGAATAGCAACCACCAAATAATTGGTAAGCCATTACCTAAATAGTTCAAACTTCTTGTATAAAGAAACAGAAATTTGCTTTAAAATACACTCATATCTTTTTTATATGCTCCTTAGTTTTACATTCAGGACTCATCACACTATGTCTCATACTCTCGTATAATCTCTTAAGCACAGCCTCCTCATGAATCAACATTAATCAGAACTTAATGAGTGAGATGTGCAATGTATGGGGGATGGTCATGCTTGAGGCTCTGCCTCGAGGGGGGAGGGGGGCATGGGCAATATACATAACCGTAATATTTGTACCCCCATAATATGCTGAAATAAAAAAAAGAAAAAAACATTAATCAGAACTTGAAGAAATATTTATTAAGCTCAAAGAACCAATGAATTTTGAAGCGGAAGGGATCTGAGATACTAACCAATAAAACTCTTTTATCTTACCTTGTGGAAATTGTAAGAGAGAGAGAGAAAAATGACTTGAGGAAGGTCACAAAGTTAGTTATAGCTGGGTCATAAAACTCAGACCCCCTAACTCCTAGTACAAACGTTCCCAGCATGTCTATGTTTACGTCTGTGTTTTTGCACATGACATAAAGAAGAAAAGAAGAAAGAACATTCAGTATTAGTGTTCCCTGAAAGGGTCATATATGCAAAGTGGCCTCAACTACCAAAGGAGCAGAGAAATCAAAGAATGAGGCAGACAAATCCAGTTTGTTGGCAAAAGGGTATTTTATTAGGGGAACCTATGGACAGAAACATGGTCTTGGGTGGCCACAAGACAAGTAGATCTCTGCACCGCAACCCCCCCAGACTTCTATCTTGGGGACAAAGGTTATGTGCTTTGGAAGGATTGTGTAGGTGCAATGCTATGGACATCACAGTCTATGATGTATGTAACAACATCAAGGGTTGTTTTGGAGGAAAGGCAAAACTTACAGTGAATAAGTGTTTTCCACATAAGGAGTAATACATAAACTAGACATCTTGGAGGCATTCCCGGACTTGAGGTTAAGTCAGGAGTCTCATGGCAGATTAGCATCTAAAATAGAGTTATTCTTGTCCCCACAATTAGACATATACTGATCCTATGTCTTTCTCCTTGGACACATCTGAAATTGGTCACACTTTCCACAGAATAAGGGAATTGTGGGCATAAGCAGCTTCCAGTTTCATTCCATTTCCATTCAAGAAGTATTAGGAATTTCTACATGCAATAGAAATTGATATAATACAGTTAACCTTCAAAGCCAGTTTAGTTCTGTTGCCTGCTACCAATGGAGTAAGTATATTCTAATAAACTTAATACATGAGTGCTTACTCTTTCCAAAGTTCACTTCCAGAATTATACCAGATGTTTTAGGGAATAACTTTCAAACCACATAAGTCTAACAAAAGAAACCTCAATCTTGAAAACCGTTAGTTTGTGTTCCCATTTAGTACAAAACAAACAAACAAACAAACAAACAAACAAACAAAAAGAAGCTGTAATTCTAAAGCATGCTTATATTTTTAAAAACACCTAACTTTCTCACCAGGAAGATAAGTCATCATATGCTAGAAGACATATATTATGAAATTCAAAACTTTTAGCATGTAATAGGAAAACTATAGTCTTAATTTTGAGGTAATAACAGATGTTTACTGTTAGCATTGAAATGTAGGCTTGTATGTGAGATTCCATTTAATATCCACAGATAATACATTGTGTTTCTTGTGGACTTTCTCTTCTTTTTAATTATAAATGTATTGAAAACTTGTAATATGATGTAATTTAATGCTTTGTACTAAGGGCTCAGATTCCCAAATTTTAGAATATTCTTTGTGTTCAATAATGTACCAATATTTTGTGCAAATTAAACAAACTGATGAAAAAAATTCTTTCAGAATTCAGACTTTGACAACACTCACAGCCTACTAAATCCTTTGATAAGTAGAAGTGTTTTAGAGTTTAACAGGCAATTTTAGGGGAAAGCAGAGAGAGACATATAGATGCATTAGTTACTGAATGCACTAGTTTCCTTCTGTCTCTTAGGGACAAAAAAAAATCACATTTTTATTGTGTTTTAATACTTTTAACTAATGCTTCCACCCTCTAATGCTTTCATCCTTTGTGACTTCTCCATTTTAACCATGAACTCTCCTTGACTGGGCTTCCTTCTTGGTTTTGATACTTTCCTGGTTGAGTTTTATGAGGGGAGGGAAAAGGGGCAAAGAGGAAGAGAAAAAACCATTTTCAGGGAATCAGATTGATGCCTGGGAGAACTCTGAACTTTACTGAGACCTAGTTTGAATATCACAGCCTTGAAGATAGACTGCTTCATTGTACACCTCAGATTTACTCTCGTGAAGTCATTGGGCACTCGAGAGACCAGCGTTTACACTGAGTGCAGTTACTTAAAGAAGGCATCGAGTTGGCTCTGGCTTACTCTGTAAGAGTAACATAATGTCCAGCATTGCAACTGACCACATACCCCAAACTCTTTCCGCAGGAGTGGCTCAAGTGTTAAATAGACTTGATGGGAAACCTTTTGATGATGCAGATCAACGGCTTTTTGAGGTAAGAAAATAAATTTACAAACCAAGATTTACATGGAGTCACCAATAGTCTCCTGGTTATAGCTTGCTCACATTTGTAAGGATAAATAATTATTAATCAATTATTATTATTATACTTAAATGGTATGACAAAATTTACAGGAAGATTTAAGGAATGTATAAGTGCTCAGATAAGATTTGGTTCTATTTTTTACTAATCAGATTATTTTATAACTGCTGATTATTTTTATCTTAATTTTATTATAGAATTGAATCTCCTTCTCTTCTTTCCAAAGGGTTATTGTCTTATTCCTGTCTTGCTCATGTGTATTTAGGGTTGTGAGACCCCGAGCCAGCTCTGCCGGGTGTATTACTCTCACCTTTCTCTTGTTTACAAGCTTCCATTCATTCCAGGCCCTCTGGCTGGAGAGGTTAGCCTTGAACTGGCTTCCTCATAGACTGTGCCAATAGCCAACATGAAAACCCATGATTATTTCTTACTGGCCACGAATACCTCACAGCTTCTTTATTAATGGTTCTAACTCAACCCTTTTTACCCTTAACACTCGCCTATGGTTACACTCATTGGGTTTCTTTACCAAAATATTTTATAGCCTAGCTACTTTTAAAAGAGGTTGTTTTTGGTTAAGTAGAATGGAGTTACTAAAATCAGTCCACAACCTAAATAAATTAGGAACACATTTAAATAGACTTTAAGTACGTTTTTAAACACATGAAGTAATTTCTCCATGACATTAATTTTTTCTCATGTGCAATGTGAGCTACAAAGTTGTTCCATGTCAATAGTAATTATGAATTTTAATGTGCCTATTTCCCCAAGGTCCACCTCTGTGTTCAATAAAATTAGATTATCGAGGCCAATCCCTGATGGCTGCCTGCTTTCATATTAGGTTTTACCAATGAGTTGTTGTAATTTTTAATCAGCGAGCTTTCCTTTTCCTAGGCGTTTGTCATCTTTTGTGGCCTTGGTATCAACAACACAATTATGTACGATCAAGTGAAGAAGTCCTGGGCCAAGCAGTCTGTGGCTCTAGATGTAAGTACAATATTCATGTCAGAATCATGTTCTATAAGCGCTAATTTTATGAGGGAAAATTGCCCTTGTTATAGGGCTTAATTTCTCGATTTTTAGTCACCTATTCATTGAGTCTTAATAATTTTAGTGTCATAGATTTGAATTTGATGAAAGCTAGAAAAACACCATGTTGCATATCATTTCAGGTATTCATAGACTCCTCAAAGCTCACCCACATATGTTCTATGTTTAGACATAGATTTTAAATATTACTTATTAGATGGTGATAATCCAAAGATAATTTTTCAGGATTTAAAATGTTCCATGAACTTAGATTTGAATATGTGCAGATATTCTGTATATTTACAACTGTTCTTATCATGGGAGCAAACTTCACTATAAGGGTATGTGACCCAGATGGGGGATGCTGGTCCTGTCATCATCTGACTTCATTCCCCCTGTGCACACACACATCATACAGAGAACTCCCACCTATCACTACACCACATCTCCTTTTGGACCTGCTAAGTTCTAGAAGAACAGTTCTCATCTACACTGAATCACAGATGTTTGTTTTGACCCAAGTCCTATTTTTTTTCTGCTCTGTAAATAGTACCAAAGATTTTGTTTATATCTATGATAAAATGTCAGTGCCAAGATAAAAGCATATAGAACAGTATGATATAATACATGTGCAATCTTCAAAATATTTTGTGTACCAAGCAAGATATTGGTAGAAAGAGAAAACCCACGGGAAATATAAGTAGGCAAATCAATGGTACCCGCAGTAGTCTGATTTGATATTTATAGACATAAAATGATAGTTATCTATCTATTAATATGTACTTCTTATTTTCTCCTGGCTAGACTGTGAATTCTGGAAACAAGAGATTTTTATCTTTTTAATAATCTTATTTTCAGTACCTGGTAGGGTTCTTAGCACAGAGAAGGGATTTATTGTGTGGTTTTTGGATGACAAGAGGAAAGGAAAGGAAGAAGAAAGAAGGAAAGTAAGGGATTTTTTGTTGTTGTTGTTCTCCTTCCAAGATAGTCCTGCTTTGTTCATTTATAACACCTTTATAGTAAGGACTAAAAACAGTATCTACAGGATGAGTTAATAAATGAGTGAATTATAAACATGCAACTAGCTGATAAGAATCACTAATAGAGCATTAAGGTCTATGTGCAGAACTATTTTTAAATCCTGCCACCGTCACCTACCTCAGTTGTGAGAATTAAATGAGATGATGCATGTGAAGATTTTAATAAACAGTCAATAAAATGACAGCAATAATAATAATCACTGTATTATTTAATATTATTTGTAGTCATATATTTATTACTGAGAAATCACCATGGATAGAGGAGAAAGAGCAAAGGACAGAAATTTGGAAGGGTAAATGTTGTGTCATGACCCCTTCACTGTCACCAAATTCTGATCTCCACGGAGTTGCCTCACCCATTGTTTTTCACTACCTGCAACTATAAAAAGGACACACCACACACTAGTGCCTACTAAACCCTACTTCATTGTGGCATGGTATAATTAATATACATAACACACACAGAGAACATCTCACATATGGCCATATTCTCACTCCTCACCAACCTCCTAGTGCATCTTCATCTTGTTGAGAAGGGGCTAGAATAAATGGGTTGAAGCATGAATGGCCCTTTACCTAACCCCATGGGAAGATTCAATAAAAGGCACCACTCGCTGGCATCACTTCCTAACGCCACATATGCCCCAAGGAGCAACAGTTACCATCACCTAGAAAGTGCTGATGTACTCCGTTATTTCTAGACACAGTGTTCTTCACCATGACTTGCTTAATTGGGTTCACAATGAACACCCACTTGTTTATGTAACTCAGATTCCTCTGTCCTTAGACACAAAAATTATTACTGACTCTGCCAAATTTCCAGCCCAACTCTTAGCCTTGTGACAATCTTATCCTTTCAAGAAATTGACTTACATGTGTTGACTTGTATGTTCCATGTGCTTTGTTTTTGTGCCAGTGTCAAAGTGGCATTCCCAGTCAGAATTCCGGCGTTGCCATCTTGCTTTTGTCCTTCCCACTCTAAGCCAACCCCACCGCACTAGGTACCAACTTCACTCCCTGGCCTAGGAATCCATATGCACAAATAACTGGAAGGATTTCCTATCCTCAGGACTCTGTGAAGATAAAAAATGATTTGTTGAGTGCCACTAAACCCAAACCATGGAATGAGATCTACATATACTATAGTGGACATTAACTTCTGAATGAGTATATATTTTTAAATTTATGAATATTATATATGAATAAATGTAATATTTTAATAAATATCTCTATTTAAATGTATATTTATATTTATGTATTTATAATCAGCCTAGTCCCATAAAGGATTCGAGCTACTTTATAAGAATATAAATGATCCAGCAAAATGTTTAAAAAAGTAAAATAATAATAACAACAAAGACAAGAGAGAGAGAAAGCTGGGGGACAGAACCAAATACAATGCTACCCTTCTATCATCTCTGTCTCTCCTTTCCAAGATCCTGGGCTAGCCTTTCCCCTTTCCCACTGCTGCTAAGGGAAAATTCCCCCCTCAAGGCTGGCCAGGTTATTCTTCTCCTTGTGTTGTCTCATTTTTGCTTTTTCTCTTCAGTTTTTATCCTACTTGAATTTGTCCCAAGAAGAGCTATGTATAAACGTCGTTCTATCATTCTCATAATCTTATTGCAGTGTCTTTTTTTTTTCAGTTAGTAACCAGAGTGGAGGGAAATAATCCATCATATAACCCCTGTGACAATAACCACCCTAAAAGCCTTTCCTTCCCCAGAAAGGGAACACACATAGTTCATGGCCTAGAGAGTTAATGGGACCCTTGAGAGACAGCACAACACTATTTTCTTCTGTCTTTTAAAAATCCTATCCCCAAGGCACTTTTAATAAAAATACCTCCCTTCTTAGTGCTTCCTCTGAAAGTAAATATTCTCCAGATAAATTCTCTGGGAAGACTAATGCCCACAAATGGGGCTGAGTACAATCTGTGAAACACTCAGAGCTCACAGAAAGTACAGATTTTTTTCCAAAAGTTATAACTTTATTTTATTCCCCAAATAGCCACTGATTGCCACATATTTATTTAATACTTGTTACTTTTCCTATTGACTTGAAATGTCATCTTAAATTATGTAAATTCTTATATATATTCAGGTACATATGTTCTTTTATTCCACTGATCTGCTTCTTTCTAAACCAGAAATGCGTTGTTTTAAGTACACTTTTAATGTAGGTCTTGCACGTCAATATCCCCTGCACAAGGAGGCTGCTGACTTTATCTGAGCAAAAGGCAGTGTAAGAAGATTTAAAGTGTTGATTTTAACATTAGCCTGATAGTCCAGTTGGCATTAATCCTGGTTCAGTAGCTGTTGACCTTGGGCAAGCCACTCAAACTCTCAATCTCAGTTTTTTCATACATTAAATGGGTATGATAAGAAGGGTGTTTTAACAGTTAAATAAAATAATGCAGGGAAAGTATTTAGAGAGAGTTTTTAGTTAGAGTTAGTACTTAATAAAAGTTAGCTGTTCTTACTAACCAGGGCACTTGCTGTCCCTAATCTTCATTTGAGTTCTACCTGTTGAGCCCAAGATTTGCTCTAAGACTGTGTTGATGATTGGGGGGAGTGGGGAGTAATAATACCTTTTTGCCTGTTTTATCAGGAAAATCATTTCCTGCCTGAAGTTTGAGCTGAAAACAAATCCCCTATTCCCTAGTTCTTTGGCACATGCTGTGTTAGTCACAACATTGAGTATCCCTTGCTGTACTGCAAGTACAGCTACTGCAGGGCTCTCCTGCTTGCTCAACACGTGCCTGTTGTCTGTAGCCTGCATTATCATACATGTTTCTACAAAATAGTCCCAGGCCTGGAAATACAAAATTTTCCTTGTCAAAAGCAGCCAAGCAGGGCTTCAAAAGCTCTATGTCTCCAAGGGCAAAGCTTCCCCAAAAGACTTGCCATGCTAGAGAGTCCCTTACCTGTTGCCACATACTGGCAACTGCAGCTCATTTTAGCCATAATCCACACATGGTGAAAATAGAAACACAAGCATACAAAACATTTTCTACTATTCTGGCCTTTGAAAAATGGAGCGACTAATACTTTATCTGGATTTTGTTTAACAATTGAATTATCAATTCAATTATTTTGATGGCTGCTTTCCTTAATTTCTCATCATTTAGTTATAAAATTCTATTGTTAAAATCTTGTCCTAAATATATAAAATTAATACTCTAAGGCTCTTAGACAGCAGAGATGCTCTTAAACCTGAATCATGGAACAAAGAGCGAAATTTACTATCGTTTTTGATCATTTTAATTTTATGACCGTAATTGCCGTTCTGCATGAGCAGCCAGGAGCTTCAGAAGAGCTATGCTATCTGTTCCCGTTTTCTGAGCATAAAGACCCTTAGGTAAACAGGAGAAACCTTACCTAAAAGTTAGAACACAGAGAAAACACAATACGAATGTAAATGTAGAATATTACTTCCTCATTTTTCGAACATAAAGAATTATCCTTTGGGGTGTCTTTCATAGTTATTGCAAATGAAGCCTTACCTAATACTGATGAGAAATTTTCCAGGAAATATAAGCCTGTGTGTTAAGGGACACTTCATACAGCTTTATGATCAGAAGAGGGAAAGGAATGAGGGTCACACAAAGGGTGAGAAAAAGGTATGTGCACTCAGGAGTCAAGCCCCATTTATTCTACCTCCCCAAAGCCTCTCCCATCTATTGCCTCCTTTCCAATCGCCGCAGAACCATCCTACTTAAAGGGCTTCATTACCTCTGGACTGGGCTACTGCAATAGCCTTCTACTTGTTCTTCCTGAAACACATTTTAGATTGCATCACTCACCCACTCATAGACTTTAAATTACTCCCCCATTACCTATCAAAGTACAAGTGTCCTGACCACTGGAGGCCCTGGAAATCTCCTACCAAACTGCTTTCCTACCCCCGGCTTTCATTTCTCTTCTAAGAGTATTTTATGCTACTTACAAACTCAACTACTTCATAGTCTACAAATTAGCCACTGGCTTCTCTGCCATTTGATCTCTACTTTAACATCACCTCCACTCTTGTCATTCTCTGTTCCAATGATGCCATCTCCACTCAAAATTGTCCCATCATTCAGAGCCAGATGTAAATGTATTCTTCTCTATAAAACTCCTTATCCTATGGTGATTTGTTCCTCTCTTTGCCTTATACTAGAGTAAATTGTGAGTCTGTATGTTTTCCTCTGCTAGAACATATGTGCCTTGAATTGTGTGATCACGTCTTATGCATCTTTTATTCCTTTCAGTGTTTCATGAATATCTGGTACTCAATGAAACTATATTGAATAAATGAATATATTATTCATATATATATGAGTAATCATGCCACAATAATCATTTTGGTCTGCCATGGCAACATTCTGGAAAGGAAAAGCTTGAGCTGTGATGGAAGAGTGGCAGTCACTCTTAGTGGCAGTCTTATTGGCCACAGACTGGCGTGGCGTCACCTCTGTATTCCTTTCCCCCTTTATAAGCCATGGGTACAGAGTTGTTTTCATTTTGGGGGGCAAGTGGGAATATATACCTTTTCCCAGATACCCTGTCCCCTGAGGTATTTCCTAGTTGAAGATTAAGAAGCCAATCTGACTTCCTGCAGGTAAAGAAGGAGAGATGTGAAGGAAGTGATTCTCCCATCAGGAATATTCTAATCTCCTAGGAGAGATTTTTCTCTCACTGGGTCATTGAAAGAGCTAGACACAGATTTCTTCTCACCCTTCTTCCTTTAAACCTGCTCTGTTCAATCAATCTTCCCCACTCCTGGTAGAACTCTCTGGTAGGTTCCATGGCTCTTCTGACACACTCAGGTGTTAAATTGTCTCTGAGCTTCTCCCCGTCCCCTTGATTAGAAGCTTATAGTCAGAAGAGGGTCATAGTGGGCTTCTTTACTCTTCCTCACTTTACCTCCTCTCCCAGGACAGATACAGGGAGCAAGAGGGAAGTGGGATGAAAGGGCAAAGTTTTATTTGACAGGTGCTGTCCTAACCAGGTTTCAGGGCCCTCCATGTCAAACATCAACGTTTTCTTTTTATCATGAGCTGCTTTCATAAATTCTTCAGAGAACTGCCCAGCGGGGAATCTCCTGTTGGCAATTATCTGCTGTGGGTTTGCCTCTCCTGTCTGACAGCTTATAATCCCCTCTCAGTCCCCAGCGTCCAGGGGCCCCGCCCGCCCCTCTGTGTGTGTGTGGTGGTGGGGGGGTCAGCTTACCTCTCCAGGCAGTCCTCTTGGTCAGGGTCCTTTTTTGTTTTGTTTTGTTTTTAAATTGTGGTATTATAAACACAACATAAAATTTACCATTTTAACCATTTTTAAGTATACAGGTTAGTGGTGTTTAGTACAGTCACACTGGTGTGAAACCATCACCACCATCCATCTCCAGAACTTTTTCATCTTCCCAAACTGAAACTCAATACACGTTAAACAATGACTCCCCAATCCTCCCTCCCCCGCAGCCTGTGGCAACCACCATTCTACTTTGTGTCTGTGAATTTGGCTACTCAGATACCTCATGTAGGTGGAATCAGGTAGTATTTGACATTTTGTGACTGGCTTATTTCCTTTAGTAAAATGTCTTCAAGGTTAATTAATGTAATATGTGTAAGAACTTCCTTTTTCAGGCTGAATAATATCCCATTTTAAGCATATACCACACTTTGTTTATCCATTCATCCATCCGCAGATACTTGGGTTGCTTCCATGGTCAGAGTTCTTTCAAGCCTGGTTATTTTTCATGGGTCTATTTGGCCTGTGGGAAAACTCATGTCTTCACCCATTAGATTTTACAATTGCAGGTCCTCCTTAATGCAGCTCTCTCCTCTTTCTGCCCACTAATCTTTAGAATTTTGAGACACGAATCAGTCACTAGTCTCTGCTCCTGCACCACATTCTGGGGAAATACATATTAGGTTCTCCAAGTGGTTCTGTGGAAGGAAACTTCAAGAGACCCTAAGAAATGCTCTATATAGGGCTCTTTTATGAACTGTTACCCTTCTCTTACACAGTGCAGAGATGGGCAATGAGCACCTCAGCTTGGAGGAGGCAGAACTAGTTTGGAGCATCTTCTTCCCATGTCCTGCGTGAATAGCCTAGATGGCTTAGCACCTCCCTTTAGAATGTAGTATCTGTTGTTCTCTGCTATAAACTCAGAAAAAGTTCCACTGAATCATCCTGTTATCTACCAAAATGATTTTTTCAGACCAAGTTACTGTCAGACAATGATCCAATGATTGTCCAAATGTCCAAATGTCCTGCCCTTGGAAGACCCCAAATGCAACACACCAGCAGATATGGAATTGTTCCCATTCATAAGTTCTTCTTTACTGAAAACATTTTAGATTATGTAAACACTTCTGTCCCCATTGTCTACAAATTAGAGCTTTCAAGATTCTCCACTATAGACATCAATCTCTTATTTTATCCCTCTATGAAAAAATAAAAACAAAACAGATTAACTTGTGTTTCTCAAAACTATCCTGAAATTTCCACCCTAGATCTTTCCTCCATTTGCTTAAAGTGCCTTCTAACAAACATCAAATTTCACCTCTTCCATTAGATTCCTCATCTACCCCAACAGATATGATTGCTCCTCACTTTTAATCTCTCTACAAAAGGGCTATTGTCACATAAAAACTCTGTTGTATTAGTTGATCTTCAAATACAAGTATTTTTCAAAGACTCATAAAAACACAGTACTAATCATTTAGATATTTGATATGAAGATAAAGATTAGTCAGATAGTTTTCTGATGATTCTAGTATACTAAGTATATCCCATATATAATATTTTTCTTACTGTTCTTTTTAAAATGTGTTTAAGGTATAAGAGCAATGCATCATTGTTATAGAAGATTATAAAGTATTTAGAAGAAATCAAAATCAGTGCTAACTTACTGCTTAGAGCTAACCACCTTATCATTAGGATTGACAATTTTTCTTTCTTTCAGCCCTTTTAAGAAATCATTATCTTTTGGTTTCATTGTTACTAATGAAAAATCTGTCATTTTTGTTGTTCCCCTAAATATAATGTCTTTTTCCTCACTGCTTTTAACATTTCCTTTTTAATCTTTGTTTTCAAGTCCTTAGACTATAATGTGCCTAAAGGTGTTTTACTTTGTATTTCTTCTGTTTGGGGGTTCCTGAGTTTCTTGAATCTAAGGATTAATAACTTTTGTTGATTTCAAAAAATATTTGACTAACATCTTGTCAAATATTTATTTTTTCCTATTCTCTCTCTCTTTCTGGGACCAGTTACATATATGTTGAATCATATGATATTGGCCCACAGGTCTCTGACAGTATAATTTTTTCATTCTCTTTTTCCTTCATGCTTCAATTTGGGTATTTTCTATTGAATTTAGAGTCTTAGAGTTCACTGATCCTTCTTTGCTTTGTGTAGTTTTCTGTAAAGCCCATCCATTTCTGGTATTTTATTATATTATGTTGTATTAATATTTGTTAGTTCTAGAATTATTTTTTAGTTCTAGAAATTTTGACTTGGTTCTTTTTTAAGGTTTCATTTCTCTGCAGAAACTTCATAACTGTTATTAATTATGTCTACCTTTTCTTCTAAATTTTTAGCATATAATTCTTTATAATAGTTATTTTAGATGCCTGATCTTTAATTCCAGCATCCAGGGCATCTGTGAGTCTAACTCTATTGATTGTTTCTGCTCTTGATTATAGGTCACACTTTTCTGGTTCTTTGCATGTATTCATAAATATTTATTGCACACCAAACATCTTGTATATAAGGATAAAAGTATATAATAGTTTTACTAGACATGTTTGAGCTAAATAAATTTTTTGTCATTTTCTATTTCTAATAGAGAGGATATGTGATTTTTTTATGTCACTCAGCTAGAATGAGAATCCCATCATACAAATTCAACAATCTGTAGTGCTTAGCTAGGGAAGGGCTGGAGCTTTTATTAGGTTTAGTTTGTTTCTGGTTTCAGAAATGATTATGGAGCTCTCCCTTTGCCCTTCAACCCAATCCCAACCACCTAGGCTGCATTGAGTAATTGGTCACAATCAGGATTTGAGCTGGGAGGGGTTTGAATTGCAGCTTGAGCTCATTTAAGTTAATATTGGTATCATCTCCAGCATAGCCTCCAACCTTACTTATGTGCAAGAATATAAGATTTATGTTTTCCAGCTCTGCACTAATCATCACTTTCACAGCAAAATTCCTGTGGCAGAGAATGTTCAAGGTGAGAGACTTACTTTTTGAATCTGTGGCTCTTCCAGATACCAATCTGTTTGATAGCTCACTACCATTCAGAAACTTGGCTAGTTTTCTTCATTTTAACAGTGGGTCTCTCTCCACCCTGTAAACAACTGGTGTCAGGTAAGGAAGCAGTTGCTGCTCTTTATTGATCCATAAAGAGCTACTCCTGAGAGGAATTTAGGCAGGAGACTAAATTTGTCCACCACTCACTCTTTGACAGATTTAAAAACAAGTATGATTTTTATTTTATCTCTTTTTTCTTATTATTATGAAAGCAGTGACAATGTTTTGAGATCCTCTTTACCTATCTGTAGGTGTAAACCTCTGGCCAATTCTTTTTATTTTCCATAGCTGATATGACTGAATTAGATATTAATGTTTTTTTGATAATTTCATGATTCCTTGCCAGGAAGGAAGTTGAATATATTTTTAATCTGTTATCATCAATCTCTCTCCATGAATTGTTAATATTTCTTGTTTTATACTTTTTTATTCCATATTATTTGCAAAACAGGATCATGATGTGAATTATTTATTTTATAGATTTAAAATTACTTTTTTGATTTTTTTGATTGATCTTACCTTGGAATTGACTTGGTTTGAAAGTATTGTTGTCATCTGTGGTTTCTCTTTTATTTTACTTATTTTTAGAATACATTCATTCAATGAATATTTCCTAATTTTAAGCATTGTGCTGGGCATTGGAGATAAAGCTATGAGCAAAGCAAACTTTATCTCTGCCTTAAAAAGCTTAGAATGTGGAGGCAGATTTAAAAAAAATCATGCAAATCAGAATACAGTAACGGTTGTGATAAATTCTATGAGGAGACAATACAGGATGCCAGAGTATGTGAGAGGGGACATAACCTCCACTGGGGTTTTACATAAATCCTCCTTAAGGCTATATATTTAAACTGAAAATTCCCACTCATCTTTTTATTTTTATTATTTCTGGGTCATTTTGTTTTAGGCATATTTTTTATAAACTACAAACATGTAAATTTAATTTTTAAACTAATCTGAGACTCTGTTTTTAATGAAGGATTTGGTTTTATACCTATTAACTCCTCTTATTCTGAATTTTTACTTTCTTGTACTTTGCTTTTTCTGACTTTTACTATATGGTATATTTTGATTGATTTTTTTAAAGCTCCTTAAATGAAGTGAAAACTATTTATCCTCACTTTTTCTTACAAAAGCATTCTTTAGTCAATATTTCTCCAGTTAATAAGAACAAAAATAAACTGCATATAATAAAAAAGAATGAAGTATGCACTTACTCTGTAGTTTCTTAGTTTTTGTTCATGTATTGTTCTTAATTACATGATCGTTAGTAGATTTTTTGTTTACACAAGTGCTTTTTCAAGAAGTATCACTTATATTTTTCAGTATTAATATACCTGTATTTATAACATTCATTTAGACATAATCTTTTTGTTTTGGTAATCTAATCTTGCATATCAAAAGATCCCAAACCTTATTTAGCTTAGAAAACAATTTTTCTTTTTCTTTTCTTTTTTTTCTTTTTTTGGACACAGAGTCTTTCTCGGTTGCCTAGGCTAGAGTGCAGTGGCATCATCATAGCTCACTGCAACCTCCAACTCCTGGGCTCAAGGGATCCTCCTGCCTCAGCCTCCTGAGTAGCTGGGACTACAGGCACACACCACTGTGCCCAGCTAATTTTTTCTATTAATATTTTTAATAGAAACGGGATCTCACTTTTGCTCAGGCAAAAGTTCACGGTCTTGAACTCCCAAACTCAAGCGATCCTCCCACCTTGGCCTCCCAGAGTGCTAGGATTACAGGCATGAGCCACTGTGCCTGGCCATATTTTTCCATAGGAAATATATCTTGATATAGTATCACCCTGGAAAGTTCCCTCAGGCTCCTTCCCAAGGACACCCACTACCACCTCCAGAGACAACCACTGTTCTGATTTTTTCCACCATAGATATAGTTTTACCTGTTCTGGAATTTCATATAAATTAAATTATACAGTATATACTCTTTTGTGTAAGGCTCCTTTCAGCCACCATAATGCATTTGAAGTTCATCCAAGCTGGGAATATAAGTTAGTTCCTTTTAGTTGCTAAGTAGGATTCCATTGTGTGATTATCCATTCTCCTATTGTTCAATGCCTTGGCTGTTTCCAGTTTGCAGCTGTGCGAATAAAGCTGCCGTGAACTTTTTTGTATAAGTAGTTTTGGGAACATGTAATGTTATTTCTCTTGGGCTAAACCTAATATTGCTTGGTCAAAAGATCAGTGTATATTTAGTTTTATAAGAACTCTCAGATGTAAATTTTCCAAAGCGATTGCACCATTGTATAATTCTACCAAGTAACTATGAAAGTTTTAGTTGCTCCACAATCTAACCCATATTTGATGCCACTACTGTTCATAATTTTAGTCATTCTGGAAATTGTGTAGTGATATTTTATTGTGGTTTTAATTTTCATTTCCCTATGACTAAAAATGTTGCACTCTTTCCTGTATGCTTATTTACCATTCAGATATCTTCTTTTGTGAGCTGTACAAATTTTATACCCACTTTTAATTGGGTTGCTTGTCTTTTTATTATTGAGTGGTAGGAGTTCTTTATATATCTTGGGTACCAGTCTCTGGTCAGATATATATATTGTCAATGTTTTCACCCAATCTGCAGCTTAATGTTTAATTCATTTTCTTAATGGTGCCTTTTGATAAGTAGATGTTTTTAGTTTTGATGAAGTCTGATTTATCAATTTTTTTCATTTGAAAGTTATTGTTTTTAGTGATCTAAGAAACCTTTGCCTACCCACAAAACAAGAATATATTCCATGATTTCCTCTAAAAGTCTTACGATTTTATCTTTTACATGTAGCTCTATGATCTATCTCAGTAGCCATCAAGGTTCATTTTTTTATCTGTATCATTTATTGAAAAGTTCTTTCTCCATCATATCCCTTTGGCACCTTTGTTAAACAACAAATGACCGTATAAGTGTCAGCCCATTTCTGGTCTGTCTGTTCTTTTGATTTATTGATCCTGAGCTCTTGCACTAAAAAATATATATATCTTTATTAACTCCAATGTGAGTTTAAATTCTGCTATTATAATTTGGGTTCTCTTGAAATTCTTCCACGTGTTAACCCATCTCCATTGTTGTCTCTGTACATTCACTGAACAAATATTTGGTGAGCTCCTGCTTTTTGGTAGGCGCTGTTCTAGGTGCTGAGAATTCAGCAGTGAAGAAACACCTAGAATTCATATTCTCTTGAACCTTATAGTCTAGTAGGAAAAGACAGATGGTAGATAAGTAAACAAATAATTTAGCAAGATAATTTTATAATAATGTGTCATAAAGAAAACGAAGCAGGATGTTTTAATAAAGAGAAACTAAAAATGGGGGGGTACCCTGAGAAAGTGACAGTTGAGCTTTGTTATCTCGTTCTTTTTGTTTTATAAATTTCATCCAAACCTATTTTGCTTATGTGGCTTTCTGCTCCAGTTTCCATGATGCTTTTTCTTCTTGTATCTTATGAAGACACTAAGTATAAGATTTCTGAAAGATAATGGCCCTTGCATGAAATAATCATCAGATGTGCATTCTGTCTGGGCTTTCAGGATGCTTTTTCCTCTGCCTTGGACCGCAGTGTTCACTAACTGGCAAGGCTTTGTGATTGTCCTTGAGCTCTCTTGTGATTCACTTACGTCCCACTGAATCCCCTTGATGTACAAAATGGGGCAAACTGATGTAATTAGTTTCTAGGCTGAGTCTCTGTGCCCAGCAGGTAAGCACAGCCCTAGCGTGGTTCTGCTGGGCTGAAACGGTATATCTGCCCCCATGCGGGTCTCAGTGGATTCTGGATCCCTTAGGTATAGGGATGTGTCTATGTGTCCAGTTCACCGTTGTGTCCCCAGTGCCAGCACAGCACACAGTAGACATGGAGGAAATATTTGTTGAATGAATCAAATATAACAGAATACAAGTAAAAATCATAATTAAAGTACAACAAGAATCTCGGTCCTCAGCATACATCGCTACTATGATTTTGTTTGAAGTACAGTGAAGTGATTAAAAATGCAGGTTTTAAAACTAGACTATTAGGATTTTAATTCTAGCTCTCCTACTTTCTGGCCGTGCATCTCTGAGCAAGTCACTTAACTTCTCTGTGCTTCATTGTTGTCACCTGCCAACCTTGTGGAATTGTTATGAGGATGAAATAAAATAATGCTGGTAAAATCTTTAGCACTGTGCTCATAAAAATGTCAATAACAGTACTTACAACATCCCTCATATCCCCACCGTCATACACTCTTTATTTGCAGTGACTTTCTTCCCCAAAATGAAAGCTAATGCTTCAAAAACAGCTGCCATTCAGTAGAAGGTGAACTGATTACTTTTCCAGTTGGTACAGATCCTGAGTCTCTGAGTGAGTGCTCAGGCAGCAGAGAGAGGAGCAGTCCCCACCCCCTGCCAGGACTGCGTTAGGAACACCATCCTGTCTTGGTTCAGGCCAGCGGGACTGCTTTATTTCAGGGGGTAGAGCATGGTTGAGCCACAAGTTATTTTTCTCGATCCAGCTACATCTGCCTTATAATTGGTGAGAATTGTTCTCAGATTGTAGTAGTGGGGTATCACTTTTAGCGATGGTTTCTGGGTTTTCATTTAGGTATTTTGTGGAAAGTAGGAGAACCTACGTATGCAATCAGCCAGATATCATTTTTAAAAAACTAAACTTTGTATTTTAGAATAGTTTACATTTACAGAAAAATTGGGAAGCTGGTACAAAAAGTTCCCATATACCCCACACCCAGTTTCCTCTATTATTAATGTTAATATGGTACATATATTACAATGAATAAACCAATATTGCTACATTATTATTAGCTAAAGTTAATTCTTTATTCATATATCCTTAGTCCTTACCTAATATCCTTTTTTTGTTCCCATCTGGGATACCCTATTTCAGTTACTCATCATGTCTCCTTAGGCTTCTCTTGGCTGTGATGGTTTTTCATACTTTCCTTTTTGGATGACCTTGACAGTTTTGAGGCATACTGGTCTGGTCAGGTATTTTGTAGACTGTCCCTCTATTGAGATTTGTTCAATGTTTTTCTCATGATTTACCCGAGATTATGGGTTGTGGGGAGGAGGACCACAGGTGTAAAGTGCCATATCAAGGTACGTACTATCAATATGACTCATCACTGTTGACGTTAACCTTGATCATCTGACTGAAGTGTTGTTGGCCAGGTCTCCCCACTGTACAGTTACTGTTTCCCCCTTTCTACACTGTACTCTTTTGAAGAAAGTCTGTGCACAGGCCACACGTAAGGACTGAGGAGTTACGCTCCACCTCCTTGAGGGGCAAGTATCTACATAAATCATTTAGACGTCTTCTATACAGGATATTCATCTCTTTTATCCATTTATTTATTTATTTATTTTTCTCTCTCTGTCTCTCTGTCTCTCTTCTCTCTGTAGAGGACAGAGACAAGGGCAAGTGTGATTACCGTACAGTGTGATGAGTTCCAGAAAAGAGGTAGATACAACGTTAGGGAAATATGGAGGAAGGACATCTTATTCAAAGTGCAGACATGACTGCTTTGCGGAGAAGGCACCTTCTAAGTGACAGGTAGCAGTAAGCTGTACAATTTTGAAAGACAACTAGCAAGCATGCTCCAGACAGAAGGAAACTCGTGGGCAAGAGTAGGAGGTACTGAGGCAGCGTGCTGTTCAGATCTAGCCAGGGCAAAGGACACGAGAGGGAAGAGGCAGGCTGTGAGGCCAGAGAGGCAGCAGGGGCCAGATCACAAAGGATGATCTGAGCTTGATTCTAAAAGTGGTGGAGAACCATTGAAGGGTTTTCAGCAGGAGAGGAACATGATTAGTTTGACATTTTAGAGAGATCATTCTGGCAGCTATAAAGAAAAATTTAATAATCATATTTTTTTAAATCTTATAATCATACTTTGGTTTTCTTTTTAACAAAAAGTTGACCATATTTTTATTTCACTTCCTATTAAATGATTTTTGGTGGTTTTCCAAAATCACATCCACTCTCAAATGATCTGTACCACTACCATGGTCTGAGCAATGTGCTTCAGGATCTTGGTCAAGAGTTCCCTAACACAACAGAATGTTTGGAATAATTTAACATAGTCCCCATGGTAACCTCAAGAAGTAACTGTTATTTGGATGCATTTGTTCTGGTCTATCTGTTTAAAAATACGGTGTGAATGAATACTCTTCATTCATTAGTTTATGTTCTTTCTTCTGCTTTTGTTGTGTTATTTTTGGTGCTTTTTTAAATGCTGCATTTATTAATGCTTATCATGCATCAGGCTCTATATTATGCACTTTATATTTATATTTTATTGACTTTTGCCAAAACAGCATGGAGTAAACAATATCATTCCCACTTGACAAATGAGCAAACTGAGGCTCAGGAAGACTTAGAAATTTTCTGAGAGGGCTCTTGTGGCTTGCATTGCACAGCTAACAGCAGAGCTGGGGTTCATGCTCAGGTCTGTCTGTTTGAAAGGGCCATGTTGTGAAAATTGTGCTGCATGGGGTCTTTTGGGGAGTGTCCTATCAATTGCAGGACTGCATTACCACTGGAGTCCTTGGCTGCTGTGATGGAAGTGGGAAGAGAGCCAAGGAAAAGGGCCTGTTTTCCACACCGTGGGGCATGGTTTATCAGACTGTGATAACAGTAATTAGGGTCAAATAATGAAGACAAACCCATTGATCTAAAAGCTCAAGCTGAATAAAACACCCTGGGGAATATATTGTCCACTACCTTCTTTTTGATTTCACCAAAAATGACTAACTTATGAAACTGTTCCTTTTAACCCTAATGCTTTTGGTTTTTCAGTGTAGATTCTAGGAGTAATAGCCAGGGTCTGTGTTCAGCTCCAGCAGCTCACTCCTTAATTCAGTCCTGTGTGGGTCAAATGCTGAGTCTGTTAGTTGACTCGGGTCAATTACTCCACAGTGTGAGAAATAGAACAGCCTTCTTTATTGGAATAGGCGTGCCTTAGCCTGCTGGTTTCTCTTGTGAAACATTGGCTTGTGGAAGCCAGGTTTACAGCTGGCCAAGTGAGAAACTGGCATTCACTTTAGGTGCAATGCTCAGCATCTCGATAGTGCTTTCCCACAGACACGGTGTGGGATGCTGCATTCAAAAGGCAGCGAATCACACCCAGATCCCACCAGATGGAACCAAGGCTGCACCATTTAGAGGAGATTGGAGTTACTGCTCCCTTCCCCCCACCCCCACTCCACACTGTGCCATGTTTGTACTTGCGTGAGCCCTGTAGCCTGTTCCAAACTCCCTCCACAGTGCCACACAGAGGTGCCTTCAGAGGAGGCCAACTCTGGGGATGAAGCCCAGGTGGGCCCTGGCAATGGGCTACGGGCATTTGGGCATCTAGAAGAATTTGGGGTACCTGGGATTTAATCTGCATCATCCTAGGTACCTGGAACACAATCTGAATGAGACGTTCCCAGGGATCCATAGACTTTTCTCCCCAGGGGTTGTCCCATAGCCAGAAAGAGCCAATGTAGAGCCCTTCAGAGCTTAGGGCCCAGGCCTGGATATTGGGAGGCACAGCTGTCACCTGCCAGTCATCTGAGAGTCACAAAGACCTTGACCAAGCCCCTACTCTCAATATCTCCATCCCGGCACCTGCCTTCAGTAGGGCCTTAAAAGTCACACTTGGGTCTTTCCAAAAGGAATTAGGGCTTTCAAATTTTAAAGCAATGAAAAACATGTATATATGTATGAATATATATGGGGGTTAATTAATAGTAAGCTTTAAATTGTCCACAATCCCCAGGGGCCACCTATGGGATTTTTGTTTCCCATGACCCTCACTAACTGCCTGAAAGTCTTTGGGGATGCAAAGTCCTCATCAAACCAGGTCTTAGGGGGGGTGGGACCCACATGTCTTCATTCACATTGTGGATTAAACATCTTGAAGTTATCTTCAATCCCCTGTCCAGTGGGAAGAGGAGAAGCCTGGCTTTAGACACCCAGGAGGCATCTCAAAAGGTCCTTGACTGGCACCTAGAGAGGAAGGAGTGCAAACATCCCCCTTGAGCCCCCAGATATGAAGGTCATATACACTGATAAACTCCAGGACAGCAAAGCCCAAGCGAGTAATTATCACTTTCTAACCAAAACACCTGCTCTTGCAAAGGGCGCAAACGGCCAGCGCATCGGCTCAGGTATTGGGCCCAGAGCAGAGACTGGAGAAACACTTACCTGTCTTGGCCCATTTCCTATCATTGACTGCCACCAGGTGATAAGCATAAATAAGTTTTCAAGCTGTCTATATTGTACATCTATTTCCAAAAGTGTGTCCCTCCAGGAAACACTCCTCCCATTGCCCAGAAACCCCAGATATGGCCCATCAGACCCATCTCTGAACCTCTCATTCAACTCCAAGTGATTAAATTCATCCTAGGGAATGAAATAAAAATAAAGGTGAAAATGAAACTGCCCTTTACAAATCCACAAAGGGGTGCAAGGTGAGAACTGGAGTAAGGGCCTAAAACTCTGTGAAGGCACAGGCCTAGCTAAAAATAATGATAGTAATCAGCCACTGTCCCCTGTTTGCTTCTCTATAATTGCTACTCTGGAGTCACATAGCTGGTGGTCATAAAGAATCTTAACTTTCTCTGTAGATAACATCACCTTTTAGAAACCTAACAGTAGTTTCTGAGATATCTTCCGGGTCCCGCATTCCAGTGGACTGGGTGACCCCCCCAGACCAGTAGCCCACACCAAGGAACTGACTCAACCAGAATTGTGACCCCAACCCAGGAACTGACTCAACACAAGAAGACGGTTTCTACACCTCTATAATTTTGTCCTGAACCTAACCGATTAGCGAACCCAATTGCCTAATCCTTTGCCTGCCAAACTATCATTAAAAACCCTATTCCCAAATTCTCAGGGAGGTGGATTTGAGAAATTCTTTCCATCACCTGCTTAGTGCTCTGTGGAATTAAACCCTTTCTCCACTGCAACCCTGACTGCCTCAGTGTACTGGCTCTTTTCTGTGCAGCGGGCAATGCAACCCACTTGGGCAGCAACAAAAATGCCATTTAAAAAATCAGACATCAACTAACAAACAGCAGACATTTGTCAGTGGGGGATGGTGGGTGGGAATCCTCCCTGGATTGCTGAGGAATGAGACTAGCCAAAGGAAAAGATCTGTCTCGTGTAGGTCTGTGTGATTAGCAGCAGCCCCTGAGCTTGGCAGAGATGAGAGAGAAGCTGCTTCCGGCTCTTTGAAAAGGAGGGAAATGGCTCCTTAATTTAGCAAATGCACTGGGCTCAACTGGATGGACCTGCCTCTGGGAAATTTTTCTTATCACCAGCAAGTGCCTATACTTACGTGCTT
Organism: Cheirogaleus medius; assembly: GCA_008086735.1. Classification (NCBI taxonomy): domain Eukaryota; kingdom Metazoa; phylum Chordata; class Mammalia; order Primates; family Cheirogaleidae; genus Cheirogaleus; species Cheirogaleus medius. Next base: position 23,312,088 of record VBSM01001562.1, on the reverse strand, counting down.
TAACCGAAAGCCAAATCGTGTTGGCTTCCCAAACCTCTGTGATCCAATCCCTGGCCCCTCTCTGACCTCCTGTTAATTTTCCTCTTACTCACTCTGTTCCACTGGCCTCCTTGCTTTTCCTTGAACAAGCTGGGCACATCCTTGCCACAAGGCCTCTGCACTTGCACCCTGCACCCTCTCCCCGACTCCCACATGGCCGGCTCCCTCAGAACTTCAGGTCTTTATTCACACTATCTAGTACCACCTTCCCAGACAGTCCTATGGACATGAGCAACGACCCTTCCTCGCACCCCAGTCTCCCTTCACTGCCTCGTTTCTCTCCACGGCACTCAGCATCATTTGACACACTATCTTTTACTTACTTAGCTTTTCTGCCTCTCTAGATTGTAAGCTCCACATTGGCAGAGATTTTTATCTCTTTTGTTAATTGGTATATCCCTACCTAGCTCCTAGGATATTCCAAAACATAGTTGATAATATTTGTGGGCTGAGAAATCTTTAAAGGCATGTGTTTCCCAACACTGGTGCCCAACCCTGCCTCAGATTCAGATAATGAAGCCACCATCTCCAGCTTCAGTCCTACCAAGCCACAAACTGGAAGGTTGTCAAGCCCATCCCCTTCCTTCTGGTTACTAGATTCTGGAACAAGTCTGCCCAGTGTTCCCCAAGCCATCACAGTGTGGGTAACAGAGTGCCAGGTACTCACACAAGCAGAGGGAAGCAGCCTCCCTCGTGTTTGGGTCCAGTTTGCTTGTATGTGGGCCTCGCATGCCCTTTGCTCCCCCTTTTATCTTGACCTCTGGTGTGTGGCTCCCTCCATGCCCAGGAGGGACTCAGGGCTGAACACTTCTGTGAGTCTGGTCCTTTTCTCCCTGTGCAGGGCTCTTTCTTTCCAGATCTTGTGCATTGTCCCACAGATCAGGATCTCCCCTTCCACCATCCCAGTCAAGCCACAGTTATCTCCTCCACATCTCGCCCACCTCCAATCCACCCTCCACGCAACCAGAGTCACGTTCCACATGCAGTGGGGATATGTTTATGTAAGTTCGAGAATAGGTAACACTGCACACTATAGCAAGGGAATAAATGCCACAAAAGTCACCTCTGCGGGGGGCGGGGTGAGGAGGGACACAGAAGGGGCTCCCAAGGTCACAATGATTGGAAAATTAACCAGGTGGTGTCAGCCTCTTGCCTAAAACCCTTCAGTGGTTTCCCATGGGCTCTAATAAAGTCCTTTATCAGCCTGCGAGGCCTCGGTGACCTGGCCTCTGCCCAGCTCTCCTGCCTCATCTCTAGTGTCCCCTTCTCACTGTCATGCCTGTACACCACTTCAAGGCAACACTCCTTCCACCCGTTGCTCTTCCTCTAGCCTTTGGCCTGGCTGGTTCCTTTCATTTTCTGGGTCTCAGCTTAAATATCAACTCCTCAGAGAGGCTGTTCCTAACCAACTTTCCTGCCACCTCCCGGCACTCCTCCCACACCCTCTCGTCGTCTCTTGCAGCATTTTGCTACTCGACTTTGTGGAAGGTATATCAATGTGTGTGTTTGCTTGGTTAGAGTCTGCACGGTGCTTGGTACAAATTAAATTCTCAATAGATATGTCTTGATTCAATGAGTGATTCATTCATCAGTACACTGCACCTCAAACTGCACTGATGCTATTCCCTGACTTTCTCAAAACTAATCTGATCTCCATGGCCACCCACCTTGGCCCACACAGATGGGAAATTGCCCTTTTTAGTCTTATTTTCATCCATGGTGATGATCACCCCATGGCGCAAGTCAGTTTGACAGTGGCCCAAACTAGGCCTGGTCTCTCCTTACTCCTTTAACTCCACAGGGAGCTCCCAGGAAAGCCATGCTACTTCAAACATACAGTGCTCCATGGTGTTTCTGCATTACCAATGCAAATAAGCCATGTCTCTCTCTCTCTCTCTAATTGTAATGTTAGCCCCTTTGGTTATGCAAAAACCATGGAGGAAGAAGTATAAAAAACAAGTACATATAAATATTTAGTAATGTGCTACTCAGAAGTATGGTCTTAAATGAAATCAAACTACTAATAGTTTCAGATATATAAATTATAGATTCAAAAAACCATTGGCACATATTATAGTTGTTTTTGAAATAGCAATAACCAATCCAAGTTGCTCAATTAGTCCAAAAGAATGTTATGTTCTCCTCTGTTCTTATTAACAAACAAGAAAAGCAAGTAAGCAAGGAGTTCATTAGAAAAGCATTTGTGAAACATTAATACATTTAATAACCTACATGATTAAGAAAAACAGCCTCACTTTAAAACAGAATGAGAGCAGTAATGCAATCGTGGGAATGGAACACTTATTTTGAAACAGTTATAAATTATAGTCCAATATGCATATGTATAGAGTCATATTGAATCACACTAAGGATTAATCATAAAAGCCTTTTAAATTTGTGTTAATAGCTGAGGTCCTTTATAAGAGACAACTAAAAACTTAGAAAAATCAGAAGAATCATTACCATATGCAACTTTTTTCAAAAGAAATAGGCTATTTCTTTCACTTTAAGGACATTGAAGTGATTGAAATTAGTAACTAAGCATTTCCTGAAAGTTACATAGCAGAAATAAGGAGATTATTATCCTTTACTTATGATAAGTTTCTTCTATAGATATCAAAATGTACTTACTCAAAGCAATAATATTTAATGATCATATACTATGTATGTTAAATATAAGCAATATTTAATAAGTATATGCTATAACCTCACTTATTTGAAGATCCTATCTACCAAACATGACTATGTGAAACACAAAAGAGAATCAGGAAGTTAGCAAAAATCAAATAAACCACAAAATTCATACACTGGAGCTCATAGATTGGACTAATTCGCTCTGATTTGATGTACAATTCTAACACAACTTGCTATTTGATTTCCCAACTCATTGTGATACCCATTAGTGTCCATCACCAACTATTTCTGGCTCTCTCCCTTCTAGGCCTGTGGTAGTATTGAACTTCTTCACTTCCTTGAAATCAGAGCTCTGTACCTTGCTTTGGCTGGTGAAATGTAATTTAAAAATGCAGATATTTCTCACCTCTTACTGATGAGGAAACTGAGACTTAGGTTAAGTACTTAGGCCAACATTGCAGGGCCAGCAAAGCCAGAATTGTGAGCTCAGCAGTCTGACGCCAAAGCCTCTATGCTCAAAGGTCAAGCTATACTGCCTCCCAATGTTGGCATATGAAGCAGTGACAGATTAAGAAAATAAAATTTTACTAAATGAAAAGAAATGGCCTGTCTTAAGAATTGCTGTAGGTAATCCATAAAGCGATTCATCCAGATCAACAAAATCAAGTACTACTACTGACCCCTGTAGAGAAGGAGACAAGACAGCAAGGTCATACTAGTATATAAGCCAATGGCAATTCAACAGCCTTATTGTTGAAATGGAGAACGTTTTAGTTGTCTGGATGGATCAAATCAGCCACAACATTCCCATAAACCAAAGTCTGATTGAGAGTAAGGCCCTAACTCTCTTCAGTCCTATGAAGGCTGAGAGAGGTGAGGGAGCTGCAGAAGTTTGAAGCCAGCAGAGGCTGGTTCATGAGGCTTAAGGAAAGAAGTCATCTCTGTAGCATAAGAGTGCAAGGTGAAGCAGCAAGTGCTGATGTAGAAGCTGCAACAAGTCACTCAGAAGATCTAGATCTAGATCATTGATGAAAGTGGCTGCACTAAAGAATAGATTTTCAATGTAGATGACACAGCCTTCTGTTGAAAGAAGATGCCACCTAGGACTTTCATAGCTTAAGAAAAGTCAATGCCTAGCTTCAAAACTTCCAAGGACAGGATGACTCTTATGAAGGGCTAATGCAGCTGGTGACTTTAAGTTGAAACCAATGCTCATTTACCATTCTGAAAACCTTAAGCTCTTAGGAACTATGCTAAATGTACTCTGCCTGTGCTCTATAAATGAAACAACAAAGCCTGGATGACAGCACATCTGTTAACAACATAGTTTATTGAATATTTTAAGCCCACTGTTGAGACCTTCTGCTCAGAAAAAGATTCCTTTCAAAATATTACTGCTCATTGATGATGCACTTGGTCACCTAAAAGTTCTGATGGAGATGTACAAGGAGATTAATATTGTTTTCATACCTGCTAACACAACATCCATTCTGTAGCCCATAGGTCAAGGAGTAATTTTAGCTTTCATGTCTTATTATTAACTGAAATAATAATTGTCAGAAAATGAGAGTCACACTCAATTGAGGTTTATTAAGCCAAGATTTTGAGGATGCACCCAGGAAAAACATGAACTGCAGATAAGCCTGTGGTTGGTTTTCCAAAGGGGAATTTGGAACAACCTTCAGCATTTTAAAGGCATAAGGAAAGAAAGAAAAAGTTGAGGTGGGATGATCAGGCAAAGTGGTTACATTCTTATGAGGCCCAGGAAATCTACATTTTAAAAAAATAAGAATGTTAGAAGGAAAAAGGGGAGTGAAAGAAGCATCAATTATCTAGATTTCCCTGGGTAGGTAGAAGAATGTCTGATTTGTCTTGTCTCCAGTTCTGTTACCTATAAAGATAAACTTGTAATTCATTATTAGTTTGGAATAGGATAGGCTTTGATTTTAGGTGCTAGCCATAGGTACAATTTGCATGTCCTGGCTTATGGGAGGTTAGCAAGGAATTTCCTTAAAGAATGATCTGTGGGGCCAGTTTTTCATAGGTACCTGAGGCTTTTTTCTTTTGCATAAAGAGTTAGGGGGATGGCCTTGAGACTTTGATTTTCTTTTTACATTATTTAAGAAATACATTTTATGAAACAATAGCTGCCATACATAGTGATTCCTCTGATGGATCTGGGCAATGTTAATTGAAAACTTTCTGGAAAGGATTCACCATTCTAGATGCCATTAAGAACATTTGTGATTCATGGGAGGAGGTCAAAATGTCAGCATTAACATAAGTTTAGAAGAAATTTATTCTGACCCTGATGGTGACTTTGAAGAGTTAAAAACTTCAATAGAGGAAGTCACTGAAGATGTGGTAGAAATAGTAAGAGAACTAGAATTTGAAGTGGAGCCTGAAGATGTGACTGAATTGCTGCAATCTCATGATAAAACTTTAATGGATGTGGAGTTGCTTCTTATGGATGAGCAAAAAAGTGGTTTCTTGAGATGGAATCTACTCCTGGTGAAGATGGTGTGGACATTGTTTAAATGACAACAAAGGATATAGAATAGTACACCAGCTTAGTTGATAAAGCAGTGACAGGATTTGAGACGATTGATTCCAAGTTTGAGAGAAGTTCTACTGTGGATAAGATGCTATCAAACAGCATTGCATGCTACAGAGAAATCTTTTGTGAAAGGAAGAGTTGAGTCAATCGATGGGGAACACTTCATGTTGTCTTGTTTTATGAAATTGCCACAGCCATGCCAACTTTCAGCAACCACCACCCTGATCAGTCAGCAACCATCAACATCAAGGCAAGACCCTTCACCACCAAAAAGATTACAACTTGCTAAAGGCTCAAATGAGAGTTAGTATTTTTTAGCAATAAATTATTTTTAAATTAAGGTATGTACTTGTATTTAGATACAATGCTATTGCACACCCAATAGACTACAGTATAGTGTAAACATAACTTTTATATGTGCTGGGAAACCAAATAAAATTGTAGGACTTGCTTTATTCCCATATTCACCTTATGGAGGTGGTCTGGAACTCAACCCACAATAGCTCTGAGGTATGCCTGTATTAATATTACCCCTGGTTTAGCAGGTGGTTTTATTTTACTTTAAATTCAAAATGTTTGAGTCGTTCTTAGTTTTTTTTAAAACACTTTTAAGACAGATATATTCTGAAATTCATGATAAAAGATCACAGCAAGCATAGTTATCTGAAGTGCCTTTTTGAACATTTCATCCTATTGTACAGAAGATTCTTAAATATTTGGCAATAGAAACTGATGATTTCTCAGTTTCGAGTAATCCGTTCAGTTGCCGTGTCTTTGAATCCTGTCATCATCTTGTTAAGAAATCCTGAAGTATGGTTCTTCACAAAGGTAGATGACACTTCTGTCAGGGTATTCCAAGTAAATTGGCTCTTCATTCCTTGTGGTTTGTCACCTTTCTTGGTTGGAGGACTACCGCTGATAGCAAAGCTCCTTTATTTCTTTGGAGCTCCTCAATATAAATTATTTGAGAATTTACTTCCGAACAGCTTAGCTGAAGTCTGCCATCAGTTTAGTTTTCAAGTGTCATCAAGTGCCACTTTGCCACCAGAACCATAAACATATCGGTAAACATTCATGCAGCCCTTTTCTGCCCGAGACAGCCAGTCTGGGTCCTGAGTGGTGTCTTTGTTCCTCCTCTCTGTTAAGTGGTTCTTTCCATTTGTGTTCCTCTCAGCCAGTTTCCGTAATGGTCCATATCTCATTTCAGGAGCCAGTGGCTGCCCAGAGCCACAATAAATTCCCATTCAAAATGATTGGTGTGAGGGATTGCCTTCAACCACTCAGGGGAAGTTCCTGAGACAGCAAGACAAGCACTTGGCTCTGGTCAGGAACTGCATGTAGGGAAGGGCAAGGCTTGATCCAGTGGTCCTATCTTGTAACTCTGCCCACTGTTTTTCTTTTGAAATGTAGTCTATTGTCTTTTCCTGCTGTGCAAACTCAACACAAAACATGACTTCTTTCCTCTGTCTTTCATGAGTCTAATAATTTCTTTATCTTGCTTTTTTTGTGTTTTGCTAGGAGCAAGTTCAATCCAAAAGGTAATTGAAGTCAGTAGGGTTTTGCAAATAGTGGTTTATTTTAGAAACTGTAAAGATTTCTTAAGTCTGAGCTCACTAACGAAACTGAGTCATTAGTTTTTCCTCTAAAATATTTTCTAATTTAATATCAACACAAAAGATAAATCTATCGGGGATAGAAATTTTCTTGTGAAAGCTTACTGCTCGTCAAGTGTTCTGTGGAATAACTGTTTACTTTTGTATGTAAACTTTATACAAATTTTATTTAGCTGTCAGAAAAATTAACTAGTGTGTATGTTATGGCTAAATTCTCATAACCTAACAATGTTTCTTATAGAGAAAGATAGTATATATAAAAAATTGTGTTTGGCAAATGCCTCTTTTTTCAAAACTATTATAATGCATTCAATTAAAACTTTTTCACTTGATCAAAGCTATTATTATCCAAAAATATATGATGTGCCTGAATACTTGCTATGAAATATATGTCTTAGGAAATTCAAATAGCCCATAAAATTAATATAGTCTGGAATTGTGGAGGAAACTTTAACTTATCCAGAAAGTTTTGACAAAAGTAGTTTTAAAAATATAATTCTTTAATTTGTTAAATTTTATTCTCAACTAGAGAAATTTGCCAGATTTGTAGTCATTACTTATGCTATATAATTATATGTATATATTTTATATATTTATGTGTGTGTGTGTGTGTATATATATATATATAAACAGTAATGGTTCTCTTTTGAAGACTGGCTATGCTAAAAGTAATTAAGAATTACCTTTGTATGGTTCCTTCAGTGGCATCCATAGATTTGTCACAGATCTTAGGTTAATGAGGTTATGTGGCTCTATTAGTTTGCTAGGGCTGCCATAACATCACACAGTTCCACAGACTGGGGGGCTTAAACAACAGATATTTCTTCTCTCACAGTTTTGGAGGCTGGAAATCCAAATCAAGGTGTGAGCAGGGTTGGTTTCTTCTGAGGCCTTGCTCTTTGGCTTGCAGATGGCCACCTTCTGGCTGTATCCTCACATGGTTGCCTCTCGGTCTGTATGTGCCTGTGTCCTAATCTCCTCTTCTTATAAAGACACCGGTCATATTGGTTTAGGGCCCAGCCATATGAACTCATTTTACCTTAATTATCTCCTTAAAGAACTATCTACAAATACAGTTACATTCTGAGACCCTAGGGGTTAGGAACTGAATAAATGAATTTCAGGGAGAAGGGTACAAAATTGAATTATGTTGGGGGGGTATAAAATTCAGCTCATAAAAGTAGCATTACTGAAAATATTCCAGACTTAAGACATTTGATAAGCTTGCAGGTGAAATATTATGATTCTGTGTATCAAACCTCAAACACTGAGGCTAGTTGCTCTGAGGCTAGAGCAACTGGGCACCACCACCTTCCTGAGTGCATCCCAGGAAACCCTTTAGGACCAAACAGCAGGAACATTGGAGAAAATTGGAGTATTCTTAAGCAAGGCTTAATGGTTTTCTTGTATTAAGGAACCTGCTCCTCTGGTTTGTTGGTTTTTCTAGAGATTCCTAGAGGGGACAATGCTACCACCCTCCCAGACTGTGGTTTACCAAAAGCTTCCATTCCTGCAGAATAATCTCCCTGCTCATCTACAGGAGAATATACTCTTTTGGGAGAAGGTGGTTAAAAGATTCTTTAGGCCACTCCTCTACCCCCTTTACTGTTCTGAATTCTACAAAAGGAAACTGGGACTCTCTGAACAAGAAGATTCAAAAGGTAAAACCAAAAGCTTCCTTATCATTAACTTTGTCAAATAAGATAGAATAAATATTTAATAAATTCCTATGGGCCTTAATAGATTAGCCAGTAAAGAGGCTTACAATCTCAGAATGAAATCCAAAACGGCTTTGACTCCAAGTTGTGACCCAGGAAATTTAAAAATCATAAGAAAATAACCAAGGCATTTATTTCATTAAAGTCTTAAACTATTCATAAATTTAATTTCAGATGTATCATAGACCTAAACATAAAAGATAAAACTATAAAGTTTCTAGAAGATAGCATAAGTTATATATCCACCACTTGGGGACAGGAAAAAATTTCTTAGAAAGGATATGTGAAACAATAACAATAAAAATCATTGACAAATTATACTTCATCAAAATCTAAAACTTTGTTCATTAAAAGATACAAGTCATAGACTGGGAGGTAATATTTATAAAACGTACATAGACAGGACTTCAATCCAATATATACTAATACAAAGAACTTCTACAGCTCAAAAACAAACAAAACAGAAGAAACTACTGTAATTTTAATTGAGCAAAAAGTCTTAATCTGTAATAATTGTCTGCTTCACTGATTCAAGCAGTTTCAATTTAGTGGAGTTAATAGCTTTTAAAAAAATAAATAAAGGATGTGGGAAGAGTTGATTTAAACAAGGGGTGAGCGGGCAGGGGATAGTATGTTTTGCATACTAAAAGCCTGGCTAAGCACCACCTGGTGGCAGAGACTTTTGAATTGCAGCTTGAGTTTTTGTGGGATTTTGTTAAAGGTAAAGATAAATTTTGCAGATTGCATCTGCAAAAATAGACTTGTAAACAGTAAGAGATTCTAATAAGATGACAGCCAAATTAAATTTTGCCATAGTAAAACCAAACCGAAAGAACAGAATCTATTCAATATTTTTTGATTGAAAATACTGATTAATATTAGGAGACAATAAGGATAATATGATAACATAATATCCTGCTACATATTTATATAATAGAAATTTAATTGAATATTAATATTAGGTTATTAAGTATGGAATGTCTGATTTTCTTAAGTACTAAGTTTGACAATTGATATCTCTGACATTTCACTTAGACACTTATTGTTTTTTGTTTTTGTTTTTTATTGTGAAGGTACACCCTCATTCTTTCAAATGCATATTTTGGCTTGTGATTATCTCTCAAAAAAAATTTTAGAACAATTTTTGTAAAAACATGAATAAGTCAAAAATTCATGCTATTTTTGAATATGATTCCCATCATGGAACCAATGCAGCACAGTACAGACAGCTCGTAATATCAATGAAGTGTTTGGGAAGGATGTGGCTAGTAAACACACAGTACATCAATGGTTTGAGAAGTTCTATTCTGGTGATTTTAATCTTGAAAATGAGCCACAGCAGGTGACCTGAGACCAAGGTGGATAATGATGAATTGAAAGTTTTAGTGGAAACAAATCCATCTCAACTTATACATGAATTAGCAGCAAAATTTGATGTTACTATTCCAACAATATTGGACCATTTGAAACAAATGGGCAAGGTAAAGAAGGTGGATAGATGGGTAACACATGAATTAAGTGTGCATCAGAAGAGAAATCTTCTGGAAGCTTGACTTTCTTTGCTGTCACGACATGAAGGTGAACCATTTTACATTGTATTGTTGTATGTGATGAAAAATGGATTCTTTTTGGGAATCGCAAATGTTCGGTACAATGGTTGGATAAAGATGAAGTGCCAAAACACAGTACAAAACCAAATATTCATCACAAAAAGCTAATGGTGTCTGTTTGGTAGTCCAGTGCTGGCATTATCCACGATAGCTTATGAAACCTGGTCAGTTGATTACAGTGGATGTCTACTACAACCCATTGGACGAAATGATGAGGATGCTTGTGATTAAGCAGCCGAGATGGGTCAATAAAGACAGGCCAATCCACTTGCAAGACCACATGTCACCAAAAACAACACTGCTCAAACTATAGAAGCTGGACTTGGAAACTCTGTTATACACCATATTCACCAAACCTTGCATCAAATGACTACCACTTTCTCCAGCTTTGGACCACTTCTTGCAAGGAAAAACATTCAATTCTCAACAAGCTGTGGAAAACACCTTTCATGATTTCATTATCACTCGCTCTCTAGACTTCTTCGCTGCTGCCATAAACAAGCTACTGTTAAGATGGCAAAATTGTCGATAGTTCAGGCACAAACTTTGATTAATTGGACTGCTTCTTGTTTGAGATATAATAAATGACATTTTTTATTAGAAATCGGACATTTCATACTTAATGCCCTCATACACTAAATATAAGTTGGTTATTTGTGTGCCAGGTATTTGACATATATTATTGTATTTAGTCTTCCTAAGAACTCTGTGAAGTCCAGGCCCACTCCACAGAATACCTCCATGGTTAACATTTCCCCAGTAGAAAACCTCTCCATTTTTAATAACCAAACCTCATGGAACATACTTATCTCTCAATACAACATTTTTGTGAATCCCCTCCCAAAGGTAAAAAAGGGTTGAGAAAGCTATAGAAAAAAAAGTAAAAATCACTAAGAAAAATTTCAACAATAAAGAAGCTATTACTTAATACAAATAAATTTTTGTTAATGACTATGTTAATTATGATTAGAAAATAACATTTTAAGCAACTCTAACCTAACATTATTTTTTGTTTCATGTATACCTATGAATTTTACTGTGTTATGGTTGAGTTTTAAGAAGTTGTAGATCTTACAATGCATTATAATTTTTTCCAATTATAATAAAAATAATGGAAAATAGGCTCCCTGTTCATGTTTTCAGGTGGAACCTCTGATTTTCAAGAATATTATTACTGATGTTAAGCAGGAGATGCCTGTATAGTATTACTATTATTTCATTTTACTAATGAGGCCCAAAGAGTTTAAGTCACTTGCCCAAACTCCCAGAACTCAGAAATGGAGGTGCCCTGGCAGTGTGGCCATCGAGGCCATGTTGCCACCACCATGAGACGCTGCCTCCATCATTGCCCAGCTTGAATCACACAGATGGTGCGGCCTGGGTCAGTGCTTCTCAAAGTTCTTGGTCAATAAGTTATTAAGTTGGAATGTTACCAGATTAATATGTTACCTAAAAGGTAGTTCTGTGGCTAATTAGATTTGAGAAATGCTGAGTTTAAGAAAATAAAACACATTACTTTACTTTTCAGAGCCAATGTGTGCTGTGATTCTCTAAGGTTGGTAGGTGAAGAAGGATTTAGCACTTCCCAGACCTATTTGTTTGACATTTGTATAGATTAGGAATGTGTTTAGCAGCATAAAACATATAACATATATATATATATCATATGTGTGTATGTGTGTATGCATATGGCCTTATAAGATGCCAATACTGACTTTAAAAATATGTATTTATTTGTACCACAAAACAAGAAGTCTGGGGCAGGGTGGCCCAGGGCTGGGCTCATTTCTCTTTCTCTTTCTGGTCTGCTGTCCATAACAAGGTGGCATTCACATTCAGAAGTGTCACCTCATAGACACCAGATGTTACTGCCTCTCCCGCCTTTACAGCTGTATTCCAGGGAGGAAGGAAAAGGAAAGAGGCAACTCCAACACTCCCACTTAAAATTCAGCGACCAGGGCAGTGTCACTAAATTGGGTTTTTTACTTTTGGGTTTCTTACCTTTAAGCCAGTAAGTTATGATGTGGTGATAAACCACAGACCTTGATTTCTTGTTCACTTGACATGTCATCGGCTGCAGGTTGGCTGTAATTCTGCTCAACATGTCTTCATTATTTGGGGGCCCAGGCTGAAGTAACAGCCCGTCTTGGGTCATGTCCTTCCCATGGTGGAGGGAAAAAGAAACATAGAAGAACCACATGATCACTCTTAAAGACACTACTCAAAAGTGGCATTCGTGACCTTCCCCCACATCCCATTGGCCAAAGCAAGTCACATAGTAAGGCAAATGTCAATAGTGCAAGGAAGTATAATCCTCTTACAAAAAGGGTCCCAAATACATAACAATAGAATCTTTCCCACATAATAAAAGCAAGCAAGTGAGAATAGGTGAGGGAATGGAAGTTAAGTTGGAAACCTACAGCATCTGCCACAGGACATACATGCACATACGTGTAGACACACGTGCACGTCACCTTTTTATTTATTTTCAGAGCATTTCACAGGACAAGTATTCACATCCTTTGGGAACTGTGGTCTTGAGCCACATCATGTTCCTTTGAGGAAATAACTGCCTATAGAAAAATCCTGGTATAAAATACCCTTTAACTTGTGATCTGTGTAAGAGACTCTGATTAGACATGTTATTTCTTGTCATACATTAAAATCCACTGTTATGTTGAAGTGATATATATGAGCAAAGCTTACTTTTAAGCCAGGAGAATTTCAGAAAATAGTCATGTCTAGTTATTAATGTTCTTTTCTTTTCTTCTGAATTAGGTGCTATCATACCATGCGACATGTTCAAAAGCTGAAGTTGACAAGTTTAAGGTAAGGAGAAGGAAATGGTTCCCTGTCAGTGCATAAAGGTAAACTTCACCTGCACTCCTGACCTTTTATCCCTTGCCTCTGTAGCATTAGTCCTGACTACTGGGAGTTGGGGGAGTAGAACTGGGCAAAGGTGTGTTTGGATCCTTCTGTTTTAGAGGGGAAGAGGGACTGAGTAGCCCCCTCATGATCATTTAAATGATTCAGTATTTCTTTCCATTTGTTAGGTAAGCAGGATATCAGGAAAAAAAGTCTGTAATATGGTGAGGATCGGGACACCTAGTTTTGGCATTGGTTTTATCTCTAACTTGCTGTTCACTTAAATCTTAGGGTCTATGTCTTCATCTGTAAAAATAAGTGAAGAGATTGAGATAATAATAGCTAGCACTTACCAAGTGTTTCCTGTGTGCCAGACATAATCAAGGCATTTTACCTGTGTTAATTCATTTAATCATCATAATCGTCTGTAGTACATACTATTTTACAGATGAATAAACTGAGGCATGAAGATGTTGAGTAACCAAGCCAATTTCAAATAATTGTAAGGGGTATAGCAATCTGGCCCCAGAATTGGAGTTCTTAACCACCATGCTTCACTGCCACACAGGGTGACCCCCTTGCAGCTCCAACGTCTGATAAGTCTGTGAATGCATCTCAGATATTCCTCTTTACCTTAGTCACCACCATTCCCTTAAATGCAGTTCAAAATTCTTGCTTGTCTCTCTGCACTCCTACCACACAGTTTTTAGCAACAGTCAACGCATAGGCATATAGGGAAACTGATTTTCTTCTCTTTTGAAAGATTTGGTGTCTTCCATTTTAAATTTATATGGAAGTTCAGAGAATTATCAGGAAAAGCTACAGCAATGGTAAGAAGGATCATGTTGTGTTTTACAATATCAGTATGTAGTATTACTTGGTGATGGCTACTTTTCTAAGAGTTCCATTTGCATGGAGGTGGCACAGAGGCCTTTGAGCCCGATGACTGAATCAGATCATTAGAAGAACTGAGTCATGTGAACAATGATAGGGAAAAAAGGAAGACCCAAACACAGAGAGTAGGGATAGGAGAATTCCTCTCACAAGGTCAAGGAACAGCACATCTACACAGGCATATGAGCTGCTTGGGCATCATCCAGGGATGTGGTTTATTATTGGCTTAGAGAAATGCTTAGGGGAAACACCTGCAATGATAACCCAGATCAAAGGGCAAGATATGGTGCCAGTCAGAGGTGACAACTGACAACAGAGAAAGGAGACAGCAACCAAAAGCACAGCAGTCAGGGCCCATTTGTTGTAGAGACGAACATCCTGCATACTGACTAGAATGTGAGCTCCACTGGGGCGGGGCTTTTTGTGTCTTTTGTTCACTGCTGTATGTCAACTGCCTTTTATAGTTCTTGGAACATAGTAACACTAAATAAATACTTGTTGAATGGATGAATGAAGGCATGAATGGCTAAATAAGTCCAAGGAGCATCAGTATTCTAGAACTCAAAACAATTAGTCATTAAGAAACTGTAATTATAACTGTTACTATAATTATCTTATATATTTTTTATAAATTTTATTTAATATATACATTTTATAAACATTTCTCCATCAAAAATATTTAAAGCCTTTTAACTTTAATAAAGTTCAGTTACCTAGAACTCCTATTCATGGAAATACCCAGTTCCTGCTGAATTGCTAATATAATATCTATATTATTATATTTTTGCTTTTGTTATAACTGTCATCATTATAAAAAGAGGTTAGGGGTAGGCAAGGAGAAAAACAGCAAGGCTCACAATGGACTAAATATGACTGCAAGAGCTACTTCGTGGGACCTTTCCAGAGTTATAGCAGGCCAACCTTTCTAAAAGTTACTGACCTTTGTTAAGGCTTAATTATTTGCTTAGAGTAAGGAAAACCCCATTGTTCTTGAATTTGTCATGTTTTTCTATTGTTAGCTTACAAACATACTAAAATATGGAGTATTTAAATTTGAGAACAAAGGGTTATTTCATCTTAAAATTGTCAAGATTATTAACTTAACTGATTTATTCCAGATTTTATCCTGAAAGATAGTAGCTAGTATCCTATTACAATGTAATTGAGATATAGTAGATAATTATAACCAAGTGGCTTTTTTTTCTTGATATATAAAGTAAATAAAACATTATCATAATTGGTAGCTGATGTCTGTTATAACTGCAGCAATAACATTAAAATGTAGTGTGCTTAAAATAATCCTGCACACAGACTGCAAAAAGCATTTATCGAAATTCCAGGCTGAAATATGTGCAATGGCAGTTCCCTAACATTGTAGCTAAATAATATTAAATAAATGCTTTGTTTTGACCAATATATATGACAAACTATGTTTACATTAAAATATATTGTAACCATTGCTACCTGCAGTGTTTATTTAACAGAGATAGTAAAAAAAAATTTTTAAATGTGTGCAGTGATTTGAAATCTAGAATCAGAGTTATCCATGAGATTTCATGAGTTATAGGATGGCTGAATCCCAGTGTATTGGATTATATCCAGCTGGGACCAGGCTAGTAATCTGTTATTCAGAGATTAAGCCAGAGTTTGGGAAAACACTGATTTCATCATTTAGTGCTAAAAAGATCTAGAGGTCAAATGATACATATATGCATACGGCAGACTTTAGTTGAAAGCCACACTGCACCACATCTGAGATGCAGAAATGTCTGGGAGACCAGTGAGATGTGGTTATTTACATGAGAGATTAAGAGGCCTCCTGAGTCAAGAATTCTTCCTAATGGGAGTTAAGGCCACAGGCTTCTGTACCTAGATAATTCTAAGTTCAGCATGGGGTTTGTACCTCAGCCTCCCATGGATTCATGTTCTCAGCTGAGAACATGGCTGAACACAAAAAGCATGGACTTTAGTATGGTTTCAGTGCATTAAATACCCCCAATAGCACAAGGCTCCAGAGTGTCAACAGTACACAACAGGAAGCAGGAGCCCAATGGAAGGAAGCATCACTACAGACCAAAGGCAAGGAACCCTCCTACCGGCGTGCCTGGCAGAGGCTGGAGGAATCAATAGAGGTTGAGTGGTCCCATTTTAAGGACAGGTAAGGTATACCCTGAGGACTCCCAGAGATAAGTAGGAGAGATTGAGATCCTATACTATTGTTCGAGTGTGGTATGTACTATTCATTACTCTTAATTTGCTACCATTTGTACTAGTAGGTAGTTGGCCCTGAAGGAAGACAGATTTCATGCAAGATAAACCTGTAGTGAATCATTAAAAATCATTAATGTTAGGCTGACACCACCTTACCCTGTCTCACATCTTGTCTTCCTATCTCACACCCCTTCATGTTTTGGAATGTTTCCCGCTATTCTAGGATGCTAGGGTTGTGGGGGAGGTGGTCTTGTTTTGGTTTGGTTTTGTTATGATAACCGTATTTCCTCTGTTGGGAAAAATCTCCTAGAGGGGTGTGTAGTGGTGGTTGAGTGAAGGAGAATACAGTGTGAAAACCTTTCTAGAAGTGTCCCTGGACTGTCCAGCCAGGATAAGTAGATAAAACAACATATAATTGCTCATCCAACAATGTCAAAATTTGGGCTTATTTTTCCTGGTTCTGATATAATATGTATACCTTGGGAAACAGTCCATTTTGTAGGGCTGCCTATACACAAAAAAGATGACAGAACTTCTTGGAACTAATGAATTAATTGTTTTTAAAAGTCTGATTCAGTTTAAAATATTAATAAATTATCCCTTATGGATCAATTGCCCTGTGCATCTAATGAGGAAACCAGGATCTAAAAAAAAATGGTTTTTAATCCTCATTAACATATACTGATCTTCCATGAACTTGAAATAAGAAAGTTACATATAGAAAATTTGTGTAGATTTTAATGCCTGTTTATATTTCTTCAGCTCTGTGCTAATAGGAATAATGTGTAAAGACCATATTGATAATTACATCTCCTTGAAGATGGTTTGTTTAAAGGCTTTTAATAACCTGAAGATGCCAGCTGTGATAACATAAGAAAATGAGTTTAGTACACCAATTATATGCTCTTGTAATTTTATGTACTTTCCTTAGATTCCAATGCGGTGGACAGACCAAACAATTATCACTATATATTGCCAGTTTACCAATTAAAATCAACTCATGGACGTTCTCATGTTATATTGCCACCTTCTATCATCCCTTCTTTCAATTCAGAACTGCATGGGTTATGGCTGCAATCAGAGATGAACTCGTTTACAGCACCATAACTGCCTCAGTAATTAAATGCCAATAACTCACGTTGGGTATCCAGGTTTAGACTACCTCTTACATATTTCAAGTTTTCAATGTTCATGCCTAGGCCACAAATTAATGTCCTGGTAAAGTAAATAAAATAAAGTACCAAGAATAGGCATTCCTTGTAGCATTTACATACCGAAATAAGAATGACTGCATCAAAAATAGGGTCTTATGGCCTGCTCTGCAGACTGAGCAATGGGATGTGATTTACTGGGCTTTAAAAATAATAATAGTAATTCAGACTTGAGAAGACACTTGGATCCATGAAATAGTCTAATGTGTATAATAAGAAGCTTCAGCCCTCAGGACCGCCCTTACAGTTATGCCAGTAGACGTGTCTGCCATATGTCCCGCACAAGGGCCCTGGAACAGGCGTGCAGAAGTGGAGGCTGCCTTCTTCCCTTGGTTGTCCAAGTGCATGGAATGTCTTTATGCAATTGATCCTGGGGTGGGGGCGGGCTCCTTTTTCAAGTGGCACAAGGGCACCACCTATGCTAGCTGCTGCCCTGCCCAGTCTATTTCCAAAGCCATGGAAAAGCCCAATCCTTGCGGCAGCCTCTTGCAGAGGAAGAATGCACTATGTAGAGAGGGGATAACACCAAGGTGATTACTCAAACTCAGGTGACACAGAGAACCCCAAGGAGAGGGCGAAGTGGAGCCTGGCCCTGTGGAGGGCTGCCCAGGGTGGAGGCGGGAGAGCTCAGGTCCCACCCCATCAGTAGGAGGTGCCTTCCTGCTCCTTTCTCTCTGGCAGGTGCCCCCGCAGAGGCACCCCCACAGCCCTGGGGATAGCCTAGGGCCTCGGGGTGCCAGAGACGGGACAAGAGCTTCCTCTTGTTTCTCTGCAGTCTCAGTTCTCATGGCCTTCCCGAAACGCTACCCTCAGAAATCTCAGCATCTGCCTTCCAACTCAGCTCAGCTGATTTCTAAGGTGGTTTAGAAGGTGAGCTTGCAGCAGTGTGAAAGGAATGTGGGTATCACATTATACCTCGCCTATTCTGTCTCCTCCGTTGTCCCCGCCTCTTGAATTTAGGAAGTTGTTTTGACTTCAAATAGTACTTATGCCAAGTTTAATATCCAAGTTTTTTTTTTTTTAATCGTCAGGGAAAGTTATTGAACCTTCACCAGGAAATTGGCTGCAGAGGAAACAGCTGCCTCAGCTCTCTAAAGGGCAGCCTCTGCTGCAAGGCAGCCGCAGGGCCGGCGGCCACGCGGCTCGGGACACGGCCGTAAATATGTGGAGTGCTTTGTGCTCAAATGTCCAGCTCTCTTTATGAATTGTGTCTTAATCAAATGCCACATCAGAAAAAGGATGGTTGTACTTTGTCACTCCTGAGTGTTGAGGATACTGGGGAGGCGGTGGCCGCGGGGGAGGGAGGGGACAGGTCTGAGAGTGCAGACTGGCCTTTCCTACTGCTGAGCTAAGCGGCTACGGATTGAGGACCCTTCAAGGACCCGCCTGACCAAAATACATCCTGTGGTGATCCTGCCCTTCCCTCCGATCGACTTATACAGCCACTATTTATCACTTCTTTCCATTTGAACACAAAGAGGGACACTGTCTCTAGGAGGCCACTGAGAGCGTCTACTTTCCCTGGGGGGAAGAATGGGCCTGGAAGGCTTTCTCTCCACACACATTACCATTACGATGCAGGGAGTCTGACCCTGAGGCAGTGAAACAAAGAGCAGAGCACAGGGGACAAGTCCTGAAGGTCCAGCGGAGAGCAGTGGTGTGGCCCAGTGAGAGCCCTGACCCCTGAACTGTGAAGGGAACTGTAGAAGTTAAAGGTGGCAGAAACTTCCAGAACACTAGGGCATCCAGAACCATATCACTCTCCCTTCTTTCTGGTCTTCCTCTGATTAGAGCCATTGGTAACTATAGATGTAGAACCACTTGTAGCACTTGTAGGCCCTCGCCTCAATGTTCTGGGCTTGGCTTAGCCATCATAATGGCTGAGGCCCCCTCAGCGGTTTGTTCCCCACACGCAGAAGCTACTACCTCCTGACAGGCCTCCCTCGCCCTCGCTCTCCGATGCACACTTTGGCTATAGTTGTACAGTTGTCGTTGAGCCCTCCCCGCTCCTCACCCCGCATACTGTACCGTCCATTCTGCCTTCAGAAGACCCCTCACCCCTGTCCATCCCCACAGCCCTCACCAGCTCAGGTGCTGGTTCTCTCCCACGCATGCAGCGGCGCACTGCCCTCCACGCTGGGCTCCCCTCCTCCTCCTCTTGACCCTCTCCCACACCAGGCCTGTATACAGCTGCCAGATGAACAGCAGAACTCCTCCGCAGGTGCCGGGTCCCTCTTCACAAAGCTTAGCATCTTCCAAGGGCCTCTAGGTTCTGTCAATTCTAATTCTTTAACTGGACATTAAAAGTACTCAGAACTCTAACCTCCAATTCACTTTTCCAGTCTGTTTCCTGCTCACTCCCTGCCCTTTCCTAACTTTGTCCCCACCTTTCTCTACATATTTAAAGTCCTAACAATGTGTCTGTCCATGCTGGGTTGCTCCTCTCTCCCTGAAGTCCTTCTAGCTGTCCCTTAGGCAAAAGTGATCTTCTCATTTTCCATTCTTTTCACCATACTTACCACTTTCTACATTGCAGTATCAGTCTTGGTGCCCCTCTTAACCACAGTGTTAAACTAGAAACATTTTTAGGAGAGAATCCTTGACTTACTCATTTTTATAACCCTTCTATCACCTAAAGCCATGTTTTTCACCTGGGTGCTAGAGAAATTTCTTCCTTGTGACCAGATTCATTGAAATAGTTGCCATTTTTATGGCAGAGGAAATTATAATGTGTGAGTAGAATTTTGAAGCAGGGATCTGTGACAATGGGATTGTCTGAAAAGTTTTTCTCAATTCTTGCTTTATGTTGTTTAAAACCCTTTGGCTTGGTTCTTGGTTGTTAGTTTCCTGGTTTTTCTATGCAGCCTAAACTGTATGAAAACACAGAGATTCATTTTCTTTGTTTAGGATAAGTGCTGGCCCTATTCTCTTTGGAGTGCTCTGTAATGACAATGTCTCTCTTCCCTGCTGTGGCCAAAAGCCATTTGCCTTTAGTTCTTAGTGGATTCAGCAATTTCTTTACTATTAAATAAGATTCTTCATTCCAGTATCCCTCTACCACCACCCCGCTGACTACATTTTTTAGAACTTATCATTTTTTTGACCCTCAAGATGCCTTTCTAATACTTTTTCATTTGTATTTTATTTACTATTTTGTATAGTCCTGTATCCTGTCTCTCTTGCCTATTTTGGAAATCATGTACTAGTCTGACAGTTCTTCATATTTTTTTCTCAGTTGAAAATGAATCCATCCAAAAGCTTAAAAATGTTTATGAACCATGTTCTATTGGTCCCAAGGCACCATATGAAATAGGAAGTTAGCAGACAATGTCTGACCAAAGGGCTTTCTCCAGTCAGTAGCCAGAGCTGCCCCTTTACACAGTCTTTGTAAGACCACAAACTCGGTGAGATCAGAGCGTGAACAAATGTGTAAATAGACAAAGCAGCCACCAGACCTTTCGGTTCATTTAAAATTTCTAGCCTTCAGGTTTCCTTATCTGCAAAACAAAGCCATTTCCAGCCATAATTTTATGAGTCTATAAAATTTATCTCCAGGAGGGAAGGGGAAAATAAAACACAAAGCAACATAAATGTTGACAAAACATCTTGGGGATTTTATGATTTCTGAATACTCAAAGTTTTGAATGTAAGCTCTGTTTAAGAATCTGGGTATTTGGTAGAAGATGGCTCAGCTTGATTTAATGACATACCATAAGTAATTTCTAAAGCCCCCCAGGACTATATTCTATTTGAGGGGTAATATAATGTAATAATGCTCATGAGGAAGATAAGTGATTACGTTAGGTAAGACAAGACTCTTAATCTCATCAGTGTAGAAACTGTACACTCATGCTACCTATAAATGTTTAAATAATGATGTCTTCTATTATAAGAAATGTGATGTATAAAAACGTTTTCATGTCCGTTATCTCACTTGAGCCTCACAGCGTCATGGTGAGGGCAGGGTTAGCATATCTCCATTTCGCGTATGAGGCAACTAAGAACCAAAGAGCCCATCTGCTTTGGTTTTTCCTCTCCCATGTTTTGTTCTGATCTTGAAGACAATGCTGCTCTTCAAGTGGCTGAGTAGGAAAATGGAAGCAGTGTCATTGAATTTTATCCTTATGTCATTTCTTTTGATTCAGCTATCATTATGGGAACCTTTGTGGCGTTTTGACACTTTTGAGGTCAAATAAGTATGAATGGTGATGATGTCTGAGAAAGACAGAATTTTTGGCTGAACTTAACCTAGACATTTAAAAAGACTGTCCATGGCATTCTCTGGGCAATTAATATATAATGCTGTTTTATTAGAAACTTCTTTTTGCATATGGTTGTGCTATCCATGTGACTTCTTGCCCTGGAGTTTTAGACTGCTTAGAAACCTAAGGAAATTAGAAACAGCAAACCTTATGGAGACATTGCATCATTCTTAGCAAGAGAGTATATGATCCATTATTCTGACTTCTCATCTGTCATCTGTATAGTCTGATTGGCTATCTAGCTGTACAGAAATCTCTCAACATCTGGAAAGCTCAAAGAAAAAAGAGCAGTCCCACTTTATTATCCTGTTCTCTCCAGGCCTGCCAAGTACCTCATAAGAAAGATAACAAGGATATGAGATTGCAAACATCAGTTTAATGATAAAGCACTTGTCAGGAGATAAAGTCTTATGTTTAAGGCATGAGAACTTATGAACTAGAGACTATTTGGGGGAAGATATGAAGTGAAGAATGTGAGACTGGGTTTATATTTGTCTATTTGCTATAGTGATCCTTGATACCAGGAATGTCATGGACTGTCATCTGCACATTTGAAATGTGATGATTTTAACATAAACTCTCAAGGTAAAATTTTAAAGATTTTTCAAAGTTTCTAGCTATTCTGAATTAATTCCTGATACTGTCTCAATTTGTGTGTGAGTGTGTTGGTGTGCATTTGTGTGTGTACAGGTGCTTCAACTTGAAGCGCTACTCACGTGATTTGGAGTTTCAGCTCTGGCTTTAGAGAAGCATCTCCTGGCAATTCATTGTCTCCAAAGAGACAAGCGAATGGAAAATCTGTGAGAAAACAGGGTCTGAGATGAAGCACTTTGGCCACTGGGTGCCATCCTTGCTCCACGTAAGGATTTGCTGAGCCACATTTCTAGGAAAATGGTTTAAATCCAAAAGACAGTAATTTCAACATATAATAATGTTTGTGTGTGCGCATGACCTGGAATACGTTAGTGACGCAGGCAGCTTATTCATTTGCCCAGGAGTGAGGCGGAGGGACTGGGGAATTCTCCCCTTCGGTTCAGCCTTAAGAACAAAGCCTGGGTAAGGCCCTGCTTGCTGTATCCGAGCGCGGCAGTGTGGAGGGGCTGGGAATCCTCCGTGAGGTGGTGCAGTAGGTATTCAGGTATCCGGAGGTCAGCGGGTCAGGTGCCCCATTAATTATATTTATTGCTGTGTGTAATTGCAGCATGTGTACAGCAGCAGGACGTGAACCTAGCTGTTTGTGTGGCTGCACTCCATCCCTTCAAATGCATTCCTCTCATTGCCAGAGCTGGTAGAGACATTAAGCACACCTTGTCTTCCCCTTCCCCAGAACAATGCATGTTGGTGGAATGGCTTTGGGTGATTTTTGCTTCCCTAGAAGCAATTCTTGGAGCTTACAAAGACACTACCTTAGCCAAGCATTAAAACATCCATAGTTAATATCTATGCACAATTTTGCTGTCTTTGGATTTAATGCCCATATAAATAAAGCCAAGGAATTAAATTCTGCATTATGAACAAGAATAACCACAAAGAATATGCTAAGACTGTCATGTAATTAAGGTTAATGTTTCCATCCAGGGCCTCAAACATTTGGCTGGGACTAAAAGGAATTAGGCTGTGCATGAGTAAGAATTTTAATAAAAACTGAAAATCTGTTATAGTCCCACTGTAACAGAAAACTCTAGAATCCTTTCTCTAAGACCTCATTGTAGAAGGGGTCTAAGCTCAAAACAGATTTTCCCTCCTTCCCCTAGGTTGGGGGTCACTGCAGCTGGCCTCAGAGTTGGCCCTGGAAGCTGTCCCTGAGCAGCTGCCACAGGCACGTCTTTAGGCTCACTGTAATCACATCCACACCCATGAAAGGACGAAGTATGAGAAGGGCTGGTGGGAACTTACACTCAGGCTTTTCTCAACCTATCCGAGGATAAAAGGCTTAAATACTATTCTGTTGTTAAGCATCTACAGGTGGATGGACTTTAAAATACATTTCCTGGGCTTACTGTAGGAAAACACGATACCAATTATTATATACTTTCAAATATTGCTATTCACTAAGAGTAATGCTCTTACAGCTGCGGCATTCTTGCTGATCCAAAGTGCTTTCACAGCTCTTCTTTCGCTGAATGTTAGCAGCGCACCTCTGAAGGAGGCCTCAGCAGCCAAATCCCTTGTGTGTATCAGGCAGCCCAGGCAATTTGGAAATCTCGGTTCCTGCCGCTGAGGCCCTTGCCTTGGACTCTCCTCCCCCAGATATGATCAGCCCACTCAGTTTGACCCTCACCTGGTAAATAAACATTTCATGAATATTTACCAGCTGCCAGGTCTGTTTTGGTACCTTACCTGTATTAACTCATTTAATCTTGACAAAAACCCTACTAGTATTTTTTCTTATTTTACAGATGGTAAAATGGAGGCCCAGAGAGAAATGCCTAGTTAATTACAGTGTACAAATCAAGAAATCAAGGCTGGGTTTGCACACTGAATTTGTAACATTCCCTTTTGAAATGACTTGGAACTCTTTGTTTAGATCCTTCTGGCCTTGGCTTGGCCCTCTCTTTATGGTCTGCTGTGAACCCTTGTTCAAGCTTGGCTTAGTTTCCCGATATGAGCTCAGACTTCAGCATACTCTGCTAAGAGTGTTTTTGTTTTTTTCTTTCTGTTTTTAAGGTTACACAGTTTGTAAAATAATCCAGCCCCATTGTTTAGGCAGGTGTGCTTCCTTAGCCTGCGGTATTCTGGAATATCAACCTCAAGGAATAAGTTTGTGGGGTCTAACAACACTTCTTCCCTCCAAAGGGTAAATTTCTAACAATTCTTGTGCTGAATGATCCCATTCCTTTTGCTACTAGGTTCATTTTCCTAATATATGTTATAACCCACCTCCCACCTTTCTGGGGCCAAAAGAGTTCTGTGAAAACCAATCTTTGTGATTCCTGCAGGAACAGGTGGCTGTCCTCACCGCTGGACTTAAGTTTGTCAAACAACCCTATAAAACACTGAAGCTTTTTAGGAAGAACACTTTGTACTCTTCCCCGCAACACCAACAGAAAAGACTTAGAATTCAGAAAAGAAAAAGAGGAGAGTAAGAGGCTTTCTGTGACAACATTACTTCAATGTGAATTAAAAGAGAATTGCCCTCCCTTTAAAACCATGGAAAAATGTATGCTTCTGCCTGAAATATCTTTTAAACCATCAGTGATCTCCTTGAAAATAGCTTTACTCTGATTCTCTGAGGTGTTATGTGTGAGGGTAAAAGCTGATTATTTTGACAACGCCCTGAAAGGCCAAGGGTCCAAGTATTCCAGTGTTAGGAATGTCCCTATCTGCCCTGGGCTGTGATCACGCTTCTCCACGTGAGCTCTTTCTCTCGCTTAGGGGTAAATTCATCTGTGGGAAGTCAGGGTTGAGGGTGCAAGGTCCCGGATGTAAAATCTTCCTCTATGTAGTATACATGGGCCCACAGTCTTCCCAGGAAGAGTTACAAATGGGAGTGTAGTGCGCACCTAAAGGAAAACCTGCCCACTGAATAGGCTCCTGCAGAGCCAACTGCTGTGCTCCGAGCCACCTGACCACTCTCAGGGCTGGCTGCTGTGACTCTGTGCCAAGCACCTGAGCTGCCCCTTAGACCCAATGTGCAGAGCCTCACAGTACAGCACTGAGCCCCCCAGCGTGCTCACTGCAGACTGGCTTTCTTTACAAAGGGTAAATGTGGCCTCTGTCAGAGCCAAGGTTCCACATCTTTCAGCAACACCCTCTAGAAAGGAAGTATGTATTCCCAAGTTCCAGTGTGGAGAATCTCAGGGACATTTTCTGATTGGTCCAACTTGGTTCATGTGTCCATCCCTGAACCGATCAACCACGACGAGGAATGTGTTCATAGAAGAATATGTCAGTTCCCAGGTGGAAACATGTGATCGGAGTGGAAGAAGAACCAGTTCCCCTAGAAGGGAGAGTGGTATCAGGCAGAGAGTAGCATAGCTGTCCTTCGCAGGTGAGGGGTACTTGCACATAACTTCCAGATAGCCCTCTCTATGGCCAGCAGACATCTCCTGGGGCAGAGGTGAGATGTCCACAAGGGCCCCTTCATAACGTGTAGCCCCTGGGCAACCCCCAGGAAGAGATGAAGTAGTTCCCCAAGCGATGTTGGCTAGATCACATTATTGAAAAGAATATTCTATTATCTCCTTAAAGCATTTCTATTTCCACAGTTACATAGAAATCATGGTGACCTCACTGATGGTCACCCTGATTTGGCTCTGAAACTCACCTAAATATTACAAGGCAAATAAAAATAATTTCCAGGGACATGCCAATTAAATTCATCCAGGCACTCCTCATTAATGACTGTCTCATTGGGTCATCTCAGATCAGCATCTTTCTCTTGTGCTTGAACACTGGAGTCTCCGATATATAACAGGAAAAGCCCTCTGCAACTGGATCAACCAATAACCCACAGATTCCTTCTGGGTAGTCATTTCTTCATGAATTAATTAAGATCTACTGGAAAATTAAGCAGATCAAACAGGCCTAACATCCCTATATCCAATGTTTGAAACTCATAGTAAAATAACTCAATTCCTAATCTACTTCCTGGCCTCATTAGAATTCAATTAGTAGAAGGACATTTTTTCCTAGAGGCGCGTTGGCAGATTTGTGTGTGAACAGTTAACCCGGTGTTAGCAAAAGCAGTTACTTGTATCCAAACAGCTCTCTCTGACTGCAGAGATGAAATCCTAAAGCTGTTTAGACAGGACTATGCTTATCCTCCCACCAGGATGCAAATATTTTAAGTGGACAGAGTAAGATAAAATGCAGCCAGTGCAGCCCCTGACACTGACCACATCCTGTGGCTGCCGGATTTTTGGACTTGAAGGTCAAGGGAGGAAGGTCAAGGAAGGGACGCTGGGGACAAGGAGACAAAGAAAATTTTAAAAGTTCTTGACGTTGTTGAAAATTATGTCCTGAATAAAGAAGTTTGGACTTTAAAATGTATAAACGCATATTCTACAAAAGGTATGTAGAAATACCCACATATGTCTTGAACAGGAAGAACTGCTCATCAGACCATAAAAAGCAGGATATTTGAGGGTAAGACAACCTTGAGTTGGTTTTTTTTGTGGTTTTCTTCTGCAGTATTTTCCGCAGTCTACTTCAGATGCCTGAATGTAGGCTCAGGGAGATTTATTTTTCTTCTAACAGGGTATGTTATAGTTGTCACTCAGCCTTGAAATAGTCTTTCTCTCCAGTGGAACATCAGGCCAGTAATATATTTGCGTAGCTATTCCCTCCTGTCACTCTTCTGCCAGCACTAATGCGTCAGCATTGCACAGTATTCACAGCCAGCCAATGGCAGGCCGTGAAGCTGCTGCCTTTATGGGACTTGTTTTCAAATTGTTCGCAGTCACCCAGCAACAGGAAGAGGTATTTCGTTGGCTCTTTCGCTGTCAGCTGGAAAGGAGGAGGATCCAGATGGGCTCAGCTGTGAAGGTCAAAAGGAGGCATGGGGGGTGGGGGTGGGCAGATGTTTTGGACACAGAAACCTCTCAGTGGCAAACGTGGTATTTTATAAGTATCGGATTAAAGCATGATGTTTTCATCCCCCCAAATAAAAATCAAATGTAAAAAATATCAGGGCAGGTAGTTTTAATCTGCGGTGTCATGGGATGCATAAAAGATAGATGTGGGCGCCTGATCTTATCTGCCCCATGAAAGGAAGTGCTGCTGAGTGGTGGGACGTGCATTAGGGCTTTTGGTGTGGAGGCAATTAAGCCTCTGTCTGCTGGAGGTAGGATGCCATGCATAGGGGTATTCTAAAGGCAAAGTAAAACCCCCAACTTACTTTATCAATATCTGATCTTGTGAATTATCTTGCCCTTAAAAAATTTCTTCATTCTGCTTATCTGTTTAGGCTGGTTTTTTTTTTTTTTTGTCCTCCAGAGAAAAGTAAAGGAGAGAGCTAAGGAACAAGTCAAGGTCACCTGGACCTTCAATAACAGGCTGTAGCACTATTCATCTACTCTGAGTCCTTCTCCTTCGTGTGATCCTGTGCAATTCATGGGGGAAAATAAGGTTTTCCTCTTTCTGTTTTTATCCTCTTATTGTTACTATAGCACAGAAAATTAATATTGATGGAGTACATATGTGAAGCAAAGTGATTAGGGAATGCTCTGAAAAGAACATGCTGTAAAACAGACAAGGAAAAAATAAAATCTTAAAGTGACAACACCCAGTCCTTGCTGAGGATCCGGCCTCTTGGCACCTCAGTCTACACAGTGGAAGGGCATCCACTGTCAATAAGGAAAAACAGTTAAACTCCGAATGCTTCCACGCCGGGAACCCGCGCGTATCTTGTCGTTGGTTGGAGACCTGACTGCAATGCAGGGCCGACAGTTTGCCTTGTAGGAGCTCACTCAGTATAAACCCTTCACTGCTGTCCCCAGAGCACCCGCTGTCTGCCAGCTTAGGGCTGCAAGATGGAGGAAGGTGCTCTCTGCTTTTCCACAGAGTTAGATTGGAAATTAACCATAATTAATAGTAATTATAATTAACAATGGGCATCATATTAACTTAGATCTAACACTATTACATGCATGTTAACCCTGTAGACTCAAATTAACAAATTAGTCTGTGAATATCATTTCTGCATACCTCCAATGGGTATAAATAATGATACAGTCAAATTTGCCTTAACTAAACCCTAAACTACTTGAAAACTGCCATATCTCCAGTGCCTGACAGAAATGCCAGACCCCATAGTAGGTACTCAATAAAATATTTGTTGAACCACTACAGCAATAAATTAATAGCTGACTTAATGAATCAATAAATGACACAACACTTGTGAATCTGCCTGAGTTTTGTAGATGCCAAGCCTTGGACAGTTGTGAAACAGGTTGTTCTTCTTTTACGTCTTTGGGTATATGCATCTAATGGAAACTAAACTCAGGAGACCTGAGTTGTAATCTTGCTTATTCACAACTCTGTGAGATAATATTATTGTTACGTCATTTCATGGATGAAGAGACTGAGGCCTAAAGAGGTAAAGTAACTCTCTCAGGGTCACAGAGTATAAGATCTGAACCCAGGTCTAGCCCAAAGCTTGTGTTGTGACTGTTGTAGGAGTCTGTGTTCACACGTATATATTTTATACGACTGAAATATGAACACAGGGAGCAGGACATGCTGCATTCCCCCACAGCATTAACACTTTTTCTGTTTCAAAGCCCTGAATAGAACATTGGTTATGAAATTCAGATACTATTTTGGAGATGATTAGAAATAAACTGAGAGTTAAGATGCAGGTAGGATGAAAACCCTGCAGCTCTCTGAGCTCTGAACAGGTCACTGAGCTCGGGCTGGAGTCCCGTATTCTGTTTCTTGTGGTGGACTCTGCAGAGGGGGAGAACCAGCTCATCCAGATCTGTTTTGGCCATCACCATCACCAGACATGGGTTCAAGTCCCAGGTCTGTCTCACACTTCCCACGTGGCTCTGGGCAATGCCTCAACCCTTTTGAACTTCCCTTTCAGAGTCATAAAAGTGGGATAAGAGGAACCACCCCAAGGGGTTGTGTGAGGATTAAATGGGATGACAATATGGAAATAACCTGTGTTTATCCTGGTACATTGTAGATGCTCAATACATATTAAATGCCTTTTCCCTTTCTCTCTTACCCTTAAATAAAAAAGATGAATGAAGAATCTGATTTGTTTAGCATATTATAAAATGAGTCTAAAAGTCATCCAATTTTTCTTTCTAGTCTTGCTTAATCAGTAAATATTGGTTCCTTATTTAATGAGGAAAGAGAAATGTGTTTTCTATCCCAGTACAACTCTAGAAAAGCTCAGACACGAGGTACAAGTTCAGAGCTAGAAATCTACATTAGACAAGGTTTCCTGAGGCTCCAGCTCCCAGACCTCTTCCCCTGCTTCCATTTCCCAGAGAAACGCTGCACCAGTGATGGACATTTCAGGGGCTTCCAGCACCCGCTAGCTCCATGGGAAACAGGGTACCATAAACCGCAGAGAGAGTCTTGGAAGTGTTACCTACAGCAGAGGTTCTCATCTCTTTTTGTGAGGAAGAGCTACTAGTCACATGCATAAAGTCAGTGAACTAGACATGGGTTTTCAGGAAAGGTTCTGGGGGGAGCAGGCAGCCTGCCTCTTCCCTCTGAAAATAGCAACAACCGAGGAGAAGGAAATACCATGGGCAGTGAGCCCAAGAACCAGCAGGTCAACGTATCCGCTAACACTTCAAGATCGGTTGGAAGATCTAGATCTCACTCCAGAGAAAACTTCTTTCTCTGACACATCAGAACTTTGGAAGGATTTTCTTTTCTTACTCACTATGGCTCCCTGCGCTAGAAAGAGGATAATTAGGTTGTGTTAAGTGATAGGCCTTGGTCAGTGGCTCTGAGCTCCAGCTGGACATTAGACTAGTGTAAGAAAAGGAGTCTTTAAAAACAATACCAATACCTGGGTATCACCCCAGGCCAATTAAAAAGAAAGAGAGCAGAGGGCTGGCATTGGTATATATTTTAAAACCCCAAGATGATTCAGTTATAGAGCTAGGAATGAAAAGCACAGGTCTAGGTAATGTTTCCCAAACTGATGTCTCATAGAACACTGCTCCACAGAATATTAATAGATATGCCACATGCCCACAAAAAGTGTTCTGATACTAAATTAATTAAAATTTTTCAAAATGCTAAACGTAATAAAGGTAAATAGGTGTCTTTACTGTACAATTTCTAAGATTTTATGTCCTCATGGGCATTGTGCCTCAAATGGCAGAGCACTAACTTTACATAGCCATTTTTGACCACACCCTTTCCAAAGCCCATCTGCTAATGGCGTCTGTAGGAGTGTGCCAGGGAACACCAGTCTGAGCACATGCTGGCCCTGGCCACGGACTACAGTACATTGTCAAAAGAAAAGCAGAGACAGTCCTGAGGGGAGGCATCCACCAGTGGCCATGTTTTGCAATCTGAAATGCCACAGGACATCCAGATCCTAGAATTGATATTGTTTTGAGAATGAGCCTTTAATTATTATGCTCATCATTAAATAATAGTTGCAATAAAGTCTTATCTCAGGAATTTCCAAAGAGCAAGTCACTTTAATTACAGTAATGTATATTTCAAAGATGCTTCATTTTTATTGTCAGTATTTCTGCCCCGAAAAATAAAATGTGTTGCTGTTTTGCATTATAAATTGCCTCTAAGAAGGGGAGCTTCTAATGGTTCATATTGCCTTAGAATACCCGGAGACACTCAGAGAGCCGGTCTTTACCTCTAACCAGGGATCTCTGAAAGGAGGCAGAAATAAAACCGAGCTGACAATGATATTGAGCTTGAGTATGTGCAGAAATTAACGATGTACTAACTATCTAACTGCCTAAAATAAAAACGGGTAGTCAGTGATTTGTATTTTACTGAGCAGAAGTGGCAAGCTTTCTTATGTGCAGCTGAGATTATGTACTGTTGTAAATGAAACCTAAACTTTAGTTTGCAGGATCTGAAAAGGGAGTTCTCTGAGCCTGCACTTTTCCTTCCTCATATGAGCCTGAATATTCCCTGACTATCTGACTTATTCCCTTTTCCAACAACGTCATTTTTTCATTTATAGTTGGTAATATGAGCAACTCGTAAGTCACAGTAAGAGAGTGGCCATACTCCATGCCAATGGCCAAGGGCCTTAGAAGTTATTCAACTTAGGTATAATGAAAATGATAATAATGCCAATTATTATTTTTTTATTATTAATTGAGCACTTCCTATTATATGTTCCGGGTTACATGTGCTATCTTAATTTAATCATGAAAACAACTCTGAAATTCGTGGCTTTGGCCTTCTTGGCCTGATAGGGAGCTACAGTTCAGAGAAGTAAAGTAGCTTGTCAAATGAGCATCAAAGCTGGGATTGGAACCAGTGTCCATAAATGGTCCTTGCAGTATGCCCTGCTGTTAAACGAACAGTACATCTTGCTCCAACAAGTATGAGAAATGACAATTCATATGGAAAGTTTATAACTTCATATGTGAACTACTTCAGTATATTTAGATTTCTATCTATAAATATAAATACTTTTACATCATTTTTTCACTTTTTTAAAGAATATTTGGCATCATTTAATTGTGATCCTTATTTTCAAAAATGATTTACAGGGTGTAAAATAGCAGATCAGCAGATATGTGTATATTTATTTACATTTACATAGATAGATACAAACACAATGCCAGCTAATGTGCTGCTGAGTGAGTATCCTTTGACTTCTTTATTATGAGAAAATGACTCTCCAGACCCATCTGCATAGTACATTAACTCCTGGTCATTTGGGGGGCAGTGGTGCTGGATTTGCCCAGTCTGGCCACATTCCTTGAATCAGCCCCTTTATGACAAATTTATTGATGAGAAAGTTGGCTGCAGTAAGGACCACCGTCTGTAGCCATAGGAAATAGCAAAGCTAATTAGCTTCTTAATCCTACAATCACTACCCAGAAAGGGAAGAATAATTTTTGGCATACTTAATCTGGCTGAAATATAAATCTAATGTTTGTTCACCTCTGGGAAGGAAGTGTAAAAAGAACAATAACCAAAAAAAAAAAAGGTAGCTCAAAGATGAACCCTTATATCTCCAGCAAAAATAATGGTGGATGTTTCGTAAAATATATTGTGCTTCATGGGAAAAGGAATCCACCGGTCCCGGGCTTGCAGTAGCATAACCTGTATTTGACACAAAGAGAATGGCTTTTGGCATTTATCCACATTATTTTCCACTACCTAATTCTAAAGCAGATAACTTCTAGTCCTGGCAAAAAGCTATTTTGATATTTTATTTTTATTCCCGAGAAAACAGCTTTCAATACTAAAGAATAATTGTATCAATATAAATACTCTACCTGCAGGTGTTTTATATCATATTCAATGACAAACTATGAAATGTAACATTTTTGCTTTGACAGCCCATGAAATCTATCATCTATTTTCATAGATCCTTCATTCAGAAAAAGATTTGATTTTTCAGGATTTATGGTCTGATCAGAAATATTTGAATAAAAGATTTGCAGCTTTTAAAATCAATATCAGGATTTACTAGTAAAAACCTAGAGCCAGTAGGTGAAATGTTATTGTAATCATTTATCCTTTGTGACCTTTAAAAGAATAAAAAAATAACTGCTGTCTCATGCCCATAGTTTATATCCAGCAGCACTAGATAAGAACGAGAAGCTCTTTTCGTTCACTGCGCAGTTCATGACTCTTCCAAGAATTACCCATATACTGTTGCTAGGAGGCAGAGGTGCTGCGTGATCTCAGTATTTAATAAGACGCAAATAGATGAGATAGAAAAAAAGGCTTTATTCACCTGGTGTGGCTTTATGTGAGTAACCAGAATGAAGAGAAATAGGACTTGATTCATTCTCAGAATATAAATTTACAAGCTATCTACTCTCTTTCTCAGATGGGTTAGCTTGCTGTTCTCCTGTATGGGCCCATAAAATGGACTTGATCTAAAATTTCCATTTAATCAAAAATTCATCCTCATAAAGGAAAGATATTTTCTCTCAGTGGTAATTCCAATTTTAAAAATATTCTCTCTTGGATAAATTATTTTATTGTTTATTAGATTTATTAAATATGTTTTCATGTGTTGCATCTTTCTTTGCATAGAAGTATAAATATGATCATTATTTTAAATGCATCATCTGGCAAACCTTGTATTCCAGACAAAAGCTACACAATTCTACCAATCACAGTAGGAGCTGAGAGAGAGCTTGAGCAGGGCACCCTGAAGGTTGGTAAATTCTGCCTCAAACTGGAAAGGGGATTTGGCAGAGGCTGGAGGGTCAGGAGTGTCTGGACTGGGAATCTAGAGATTCTAATCCTGTCTCTGCCACCAATGGGCACTCTCACCTTGGGCAAGTTATTCAACTTCTCTGGCATTAGACAAGCGGGGATTAACCTACTGTCATTTTAGGGCTTCCTGAGTGATATCCAGAGGCCCACACCTATTCTTTTGTTTGTTTCTAACAAGCTGAGCCTGGGTTGAAACCAAGATCTCTCAAATGCTTTCCTGAAATCCCTGAATGCTACAGGCAATACAATGAAAGGCAGGCCACAAATTGCCCAAGACCCCAAAATTCAAAATAGAACCTTCAGAATTAGAAGGAACCTGGGTGGGAGTGGAGGTGGAACAGGAAAGGAGAAAGGTCAATAGGATGATTCCAGCATGCCTAAGGATTTCAGCTTGTCCAAGCAAGCCATTTGGAATGATGTCCTGAACATCTCCAGAATCTACTTCTGTACGTTCCTGCAAGAGTAGGAGATCCAGAGTCATCGTGAGCTTGACCCAGAGGCTTTCTAGTAAACTCCCTGTGCTGCCCCATCCCGTATATCAGTGAAGTGCAGTGGCTGGGGTCAGGGAGACTGGACACCAGGCTGCTGAGAAGTCAGGACCAAAAGCAAATGAGTTCAAAGAAGAGCACTGACCAAGGTCAGAGCAGGGTGGTTTCCAAACAAGTCAACACTTCCCCACCATTCTTGCTGCTACCACCTCAAGAAAGCTTTAGAACATTTCTACTTCCTGCCTCCATCCAGCTGAGATCATGGAATGTTTTCCTTCCCTTCTCTTCTCCTCTCCTGTGCCCACCTGCCTCATACCCTGCCCCCATCCTCAGTGTTGCTATTAAAGTTTAATACTTTCACATTCAGATGGTTATTAGGTTTCTCCTGGTGGTCAATATCTATCTTATTTCAGTAATCCTTATTTGATGCTTATATTAGATAATCTCAGTCAATCTTTTATTATCTTCCATTTAGATTTAGCTCTCTGTATTGCAAGTTTCATTCTCACCACGTTTTTCCTCTCCTCTTTGTCTCTCACTCTCTCAGAGTCTCTGTTTAGGCCCCCTTGTTTGCTTAGAAGCTCTGAGTCCTCACCTAGCCACAAATCTCTTCCTCTCACACTGGCAGGTGGAGCCTATCTTTGCCGGGCATCAGAATCTAGGATTGCAATTCTTTCATCTCACATGTACATAGACGTTATCTTTTAGCTTTCAAGGTTGCATTGAGAAATCAAATACCAGTCTGATTCTTTTTCCTTTTTAAGTTACTCATTGTTTCTGTTTGGCAGCTTCTAAGACTTTTTTTCCCTTCTACCTTAGATTTCAGGAATTTTCTCAGACTGCACCCCAGTATAGGCCATTTTCATGGTTTTTACAGACACTGGTCTTTCTTCAGTTTAGAAAAATGGTTTATTTTTGTTTGTTTCATTATTCACTTTCCTTGATAGGTTCCTTTTTCCCCTTCTGGAATTCCTGGTGTTTGCTCATTTCCCTCCTGGATCTGCCCTTCAAGTATTTTGTCTTTTCCCTCCAGATTTCCAAATATTTTTATATATTTTTTTGTGCTTCAACATATTTCTTCCACTTAATCTTCCAACTCAATATTTTGGATCTCAGTAGGAACTGTCTTCTTCCATTTACCTCCTGATTTTGTTGTTGTTGTTGTTGTTTTAGAAAATCTCACTTTTAGTCTCATTTTTCCTGCTATAATCCTTGGATGCAATGGTGCATATGATGATATGCAAATTGTTTTCTGTCTCCTCCAGCAGCTCCACTTCTCTCTGGTAGCCGGGTTCTTCCTATGCATTGTTCTTTTCCTTTGTTAACTGAGGCTCAGGTCCAACTCCCGGGAGATTTCAGAGGCAGTAGTCCAGGGACCATTGGAAGGCACCCAAGCCCCATGGGTAAGCAATGAGCTCACAGGCAGGTGGTTGTCAACCTCTACCAAGACTTCAGCAGGAACCCTCTTGTCTCCCTGGTCTCCTTAGCTGGTGGCCAAGGCTGATGCCATCCCCTCCTCTCAGGGGTGGAGGAGGACTGAGCCCACCTGACCACCTGATAAACTTTGGTGGGGAGGACATGGAGGAGAGCTAGGAGAACAGATACACTCATTATGCCATTGCTGCCCTCCTGTCAAGAAGGACCACCGGGGACAGAGTGTTCCTGGAATTCCTAGGAATCTCCAGCATGGGGCCTGGGCTCTCATCTGGCCCAGAGAGGCCCGCATCTCACACCAGACTTCCGACAGAACCCTGCAGAGCCTGGCACCTCTCTGGCACCCTTAAAGCCCAGCAAGCCTGCCAGTGGAGGGGGGCTGGTTGTGGCTTTCCAACCTGGCATCTCACCGGCATCTCCTGGGGAATGTTTAGAAAATAAGGGTTCTAGGCCCACATCCTAGACATACTGAATCAGAATCTCAAGGTGAGGCC
Source organism: Cheirogaleus medius (assembly GCA_008086735.1). Lineage (NCBI taxonomy): Eukaryota > Metazoa > Chordata > Mammalia > Primates > Cheirogaleidae > Cheirogaleus > Cheirogaleus medius. The sequence goes on along the minus strand of VBSM01001562.1, from coordinate 23,276,205 downwards.
TGGGAATCTGGGTTGATAAGCTCCCCAGATGAATCCGGGACAGAGCTGAGTATCAGACTACTGATTAGAGTGGAAGCTGGTGCTTGGAGGGTTAAGAGCACATTTTAGAGGTAGTAGGGGATGAATACACCCTGGTAAGAGTTCTGGCCACTATGCTTTTATACTCAAGGTGCAAAGTTGCCCCCAAAGACCTGAGATACACCCAATCTCTCTCAATATGCCAGTTTCTCTCTCTCTCTCTTATGCCATGATCTTTTTTGTGACATGTAAAGTCTTTTATAGTGTGGGGTAAGAAGGAAAGGCATTCATGAATGGGAATAGATATCCTTTATTACAGACACTGGACCTAAAAAGCTGGGACAATGTAAAATGAGGGGAGCCTACAGAGGAGAAGGTCACTATAGCAACTTTCATTAGATTGTAAAGGAAAGAACCACTACAAAGGTTTGTTTCTCGCTCTCACTACATGTCAGCTATAGGTCAGCTGTGGCTCTGTGGCTCCTTCATTCCAGAATTAAGGCTGAAAGAGAAGCTCCTCATGGCAGAAGGAAAAGAACAAGAGAGCTGGCGAAACTACATGATGGGCCTTATAGTTTCTGCTCCACGTTTGTGATTGGTGGTGGGGGAGAGTGGATTGATATACAGTCACTTCCACTCCCATTCTATGGGCCAAAGGAAGTCATGGCCAAGCCTAAAGTCGTTGGGCAGGGAAGTACTGTCATCCCATGGGAGACAGTGGGGTCACATGCCAAGGTAAGGGCATGCAGAATCTTCTCACCTGGAGAGGAGCAAATATTGGAAATAATACCATTCATCATGGTCATGGAGCAGGAAAGTGTTGTTTTTGGAAATTATCCTCAGAAACCCAATAAGGAAAACCACAGTGGACCATTGGCCCCTGCACCTGCTGGCTGGTGGTATCACAGCACTCAGTGATTCACACAGGTCAAGAGATGTTCTTTCTCCTCCCGCCCTCCACAGTATGAACATGCACAAAGGAATCTGAAGAAGGTTCAAACTTACTTTGGGTTCATGCTGATTTATCTAAAATGACATAGCCATAAAAGGCATGAAGCAATCTGAGTGGTCCAACTTGTAGGCACACTGTCCTCTAGCACAGAGCATCACTGTCAGACTTCAGGGACATCCTACAAGGTCACAGAGCATATTTCTCCTTCTCCTAACCCCTGCTAAATAACTCTTCCTTTTACACACATTCTTTTATTTTCTTCCTCCAATCCCTCAGTCTTTTTCTGTTTTTTATACCTACAACCTGTCTTCCTCCCCTCTGTTTCCTAAACCAGAGTCCCCCTTTGGTCTTAGAAATGTTTATGTCTCCAGGGCCACTCTTCTCTTTCTTGCTTTGTGTCACTGTTGGGCAGGGGCAGGGAAGAGGGGAGGGGAGGAAAGCCCCAAGGTAGACACCAGGTGGCAGCTAGCTTATCTTTTGTTCTGAATGATACAGATACATAAAAGGCAAAAGTTATCTCACCCAGCCAAGGCTGGCCTAGATTTTAGGGTCTTCTGCTCACACATTCTCTCATTTCCAACTTGAGTTTCATGCATAGCTCTATTCAATCTCCCCTTCCTGATTTCCAGTTGTAAAACTACTCAGATCCCTACTCTATCCCTAAACCCTTTCCCCTTAAGTTTCTCATATCATCTGAACTTATTGCAGCTTCTTACCAGCAAGTTAGTTAACTCCCCGAGCCTCCTGTGAATTCAACAAGAAACACTGCAGGTGATAGCCACTCAAAAAATGCTAATTCCCTTATTTTATATTTCTCTTTAAGGGATCTGAGTGAACTACAACTTCTTGGTCATCCTACATCAAGTGAGGTTAACTTTGCAGGCATTTCTACACTGTGCCCTCTTATCCGATGCTTGCACAGTTCAAGGCATACTGTTTATGTAGAAGCAAAAACACATTGTGCACAAATTCCAGAAGGAGCAGAAGAGGAAAGAGCAGCTGATATTTAGCTGCCTGATCTTCCTCTCTCTCCAAGAAGGAGAGAGCTTTCCTGGGACTTTTCTCAATAGGATAGCCATGTAATTTTCTAAATAAGGAAAGTATAATGATAGGAACCCAAGGATACTAAGGGAGCATTTGCTCAACAAGACCCTATGCTAAAGAAGCACTCCATAGCCAGCTCCCCACAAGAGCACCTCCTTCCCTGGTGGAATGGGCAGCCCCTGACCCTTATCTTTTGAGGTGTTAAACTTGAACTTGATTAATCAGGTTTTCCTCCAGTGTACTTTGGGTACCCTAATACTGAATATATTTCTTTCCAAGAGTGACTATGGTGCAGTTTTCCTGGGAGAGAAAGCCTTTCTAGATTGCCTTCTCTAAGGCAGCAGGGCGAGGAAGAACTAAAATTGTAATCAGGATACTTTTTAAAGGGACCACCATTCTTGGATCTACCATGGAACATTTATTTTGAATTCCTGGATATTTAGTATTCAATCCATTTGCAATAATGATAGCCATCTGTTATGGACTGAACTGTGTCCCTCTCCAAATTCATATGTTGAAGCCCTAATCCCTAGTACCTTAGAATGTGACTGTATTTGGAGATAGGGTCTTTTTTTTTTTTGAGACAGAGACTCACTCTATTGCCCGGGATAGAGTGCCATGGCGTCAGCCTGGCTCACAGCAACCTCACACTCCTGGGCTTAAGGGATCCTTCTGCCTCAGCCTCCCGAGTAGCTGGAACCACAGGCATGCACCACCATGCCTAGCTAATTTTTTCTATATGTTTTTAGTTGGCCAATTAATTTCTTTCTATTTTTAGAAGAGATGGGGGTCTTGCTCTTGCTCAGGCTGGTTTCGAACTCCTTACCTTGAGCGATCCCCCCTCCTCGGCCTTCCAGAGTTCTAGGATTACAGGCGTGAGCCACTGTGCCTGGCCTGGAGATAGAGTCTTTAAAGAGGTAATTAAGGCTAAATGAGATCATAAGGATGGGAACTAAATCTAATATGATTGGATTGGTGTCCTATAAGAAGAGGAAAAGACACTAGAGATGCACATGCACAGGGAAAATGCCATGTGAGGACACAGTGGGAAGGAGCCATCTACAAGCCACAGAGAGAGGCATCAGCAGAAATGGAACCTGCCAATACCTTGGTCTCAGACCTCCAGCCTCCAGAACTATGAGAAAATTAATTTCTGTTATTCAAGCCACCCACTGTGTGGTATTTTGTGATGGCAGCCCCTGTCATATACTGAGGGTCTACTATGAGCCTGGCTCTGTGCTAAGTATTTTGTCTCACTTAACCTTTTTAATGATTATGAGGTAGTTATTGTTGTGTTTCTTTTTCTGAAGAAAAAAACAGATGCCCAAGGCCACATCTTTAGCAAGTGGCAAACTCAGATTCCAGTGCACATCTGTTTGGCTCCAGAGGTTATGCACTTGGCATGCCACCAACCCACATTTATTACATGCTGGCCATGACAAAAGCACTAGGCTGTAATAATTGCTGACATTTGAGAATCTTAATCCTTTCCTTATGGAACTTATAAGTGATGAGAGACAGACTCACAAAGACCACAAAAATAAATAAATTTTTAAAGCTGCATGAAAGAAAAGCTCTGGAAGCAATAATACCATGGCTATGCCATAGTGAATCTAAGCTAAGAGGCATTCAAATGACTGTGTGGACGATATAGGGTAGTGGTTACAAACACGGGGGTAGAGGGTGGATTAACTGGGGTTTGATTTCTAGTCTCAGCAGTTTTCTATAATAGTTATGTCACTTTGGGCAAGTTACTTATCTTTTGAATTTCAGTTTCTTTGTCTGTGCCAGGGAGGCTAAATTGGGACCAATAATAGAATTTTATCCAGGAGGTTATTGCAGGATTAAATGAGATACTACAAAGCATTTAACACATGCTTACTTCATAGTATGTCTCAATAAATGCACTATGATGAAAAAATTATTCTAATGCATATTCCACCTACCACTAACAAAAATAGCCAACCTGCCTAAATATAATTGAGTTCTTCATTTTTTTAAAGTGATTAGTGTTGTTAAATTTATGAATATTTTCACTGACCTTTATTATGTGAGTTTTCAAATATCATTTCATTTCCAAGATATTTTTGCCCTATCCACCATATCCAGCTCAAGTCAGATACCAACATAGTTCACCAACAGCACAGTCCAGTCAGTGTGGAATAACAGTCTGACAGAGCGGAAGACAGAATGGGCTAATGAAATATCTGATAGAAGTCAAAGAGCAGATTAAAAATAAAGCGTGTTCACGACACTGTGTGCACAGATGTACATGTGTGTGTGTTCAGGAACACCTCCACTCATCCAAGAATAAATCCAGATACAATTCAAGCCAGGAATCGGGAACCACACCCCTCTTTGCTTCACTTGATAGATTACTTCTTCACTGTAAGTGATTGCTTTATTCAGCTCTAAGAGTGGAAACCTGTTTTATAATTCTTCGTGTGCTTTTATGGCACAAACCAATGTAAATATTTACTGGATCTATAAGTAAAAGTATATAAATTCTTGTATATCTTGCTGCATAGAGGGACCATGAAAGACATGTGGAAAGTAAAGTCTGTTTTTCTCTAAGAAGACACCAGCTGCATGCTGAGGTAACAGCAGAGAGGTGCTTAGTTTCAGAAGTGACAAAGAGATTCTGCTGTACTTTTTGATGCACAAGATGGGAAACTGTTTCTGTTGAATGCATGGATCTTGAAATATTTCTTCTGACCAGCTCTCTGGAAAGTGAGGCTTGGGCGAGCAGCCTCATGTGTCCCTGGTAACAGACTGCACCCCTAACCCCAACTAGAAGGCCAAAAGAGAGGGCTCAGGGTATGGGACAAGGTTGAGGGAGAGCCTGGGATCCAGTTAGTAACACGAATGGGAAACCCAAACGAACGCCATGTCCTGGGAGTGGCTCTACACCATCCTCTTCGCCCGTAGGTGACCCTATTGCCAACCACTATTGCCTTTAGCTGCTAATTCTAATCCAGAGGTTCAGGTTTCGCTCCTCACTGGCCTTGCTCTGCTGCAGGGCATGGAACTTTGTACCAGGACCCTTGGGACTCATCACCCCAGCACAAGCAGGGCAAGGTCAGGGTGACCTTGACCAAAACCACAAAGGAGGGCAGCTGGGCTTCCGGTTCCCTCTGCTCTCCAACAGTGTCCTCCTCTACCACTTCACAAGCCTCGAGGCTCAGGGAAATACTTTTAGCTTAGTATCCCTGCCTTAATTCCAAGTTTTCATTAAATTTCAACTGTATAAAGTATATTTAGAACAATTCAAAATGTTAAAATAATAGTTACTGTGATCAAATTTTCTCAAGATCATAGAACCTGTATTAAAACCTAAGAAAAGATGTGGACTCCATTCCAGAGATGCTCATGGTCTACTCAAAGAGAAAGAAGAGTAAACAGAGTAATTGGTGGAAAAACAGAAGCATAAAGTTCAGGGGCAACAAGAGGAGGGCGCACAGGAGAGGCCAAGAGACACAATGGAACAAGATGTGGGTATCAAAGGATGAACACAGTTTCGCTGGGACAATGAGGAAACAAGGGCTCCCCCAGGCAGAGAACAGCATGGACAGAGTGGAGTTTCAATCTCCCCTGAAGATGGCGCAATACCATGAAGTGCAGACATAGAGGGCCCCAGGGGTGATTAAAAAACACTGCTGCTTGTTCACAGGGATTCAGGACTTGCTCTAACAAGCTTGGAACCCTTGTCTGCCTCACCAATGACAATCAGCTAATCATCTGGATCTAAACCCCAAACACCACGCATGGTGCACTTAAGTTAGTTTGCATAATACAAGAATGGGGTACCCTTTAGCTTGGCATAGCCCCATCTTTAGAGGCAGTATAGTGGTTAGGAGCCAGTCTCTAGAACCAAATCCCCCAGGTTCAAATCTGCCTCTGCCAATCCTACTGTGCAAATTTGAACAACTTATTTATTAACCATTTCAGTTGCCTCGTTGTAACATAGGCTTAAAAATATTCTCAGCCTCTTAGGAGCCTTGTGAAAATCAGACAAGTTAATATGTGTAAAGTACTAAGACAGTACCTGGCACATAATAAATGCTATAAAGTGTTGGCAAAAGAAGGAACTTTGCTGTCCCTCCCACATCATCACAGCTTAGTCTCCTGTCTCCTTGAACCCCAGAATCCTGAGGCCCCTGACTCCTGCTTTTGTCCAGAGGAGGAAGAGGGTGAGTAGGCTGCAATGGCAACAAGTCAATTTCCCTTTGAATTGCCAGGGCTAGACTACCACCCACTTTGTTGTTTCTTCTCATTTTCTGAGAATTACAAAATGTAATATTCATGTGTCAAGGGATCCAGGATTGTATTTTAACATTTTATGGCCTCTTTGTAAAGCTACCTTTTCAATTTTAGAGGAGGCAGTTTTATGACTCCCTTTGATAACCACTTAACTATTAAGACCCAAACAAAGAAGAGGAATGGTCAGAGGATATCAGGTACTCCCAGCCAGCCAGAGTCCCACTTCTTGAACATTATTCAAATTAGCTCCAGGACTCATAATTCTGTGTTTTCATTTATTGCTGCAGTAAAGTAAATGGTTCTTTTATCCAAATGTTATTTCCTGGCTATTAATTCAGTAGTTATTTTGGATTGTGGCACTCCTCTTTGATTTAGGGATATGATGCCTTATAAATATTTAAAAGTTGAAGACTGACACTTGGAGAAATTGACTTTGATTTGTTTTGTTAATATCCTATGGCTAGGGTAATTATAGGTTTGGGTGATTCGGTCTCATTCTCTGTTTATTGGCAGAGATGGGGAACAGAGGCTCTATAATGAGGAATTTGGCAACACAAGGCTTTTCCCAAACTTTTTACAGACTGGACCTCTATGCTTGTCTCTTCAGGATACACACTGCCCTTTATCCCTCATCGTTTTCTCCAGAACCTGGTTTTGAACCCAGGAATGTGGGGATGAAAACTGCCCATACTTTTCAAAATAGCTGAAAATGGTCATTTCTGAAAGGCTTGGAACTTTCTCTGCATCTACAAGTGCCAGCAAGGCTTTATGGCAGGCTCAGGGTGATCTATGCGCTGGTATGATTTAACCGTGGATCAATCAACCTATTAGCGGGGAAAAAAGACAAGGTCAATAAAGATGGGTCTTGGTGAACCAGAGGTCATCCTACATTTTCAACCTAATGTTCTTATTTCCTTTCCATTAACATTTCATCATGAAAAAATGCCTATATTCTTTAATTTTTAAGATAATTAAGTGAATTTAGTGCCTGCAAAGAGTGGAAGATTTACAATGGCAGCAGGGAATGCACTGTTAATAATCTTCGAGACAGGGGCCACCTGGAGAGCAGCCGTGCTGTCTCCATCACCACTTCTGTTCCTTTGGCGACAAACTGTAAGAGGGCTCCACCTCCTTTGCCAACCTCCTTTGCCAATCAGAACCAAGCTTCTCTCCTGAGACCACAAAGACTTGTCTTTTTGAGACAGGGCCTCTATCTCTTGGGAAGTGTTTTTTCCAGTTGTATTTGAATTTGAACAAATCACAGCAAACATAGATCTTTCTGAGAACTTGCATTCTCTATATACAAAGCTCTGAAACATGTGGTGGAAGTAGAGTCTCTTTCTGGAACTTTCCCTAAGGAAAAGAAACATGGTGTCTCCCTTTAAGATTGTTACAGCCTAATAAGTGAGTCACTAGCACAAGTAAACACACAGACACACAGAGCAAGAGATCTGCGTGGTCATAGCCAGGCTCATGCACGTAGAAAGTTTCAGGATTAAAAAACAGAAGAAGAAAGAAAAAGAAACGAAGGGACTAAATACCAAAGACTGGCTTACCTCTGACCATATAAGGTGTAATTTAATAAAGATAATTTCGATGATTTTTGGATAAAGATGGTAGATTAAATATACTCATTTGATTTTGTTCCCTCCCCAAGCCCTACTAAAATAGCAATAAAATTATTTTTTTAAAGGCACAAATCCTCAAAGCCAAAGAAATTGGAAGAGGACTTAACAATGACAAACTATTGGAAGCTAGAAAACAGATGGAGGAATATTAAGTAATTTAGCAGACCCAAGAAAGCCAAAATAATCTAGCAATGGAAAAAGCTGAGAGGCAAGAAGAACTCCTCCCCACAAATAGCTCAGGAACTGGCTAATTAAGTACCTTTGGAAGGTGGGATTATAAACAGGAAAACGGTGAGTGTAAGAAGCAGCTAGGGCCTGAGTCCCTTTGTTCCACCCCTCCACTCCATAAAGACTGGAGGCTTATCCTCTGGAGAGGGTGTAGTAGCATGTCTTTGCATTAGGAAGTCATCAGTGCAGACCTTTAGGGTGGGAGGAGGCTGAAAACAGGGGGGCTGAATGAATAGGTGTAGACCAATGCTGAGACTCCTTCCCCTCTGGGTTCCAGTCAGAAGATTCTTTTCTGGGGAACCTGAGTAGCTAAAGAGCAAAGACACAAAACTGCTGACATTCAGTGACTTCCCCAACCAAAGAGGTCAGTCAGCTCCTCCTACAGAGAAGCCTCCAGAAGCTCTAATAGAAACTTTGAAAGCCCCACTGTTAAACAGAAGTGGAAAACCAAAGATGACCAGACAGCTAAGGAGAAACTTCTAATATTTCTAAAGCCTCTAATATATTAAAGTAATTTATTGAAAGATAGCTGATTAAGAAAGAGACTAAACCATCGATGAAGGAATGGAAAGAAAGTGTGGCATATACACACAATGGAATATTATTCAACTTCAGAAAAGAAGAAAATCCTGTTACATGCTTTGACAGGGATGAACTTTAAGCCAATCACAAAAAAAGATAAATATGGCATGATTCTGCAAACAGAAAGTGGAATGGTGGTTGCAAGGAACTGGGAGGAGGAGGAAACAGGGAGTTGCTCAATAGGTAGGAAGTTTCAGTCAAGTCAGATGAAAAAGTTCTTTTGTTCAACAATGTGCATATAGATAACAATACTGTGTACTGCACACTTAAAAATTGTTGAGAGAGTAAATTTGTGTTATGTGGGGTTTTTTTAACCACAATTTTAAAAAGAGAGACTAAAACAAAGTGAAGGGAGTGAAGCAAACTATAAAGGAAGAAGAAAATAACAAACAGAATTATCATCAACATCCTTAGAGAGGTAAGAGAAGATGTTGCATCCGTGAAACAAAATTAGGGTGCTATTAAAAGAAAGGAATATGAAGATGACAAAAGAAAGGCTCTTAGAAACGAAAACTGTGATATTAAAATCTCAAGAGTAAGAAGAGAAGTTATTTCTTAGAAAATAGAACAAAAAAGAAAAGAAATAAAAAATAGGAGAAATTAAAGACATGAAAAAAGGAAATGAAGAAAAAAGAAAAGAAAAAAGCAAATGGAAAATGAAAACAAAAGAAAAAGAAAAGAGAACCAGAAAAAAAACAAAAAATGAAAAACCAGACCAAAGGAAAGAAAGAAATTTTCAAAGAGCTAATTTTAAAATTTTTTCTAGAATTTTAGGATGTGATTTTCCAGATTAAATGGCTTACAAAGGACCTAGGATAATGGATGAAAATAAACTCACAACAGGCATATTTTCATGACATTTCAGAACTCTGGAAGCAAAATGATCCTACAAAAACTGGGTAGGAAGGGGAGTTATTTTCAAAGTACAAGAGCCCAAAATAGCTTCGGACTTCTCAAAAGTAACATCTAAAGCCGAAAAAGCAATGCCTTTGAAATTTTAATGGAATGATTTCCAACCTAGAAATCTTATCTAGACAAACTATTAATGAGATGTGACAACAATATGAAAGCATTTCAGACTGCAAGGTCTCACACTAGGTCTCTACTCCACACATTTTCTTGGGAAGCTATTAAAGGATGTGTCTCACTAAAATGAGAGGAGAAACCAAGAAAGAAAAATGTGAGCTAGAGAAACAAAAGAGAGAGATGAGGGCACCCCCAGAATTATGGTGAAGGAACATCTTAGGTTGAAAACTATATATCAGACATAGAAGACAGCCAGTCCAGATTGGAGAAATGGAGAAAGTTCCAGAAGCGATTTCTTCACGAAACTTATGGAATACCCAAAGAAAGATTCTGAACACTTTGAGAGGAGACTTAGACAACTGGTAGAGAGTTTAGAGGTTTAATTAATGACAAGTACATAGAAAACTAAGCAAATATTAAAGAAGACTATTACTAACTCTACAGAATACAAAATGAGGTCCAGAAAAGGAAAAGTTGTCTTAGTAAATTGTGTAACTTAGGTATGAATATCTTATACATAGTCATGCTGATATAAACCCTGAATATTTATCTCAACAAAGTATATATATTAGGGAATGAAAAGGGTTAGAACATGAAGTGGCAGAGTTTGGCAGATGTAATATAAGACAGCTTCATCTTCATCTTCAATGGTGCAAAGTTAATAGATAATGCTTAAAACAGAAAATAATCAAAAAATAAAATTGCAAACATCTTACTTTGCCAAATACAAAAAAAAGTATATAGATTATTTGAAACTGGTTGATTGCCTCTGTGTGAGAGAAAATTTTGATACCAAAAGAGTTCTGTTATTGTGTGTGTGTGTGTGTGTGTGTGTGTAGAAATAGCCTTGTAGACCTAATTTTCTTAAAACTATTTGCATTTATAGCTTGGATCTAAAAATATTTTTAAAGATCCTGGCCCCATGCTGGACAATTTCCACCACCATGTTCAAATTTCACAAGCCTTGCCTTTTTAATTCCAAGCAGCTAGAATCTACAAACATGTTAACATACTAAAATGATTTACTGAAGGGTAAGATGAATAATTTTTAATGAAAATAAACAATCTTCAGAATAGAAGTTGAATTTTCCTGGAATTTATTTGTTTGTTCATTGTTCTTCCATATCATGGGGAATAAGCCAGTGTTTGGATTTTAGCCTGCAGATATAAACTCCCATAGAGGGCATACAGTTGGGAAGGAAGGATTGATTATGTAGTGTCTGGAATGCTTAGAGTGGCCAGAGTTGGATTTAATTGCTCAGCCAAAGTAGTTCCAGGGCATAAATTACTCCCAGGGTAATTTACACCCAGTGAATAGACTAAGAATATGAATACAGAATGGTCTCTGATAACCTGAAAACATAAAAGTGACTCCCCTTACCAAAAGTGGCCCAAAGGATATGGTAAACCCAATGAAATCAACAGAACAATGATTTCCAAAGATTTTTTTTCCCTCCGTTTAGGTTTGTGTAGGGCAACTGATTGACAGCTACCTAGCAGAGTTTTTAAAACCCTGAATATGTATGACCAGTACTGCAATTGTATTGTGATGACTATATAGAATGAAGCTAAACAAAGTAGCAAAACTTATCCTTTCAATGAAACATGTGCTTATTATGCTAACCCTCCAAACATCTCTATTTTATGAAGACAACATATTTCACACCAGAGATGTGCTGTCTGATCCTTTCTATCCTTCTGAGTATACAGAACACATGTGTAACAAAGAACATGTGCAAGCTACAGGATATAAGGATACAAGAAACAAGGCAACGTAGTGCATTCCCATCTCCTTCTGAATAGCAGCAATTAAAATTCACAGCTGCTGGCTGCCCAGATGTTTCTTGCATTTAGTGCTCTGTAATATGCATCAGAATATATTGTATGATTACGATTTCTGTAAACTAGACAGTTCTGTATTCTAAATTCTGCAGACTAGATCCAGTGTGTATATTTTATCTTCAGATTAGTTTTCCTCCCCCTCCCCCCTTCATTTGCTTAGGGCATTTGCAGTTCAGAAACAAAAGACATTTACAGCTCAGAGTTTAGCTATATGAGGGTGTAAGTACAGGTCAGGCCTGATTTATGTTGCACTTCTGATAAGCTGGGGAGGAGAGCAGGATGGGGGTTTGGGAAAGCTGGTGAACTTGGCTTGACTTATGTGTTTTGCTTTTGTAGGCAGCCAACATCCCTCTGGTGTCAGAACTCGCCATTGATGACATTCACTTTGATGACTTTTCTCTCGATGTTGATGCCATGATCACGGCTGCTCTCCGGATGTTCATGGAGCTGGGGATGGTACAGAAATTTAAAATCGACTATGAGGTAAGAGATTCTGTCTTGGGTGATCCAAGAAGTGTGCCTGGGACAACGTGCTAGCCACTCTCAACCACAGGCTTCCCAAATACAAAATGGGGATGATAATCACGTTCCCGCACATCTCATGAGATGACCGTGAGAATCAGACAGGATGTTTGTGGAAGGTTATTGAGGGTTACTCAGACGCCAGACATCATTTGGGTAATGGGCCACTGGAGATACATACGACTGCCTGACACCACCTCTCCCCTCCCATTACAGACACTGTGTAGATGGCTTTTGACGGTGAGGAAAAACTATCGAATGGTTCTGTACCACAACTGGAGACACGCCTTCAATGTATGCCAGCTGATGTTTGCCATGTTAACTGTAAGTGTGTTCAGGGATGGTGGAAGGCCATCTTTCCTTTGTGTGAGCCCACAGGCCTTCTCCTTTATGCTTCCGTCTTTCTTAAAAATCGCCAGGTGGTTATTTTATGTCGGAACTCACCTGCCCAGGTTATGGGAGTGTACACGTGACAACAATTTCTGAGCTTTAAAGCTATAAAATCATTGACACCCTGAAGCAGGTGTAGCCTTGGAATGATGACTTGAGCCTCTTTTCCATGTTTTGTCTTGGTAAGCTGGTTCTTTTACAAAAGAAATACTCGGATTTTCAAAGGAATCTTTTTGCAGCGGAAATGGAGCTGAGGAACAGAACAAAGAGATCACTGGATGTGACTCTCTGGGCTGATGGAAAGCAGAAAGGGGGAGGTGTGACCATAACCCACAGGAACATGGAAATCCTGAGAGAATGTGTATTTGAGAGAATCCCTAGGGAGGCCAAGGGGGTAGGAAGGGGCAGGAGTGAATGCTCTCAGAGTTTAGAGGCTCCCTAGGCATAAAATCTCCGCACCAGGGCCTATAACCCAGTGATGGTGGCCAGTCTGCTTCATGGAGACATCTAGGGCAGCTGGCCCGAAGTAAACCTTGGAATTTAATCTGAAAGCAAATGTTTGTGGCCAAGATTGAAACTGAAACAAAAGCCTCTATTTATCCCCATTTGCTGGCAAAAAGTAAGGCTTGTTTTGGCATTATTTCCACTACATTGTTAAACTAGCATCAAGTAAAATGTTTTCTAGGATAAGCTTGCTAGTTTCTTTTGCCTCATAGTTATATATACACACATTTGTATGTGTATATATGTGTGAGTGTGTATAAATATATTTACCATGCAATAAAAGAGAATGTGAGTTTTGGATCCTTATAAATACAAATACCTTACATTCTTGCACCCAGATTAAAATTTAAACACAAAATTGAGGAACTTCAAATAAAATGCATTTTCCTTTAGTCCAAATGAACAAAGACTCTTCTGCTTCTTCCCTATGAAAATCTCTGTTTCATTCTCTGCCTATTAAAATGTTACTCATCCTTTAAGGCATTGATCTAATGCCACTTTTTCTACAAAGTATTCTCCTTCCTCCCAAAGCATCAATAATTACTTCTTTCTCTGCACTGTATCTAGTACAACATATCTTTCTTTCTACTGTGTATTTTAAGTTACAAATCTCTCATTCTCCTATAGAGTAAGCTGCTTGAGGGAAGAGATCATTTTTCATTCTTTCAACAGCATTCAGTTACTTGTTCAACAACTGTTTCTTGAGAGCCCCACCAGCACCTTTCACTCTATCACACATTTAGTAGGATTCAACAAATGTACATTGGATTGACTTGAGCGCAAATATGCATATGGCATAAGAAGATGGAGCCAAAATATCTTTTTGGTCTTGGGAACTTGGATTTCGGGTCCCCCACTGTTTAAGGAACAAGCAGACTGGCCTAAAAAAAGGTGGACTGGCCCCATCCTTCCATTGCATTCACCATCACAGCAGGGAGCCAGTCATTTGAGAAGGTGGGAAGGGAAGTTGCTTTAACCATAAGGCTTAATTGCTCAAGAGCCAATATTGCATGGGGGAGAAAAAACACTTTCATTTTGCTTTTCCATACCATATCTTAGTAGAGGAGGAATAATTTTCTGTGTGCAGAGTAGGAAATTATTAACTGATTGTTTTGGAGAACCTATGGATCTATGGTGAATTGCCAAAATAAGTAAGCAGGAACCTTGTTTGATAAAGGAGAAAGGAGTGGCCATGCCATTGTGAGTTAGAGATGTCAGGCGCCCAGAGACATATTTTTATGATGAGCCTTAAAATAGTTGGGATGGGGGGATCTGGCAAGAGCAGCAGAATCAGGGTGGACACTTAGGAGTAAAAGGAAATATACACCCAGCTTTCATCAGTGAATATTGCCATGATATGGCAATCTTGATCCTTTTCAAGAAACTGAAGAAAGAACTCTTTAACTATGTCACCGCAATGGGGACGTTCATGCCATCAGAATATTTCCAGGTTGCATTTGTTTTTGCAAGTATGCTCAGCAATCTTGAGGAATATTTGTTGGAGAAGGTTTCAGGTCTTTTTTTTTTTTGCATTCCTACTAACACAAAAAGAGGATATTTCATTCTTAAAGTTCTCTAAGTTCTCTAAGGGTAGAGGGGATCACAAAATAAAAACATGACTTCACATATGTTAGTATATGTATTTTTTCTCCCTCACATTGAATCGAGTAGCCACAGCTAGAAAAGATATTAGCTTCTGCTCATTAAATTTTGTTGAACTTGACTAAGGGTTACAATAGGTTAAAAATGTCAAGTTTTGTTTGTCCCTAACACAAGTAAATATCTTCTCCAACTTGACCCTGATCAATCTGGTTTATCAGAATTTTTTAATTAAGAAAATAATTATAGAATTAAAAAGATTACTTTATAAGTATAAATAAAAATGAATTTAATTCACTCTTCAATTCTAATCTCTGAAATATGACCTCCACCTATGGCAAAATGATACCCTACTTATTTCCATGAATGGACATGAATGCTTCCAGCACTCCTGAAGACTTTTCGTGTCTTTCATTGTTTTGAGCTCATCAGTGATTCTAATTCCATTCAAGTGATCTCATATTTCATTTCCATGTATTGAATTAGAACAAAATTTTCTATTCACCTGGAAAAAAGAAATTCACCGTCCACCAACCACTGGCTTCAGCCTGGGTCACAAAACTAAGGCGGCATGGAGCATGTGTGCCAAATTTTCCACTAGATGGCGCTCCAAGGCAAAATTTCCCAGCCAGTTGCTAGAAACGAGGGGAAAAAAAACTTACCAACCTTTCTTCTAAGTACTTCTTTTCTTCCAGCCCAGGAGATACCAAAGCACACACTCCACCACAAACTAAATGCCTTTCTTGAAATAGACAGTATGTCTATTTTAAGCCAGTCTTCCTGAAAAGAACCTCTCCTGTCAGGACGGGCCTGTTTTATGACTGCCTCCTTGCACACCGTGCTGTGAACATGAATAATACAGTGTTCTCTGTGTGACCTTAAATCTGCGATTGTGTATTTTCCCAAGCCCGTTGTCTCTGGGAATGGGCAGATGCATAGTTGTGTGTCACTGCTAAGCGAATTTTAGCACCATGTACAGCAGGACAAGCAAATTATAAATAAATGCCCCAGCTTCCTAACCTTTAACCCTAAAACCATTTCATACATGGAAAATAAACTTACTGACTCAGCACTGTGCTTTGCAAAAGTATTCAGGCTCATGTCTAAGGTAACAAAAGAATTAAAAAAAAAAATAAGACTATTTTGTAGGACAGGCAATTTGATATAAAATGGTGAACATTTAAGTTCACCGGGAGCTCTGTTAACGACTTACTAATTTGTTCCATGTCTCTAGCCTGAAATTTTAAATTTATAAAACGAAAGCTTCAATGTTATCCTTTGCTTTTAAAGAGAGATTTAGATAGCTAAAATTATGAAACACTTTGAATTCCTTTCATAAATACAGTTTGTAGTGCCAGTTACCGTTTGTGGTTAAAATGAGCAATGAAAACCTGCAGATCAATGATGATTATACAAATTATCTTTATTGAAAGAAGTTTGTAGAATAAAGATTCTATCAAGCACATGCATAATGGAAGATGATGGACACATTTTTATTCATGATACAGACCAGATATTGGAAGTGACTGGGCTTTTGTTTGTATTCTGTAAAATAAAAGGCATGTAGTGGTGCTAAGGTTGCAGATACATTTTTCGGTTTTATAAATGATGTATGAGCTCTGACAGATTTTCCAAGGGAGAAAAAAAAAGGTTTCCTTAAGAGTCAGTATTCTTTACTATCCCATAAATGTACTCATTAGCACTTTGGGCCATGCCCTGCATCCTGTAGGGGCTCAATAAAGATTAATTGAATGAGTGAATTTGGTTTAGGGTAATATTATTCAAGGAACCGTGTTGCTCAGTGTCCAGTTAAAAAAAAAAAAACTATAAAATGATGAACAACTATCACTGCTCGAAATCTTGTTCTTTCTTCATATCACAGTAAGGTTCAGCTAGGGTTCATATGGAATATTATGATCTTGCAGAATTCACTGGATATGAAAAGAGAAGAGCACATGATCACATTAAAATTTATGGTGGTGCTGGCAGCGTGGTGCTGGTGGGGAATTGCAGTTAAACACTAATAATAACCAAGTATCACAGCAAACACATTGACACCCCCTGACATTTACTGGGGGCTTCTTAAATCTTAATATGCAGGTAGTGTGTTTAAATCCATATTTGTGTTGTCAACAAGGTTATTTTCACAGATAAGGCAAGCCGTTTTATTGATAATTCAAAGTAGAGAGCAGAAGGGATGTTTAGGGAGAAAATCCATCCTATTCACCAGCTTGAGGATAATGCACAGTCTACTGGCTGCAGTTTCCAGGAATGTCCTTGATTTTCGAGACAGAAAATTTCTTCTGGAAGGAGATCCTAGAAGCACAATTGAAACTCTCCCCCACCCTCTCTCACAAGGACAAAAACAATTGAATTTTTAAGTAAAATATTTTTACTTAATAACCAGAATCCTAATCTCCACAGAAATCAAATTCCTTTATAGATTGTAACATTGGAAGTTTCAAAGAGAGAGATCTAGATGTTTTGTTCTATAACTGCCTATAATAAAGTAGTAAACAATAATCATATTTGTAATCATCAAACATCATTTTTACATTGCATTTCCTTATCAATAAAAGTAGTAACTAGTTACATTTATTTACTACTTTAAAATAAATGGAAGCATTATCCTAATAATACAATAAAATGTGCATGTTATGAAAACCAATTCTTTAATCTTCATGCAGATGTAACTTTTAAGATGGCAAATCTTTAATTTAGGAAAAGAATGATTTTTGATGTTTTTGCAGAATATCAACACTGAACATTATAAATTAACTAAGGAGCTAATCAATTTGAATACTATGTTTAACTTACATTTAAGACCTCTGTCTTTTAATCATTTAAGAAGGTTTCTATTTTTATTCTCTCTGCCTACATCTCTGAGCCCCAATTAGGCACTCCTTGCTTCTCGCCGACATTCCCTTTATCCACATTTATTTTATAAAAGAAAAAAGGCAAAGCCGCACATAATTAAGAACCTGGTGTGCTAATAACCAAACATACAATTGGGCAGAAGGATAATCCAATCCATTTCCTCTCACAGGAGAGTAACCTCCATAATTCACTTTAAGCGCTGCCATTCATGAGTTATGGGTCATTCCCTTTCTAGTGAAAATAAATTCTCCTGCACCATCAGCCAGAGCTGGGTATTTTTCTTAGGACATGTAAATTGTAAAAGTGTATGAACATAATCATGTCCGGCGTTACAGGTAAAGTATAAGCTCTTGCTCATGGACATAGGCTTGTAAGGAAATGTATGTGGTTTCGAGGCTGGGGCTGCCTAGTTACAATATAGGATTTTTGATTAAAGTGAATTTATTCTTGAGATTTTTATGGTGTTGGTAAACTGCTTAATCTGTCGCTTTGTGTTTTATGATGCCAGCCAAATCCTCCAGGTCAGGGAGATCCAGCAACAGAGCCACAGTCGTTTATCACAGCCTCCATTTTCCATGGTGTATGACTTCATAGTGGCACTTTCTTAGGACTGAAACCTGGCACTTAAGGGTGTTAAGTTGGGCGCTTTAAAAAGTTTTAATTTTTCATGGGTTGCATATTTAATTTGGGCTCACTAACGGCTAATAAAAACTGGGGTAAGCTTTGAAGAAGCCTCTTATTCTTGAAATTCATTGACCTGGCCTCTATGGCACTTTGAGAGATCTGTCTTTCTGCACAATTAATGTGCACCAAGTGATCTGCTTCATTTTCTGTGCTCACAAACCATATGTTATATGCAGCTCACTAGTAATTTATCATAAATAAAATATAAATTATATTTCTAAACATGGATAAAAAACGCTGTCCTTTTCCTCAAAAAAATCATAAAGCACATCTATTCTTAGCATTGAAAGCTAAATCCATAAGAATCTGATACTCCTTTTCTTTTGTTTCTTTTTAAAATGTAGTATATGTGCTATATACTTTCAGCTATCTTTTTTATTATGTAAATTAAAGCAGAAACCCCATTTTCTAAAGTCTTATTAAGGTATTTAGTATGAAATTGTCCTTATACCATTTGTATATCTTTTTGCACATTTCATGAAAATACAAGAGCAGAAATATATTGATCAATTTTTATTTGACCACATCATGACTTCTTGAGAATGAAATAAAGAGTATCGACAAATGCCAGAGGTTTGCTTTAAAACATGCTACCAAGCAAAACAAGCAAACAAACAGAACACTGCATGTAAAAAGACAGATGAAACAAGACAGGCAAAACATGGATTCATGCTGAAGTTAGACAGTGACTCCATTGGGTTCATTATAGTATTCTATTTTTCTTATGTTTTTAACCTTCCAAAAGAAAGATCTTTTAAATTATGGTAATAAGTAGGTTAATAATTAAGCCTTGGAGGTGGTTAGAATATAATAAAATAATAATATTTTGTATAAAATTAATACAAAATTTTTAATTCATGCATCAGACATCTACTCAACACATATAATTATACCAGACAGACCATTAAGTTCTGCTGCCTTGCCTTTCTGAGACTTACATAGACAAGCATTTGCAACATTATTTGAGGTTAAGAGTCAACACATGCCCAAAACATGACTTAGGTTTTATGATTTGATAGTAAGTACCTTCAGAAGCTTCTGGTTGTGAAAGAAAGTCATTAAAGTACAGACTGTAAGGTTTTTCCAACTCTGAGCTTGGTAAGGAAAGGATCATTTAGACCTAAATCAATATTTAATTAATGTCAAATCAATATTTGGCTTTCATTCATCTTGAAAAGAAAGAGAAGCAAATTCAATCAAAAGTATCCCACTCTCATGGATAATGAGATCAACTACAATTGGTTTGTGGTATTGTGTGATCAGGTAAAGAAGACATGTAAACATGTCGGTACTGGATGGTGATTCCCTATCAGCCAAAAAGATTCTGGTCTCTGGAGCTCAAAGTGGGGCTGAGGGACCTGCTTTTTAACTCAGCAGACTCAAATATAGGCAAACAAACAGTATTGTAAACCCCAAGGGAGTTTGATCACTAAATCTGGATGCTATAGCTTGTCCAATAGGGTTTTTCCCCCCCTCAATACACAATTGTGGTTGAATACCTGTTCTTCCACTCTGTTTCTATTACACACTATCTCTGGTTGGCAAAGGTAGGATCTTTTGTTAAGAGAAGAAGGTACGATGTGACATTTATACTTCTCTTAACAAAAGATCCTACCTTTGCCAACCAGAGATAGTGTGTAATAGAAACAGAGTGGAAGAACAGGTATTCAACCACATAGTTCTTATGTGCTGCCGTGGCTGTGGGGGGCGCTTACCCCAGCGTACATCTCAGCTCCGTGAGGACTATCACGGCAGGCCTGCTCAGAGGCCGTCACACGTCTCCTCTGGAGAGAGTGAGGTGTGAAATAGGTCTCCGTGCCTTGGCTGTCTCTTTGCTTAGATATATTGCATCCATTGCTTACAGTTCTGATATAAACCATGAGGCAATACAGGTGACAAGATATATTAACATAAAAGTCAATAAAACCCATGACTAGTAGGTCAAGAACAGAAAAGACATAATTTTATTTGAAAATAAAAGAATAAACTATAGTCAAATACGGAAGAAATGCATTAAAATATACTTCCTGCTGCTTCTCTGTTTGCTCTTGAAAGTATATTGTCTTCAGCAGGTGGTTGACTCTTTCGGCTCGACATGGGTAAGCGTAGGTCTGAATGGCTCGGACTGGAAGGAAGATGGATGAGGGTGGGGGAGGGGCAAAAGGACACTTAGTGGCAGGTGGGCATTTTTCAGGCCTGATGACTTTCAGAAACCATTTACCAGGCAGCTTTAAATCACAGTCAAGAGATAGGTGCTGCTTCAGTAACGCAGGTATCACAGTCGAGGGAGGTAAATATGTTTTGTGCGACTGTGCATGTCTGCTGTGCTTCAGGGATTCTTTATTCTGAGGCTCTAGAGTTGGGCTCCATGGTCTTTAAATATCATAAGATTATAAAAAAATTTGAGGAAGAGAGTCTATGGCTTCCATCAAATTCTCAAAAGTAACCATAATGTAAATAGTTTAAGAGGCAGATGCTGAATTTCCAGGGGTGGTGGTGGAAAGGTGGCTATGTAAAAAATATAAGCAAAATCGGTTCCATCCGGTTATATAATGGGTGATAACTAAGGGCTTACAAATGATCTGGAATTTTGATCTTGAATCTATTAGATGGTATTTGGTTTTAACTTCTATTAATAATTAAATTTCTCATCAAATTACCTTCTTTTAACATTATCCCTATTCTCATTGTTCTGATTCATCAGTCAGAGCTAGTCAATAGCACTTTCATGGGCAAAATCTCTCTAAATTTCAGCTCACTGCCATTGTTGTTTACAACACTTATTTCCACAGACAATTATGTCATACTTGATAGATGTTCAAGATTCACTTAATATTAGCAAGATCAAGCCCAACTACGCTGACTTAACACTTCTAAAATGATAGAGATGACAGAAAAAGACATTTATACCCTCTTCTCCTTTCAAAAATCACCCCAAAATAACAAGGAGAACAAGAAATGTGCACAATTCCACCTTTCATGGACGTATAACTTATGAAGGCAGAAAAGAGTGGGAGGATTGTTCACAACATAGGAGAGAAGAGCAAAGTCCAACCCAAGTGTTGTCAGGGGGACATGTGGGGGAAGGGTACACATGAGAAACAATGCCCCCCAGAACTTATCAAGGCTCAGGAACTAGAGGCCTCAGATACCACCAATAGGGGGTGAGGTGGAACGAGGAAGTGATTAAAACAGTGGGTGCCCAAGTCTCCACGCCTTCTTCACGCAGTCAGAGGGTTACTCTTAGCCCACCTCTGCAGTAACCAGAATTACTTGCTGGAGAAATTGAACCGCAGACTTGGGGAGACCAGCAAAAGAAAAGTTAGGGTGGGGTGCACTCTGAAAGTAGGAGGATTAAGTGAAAACTTACATCCTCACAGTTGGGAAGCTACAGTTCTCTTAGGATGGCAACACACGTGTTTACACCATTCTCATGCAAAGATTGGAAAGTCCAGGGAAAATGAGTTTAGATCCTTACATTTGGGGATCCCCAGCAAAAGACCAGCCGGCCACCCAGTCACTCAGGGTAAGGCCCTGCAATCTATCTGCAGGCACCATCCACATGCACTGGTGCATGGCGAGCTTTGTACTGCTTTACTCTCAAATATGAATAAGCTACCAAAAATTATCAGACCCTTGAGGGAAACCACCAAACACAGAGAAAAGAATTTCAGAGGAAACAGGCAATTCAAGGAACAGAAGAAAATTTCAGAAGAATTATAATTAGTATCTTCAGAAAGATAAGAAAAGATAATGCATCCATGGGAGAAGAATAGCATGCTATTAGAAAAGGAGTAGTGAACAAGGAAATGCTTATAAAACAAAATATTTCTCACTCCCAGAAAGTAAGAGGAAAAGTCTACATGGGAAATGGGAACGAAGATATAAGAAAATCAATACAAGAAGTACAGTATCCAACCAATTGGAGTCCCACTCAAATAGGACAGAAAAAATACTGAATAGAAAATTTAAAAAAAATTAAAAGAACTTTGTACTGAAGAAGTTGAACCTCCAGATTAGACTTACCATGCAAATTGAATGAGAAAAAAAAAAAATTCCAAACCAAAGCATATCTTTGTGAAATTGCTGAACACCAGGGATACAGAGGAGATTCTAAAAGAAAAGAAAATTAAGTAACAAAGTATTAGGAATAAGAATGATACATTCTTCTCAAAAGCAACCTTGGAAGCTAGAAAACAGAACAGTCCTTCAAAATTCTGAGCGAAAATGTTTCAAACTGGAATTGTTAGGCAAGTTAACAATTGAGTATAACACTAGAATAAGATGTTTTTTTGTACTATTCAACGCCCCACAAAAAAAGAAAAGAAAGAAAAAGAAAAGAATTTTTTTCAGTCATGCAAAGCCTCAAAAACAATGAACTTCCCCAGTGTTAAAAAAATGAACACCAAGGCATGGGGCGCAGGAGATCAGAGATCAACCCTGGGAGAGGAGAGAGGAGCCCCCTGAATGACAGGGAGGGAGGCACAACCAGCACAGACAGAGAATCCGGACCAAAGAGCAGGGTCAGGCTACAGGAGGGGGTCCCCAGGACACAAGGATCTAAAAACAAGCTGTGAAGTTTGGATCCTCTTAAACATTGTTTTGAGAGACATTTTACAGAGTTGTGTAGAGTGTGAGAAGACTTAGGTGTTTCAAAGATATCCTAACTCCAAGAAATGATAAACTGTACATAAGAAAGGAAACAATCACTATGTGCTAGTCAGCTCAGCAGCGAATAGTGTTTAGAGGGTGGTCTCAGGAAAGCTCTGTGCATGGATCACACTGGGAGTGTGAGCGGAGAGTGTAGGGGAATGTAAAGTCTCACCTGCCGATAGACATCATCGGTGTTTAGGGCAGATTCTGGCCAAAGTGGGAACTTGCCCCTCTCTGCCTTGTACTAGCTGTGAGCCCTTCAGCATGTGACTTAGCCTCTCAGTTTTCTCATCTGTAACTGGGGATAATAACAGTTCCTTCTTAACAGGACTGCTATGAGAATTCAGCTCAACAGTTGTAAGGTTCTTAGAACAATGTACTGGTACATAGGAAGGATGATATGAGTACTTGGTGAATAACCAAGTGCTAGTATGTGCATGCTGCATAAAATTGTGGGGGGAAACCTACCAATTTAGGTAAAAAAGAAAATAGAAAGTGGTTGCCTTTGGGAATCAGGAAAGAGGAAGGACAAGGGACTACTGGTTTTTTGCTTCTAAATTTATTAGTATAATTTGAATTTTTTAACTATTACAGGTAATACTTTTAATTAAAATAAAATTAACTTAGAAAAGCCAACAGCCAATTGCCAATTTTAAAATGAAAGGCGCACACAAGCTTTAACATGAACTATTTCATACTTCCAGTTTATTCACATGTCCATTTGCTATGCAAAAGAAGTTCTATGTGTTTGTAATGCAGCAGTGGATCCAAGGCAATTTTTTAAAATAAAACTGTTAACATGAGAAACTATTATTCAATTATTTATGAAAAAAAAACCCACACAACTAATTAAAAAACAAAGTTTTCATTGCTCTAAGAGAAGTGCCTTACCAGTAATAGCCAGTGATCTAGATTTGGGGACGGTGTGTGTATGGGGGGAACACACATGAAAAGTGACTCAATTTGAACCCTAACTCTCCCCTCCTCCTACTCTCTGATAAAGATTTTAATAAGTAATGAAATAGGAGACTTACAAAGTAAAGGAGGGGTGATATACAAAAGCATTGGATCAAGAAAATGCATAGACCTGCTGTCCCAGAGGTACGCTTCCTCTTCTAACTAATGAAAGGGCCAGCAGGAACCAAAGAAGCAGTGCTGCTCTTGGTTACAGAATTATATCAAACTGCTTCCAAAAGAAATCACATCACAGCTCTGCATTTCACAAGCAAGCTAACACAGAGTAAAAAAAAAAAAAAGAATTCTGAGTCATGGTTCCTCCACTTGATCCTCAATCTGGGTTGCCTGATCCTTCTCCAAATTCTAGTTCCCAAGACATGTACTGTCTTCCTATCTGTATGAATTTAATCAGCCCACTAACCTAACATGAATTAAGGTATTTACAAGATTAACTTCTAGAATGTCATCATGTAACAGTCTGGTACAACGGAGTTGCTCCTTTTAGTGTTAAAAAAAAAGTTGTTTTCTGCCTTTTGCCTTCTCTCATCTGAGTGGCACCCAGTGGATGTCGCGCTCAGTTGGAAATTCACAGCCGCCTTCCATGCCCCGACCACCAAGCCCCACGCTCATCATTAAAATGTGGAATAACAAAGGGCATCTTGCTCTGGGCCTTTGCCAAACCGTCACTATATCTGGGTAGTACAGCCTCCTCTCTAAAAAGGGAACAAAATAGTCTGAACTTTGTCCCAGTGTGGCAGCGTGGGCTGCTGTGACAGCGAGCTAATTCATCACTGTGGGGACCTTCGGCTGTGCAACTGACCACCCAACTCTCTGTCGTCTGCGGGGGTGGCAGTTAATCATCTCCTTAAATGATGTGGATATGAAAACAGGGCTGATCGTTGCTCGGCACACTAACCTTATCCATCCTCCGTGCCCCCAGCAGTGACTGTTGCCATTTTCCCCCTCTTCCCAGACCGCTGGGTTTCAAGAGATTCTGACCGAGGTGGAAATTTTAGCAGTGATTGTGGGATGCCTGTGTCATGACCTCGACCACAGGGGAACCAACAATGCCTTCCAAGCTAAGTAAGTGTTCTAATTGTTGTTATTTTAATGCATTTGCCTTTCTGCTCAGAGCCAAAGGTGACGAATGCTAAAGAGTAAAGCATTAATTTCTGGCATCCGGGGCCAAGGCCACGCAGGCTTGGGCGTGCATGTCACGGGGCCCATCCATCTTTATAATTCCCTATTCTTCTTTTAATTGCAAATTTGCCCTTCATGTCATGCTTGTTGATTTGGTCTGTCTCTGCTGACCTCACTCAGATAACAAAGCTCAGAATTTAAAGGGCCTACATTTTTCCTCCCAGAATATTTGCTTTCATGGCATGATAAGCTTCTTGGACCTGCTACGCTCAAAATCTGGTTTGAGGCTCTTAAAATACAAGCAGTCTTAGGAAATTTTATGAAACAAAATATCTTTTTCCTTCTCCAATAGCATCTGTTCCAGGATTCTTTTCATGGTGGGTATTGTATAAACTGCAGAGAAGAAAAGCCACATATGAGGAATATAGTCTTTGCTAGTCCCTGCTCCCATAGAAAGTGGAAAACAAACAAAAGAATCACATAAATGCAGTGATGTGTAGGCAACTAGTTGCCGTGCACACAATGTGCATGGATAGAATAGTCTGTCCCTAAGCAAGTTGGACTGGTCAAGGTAGCTGTTGCTTGGTGGCTCACTCTGTGGCCAAGGCCACAGAACTTACAGATCAATACCCAGGTCCCCTGAGTCTTGTATTGAGGGTCCAATTTTAATGTTCTTTTCACTATCTGTCTACAAACAGAATGATACAGGAATTCAGAAGCTGGAGAGACAAGTTTGGGGCTGGAGAGGTTAGGGGAGGCTTTGACAAAAAGGTACTTTCTGACGACTGATTGCAAAGCCCCTAGAACAAGTTGACGTCTATTGTGTGAAGCTTCAACAGCCTCCTCTGTGGCAACAGTTCCTTTCGGCTCACCGCTCTTTCTGTTCCCCACAGACCTACTCACCGAGGCCTTGGATTCCTGAGCTCTTGCATTTGCCCCTGATCTAGCAGATGACTTTTGGTTTTGCGTCCTTCTCTTCCACCCCATGTCCTATAGCCCATCACTTCAACCCGCTCTTCTCAATATCCCATAATTTCTTGACCCTTTTCAGTTTCTATGGCATCCACTCTGCAAATACTCAATCCTGGTACAGTCTAACAATTCAGTTTCTTGCTACTCTGCCTAGATTTGTAAAGGCTTTGGGAGAAAATGTCACAGCGGTGAGAGTTTGAGACATGCCAACTATATTAATATATTCTCCCAACCCAGCAGGGCGCCCGGTACTCCCCACCAATCCTTCTGTGTCCGCAGCCAGCTCCATGCCCAGTTGCTCTTAGCAGTTTCACATACCAAACTTCTCTCCTCCAAAACCACCTCCTGCTCGTCTACGTCCCCCGCGCCACTCAGCGGATCACCTTGCCTCCTACTTCACCGAGAAAATTGAGGCCATCAATCGAGGAGTCTCTCAATTTCCTCCCCTGCCACCTACCAACTTATCTCCCTGTCCCCATCCTTCCCTCCTTCCCTCCTATCTCAGTGAAAGGACTGTCCTTCCCTTGTCTGAGGCCGTCCCTCCACCTCTGTGGGGCCACTCTTTGCTTCTCCTCCGGGACCTCGCGCCATCAATTTTCCCCTCTCCCCTATCTGCTGCCCTCTTTCTGCTGGCTCTCTGCATCCTATTAATATAAACACTTCTCCCTCATCATGAAAAAAAATAAATAAATAAAACAAAACCTGTCCTAATTCCCACTTCTCTCTGTAGCTTTGGTTCTATTTCTCCTTTCCCTCCCAGTCGAGCTTCTGGAAAGCTGTGGGGTTCACTGTCCTCACCTCCCCAGCCCTGCACGCCCACACGGCTTCTGGCTCCACCTCCCCAGAGACGCTGCCCTCAGTAATGTCACCAACGGCCCCTTTCCCAAAGCTGTTGGACCCTTTTATGTCCTTTCTTGATCCTTCTTGCCAAGAGACATATTTTTTCACTCACTCCTTCCTGGAACTCTTTCTTCCTTTATTTCAAAGACAAAGGACTTTCCTCTACCCAAGAAGAAAGCTTTTCTCTCAGTTTGCTTCAGGCTTCTCTTCCCTGCCGCGCATGCCCTGGTGATGTCCTCTCCCCGTCCTCTCCTGCTCTTCATGATCCTCCATGCGTGGCCTCCACCCCATCTGCTCTGATCCCCCCCCCCCGCCATTTCTCTGAGCCAGATTCTCATCTTATCTCCAGGCACTTGCGCCCCCTCCTATTCAAAGTCCCTGTGGTCACCTCACTCTCAATCTTTCCCTTCACGCATGTCCCTCTCTCTCTCCTCTACCCCAGTGTGTGGCACCACCGGGAATCTGCGATCCTCCCCGCTCTTAAGGCACTCGCTGCTCACTGGCATCTCTCCCGGATGGCCCCCGCAAACAGCCCAGCTCTCCTCCTCCTGTCGGCTTGGCGCCCCAGAATAAGCTTTCTGATTCACAAAGCTGGCTAGGTCATTTCCCTGCTTAAAAGCCATCCACACCTTCTGCAACTTTTAGAATAATGTTCAAATTCCTTAGTTGAGCCCCTTAAGGCCCTTTTCATTCAGGCTCTTGCCCATTTCTCCCGTGCAGCACCCACTCGCCCCACCCCACTTCCTCCATGCGTCTGCATTCCAGACACAAGGGCCCACAGGATGCACCGGGTCGGGTCCCTGCGGTCTCCCCTGCCTGGAATGCCTTTCCTCTCCTTCCTTCCCCAGACTCCTCTGAAAGCATCCCCCCCCCCCCCCCCCCCCCCCCCCCCCCCCCCCCCCCCGCCCCAGGGCTCGATCCCTGATACACGCTCCTCTGGTCAACTTTCTGTGCCCACAAGATGCCCTGTCCATGCCCTTTCCACGGTGTGCTTCACACTCTGCCTTCATTGCTGACTCTCAGGGGTGTCTCCCTTCTTTGGTGCCTGCAACTGTGGGCAAACAGTGCCAGGAGCATAATAACCAATAAATGCTTGCTGAATGAAGGAATGAATCGGTGACTGCATGCATGGATGAGATTTTAACTATTCAATTATAATATGGCTTTTCCCTAAGGTTTCCTGATTTCTTTAACATGTATAACCTGTTGTAGATTATTATAAAATGTAGTTTTTATACACATAGGTTTGATGCTGTGCCACTGAAGTATATGCTGTGTATACTTTCATTCCATGTCTGACATTTCCTTATTTTGAGTTCTTGTGTCTGCATTTCATTATTTTTTTAGGATTCTTCTCTCCCTCAGGCCAATGATATCATTGTCAGCGTATCTCCTTCGAGCACCCTCTCTCCAGCCCCCCACCACTCTTTCATAAAGAAGAGATACATGTTTCAGAATTGTGTCTATAAAAAAAGAGTGAGCACCTTGTGGGTTCCTTTAAGAGTGAAGTGCACAATACCTGTATGCTGGGACCAATGGCCTCTCCCCAGAGAGAGAGCCAGTGCATCACGCTGAAAGAATCAGCTCTTCTTGCTAGTTGACCCCTCAGCTGTTTGGACCAAGAGTACACACCCAGGCCGGGCGAGGTGGCTCACGCCTGTAATCCTAGCACTCTGGGAGGCCGAGGCGGGAGGATTGCTCAAGGTCAGGAGTTCAAAACCAGCCTGAGCAAGAGCAAGACCCCGTCTCTACTAAAAATAGAAAGAAATTAATTGGACAACTAAAAATATATAGAAAAAATTAGCCGGGCATGGTGGCACATGCCTGTAGTCCCAGCTACTCGGGAGGCTGAGGCAGAAGGATTGCTTGAGCCCAGGAGTTTGAAGTTGCTGTGAGCTAGGCTGACGCCATGGCACTCACTCTAGCCTGGGCAACAGAGTGAGACTCTGTCTCAAAAAAAATAAATAAATAAAAAAAGTAAAAAAAAAAAAAAAAAGAGTACACACCCAATCAAAGTTGGGCCAATCAGATTTTATCTCCCAGGAATTTGGAGTTGGATTGCCATGCTATTGAGTCAGTTAGCTGCTGGGATCCAAGCCGCAGGGAGCTGAGGCTGCCATTTTGGGAAAGCTGTAATAGCCACATTCCAAGTGGATGAAAGAAATAAGAAAGCCAGTCTACAGAGAGGAGAGAAGAATGAAGCTGATATTCAGAGAGAAATAGAAAGGAGAGACTGTGTAACTCGAGAAAAGGAGAAAAAGCAGACTTGATCCCTGGCTCTCCTCATCTCCGCTCCTATTTCTTTCTTTTTTTTTTTTTTTGAGACAAGAGTCTCACTCTGTTGCCTGGGCTAGAGTGCCGTGGCGTCAGCCTAGCTCACAGCAACCTCAGACTCCTGGGCTCAAGTGATCCTCCTGCCTCAGCCTCCCAAGTAGCTGAGACTACAAGCATGCGCCACCATGCCCGGCTAATTTTTTCTATATATTTTTAGTTGTCTAATTAATTTCTTTCTATTTTTAGTAGAGACGGGGTCTCGCTCTTGCTCAGGCTGGTTTTGAACTCCTGACCTTGAGTGATCCTCCCGCCTCGGCCTCCCAGAGTGCTAGGATTACAGGCGTGAGCCACCGCGCCCGGCCCTCCACTCCTATTTCTAGGTATCTGATAATTGGGCTTCCTCAGAGTTCCTGGTATCTTTTAATCAACCTTCTTCCTAGTGAAGCTGGTTGTACTTCATCTCTTTTCTTTGCAATTAACAGTCCCTGAGACAATGAGAAGAACTACAATTTATTTGTTTTTTACTATGTCTCAAGCCCTCACCACCATCTCTGTAGGGTAGATATTTTTGACTCTACTTTACAGGAGGAACTGAGCCTCAGGAAGGTAAGAAACTTGCCCAAAATCATCCAGGTGGTAGAGTGGAGTCTGGACGTGGGTCATCTGATTCCAAAAGCCATTCTTTAACCACTGTTACTCTCTTCCATGACTTTGTGACATTGATTAATATTGTGGGCCTTTGAGCTTCCAGTTCATTTGGCTGACTTGCCAGATATGCGAGCTCTGGAAAACTAGATTTTGACATCCAGCAATTTAAGACATGGAGCCATAAAAATTATAAAACTGAACTAAACATTAGTGGTCATATTTTCCAATGCCTTGATTTTACAAAGATGGAAACTGAGGCCCCCAAATCTCAAGTTGCTTATATAAGACTGACCAGCTTTCACATATATTAGGTAGGTCTTGAGTCACTGGTCCTAGATTTCAGTTATTTTTTGCATCCTCATGTCACATGACCAAATCTGCCTATTCCAAGATGATGCGATGTGTTTTCTCAAGACTATTAACTTTGTACACAATTTACTAGTTCATGGGATTTCTGTCAGCCCTGCACTTACCTAATAGAGTCATTTTTAAATTTAGGACTACCCACCCTCAGTGAAAATTATCTTTAAGAATGAATGCTGAAAAAGACTTTTTTTTACATCATGGTAAAAGAACTACCTTTTTATCGATTAGAATGAAATTTATTCAGTGAGTGTGCCATTGTTTAGAAAATCCCTTGGAAGAAACCTATATTCTTTTCTCCCTCTTTATTTCCCAATAATTGAGTGCTTTCTATGTTCAAGACGCTATGGTAGGCATTGTGGGAGAAATGAAGTACAGCAAACAGTCCCTTCTCTTGAAGTGTTCACAGTCTAATTCCAGCCTTTCAAGCAATTTGAAAACGGGATTTAAATACACCAATTATTATGTGGCAAAGCATATGCTACCTTTTTTTCATATATAAAGCTATAAAAAAAAAACAGGAGACATTTAGCAAGGGACAAATTACTATATAAAATGCAAAATGCCTCTACAATAAAAAGTGTGACTTTAGTTAGAGCACAATTTGATTTATTCTCTTAGCCTTTCTGATAAGTGAACCTTTGCATTTTCATATTTTGTTCTTAATTTTTAACTATTGGAGTGCGTGCAACGAATGATCAATAGGTAGAGAGGGCAGCAGTACCACAGTGCTGCGAAATGACTCTGTTCACACCTCTCCCAGTCTTCTCTGGGGACAACGCTCCCCACCCAGCCTCCTCTCTATTACAGCTGCTCCTGATGATTAAATATCAGTACCGAGCAGCTTTGTAGTATATTCTCCTAGGAGACTTCTTCTATTCATTTCTAGCATAATCTCTTATGCTCATTTCTTGGGAATGAAAACCCATCTTGTCGCTTTCGGCCAGGTCCCAGAAGTGAAATACTGGGGCACATTAATCTGCCATGACAGCCTAATCCCACTCCTCACCACCTCCCAACAATTCTCAATTTCCTAATTACCTTTCATAGTTTTCCTTTTTAAAGTTTCTTCTGAGTCATGGCTGCACACTGCCATTCAGTCTCTTTTTCAAAGAATATGCATCATCTAGGGACGTTACAAAGGTACATTTCCATTAGCACACTTATTTTTGGTGCCTGTGCAAAGTGCTGAATGCCTGGAGGGAATTTTCATTTTGACTTTTCTTTTTGATAAGTTTCTCCTCATTGTGCTGCTTGTCTCAAATGAAAAACTTTAGTATGTAAGGATGACCTAATCCGTAATGCATATCATGAATATTCACATATGTAAATGTGCTTGTGCTTATGGATTTGGATTTCCTTCCTCTCTCCCTCTCTCTCCACACACCCTATATATATGTAATCATATTTTTGCAACTACTTATATGGTGGATATACTTACCCTAGACAATTAAAATGAAGCACGGTATTAAAGTCAATTTTTTCCATATGTAATTGATTTTGGGGTCTTTTTTCATATTTCACATGAAAAAGTGGAAGTATACCTTTATACAACATCTATTGCATGAAAAACATGACCTTTTTAAAAAAATTATTTTATGATTAATTAAGATTAGATAATACTGCATATTATGTTCCCCTTCTGCAGAATCACAATGCGTATTTTCACATATTGACACCTCTGGGAAGTCTTACAATAAAGAAACAGCTTCACTTTTTAAAGCTAGCACTTCCCAAACTTATTTGACTGTGGAACCCTTTTTATTTCTGCCCTAATACCGTTTAACACTCTAAAGAAGTAGTATTCTGTAAAATACTTTTTGGTAAAGCTTTTGCTAACACATATGTTTTAATTTTTGCCACTTACATCAAGTTTTCTGACTGCGGACTTGTCTCATGGTGGTCCTAGGAAGTTCACAGTGTGCAATGACAGGTATAGACGGCGTTCTCTGTGAGCCCAAGCCTGAGAGAAAAGGCACTAAGAGGTTTTGCAGTCTAGAAAATCTGAGTGGGACCAAATCTATAGTGTTAATAAGAGATCTGTATGGAAATAGAAGTGTTCTTGCTTAGAATGATTTATTCTTAACAACTCAAACTTAATACCACGATCCATTCTTTGAATGCTAAGATGGAACCTTGCTTGCAGAAAAGTGAGCATTAGTGCCAGACTGATCAGAGAAAATCCCTGACACAATTATAGGTGACTGTGGGCTTCCTGAAGGTGAGACCATGTCATTTATCTTTGTACTCCACATGCCCAGGGCCTGGCATAATAATAGTCATCAGTGCTTGTTGGTTGAATGAGTGATAGGTGAATGACTGAATGAATCACAATGTCTTCCTGCACTTTCATAGCATTGGTCTGGTTCAGTTGCAACATCTACATATTTTCTGTGTGGGGGGAGGTGGAATGCAGGATGGAATTACAGAAGGGAACATACAGGGAATCTGATGAGGAAGATGCTCAGACCATGGGCAGTCACATGGCTGCCTTTGCACAGATACCATGAGCTAAAGCACAGCAGGTCAGAAGCCACATGGACACGGTGGGGAGGGCAGTGCAGCAAGGGCAGCATCAGAGGACTTGTTATAAGGTTAACCTCCTGGTTAAAGGAGGAAACATCTCCTTATTCGCCCTGAATAGAGAAAATATGAAGTGACTTGTGATCATCTAGCTGATTTAACTTTTGTGGGGTCCATTAAACCAACATGAATAAAGGAAGAGAGAACATTCTGTATCTGGACGCTACCTTGCATCAACGAGTCTGTCATCAAGGCTCACATTAGTAAGTGAGGTGCATCTGAGCATGGCTGGTTCATAGAAACAAATCACAGGAATCTGAGCCTATGGTTAACAGCTGTAGTAGTAGAATTCCGAATTAAATTTTGAAATCTTCTTTCATTGATGACAAACCAGCTTGGTAAAAATGGAGAATCAAATATCAGAAATATATATTATAATTATCATTCTCATTGAGCAATAAGAAGCTTAAAAACTTGGATTCAAATCTAGGACTGGCACTAGCTAGCTGTGTGACCTTGGAAAAGTTACCTAACTTCTCTGAGCCTTGGTTTCCTCATGTGCAAAATGAGAAAATAATACCTATTTCATGGTTTTTGTCAGGACTAAATGAAATATTAAGTTGTTAATATATTGCCTAGTGCATGATAGGCATTTACAAATGGTAACTATTATTATTAATAACATTAGTATTATAAAATATGCTAACACACTTATTGTTAACCTCCCAATTTGAACTATAGTCTCTAGACATACTATTGTAAGCTCATTAGACAAGCAACGAATATTTTTTAAGTACCTACTCCATGCCAGACATTCAGATGTAATATGCCCATAAAGCGTCCTAGAATTTCAACAGCCAAGACAAAGGCATATAGTGTGCATTTTGAAACATATATCTTCATAGAAATGAACTCCATGTAAGACAAATATTAACTAACATTAAATATTAATTTATTATTGATTACTAAGATTAGCCTAACAAATTTTTACTTATTAAATGATAGAGGCAGCGGGATTTAAAGAAATAACACATACCTGATTAAAATCTAGCACCCTCTTTACTAAGGCTCTTCATAATAATTCCTACTGGACCTAACCCTGCTGTTCCTCCCAACATGTGGTCATCTCTGAGTCTTTCCAAGGATTCCAGATCCCCTGTACCCCAAACTGACCGTGATCTTGGGCTGCCTCACACTGGAGATGGAGGGCAGCTTATAACCGAAATCCTTCTTGGACTTAGATGCAGTCTTTACTCCCCTCACTAGCAGGGCAGACTGTGGGCTGTCAATCACCAGCAACTCCAAGTTAAGGCCAAATTGCCCTTTCAATGTCTAAAGCACATAAGGATGTGGATGGATTTTCAGCCCAAGTCCCATGACTACCCTTTAAACCACGGGATTCTCTGGGATCTGTCTTGATTCTTAATGTGCTCTAACTCCTACTCCTAAAAACGATTTGGAAATGAACATATAGGACCATTTTGAATGAACACTTTTCCAACCTGACACTGTTGAAGAATGGGTTGTTCTACATATATGAAATTTACAGATAACTTGAAGTAATCCCTTCAAGCATCAATTAACATTTTATTAATTTAAAATGAAAATATCTATACATGTTTTAATTATTGATTACTAATTACTATAGATTACAATCTACTATATGCCAGGTATTATGATAAGCACTTTAAAATATTTTATTGTTCTCATAAATAACAGGTTAGATAGATAGTATATAATCTTAGAGACAAAGAAACTGAGTCTTAAAGAGGCCAAGTAACTGTCCAAAGCTACTAAGTGGAGGAAGAGCTGAAATTTGACTCTATATCCAGTGAACTTTCCAGAGTTCTACACTGAGATATCACAGTGTGACTGTGGACTGGGAAACCATATGAGAAGGTTGTCAACTTGACATGGAAAGTAGATAAAATGGACTCTGGAGTATTGACATGGTCTTTTCCTATGCAAAGTCAAATACATTTGGTATTAATATAAGACAGTTGTTCTGGACACTCAGAGGTTATACAAAGTTTAGTTCACGAAGTCTACCCTGATCCCCATGGCCAGCAATTATGTCTTTTTTTTTCTCAGAGTGTCCACAGCACTTTGGTTGGACCGGGGACACTTTTCTACAGTGTATTAGTATTCATATTGTTTTTATGTGCATTATCTCATCTCAACTCTCTTACTAGTCTGTAAATTTCTTAGAGGTAGGGATTGTGTTTTATTCATTGTGTATCATCCATAGCACCTAGCCTAACACATAGAAACTTACAGAAAGGCTTATTTAATAGATGAATGAACTGCAAAAGCGGGTACCTGAGAATGCATCTGCTTGTGGTCCTTTGCCAAAAGCAGGAAAAGCACTTTAATCCAAAGAGCTGGTGTGAAGGAATGGTTGACAGGGGAAGGGCCCTGCTCACTCCCCCTCTGTCCTCTTTCAGGAGTGGCTCTGCCCTGGCCCAACTCTATGGAACCTCTGCTACCTTGGAGCATCATCATTTTAACCATGCCGTGATGATCCTTCAGAGTGAGGTACAGACCTGATGTTCTATTTCTCCCCTTGACATAGAAAGGAAACTATTTGTTTCTTACCTCTCTTTCTTTATGGTGTCACAGGTAGGTACAGAGATGTGGGAAAACCATTTTTTAGTCAAACTACTGAGACTTGCTGGCTTTTTGGATTCTTTTAGATGCCTGACCAAGGACCTTGTTCAGATTCTTCCTGGGCTGATTCATTTGGGTTTCTTTATTGGCTAGCAGGCTTTTCAAATTCACTTAACAGGGTGACAGGTATAGACTGCTTATCCCCAGAGCACGATCCTACTTTCCTTGAGGGACATAGAAGCCCACGAAGGGAGTGACTTGATTCAAGAAGTGAGTGGCCCAACATTCCCATTTTGTGAAACCCAAAGTCATTTTGAAAGATGGTAGAAACAAAAACAGGGTGAGAAAGTTACACTTTATTAGCACCATCGAGAAACCTATAAAACATAAAAGAACTTAAAATTGCTGGTGAGACCAGTTTGAAAGTGAGAGCTGCAACTAAACTTAAGACCCAGGGCTAATGCCATATGCCTTATTTTGCTTCATGTGGCAATGCAGGAGTTAGAAGTAGTTGGAATTTTATACTTTTAGCTTTCCACAGAGAAAAACAGAAACCACTAACCAACTCTGGCTGAGACGTCTGAGTTTTAAATTGCCAGGAAAGGATCTGTTTAATTTTCTGCAGGCGTACGGACTTTTTTTTTTTTTTTTTTTGAGGCCAGGAAGGGATCATCTGTTCCCCATTATTTGTCAGTTCTCTAGCTGTGCCATTAATTATTATTATTATCATCATTAAGGCCCTGCTTCGCTGGAATAGCATCATTAAATATGGAGGTTTTTTTCCTCCAGCTCATCTTGAGAAAGCATGCCTTTTGCAATATCACTGAAGGCCCCCGACCCCATAAAGGAGAGTCGACACTGTGGAACCCGAATGCAGGCTGGGGAAGGGCAAACCCGCTGGGAGTGATGTATTTTCAGCTGGGAATGAAACACCAAGGGTTAGGCTTTCAGTAACTGACAGAAGCCAGCATGCTGGCATCTGTGGCTCTGGAATTTTCCTACAAAAGCCATATTGTAGCTGAGTGCTTCCACAGAACTCATTGGGGATAAGAGGAAATTTGGTTCAGACTATCTTTTCTGTACTGGTAAGTGTGATACGTTTACACCTCTGTCCCCAGAAAGCCCCACCTTTGTAATAACACGGATTATAAACAGGATGTCAAGTTTCCTCAGGGAAACAAACCCCACTCACTCGGAATTTGCGTTCATACAAACGAGACACATTGGCCACCCTTCACTCTGGGCTTCCCTGTGAAGATCAGAGACTGATAATGAGGGAACAGTGCACTGAGCACCTGCTACGTGCAGGCGCTGCCTGGCACTGCCCCAGGCCCCCACGATCCTGCCCGTCAGAAAGGCAGCAATGCAGGTGCCATTACGGTCCCATTTCCAAATGAGCACATGTGCAGAGAGGTTAGATGACTTCAGGAAGTTTGCCCCAGACATTTCTCCTTGCACATCTGCATTTCTTACCATCAATACCACACTCACCGCCTCCCTAGACAAAGAGTAGAAGCAGTTTTTTAGGAAAACTCTAAACTACTTCAGGCACCAAACCCTTGAGGCATTGTGGAAGGCCAATTTGCATATAAAGAATACACTGATTTGCAAATTAACTTTTTTAAAAATTAAAGCTGATCTGGCTAGCTTTGTCACTCTTTTAGCTGTAAATGGTGTTAGTTACTATATGTCCTTTAAGAGTACAGTCACGCGCCACATAATGTTTCAGTCACAGATGGACCACATATATGAGAGTGGGCCCATAAGATTATAACACTATATTTTTACTGTACCTTTTCTAGGTTTAGATATGCAAATCTTACCATTGTGTTACAGTTGCCTACAGTATTCAATACAGTAACATGCTTACAAGTTTGTAGCCTAGGAGCAATAGGCTGTGCCGTATAGCCTAGGCATGCAGTAGGCTATACTGTGTAGGATTTCATAAGTACACTCTGTGATGTTTGCACAATGGTGAAATCACCAAACGACACATTTCTCAGAAAGTATCCCCCTCATTACATGATGCATGACTGTAATAACATGCACACTCTCACAAAATAATCAGGATCCTCAAATTCAGACCAGTTTTCTCCCTGTCTCAGTGTTAACTTTTACAGTAACTTGCTCCTAAAGGCTCTATGTCTTTGGGAGATGCTGGGTGTGTGGCTGGATCCAGGCGACAACTTTTCCATAGCTTCTGACCACTGTTTCCCAGGCCCCGGAACACCCGCCTGTGATTGAGCCATGCGCAATGCTCAGGCAGAAAAACCTGGGCAGAATTATGGTGCGGCATTCCTTTAGTTATTTGTCTTCTTCTTAATGGCTGAATTAAGGGTCTGGAAGAGTTCATTTGAAAATTATTATTAATATTGGACCTGGTCCCAGGTGGAACCAATATACTTTCATCTTTAAGGAGTGGCAGGTTCACCCAATGAGATAAATTAACTCAGGATAGCATATTATCAGATGATGCCTGGTAAGAGATAATTTACTAATTGATATCCTGGTTCCCTGAAAGAATTAATTTACCTCTTGTTGGAGAATAGTTTATTCTCAGGCAGTCTTTCTTCCCCATTCCTTCTCCACCATCTTCTGCCTCTCAGCACTGGGTTTAAAACAGGTCCAGTTCCTGGGCCACATACTAATGAGTTCATATTTCATGCTAAGAAAACCTGAAAAATGAAAAGTCCTGACTTTCAAAACAAATTAAGTGAATTGGTCACTTTACGGAAGAATTTTTCACTTTACTAAAGACAAATGTGGAGCTGCTTAGTGGAGCTAAAATAAATTTTGCTGAAAACAAGGGTGCCTTTCAAAGGTATAGAGATAAAAGTGTAATTGCAAATTTTCTTGGGTAAGAATCGTCTTTAGAGTCCCGCAGTGCCAAGAATAATGTCTTATACATCCTAGCTATTCAGTAATTAGTCACTGTACTGAATTTAATCCACCATACACTTCATCAAAGTGTATCTTAAGAGTGTAATATAGAGTTCCTCCACTTCAGCTGTGTTGACATGTTGGGCCAGGTAAATCTTTGTTTGGGGCAGGAGGGGGGTTATTCTATGCATCGTAAGATGTTTAGCAGCATCACAGCATCCCTGGCCTCTACTACTGGTTGGTAGCAGCACCCCTACCCAGTTGCGACACTCAAAAATGTCTCTAGACATTGCCAAAAGAGCCCATTGTCAAAATCGCCCCCAGTTGAGAACCACTGATCTAATGGTTTTTTCTCCTCCTTGAAGTCATTTGTTGCCATAGGAAGTATTTCCAAAATGCCAGTTTTCAACCTCTCCTACCTAAGGAAATTAGTATTTATTTTAGGGTGAGAAAGATTCCCAAATGTTTCACCAACTTCTCCACTAAGTCACACCATAGGAAGCAGGCAGTCAGGCAGAGTCCCATTTTCAGAGTTTTTCCCTTTTAGACTAAACACATAACAAAGTATCCTTCAGTAGACCTTCTCGAAAATGATTGTGCTTTCTGGCTTTGCTGTGTTTTCCAGGGAATCTGTTTGTATTTGTAAAAAATTTCATTAAGCTTTTTAAAAATAATTTTATCATGTTCCCAGACTTTTGTTAATATAGAAAAAACATGTAATCCACAACCACAAATTTAATGTTGTCTTTTGTGACTTTTTACTTTCTCATTACAGGGTCACAATATCTTTGCTAATTTGTCCTCCAAGGAATATAGTGACCTTATGCAGCTTTTGAAGCAGTCAATATTGGCAACGGACCTCACGCTGTACTTTGAGTAGGTATTGGCATTTGATCTATTTGACAAATGGATATCTAAAGTTCCATCCTGTAATTAATTTTTAGGTCTACATTGGGAGTTGCGTGTTACTCTAGCATTGATATCAATGTGTAACTAAGCTAATCTTTTTTGTTGTTATTTTTTCCCTCCTCTAAGCGGAGTTTATTAAGTCAGTGTGTAGAGGCCAAGAGAATCAAGGCTACAGTCACAAGATTTATATCTTTCTTCTGTTTTATGAGCCTTGTTTTAGACTCTTGACTCTTAAACTAAGTGGTGACCATTTTTAGTTTAGATACTTGCTAAAATTTCTATTTTAGACTATTATTTCTGGTTAGATCTATAATGGTGTTGATGATGATGATAAGAAATATTTACTGATGAAAGGTTAACTCAAAATTCAAGACTTCTTCATTCCTTGCTGCTCTTCTATCTGTCTTTCTTAGAAGAGCTGTCTTCCTTTTTCTCCAAGGTCAGGCCTCTCTCTGAGCTGGAAATTTCATCCCTCCCTGTCCCAGTGAGACCTGCTCCATCAGGTACCTCTTCTTTTGGCAGCCTGGAAATCTCATCCTCCACTAATTTGCACAGTTCCCTCCTATCTTAAAGACCAAACAAATTCTCTCCCTTAAAAAAATTATTTCACTTGATGCCATGGAGATCTTTCATTGCTTTTCAATTTACCTTGCTTTTACTTTTTAAAATAAACAGAGTACATTAGGACCTCTATTTTCCTAACACCCATTTATACCATGAAGAGCAGAGTCCACCTGCATGTTCTATCAAAATTTACTTAGAGGACATCAGAGACCTCTGAGTACTGTCTTGTCCTCATTTCTGATATTTTCTAGTGTCTTTGAGATATCTGAAGGTTTACTGATTTAATGTCCATTTCTACTCTGTTTGCTTCCCAACATCCAGTTGCCTTTTCTCTCTCTTTTTCTAGATCTTTTGTAGGTTTCTTTTCTCCTGGCTCCTACATATGAGATCTCCAACCATGTTTTCTTTTCTCTACTCAGATTCACTCCCCTGGCCTCACTTCTATGTTATCTCTCTATATGTTATTCGCCTGTGTGCAGAAGACTATGAAATCCTTTGCTCTAAGCCTCCCTCACATTGTAGACCTGTATCTCCAACTTCATCTCAAAAACCTTTAGTATCTTCACTACTTTCAAAGAAAGTTTAAACTTGGTTTGACTTTCAAGGCCCTTCATAATCTTCCCCCAACCTTTTCTCCTTCTTATCTTCCACTTCTTCCTTATGTGATTTGTCTACTTCAACCAAAGTGGTCTACATAGTTCCATTTGAAAACCCCTATGTAGTTTTCCTTGTGTCCTAATCATAGCGTCGTTCCTATATGGAATCCTGCCCCTTCATGCCCCCACCTGGATGAAATGACCATCCTTTAAGATTTTTGTCTTTTTGTCCTTTGTCTTTTCTACCACTTTTTCTAGGAAGTCTTGTGTCACTCCCTTTGAAATCTTACTGCACCATGGTATTGCATCAGTTAAAATAAGGTTCGGTTGTAAGAGACAGAAAACCCAAAGAAACAGTGGCTTACTTACTTCTCTGTCACATGAAAGAAGTCCGGAGATAAGCAATCTGGAGTTGGTAGAGTAGCTATATGAAGTCATCAGGGACCCAGATTCCCTGAAGGTGCTGCCACCTTCAACACATGCTTTCCACCTCTTAGTCTAAGATAGTTGCTCATGCTCCAGCCATAATGTCTACCTTCAAGCCAGCAGGAAGAAGGAAGGGACAAAGAAGAAAGTGGTAAAAGGGTGAAGCAGGCTGTCTTCTAAAAGAGTTTGCTAGAAGATGCCACATAACACCTCCTTTTATATATCACTGGTCAGAATCTAGTCACTTGGCCATACCTAGCTTCAAGGAAGGTTGGGAAAGGAAGTTTTTATCCTGGGTAGCCATGTGCCCAGCTATAAAAAACAGGAGTCTTGTTACTAAGGAAGAAAGGAAAAAGGGATACTGGGAGAGACAACTGGCAGTCTATACCACAGGTATTTATTTTTGGATTCTGCTGAATGGGTTATTACATGGTATCATGGAGTAAAGGCTTTGGAGTTTATGTTGGCCTAGATTTGAATCTCACTTTGACATTCTAGTTAAACGTGGTGGATTGAGCCCAAGTATCTATGTCTTCTCCCTCCTAAGACCTCACTAAAATGATACTATAATAAATAAATTTAAAGGAAAAAGACACAAATCTGCAAGGGGAACAAGAGGGCACACAACAACTGACAAGAGATTCAGTACATTTGTGGACAATGGAAGGTGGACCACCAAATGGTAATGGACCTAGCAGAGTAGAAATGGAAAGTGGTACCTCCAAAGGAGTACAGCAAGCCATTCTTAAAAGCAAGCCATTCTGCCCTGCAGAACCTTGCTTGGAGCTTAGAGAAAAAACTACCATGAAAAATAGATGGGACATGCAAAGCTTAAGACACTCAAAGCTCAAAGAGATTGCTAGAAACTCAGTCCACAGAACACTGCCCACAAAGTCCTATGCCAACATAGCCAGGCAATTTCTTTTCCTCTACCTCTAGACGGCCAGAGGTTTATTTTCTGGAGAAATAAAATGAAGAGCTCTGGATTTATGAGAAGTGCAGGATAGAAATCAGATGCAGTGCTGCAAAGAAGGTATTAAGTGAACTGGATCCAGTCTCTGGATTGAAAACCCATAGCCCATAGCCCAGCACTTGGAAACTAGGAGTCCATACTTCACATGCCCAGGCTTGTCAGATTTAGCAAGTGAAAACACAGAAGACCCAGTTCAATTTAAATTTCAGATAGAGAATTAATATTTTTTAGTGTATATATATTTTTTTCATGAAATATTTGGGATATACTTACACTAAAAATTATTTTTTATGTATTTCAAGATAGCTAGAAGACTTGAAATATTCCTAACATATATAGGAATGATGAATATTCCTGGTGATGGCATAACCTAAATACCCTGACTTGATTATTACACATTCTATGCATGTAACAAAATATCACACGTAGCCCCAAATATGAACAGTATTAGGTATCAATATGAAATTTTTAAAAAATCATTTTTCATCTGAAACTGAAATTATTATATTTTATCTAGCAATCCTACCCACCCCCCCACACACACAACTCCCACTTAGCTTTTTAATGCCTTACTATTACACACAGACAAGCAAGGATCAAAGAACATTTCATAAGCCTCCAGTATGAAAGACAGAGGCCAAAACAAACAGAAAAAAATTGAATTCAGAGAATTCAGGGAGAGGAAGAAAACAAACCATTGTTACTATCCTCAGAGAGCTAAGATAGCACATCCATGAAATAAGAACAGAATGTTTTGAAAAATAATAATAGAAACAAACATGAAGGAAAAAAATGCTTTTGAAAATTAAAAACATAATGACCAAAATGAAAAATCAAATGAAAACACTGGGAAATACAGTCAAAGGACAAAGGGCAGCAAGATGAAAAACACTGCTATATTTCTTTATATGCCTTTTAGTGCTATTTGATTTGTTAGATATGCACAGATATTACTTTGATAAATATAAATTTTAATTAATTTTTAAAATATATTTAAAAAACAAAAATCCCAGCTCTGCTCCTAACAAGCTGTGTGTCATCAGACAAATGATTTACCTCTCTGAGAGTCTTTGCTTTGTTTCTCTGGAGATAACAATACCTACGTGATATGTCTTACAAATGTCTTACATGTATAAATGGCTTATAAATGGTGGCATCTACAACCTCATTTGCTTTATAGCCTATCTGTTTTGCATGTTTTTTGGTCCTTGTGTTGACTTAACTATCATGATCTTCCATCTTTTTCTGGATCGATGCTCCTTGATTTGGGATTTATGGAAAGTCTGAGTCCTTTTAGTGTTTTTATTTCCTGTCTCTGACACTTGCAGGATTTTGTGTTATTTTTCTCAAAGTAGAAGCATCTTCCCAAGCCATGTTTCCAGGTAACTCCTAAAGAAGAAAAAAAAAAATCTCAACACTTGGAGTCCATTTATCAAGGATGTGACGAATCGCTGAGTGACCGCTGGGATGCAGTCAGGGAAGTTGGTTGCAACTCATTTTCTCATTACTCTGTTCTTATCTCAATGCTGCAGCCCCTGCTAATGTTTCCTGACTCCCAACGAAGCTGGCTTGTTCTGTTTTCGTCAGCATTATTGTTTTTTGAGGTTCTGAATAGCTGTTCATTCTCTAATCTAAACCTTCAGGGGACTGATTCACTTGCCTGTCTAAAGTTGCATTAAAGTATTGCCATATTTTTAGCCAAAACAATCACCAGGGTTAATGAGGGGAAAAAGCAACTGCTACAAACTGTCACCCAGATGCTTTTATTTCATAAATGTACAATTGCGGAACTGGAAGGGATCTTAGAAAGGATGTCATCCAATTCATCTCCTTTATTTTGCAGATCAGGCACGGGGGTCCAAATGGCTACACAGTGTGCGTTGGGTCACTTAAGTAATTATTGGCAGAACTGGAATCCACGCTTCCTCTTTCAGGGCCTTTTCCTCAATCACCTTCTCCAGTGGAAGAATCAAGAAATGGTTGTCATTTTATAATAATTGGGGATACATTAATATTTACCTTCCTAGGTGTTCTTTAATCAGTTTAATTTAAAAACCAGCCAGGGTTCCCTGTGTCCTCTCCCAAGGCAGAGTTGGAGATAAGGGCTTGCATGCAGGTAGTTTCATTTTGGAAATGACACCAGGAATAAGAGAGAGGGTGCTGGGACAGTGAAATGGGGAAGGAGGGAAGCCATTGGAAGGAAGGACATATGTCCTTGTTGGTCATCACTGTGATCAGCCGGGCTTGACCCTGCAGAGACTGTCTGAGAAGTCTCGTATGATGCATGCCAGGGTTGTCCACCAGCCGCCATCTTTGTCAGCCAAATGTTGCCGGACACGGTATTCACTCCCGTGCACTTCCAGGTTGTGCAGGCCTGAGGGCTCAGGATTTCTGCAGCTGTCCCCAACAGTCTGTCCCCCACATGGACTCAGAGCGGCGCCAGGGCAGAGAGTCAGCACTGCGCGGGGCAGCAGAGAAGCAGCTGCGGCACTGGTGATAGCAGTGATGATGGAGAAGCGTGGTTGGGCCAAGAGGATGAGAGGTGGCCATAGGACTAGTTTCTAGAAGTCTGGATTGTTGTTAGTTCTTCTGCCTTGACTACTCACATCAAAAGTTATAATACAGTTGAGGAAACCAAAAACCGAAACTGCTTTCCTCCCCTAGGAAGAAGAAAGTCATTCTAGAAATGGCCAGGATGGGCAAGGAGTAGATCTCAGCCTTTTGGAGAGGGGTTTATGACTCATTCCTAGGGGCAGGATTTCCTGCCTTGCTCCAAAAGAGAAAAAAATGTAAGATTCATGGAAATATGGAAATGCATTCAAAACAACCACCAAAACTTAATGACTTTAATTTCTAATGACTTTGGGTGTCCTTGGGATTCTATGCCACAAATGCCACAAAGCAGAATTTACAAGGTTAAAAAACAAAAACAAACAAAACCCTTGGTATGAATCTGTAGGTTTCACAACCTAAATCTGGAGGTTAATTATTCATTCTGATTTTCCAACGTACTGAAAACATTTTCTGGTTACTGCTGAGTGATTTTCTGAAATTGATTTCTGTGCCAATTTCTGAGTCCCTGAAGTGAATACGGCTTTGATAACTAAGTAGTCGTTTCACTGTCGCAAGCAGAAATTAGATATACCCGGTCAGTAACCAGCCATGTAACTCTAAGAGTCAAATCTCTCTTTGCCTCAGTTTCCTTGTTAGCAGCATGGGGGTAGGCATATCACCCATGCCAATCTCCCAGGGTCCTTGTGGCAGTCAAAGGAGATT
This sequence comes from Cheirogaleus medius, assembly GCA_008086735.1. Lineage (NCBI taxonomy): Eukaryota > Metazoa > Chordata > Mammalia > Primates > Cheirogaleidae > Cheirogaleus > Cheirogaleus medius. The sequence continues at coordinate 23,231,448 of VBSM01001562.1, read as the reverse complement.
ACTTATATGAAAGAGCTTTGATATTTTAAAGTACCTTATAAAGAAAGGAATCATTCATACAGAAAACTTAATAAAATATGCACTATAAAAGATGATGCTTATCCAAGTGGGCAGAGAGAGATCTAAAATTATGAATGTTCAAACTTCAAGAGGATGTCACAAATGCCCTGTACTATTTGTCTGCAGGTGAGTCAACAAAGATGACCTATGCAGCTTCCATAATTAGTAATAAAAACATCAACTAATGTTTCCTGAGTGCTTACTTAGAAGCTTTCTGTACACATTATCCCATTTAACACTTAGAGCAGTCCTATTAGAACAGGTACTGTTATTAACCTCATGATATGCATGAGGAAACTGAGGTATGGAGAGATTCAGGAAATTGCTCACAATGTTAAATAGTAAATTTGGGATTTGAACCAAGTAGTTCAACTCCAAAATGTTTTTAACTACTCTGATATTCTCTCCGCAGTTATGTAACGGTTAGTTTTAGAGTACTAAAGGGAAAATTGAGGCCAATCTTGGGAATGCTTGGGCTTTAGGGGCAGCAGTAATTTGAGTATGCACATGCCTGAGACTAGTTCCAAGCACACTAGATGTCAGCACACTAGGTGACAGCAATTCAACTAATGCCAGGCCCCACCACCAGGAGTGCAGGGTGGGTGTGGAGGCTCCAGGTTAGAGCTGCTCGGGAGCCTGTGTGGTGGGGCTGAGATTGCAATTAGAGGCTCCTTGTTTGCAGTTGAGTTAAGCTGGGGCATCAGAGGTTGAAGATCCTTTAGCTTTAAGACAGTCATGGAGGTTGTTGCTATTGGGTAGCAATAAATAGCATCCATCCCCGACAGGTTGTAATTACATAACATTGTATCTCTCATCTACCAGGTGCCTGCTCCATGCCTAGCACCATTCTAGGCATTCCAGCATCTCCCTGCATCACTGTATACTCCCTGTGTCACCACTGTGCTAGAATGGCAGCGCCATGAATGCAGACATCTTACTCTCTAGCTCACTCTTGGAGCCACCAAACCTGACACACACAGTGTCTGACATGAGTTCTTAAAATATTAACTTTATGATATTGAATTCTCATGTCAACCTGAAAGGTAGATATTGTTATTCTCACCTGACAGATAGAGATACCTGGGCTTAAAGAGGGTGAGCAATTTGCCCAAAGCCATCAAGTTGTATGTGACCAGGTCTCTGTGCCACGTTGCCTCAGACCACTATTTAAACAGAGAATTATCCAATAATTCAGATTTTATAAATCCTCTTGGGTGTTCAGTGCTTTTTAGATTGGTTTTCTAAATTAATCAGACTGTTCTTCAAATTGAAAATTTGCTGCTTTACTTTGTGCTCTATATTCATCAACACAATTCGTCAAAAAATGCCCACTCTGTTTTCTCTGTGTTTGTCTTTCCAAAGGGATGAAGTAAGTAGCACTTCTCAAAAGCATCTGAGCATGAAAGCAACATGCACTAAACTATTTTTGGTTGTTTGGTGTAATAGCTTGACCATCCTTTTTAAAAATTAGATTAGTTTTTGGACAATTTATTTTTAAAAATACAGTGAGAACTCAACAAATGTTTCCAGTGCTATGCAGACCAAACTGTTCATTCATTCAATAGTCAGCAAATGTTTATTCGGCGCCCACTCTGCTCAGCACTCTCAACTTCCACACTTCCTGCACTCAACCATATTGGAGAGGAGGAGGAGAAGTTGATGCATAGTAAGGTGTTAATGACAGGTAGAGCTTAACCTGTTACTCTCTCCCAAACACTCTCATATTTTAACAGAGCCTGATGAGTTAACCTGCTGAAACTATTCTAATGTTAGACGAGTAGCCCCTGTGGTAGGTTGATGGAAGAAATATTTTGGTATTTCTTGACGTACTTCAAAGCATTTTTACATATACTCATCTCCATATCCCCATTTACATGATATCACAACTAACTAAAAAATGAGACATTCATCCAACTAGCAGTTATTAATGCCAGGCACTGTGCTAGTTGCTAGGAACGCTCAGGCAGATAAGACACGGTTCTCACCTTCAGGGATGCAGAGCCCAGTGGGGAACAGGGAGCAGCAGGGCTACAGCCCATGGGGTGCTACAGCCAACGTGAGCGCTGGGAGCCTCAAAGCACGCTGTCCAGCAATGGCTCAAGCAATGGCTCTGCCTGCTGATCACAGTTTTACTGAACTGACTGCTCAGGCCTTGCGCTATCTAATCTTCTGCCATTTTCAACATTTAGAGTAACTCTAGTCTTTCCATTCCCTGCATTTTGCCGATTTTATTTGTGCCGTCAACAACAGCACAGCACCAAACAGATCATTTCATTCAGGTTCTTAGCTGGCCCTTGTGTTATCAGTGCCAGTCTAAAGCAGGGAGAAAATTCACTACAAAATTAAATATATCACTTTTTTTCTTTAGTCATAATTACTGGAGGTAACATATGTATATTAATTTTCTGTTTCTCTCCAGTGCTTTTATGTCAAAAGTCCAGAAATCTCTCTAGAATCTGCATTTAGCAATTGACTGCAGATGTATATGATTTGCCTGTTGAACAAGCTGTAAGAACACGGAAAGGACAAATACCCTTCTCTGCTGCATCTACTCACCCCGTCCACACATACACACACCCCACAACCCTGCCTGACAATTCTGGAGTTGAAACTGGGGAGAGTTACACTGATGATTTGCCACCTCAGCAATAAAAACTTCCTAACATTTATGGACTTTTAGTAGATTCAGAGGAGTTAGATGAATAGAATGATAAAGAATATGTATACATATATAGATATATAAATTTACAAAAAAATATTCCTGATTAAAATATACACAGGAATGGTGATTTCTCATTTTGCAAATAAAAGATGCCTTGCAGATAAATTACAAAGCAGAAAGATTTTCAATGTAGTGATGGGTGACTGGTAACCAATCTTTAGAATTATTTTTGAGGGTAATTTTAGCAGTTTTGTTCAAATGATGCTTTTTTAAAGACTGCTATTTTTCTGAGGGGAACATATGTCAGGAGAGCAGGATAAAAGCCTAATAAAAACATATCTGATTATAAATGAGATTTTCCAGTAAGTTGCTTTTCACTAGCTGAGGTACTTGCCATTGTCCTTGAAAACCAAGGTTCCCAATGATCTGCTTGAGAAGTTAATGATACAGTTCCTCATGACAAAGGAGTCTGGATCCAGGGGGTATTATATAATTTTGTGGATTTTCAAATATTCATTTTAGCAGTCCCATGTTTCTGAAAATGCTTCTATTTCTAACAGTTTCACATATGCTCATGCTGTTGACTGTATAATCTATGTATACATATACATTTAGATGCTAAAAGAAACAGCTGTATGGGCAAACTCATTTCCCAAAAGCACAGTGAATTTCAGATGGTTACTTTGTAATGATTATCACTAAGGAGAAGGTCAGAAATACACCACTGGAGCAGTGAACCACCTACCTGGCCTGGGCCATCTGCAGGTCTCCTCACCTCTGTCTGATGTCTGCCTTGATACCTGGTACTACTTGGTACAGCAGTGCGTGAGGCCATCACGTCCCATGATGGCTGTCGGCCATGACTGCCCACATACTCACTACACGATAGGCTATCTGGCCCCAAAGATTGATGCTACACATATTAATAGTTACAAAGATCATCTCAGAGGCCAGAACTGGGAGGCTTGGGGACTTGGAATCTACCTAGATGTGCCCATAACTTCCCTGGGACCCTGGGCAAATCACTTCACCTTCTTTCACCTTGAGTTTCCTCACCTATAAAATGAGAGAATTACAACAAGTTTTCCTCCAAAGTTCCATACAGCTCTAACAGTCTATAACTATAATGAAAACTCAAACATAGAAATTATTCTATGACTTGGCAATTTTACATATACATATACATATTTTTACATGTATGTACACATATATACAGAGAGAGAGAACTCACACAAATTCACAAGGAGATGCATACAAGGTTGTTCATAGCATTGTTGTATGTAATAGTAAAAAAAATCAGAAATAATCTAAATTTTCATAATGGAGAAATGTGTAAGTAAACAGTAGTATAATAATAAATGGAATACCAAACATAAGTGAGAAGGAATGGCCTAGAACTATATATAACAATATGGATGAATCTCACATACCTTGAATGAAAAAAACAAATGGCCAAAAAATACATACACTATGATGACATTATTTATATAAGGTTTTAAAACATGCAGAACAATATTATGTATAATTCACCTAGTAAAATTATAAGGATGTATATGATGATGCTTTACATGAAATTTAGAAAATGATCATCTTATGATGGACGGAAGGGAGGCAGAAGCAACAGTTCTGAGAGGCACAGGGCCTGAACAAGACTAGGAGAGCTTTATTTCTAGGCTGGATAGTGAATGGATACTCTATGTCCATTGTGTAATTTTTACACCTTTTAAAAATTATTAAATATGTCTAATAAATTTGTTATGTGACATATCACTTCTAAATCCTTTTTGAAGCTTTATGGAAATGATTAACCCCATCTCCTGATCTTTCAAGAAGACTTCTTTTCAGGAACTATGAAAAATAGGCTTCTCTCATGCTTATCTTGACAAAATTATAGTACAGGAAGATTCCTATCATCTTGCGAGGTCAGAGCCAAACCTTGAGATGACAGAGCACACAGACCCAATCAACAAGTAGCTGACTTTTGACAGTGGTGGAAAAATCAAATTAGTATGCTACATTTTTCTGTGCCCTATGAAAAGATTCCTCTTACTCCTCCTCCATCCACCATTCCCTAGGGATAGCTGATGTTCCCTTTCATCCCAGCTTTGTTAATGTGATGTGAAGCCTATGACTGATTTTGAGTTTGGTTTTGATTTAAGACTTTCACACCACCAACTCTAGCTGTTAAAATTTCCCTTATTAGAGAATTTATTCTTATGGTGCTGCTTGGTTGTCATGTCATAGATTTGCATTTAAAAAAAAAAGAATTTGTCTTTTTTCAATGAGAAAGAAAACCTAGGTAACATGCCTCTACTTTGCATCAAAGATGATATGTTCCGTATACTGAACAAACGATTGGTAGACACATTATAACAAAAAACAGTTCATGGAGAGTGGGTCAGACAGTGGATGGGAATGGTGTTCTTATTTCCTACAACTTGTTATGTTTTCCACTGGGTTCAGGTTAGAATCTAGTCTGTAAGAATCTGACAGGGCTTTTCTTGCGTAGATTTTATGTTGTCTTCTTATCTCAATCTCTCCAAATGGCAACGGTGAAGGCCCTAGAACAATTAGAATCAGGGTGAAACCAGTAGCTAAAGAGATATTTTTTAAAATGAATAGCTTTCGGAGGTAATCATTTTTGTTCATTCATCAATTCAGTAAATATTTATTGAGTTCCTGCCACATGTCAGGCATTGTTGTAGGTACTGGGGATGAAGGAGTGAACAAAAATGGGCCAGACCCCTCCCTTTATGGAGCTTGCATTCTAGTGATTTCTTGGAATAACTCCTGCAATTGCAGTGGCCACCCAGGTGCAAATGATGATAAAGATGATGGCTGACAAGCTCTTCCAGAAAACTTTGTATGTTTGATCCTCCAAGCTAAGCAAAGTGCCTTCCTCCGTGCTCCCAGGACACCCTGAGCACACCTTAGCTGCTTGGGCATTTTGGCCGCCTTTGTATCCCAGCTCTGCCACTCACCAGCTGGGAGACCTTGGGCCAGGTACTCAACCCTCCGAGCTTAATAACAGTAAGTAATTCTTACTGATCACCTCCTTTTTCCAGGCACTCTGCTGAGTGTTTTGCACAAATCATTTTATTTAATCCTCCCACCAGCTCTACAAAGTAGATCCTGTTACTATTACTCTTTTACTAATAAGAAAACTGAAGCCTAGCAAGGTTAAGTAACCTACTCAAGGTCAGTCATGTAGGTAGTAAGTAACAGAACCCAGGAAGTCTGCCAGAAACATAGTAAGGACCCCATAAATATTAGCCTTACCAGAGCTGGGACTAGGGTAAGACAGATGAAGTGAGGCCTGCAAAGAATCTTGTCTTAATTTAGAATTTTGTCTTTATTTATAATTTTGTTATTTTTTTATCATTGATTTTTTGCATTTATTTTGATTTTTTGAAAACATTGCACCAAATATTTATCTTGATTACTGAAATTTTTGGTACCCATTAAGTTTTATGCCCAAAGTGAGTGCCTCTCTCATGTCACTCTAATCACAGAATCATAGTTATCATTAGTATTACATTTAAAGGGGAAATTACCTATTTATTTGTTGGTTACCCTGGCTACACTCAGAGACATTTAAACTTAGCATTCATGTCTTGTGTCCATAAAATCTAATAAAGATTTGGAACAGAGTAGATGCTCAATAAATATTTGTTGAATCCAACTTTCTGCTCTATAATAACTCAAAAGAAGACTAATTTCTATTCAGTAAGAGAAGAGTACTGGGTGAACTCTTCAATCTCTTCAATTAGTCAATTTTGTGTTATTGTTGGCAGTAATGCTGCTGATATTATTTACATATTAACCATAGCTCTCAGGTATTGAGTATCTACTGGTGCCACACACTTAGCACACCTTATCTCAAACCTTATCTGAAATTCTCACTACAAAGCTGGAAACTGAGGCTCAGCAATGTGGAGTCACTCACCCAGGATCACACGGCTAATAAGTGACAGTCAGCATTGAGCCCAGATCAGCGAGAGTCCAAACCTGGGCCCTTTCCACTCTACCACCTCCCTTTCTATTTCAGTTCACTGTCAGTTGTGGTGATATGAGAAAGGCATGGCCATGGTCATGAAGAAGGGAGTGGGCCAGATGAAGAAGACGGTAAAGGTATGCAAAGAAAAGATGTGCACACAGTGCCCACCCAAGCAGGGAGGGGGCTGCTGGGCCCTGCTGTTCACTTGCGCCATGCCATCTCTGCCAGTCGCTATAAGGTTGTCTTGGAGATTGTCTCACACTGTACCACGGCCTTGACCCATATCAGCTCAAAAAGATGGATCCAGGACCTGTCCTTGTGTGTGGAATATGGAAGTAAGCTGTACACTGTTCTTCCTGACCTGCCTCCTCTCTAGTAAATTGAGTAGTCAGCCCAGTTGGTTGACAAGAAATCCATATATTTGGTCAGTGGTGATGGCACCCCAGGCCAGACACAGTGGAGCCAGTGGTTCTCAACATCGTGCCCTTTGTCCCCCAAACTGCAATGGGTCAGCACTAAGTTTCCAAGATCCTGCCCTGGTTCCCACCATCAATGCTATGTTATGGTGGTATTTTCCAAAGTGCATTTTGTAAACATCAGTACTGTGTGGAATTTTGTGGTTAAATAAGGTTAAACAGGCTTTTCTACCTCCCAGGGAATTTCTTTACACGGAGCACCCCTTGAGACTAGCATTTTGTGAGATGCACTTGGGGAAATGGTGTGGCAGGATCCTTTAAATACTTCCTCTTTGGAAGCACCAAGAGGGTGAAAACTTGGGAAATGATTCTTAAATAGAAATTGGTGTTATTCTCTTTTTTTTTTCTTTTTTCACTGTAAAAATGAGATAGTATAACTAGATAAACAAAAGTTTTGAAAATAGAAAGAAATCATCCTATTTTCACAACTTATAAAATATTCCTTTTCTGTCTTTTCCATATCTATAATCTCCAAATATATATCTGTGGATGAGTGGTGGGGAATGTATCAAGCACTGTGCTAAATGCTTTGCACTTGTCCTCCCATTGAATCCTCACAGTAACTCTGAGTTAGCAACTAAAATCCCAATCCCCATGTTACATCAGGAAATTGAGGCTCAGAGGGTTTAAGTCACTTTCCAAAGTTATGCCACAAGTAGGTTACTGAGCCAGTGTTTAAACACGGTTACTTTCTCACTTCATACCCTATGTGTTTAAGTGCTGAAATGATGAAATCATTGTTTTCTAACCTGGAAAAAAATATTTATCTTGAATTTATTACCAGGGAGTTTATCTTATCTTGGATCATCATGCAGCTCAATTCTGCATGATGATAAAAGAACATTCTGGAATTGTTCTGCTTTTCATTTGTCCTTGCCTCCCATCTCTGACTTTCAGTAAGTGTCACAGGGCTTCACAGCACATAATCCTAAGTGCAGTACCACTTTGTTTTCTGTTTTATGGCTCTATAATCTCCTCTGTTGTAAATACATTCAGAAATGATTGTGGCTTTTTCTTGAAGCAGCAACATTTTTTAAAAAGTGATTTATTTTGATAGCGCTTTAGCCTCATGATTTCAAGTATTAAGTTACTTGGTTCAGGTGTTCTTATATTTTTCCCATAAATGTGTTTATGTCACCCCACAGACTGAGAAATTTCATTTCAGGGGTTTTTTTTTCTCTCTCTTTCTTTCTTCATTTGATTTTCCTGCAGGAGGAGAACTGAATTCTTTGAACTTGTCAGTAAAGGAGAATGTGATTGGAACATCAAAAACCATCGTGATATATTTCGGTAAGAAAAAGCTCTTGTTTATGTGTTTCTTCAATATTTAGACATTGAGCCACACTTTTCCGACAGTGGTAGGAGCATGGAAGTGATTTTTAAAGTGACAAATCTTAGCTTACATTCAAAACATTCAGAGATTAGTTGAATAGAGAAAAGATAGAAGATGTGTCTTTTTGTCTCGTAATGTATTACAGTTTTGCCTCCTCTCCATAAGTCTGCCTTCAAAAATAGAAAATGATGTTCAAGCTAGTTCAGTTTCAGCAAGCCATGATTTCCTCTCTTTCCTGAGGAGAAAGGATTTTTAAACCTTAGAAACTAGAGTTACATAGCACAGAGAAAAGTGGAGAGTTACCTTTTGCTTTTCTTTAGCAATAATAGGCAACAGTAGGTTAGAAAACCAGTCAGAACAATTTTGGTAGTGGGAGAGGCTGTTCCAGATGTTGCACAGGACTTCTTTCCGGCTGTTGAGAAAGGACAGCAGCAACCTGCTGTGTTTAGGTGGCATATTCTAACCACTCTGTTGCAACTGCTCCAGATAGTAGCACCATTCCTCTTTCTTTCCCGCCCTCTCCTCCCTCCTTCTCCACCTGACCCATCCTGGACCTTCTGCTATCCTCTTCCTGTTCTGACACTGCCGAGTCTTGCTGGGAAAGCTTGTGAGGCCAGGATTGGGGTGCACTGGGTCTGTTCCACAACCAAGCAACTGCTGGAATCCCCCTGAGTGGGATTCCCATCACTGTCCCCGGTATCTGCTGTATCCCACGTCTGTCCCCATCTTCAGCACGCTGCAGCTGACCTCACGCTCTCCCAAAGCCCTCTCCGCAGAGGGGCCTCTATTTCTCCCCTCTCTACTTTAATATTTCTCTGTGTTCTCTTTACAGACTTTTTTCTTCATCCTTTCCAGAGAGTGAGAGACCCTTCCTCTCTTCAAGACTAGCCCCTCCACTTGTGTCCTAATTCCATTCCCTCCACCTCCCCATCGCCCACCCGCAGCCTTGCTATATCAATCATGCTCCTTCAGCTTCCATTTTCAAAATCCATCGTTTTCCATCATGACCTACAAACGTGCTTCCACCTCCCCAATCAGAAAATCTTTCCTGCCTTTTCTTCCGGTCCCGTCACAGCTTTCTCCTCTTCACTCGCACACTTTACTCGCACATCCCCTAACTTCTTGCAAGGCAATTTCTTTCTTTTGTATAATTTTTAATTCCATGAGTAATTAGATGAATATATTTTTCTGTAACAAATTAAATATTGCAGATAAACTCCTTGGAGCTCCACCCCCAAGATTGCGCAGTTTATACTTCGTCATCAGTTTGTCATGTCTTTCCAGATCATTTTCAAAGCATTTTCACACATGAGTACCCTAAGGAAAAATATCATTTAGTGTGGATTTGTATTGTTACTTTTAACATAAGTTATATATTTACATCCCAAAGTGAACTTGCTTTTCCACTCAACTGCATGCCTTGGAATTCTTGTCGTGTTCATACCTCATCCTCTTTTATCATCGCATGGTATTCCAAAACATGGATGTACCACAGCGTACTTATCTATTCCTCCACTGAGGAATTAAGTCTGTGACATGTGATTTCTGCTCCTTTTGAAAGTCACTGGTCGACTCTCAAGTATCAAAACCCACAGCTTTTGTCCTCTTCAGCTTCCTCGATCTCTTTGCAGCCCCTAATTGAACGTGCCTTTCCTTTCTTCAAACTATCTCCAGACTTGAATTCTGCAAAGCCATGTTCTTCTGGATTTTCTCCTTTCTTCCTGACTCTTCCTTCCCTTCTTTGTCCTTCTGTAGCCCTTCTTTCTCCCCTCCCCAAACATAACTGTCCCCCAAGCACCTGTTTTTGATTCTCTTCTCTTGTTCCTCAGCATCCTCATGGTTTCATCTGCCCTCTCTTCTTAAATGTCTCCCAGCCCTTTTCTTGGGCTTTAGCCTCTCTTCTGAGCTCCATTCTGAAAATGCTAGTTCTCCTTCAATATCTCCCCCTGGATGTTTTTCTGTAGATATTTTCAAACTTTTTTTGGCAGGGAACCCCACATGGAGGAAATACCTTGTCTGGAAGTGCAATATGCGAAATAGAAGTGCACGCCCCTCCCCCCCCAACCCTCTCCCATCTCCCATTCATGGTTAGACTTGGACCATGGTGCACTGGGGTGGGGCTGTGATGAAGTACTATCCATGCAGGATTTAAAAATAGTAATAAAACCAACTAAAAGTCAGTCTGCTTTTCACTATCACCATGTGCCAGCAATTCTGAGCAAAGTCACTGACACTCCTCCTGAAAAATGTCTTTGGTTGGTATAAATTCTGAACAATTGCTGAAGTTATTGTTGAGGATCACAATAATTGATATAAAAGCTTCCAATTAGCATGTTTATTACTTATCCTTTCCTTGTACATGTATCGTAAGTTAATTCCAAGAATGTCTAGTTGTACAGTCGGCCCCTGACACAGGTGGACTCAGCTACAGGCTCTCAAGAGTAAGTTCCTAACTGTTTGGAACCTTTTGAACTTACTCTGGGTGTATTTATGTCTCTAACCTTGCAGAATCTCATATTCCTGCTTTTAAATACTATATTTAGGATAAACAAGGCTAGCACAGTGATGGTAGAGATGAAGAAATATAACGTGAGTTATTTCCATCCTGTCACTTTATATAACTATTTGTAGTTTTTATTTATGTTTAAAATTTAAAACAGTGAAACAAAGTGCAAACTGCAAGGTGTAATATTTTTATTTCGTAAGTGCAAATTTCAGTTCATACATGAAATCTTTTATTGAATTTGAATACATCTTTGAAATTAAAATGTATTCCTTTTAATTTGGCAGTTGTTTTAAAACTATAGAACAAATCAAGAAGATAGTGATTATCACAAAATTATTATTGAAATAATTATGGCATATAGAGGAAATAATCTGCTGCAAGTATCAGATATGCTGGGTACACCACTGTTCTTTTCCCACCCCACTTAGCACAGGAAGAGTCGTGCCCTCCTTATTCCAGACCATTCATTCAATTGCACTAAACAGAATAATTTACCTGTGAATTGAACTAGAATTGTGGGCACCTCAAGACTAAAACAGTCAATACAAACTCCCTCCCTGCTCTCTGACTCTAGAAAAGACCTTTCATTTCCTGCAGAGACTTGATCTAAAACTAAGATAAAACTGCTCCTTTGTCTCCTTCAGTTCTTCCTTTGTAATCTTCCATCCTTGTCCTTGCCTGTTCACTCCTGCTTCCTTGTTTCAGGCTCGTATCAATTTATGCTTCCGACTGGACTCTTTCCTTCCACTCTCTCCTTCTTCAAGCTGTCTTCACTTCCATCATCTCAAGTTTTCTCCCTAAAAGTCTAGCCAGGTCCTTCCTGAGTCCCCAGCCTTAATTGACTCCCCAGTGACAATTGAACAAAAGTTTCATCCACTCCACCCACCCTACCTACCTCCCAACCTTTCCTGTCTTCCTTCTCTGTGTAGACTTTCTGCTCCACTGTAGAGCACTTACTGGAGTCGAAATCCTTCCATCAGACTTAGGAATTCCAGCCCTACCTTTGATACCTCCTAGCTGTATAACCTTGGGCAAGTTACCTAACCTTTCCAAGCCTTAAGTTTTTGATCTGTAAAAAGGAGATAATAATAGTATCTCCACTTCATATAGAGATTATGTCAATCACCTTGTAGTGGCAGCCCAGTGAATAGTGGCTAGTAGAATTATCATCTGAGCACCTTGCAGATACTCGATAAACTTATTGATCAACTAATTAATGACGATATAAATTTCAGAAGTAAGTTTCAAATTATCAATTGGACAGAGCCTAAGTAATTATCCAAGTTATGATACAAGCAGGCAGCCTCACAGAGATTATTTCCCACCCAGGAGAGATGCTGCAGAGTCTGTGCATTATCCACAGTCTCATCCCCACAATAGAACCTAAAACGAGAAGCATCACAGTGTAGCAGGAGGGTGTCTGGTAGCTTTGCCAGAAGCACAGGATCCTGAATCCTCTGCTCACTTGAGGGAAGTTACTTGATCTCTCTATGCTTCTGTTTACTTATCCTTAAAATAGGAATAATAGCACCTACCTCTGGGGTTGTGATGAGGATTCATTTAGGTAGTGGTTAGTTAGTAGTGAGTTAGTAGTATGTGGTGGTTAACACAGGGCTGTTTGGCATTAGATGCTTCATAAAAGGTGCCTGCATCCAAGAGGGCGAGGACTGCAGATGCCGGTGCCGCCTGGTTGTGCCTTGAATGACCTATTGTTATCTGCGCTCCGCCTGGTTCCCAGGAGGGGTTTCCTGGGGAAGTTACACAAACCCCCCTGCCATCCAGCAGGCTCTACCATCTGGGCAGCAGACATGTTTCCAAGGCGTCCGGATCCGGCAGGGTATGAAATATTAACACCTGACATCAGGACAGCCCTGTGACCTACAACAATACACCCCTTTCTTCCGAAAGCAGTTGGCCGAGATGTGGTTCCCCAGCTCGAATCCGACATTACTTTTCATCACGTACTGCTGGTTTTAGCACAAAGAAAGCAGATTTGAGACAAAGAGTGCATCTATTTTTCCCCCTCCCACCCCATCCGATTATAAGCACCAGAGCTATGTACAATTTGAATTGTTCCCCATGTTTCCACGGTTTCGTGTGAATTCTAGTTAAATCTGCCTCTCAAAAATCTGATTCAGATCATTCCTGTGCTTCCTTATGTGCTCAAATTAATGAAGGCTGTAGCTGAGTATGTTTCTTCTTCATAATGCTTATAAAACATGGTTGGAGCCAGGTAGTAAACTGGAGTGAGATGGGGTGGCTCTCCCCCATAAATCTCAGCTCTGCAGAGCAGATGAAAATGTGGGAGTTCCTGTGTGCTGTGTGCCTCGGCTCCTTGGTGTGTGTTTTGTTCCATTCCCTTCAATCAGTCATAAGTTGGTAAATTGTTTCATCAGCCATGTATATAGCGTTATATACTGACTCCCTTGCTTACTGTTTAAAAAGCTCTGATAACACTGTCCATTATAAATTATTTTAAACAGAGCCTACTTAGCTCAGGTATAGAGAAAGAAGTACTTTGCTTTCCTTGATTTGCTGCAGACAAAACAAAAGGGCCACCGGAGGATGTGTGAGAGCTTTGTCTTCCTAAGCAGTGTGACCGCATGATGGAGATGCTGAACGCAGGGACTATAAACAGTGCTGCCCCTTGTTGAGGAAAGGAAGATGTGAGCCGGCCTCCTTTCCATTTTATTTATTTATGTATCTAGGACAGGTTTGTTTAGGAATGCAACAAAAGATTATTCAGGCTGTTTTGTTTGGTTCTGTTTTTCAGATCAATGTTAATGACAGCCTGTGACCTTGGAGCCGTGACCAAACCGTGGGAGATCTCAAGACAGGCAAGTGGTGATTAATGGCAGGGCTCAGCAGAGGCGGGGGGTTGGGGGGACAATATTCCCAGAGCCCTGACTACCGTAAGGCACTGAAACCCCAGTCAATTTGCATCAATATTAACATGGTGTAAAAAATAGCAGGAGGCTTAGGCGCAACATAGTTTATTGCATAGCCTTTTCTTTATCGCCTCCACCGAGCAATAATATTTCTGACTCTAAGATTTTCTTTTTAAGTGCTAAATCTGAACAACACTTTGACCATTTCTTATGGCAAGAGTTTCAAAAGTGTTTTTGGCTAGGTAATCATGTCTTAGCACGGGGCCCTGTTTTTCACATCTAAAAAAAAAATAAAAGAGGTAAAAGGAAATTCTATTTTTCTTTTCTTTTCAAATACTGTTTAGATATCAGACAGTTCTGTGGCCAAAATGTTCAGTATCCAGTTTAATTTGTAGCAAAGAAATCATGCCTTTACTACTTATCTGGTTTCTCTGCCACAAAACATTAGTTCTATAGCAAGAATAATTTTTAATCCAATAACTATCTGACTTAAGATCCTTGTTACTGACAGTATTTAGAGGTTAATAGCCCTTTGCGTTTTATGAGGCACCTACTATATGAGCTGTGGGGTCCAAAACAGTAACTTGGCATCTTAAGACTTGACATTTTAGGGAAAATAAGATATCTTCCTATATCAATAAATAAAATATTGATTGACTGCTTTATGTACATTATTTCATTTAATCCTCAAAATCTCCCTTTAGGCAGGTATAATTACTATAGTAGGCTGAATAATGACCACCCACAGATATCAAGTTCTAATCCCTGGAGCCTGTAAACATTATCTTAGAGGAAAGGGTGTCTGCAGGTGTGATTAAATTAAGGGTCTTGACTGAAGACAGTATCCTGGGAGATTACACATTTGGTAGAGGAGAAGGCACTGTGAAGGCAAGGCAGAGATTGGAGTGATGCAGCCACAATCAAAGGAATGCTGGCAGCCACCAGAAACTGGAAGAGACAGGGAACAGATTCTCTCCAAGAGCCCTAGAGGGAGCACATCTCTACAGACACCTTGATTTCTGCCCAGTGAACTGATATAGAACTCCTGGCCTCCAGACCTATTAGAGAATAAATTCCTGCTGTTTTAGCCACCAAGTTTGTGGTAATTTACAGCAAGCTTAGGAAACTAATACAGTTATTATCCCCATTTCACAAATGGGAAAAATGGCTTAGAAATGATAAACAGTCAGAGGTCATACAGCTGGAAGATGATGGAGCTAGGTCTAGCAGATTAGGCTCCAGAGCCTTCATTCTTAACAGTGTTTCATACTTTCCTACACAGGATGCATCAATCATCATTTTTAAATGATGCAAGTGTGTCCACAGAATAGGCTATGTTACCACTAAATCCAAAAATCTCAGTGGCTTTAAGCAACAAATTGCTCATGAACGTGTGCGTCTAGAATTGGCTCGTGCCTCTTTGTCCTCATTCTGCACTGGGGTTGATGGAGCAGCCACCCAGATCATTCTGGCAGAAGCCCTGGAGAGTCTTGCACTGGCAATTAAATGCCCCCCCAATAATTCATTGGTCAGAATTTGTCACATGACCCTCCCCATCCAGGAAGTATAATCTTTCTATTCGCCCAGAAAGGAGAAAGCCAGAAATTGTAGGTGAAAACGTAACTACCACAGTTTGCCCTTCTAATCACCAAAAATGTGATACACTCTCCTTTTAGCAGACAAAATATACTCATGCTCTCCCCAAGGAAGACAGCCCAAATGTCCCATCAGTCATGGCATCAAACTCAAAGTCCAGGATCCCTGGGTGATAGGTACTAGTCTCTATCTCAGATCTGGATGCCAATTAAAGACCTACGCACTCCCAAAATATAGCGTCTGACATACACCCCAAACACAGAACACCTATTGTAACACTCCCATTCTGAAAGCAAACAGAAGAGCAACATATGGCAGTGAGGGGTCCGCAGCAACTGCAAGATCCCACTGGGCACTCACTGGGTGGGCTTCTGTACTGCGGTGGGCCCAGATTCTCTGGGAGATGGTCCCCAGTTCATTATTTTTTGTGACCTTTACATCTTCCCTTGGAAATCATTCCTTGTCTGAAGGTCAAGCTGCTTTCTCAGGCTGCTTCTCACCTGAAGAATGTTGAGGGCCCAGGACTTGTTTTACATAGTCATGGCCTCAAGGCTGCTTTAGTATTAAAACTCTTTTCAACATTTAGTCAGCTTCTTATGTCTTTGATTCTAGTCATTTCCATTTGCCAATAACTATTCACAGTTCTATATAAAAATTTTAGATTTTCTCTATTTCTTTGCTTCTTCTTTACATTTAGGAATAAAGAAATATAGCAAATATATTTCTTTCTTTTCTCTCTCTGACTTAATTCCTAATGCCTTGAGCCTAAAAGGCTTCGGTGAGAAAACCATGAAGTTAAATCATTTCTCTGAGCCACTTTTGTCCAGTTAAAAGAACCTAATTCATTCAGAGTTTTTAATTATAGGTGTACTAGCCATAAATTTGATTTGAAACTTGTTGCAATCCTGAGTCTTGATCAACCTCTGTAGTTCAAAGCATATCTAAATTCTCATTTTTATGGTTTGGAGTTGAGAAGCAACGTCATCTTCCATCTCTATAAGACCCTGAATTTGTGACTTTTTCTATGCTCTTTCATTCCTGGTTATAAGCCTGCTGATCCTTTTCTGAACTCACTTCCTGTAATACATAGCGAAACAGTCAATAGTAACCATTGCTTGCTACCAACGCTTTGTTTTCCAATCTCTTCTCCTAAGACTATAAGGTCATTAAGAGCGTTGTTAGCTTATTTTAGTGATAATTGTACAAAATATTTTGCCACTGTGTACCATGGATTGTCATCCTTATAGCTCCTCACTATCTTATATCTGGTTCCCAAGCTGCTGACACATATTTTAGGGTCTTTTTCTCCCCTTCTCTCCCCATTTTTTTTTTTTTTTACCGGCAGCACCTCACTTCCATACCAATTTTTGTATTAGGTAAGGACAGGCTAGGCTTTGTTTCAGTAACAATGTATTCTAAAATTTCAGTTATTTAACACAAATAAAGGTTTATTTCTTGCTTATATTGCAGTCCAATGCAGATTGGGCATTTTCCTACAGAGCTCTCCTCAAGTTGAGCTTTGGTTTTAATTTCAGTGTGACATATTTGAAGTCACATAAAGCAGGGTAATTATGAAGCATCTGTGTGGTTGAGTAGCTTCTTTCTACATCTCTGCCCAGGCTCTTCCAGGGATGGGGGAAAGTGTCACACCAGGGTGGCTGCTGTGATAGGGATGGAATGGGGTAGAGGGATGGAAAGTGCAAGGAAGTTAGAGGGACTGGGGGAAAAAATAAGAAGACCAGAAAGGGAACAGGATGAGGTATGATGTGCCAGGGCCTTCAGAAACCCCAGTGAAATAAACGCATGTCAAGAACTGAAAGAGCAGTAGCCCACTGGGGCGTGATAGTGACAGGGCAAAGTACTTGGAAGGAAAAGAAGTTTCTGCAATGATATAATATTTTAGACCAACTTGGGAGGCCTAATAGCTGCTTGTAGGTGGTCTTCTCAGTCACTAGTGTAAATATTATTTTATTTTTAGGATGTGAAGTTCTGCTGATAAGTGCAGAAACATAGGAGTTCAGGGAAATAAAACACAAAAAGCATGTTTTCCCAAAGGCTTCCATCAGAAAGCTAAGTTCACAGTTGTAAGCTGGAGATCTCATTCGTGTTTGTCTCCAAATGGTATAGATTAAGATACTTTTAAATATATATTCATTTCCTAATTTTAGGAAACATTTGGACAAAACAACAGACCCTTCTTTTTAAAAATATATTTTTAACTTCCTGGATGTTGATTTTTTTTTAACTCCCTTTCAAAATATTTTGCTACCAGGATCTATTCCACTTTTCCTTCCTCACAAACATGACTCTAAGCATGTGGGTTTCCCCAGTGATCCCCCAAGGCCCGATTAGCATCTCAAATTTTCTTCTTTAATAAAAAATTCAATCAGGAGCCACTTAATGTTCCTGATTTGGTTTTTAAGTAGAAACAAAGCAGTGGTATGAGTTAAGTTGTGAAAGAAGCACAGGAGAGATATGGAGGTCTGCTTTAGCAAGAGCAAGGACAAGATTTTGTTTTAATTTCTTTGCTTTCCAGGGGCTACAGACCTATGCAGATACAGGACTCCCACCTTGGGGTGCCTGATGTGCACATTTGCATTCTTTAATGCAAAAGACCCAGCTTAGAGCAATCTGAGGGAGAGTTCTGGGAACTGAATAAATAAGGCCATACCCTTAGGGAACCATTTCTTCTTTAAAGAAGGCCAGAGAAAGGAGAGGGAAACCTGATGTGCTGAAATGAAATGTAGCTGCAGAGACTGGAGAGGAGAGAAGCAAATCAAGTCCCAGAAAACAGACAGACATACAAGTGAAGTTATTGGAGCCAGAGGTTGGGGAGAGGGAGATTTTTGTGGTTTTATGTGATTGAATTCTTTTTTTTTTTTTTTTAGGTTTCTTATATGATATGTTGTTTAATTCTTAAAAGGAACCCATATTTCTTATTAGAAATGTTAGAAATCTGAACTTACTGGAATTGGAATTCTTTATTAATGACTGCATACTTGCCACTCTCAGATTTATACATGTACGTGTGCATGTGTGTATTTGTGTGTTTAATGTTGTATTTAAGTTTTATCTATGATCCATGGTTGACAAAGTCTCTTAAGAGATAGACTTAGGTAAATTATCTTGATTCTATGCACTTGACCAGAATGAAACCCATCTCACCTTTGACAGACTTAAAAACCTTATCTTTATAAAGGGCTGGAATAGAGAAAAATTAGTTTGAGGATCCAGGTCTTCTTGCCATGAAGTTGTCTGGGATTTTTTTCTACTGTTCCAATATTTAATAAATCAATATAGTTCATTTCAGAAATTTCCTAGATGCACAGCTAGTATTGTTGAAAATACCTTTTCAACACTTATCCGTTATATCGATTTTCTTCCCACCAACTAGCCTGAGAAATACAGGCTTGGGAAAGAAAAAAGAAAAATCTCTTTAGCTTGGCTATGAACAGTAGCTGCTGATCTAATGGATAAAAAGTAGAAAAATACAGGTCTCTGTGGTTTGGGGTAGAACAACCATTCCATTGTGCTTGTACCAACTAAAGCCTACCATAAATTAACACTTTTAGTACATAGATCCAGACAGCCTGAAGAACAAATCACGTTCTTCAAACTCTATCATAACATACTGTGAAAGTCTGGTTTGAACAGTGAATCTAACATTAGTTCTGCCTCTTGATTGATGGCTATGGTAGGAAGCAAGAAGGTATGCCCTGGGGTTATCCTTCTACAGTAAACACAAGTATTCGTAGGGAGGGAGTTAAGCAGTTTTTGTGGTAGCAAGAGGAAGACAAGCAAAGATAAAAGTATGCAGCAAAGTAAAGAATCTACATAGAAATAATCAAAAGTTGGCTAATCATCAATAATGTAACATAATAATATAAATTATTATTACGTTAACATTTGCTTCATTTTTCCGTATAAGATCTTTTCCTATTTTGAAGGTGACAACCTAGTGCTTCATCCCAAATATGGAAGCTACATTGTGGGAGATCATCTGTTGGCATGCATCTGAAAGTACATTGCGCAAGTTCTCTTGATTAAAAGGAAATCAGTTTCATTGATTAAATTTTGTAATATCTTCAAACACAAAAGGTTAATGTACTTTCTCATAAGCTTTTTAAATGATTGTCTGTGTTGAAGATAATCACTAGATACATAAGCAAGAAATAACTCTCAAGTTTCATGATAAACTACCCATAACCTTGAATTAAAATATTAATGTGTTTCAGGTGGCTGAACTTGTAACCAGTGAGTTCTTCGAGCAAGGAGATCGGGAGAGATCAGAACTCAAACTCACTCCTTCAGTAAGTTCATCCTTTTATTATCACGTATTTACCCTTTCAAATGACATTTTCAAAAATAACTCCAAGTCACAAGTTGAAAATGGAAGAGACTGAGAACGGATTTAAGGAAACATTCCTGAAAGTTTAAAGCTTTAATTAAACTCAAATGCTAAACACTCTTATTCCCAGGTTTCTGATTAAGAGTGGTGAGCTACTTAACAAGCATTTCCTGAGCACCCACCCCGGGACAAATAGGCACAAGGGAGGATGTGCAAAGCGGAATTTGAATAATTCAAAGCCTGGTGCTGGCATTTCATATATGCCTACTTTGGAATAGAAATATTGTACAGCAAAAAATTAAAGGCAAGCTGTCCAGACTTGAGAAGCTAGATTTTATTTTCTAATATCTAACTTTTCAAAATCCCAAAAGCAAATCATTTCAAATTTCTGTTTCTTTCTTTGTTTGCAAAATGAAAAGTTGTACCTGGAGAACTAGGCTCTAGTGACTGGAATGCTATTTATGCTGGACTCGCTCATAAAGTTATTATTTGAGAATGCTTACTATAGGCTCAAGATGATGCTGTTTTTATGCATCAGGATACAAAAGACATAAGTGCCTCACTCACTATCCTCAAGGAGGGGGCAGCCTCTGTATTCCTAGTGAATGATTAGCTAAAAACATATAAACCAATGACTCTGAGAGTGGTGCAAACTATTTTCAAGCCTAGCACAGCACAGTAGATTCAATGAAGCTCAAAAAATGTGTCAATTGTCAAGAAGTCTGTTTAAGAGGCTTCAAATCAACCGAGTCTCGAACATTTGGAGGTATTTATAAGATCTTCAATTTTTAAGAGACCCTTCTTTGTTGACATTAACCACAAGAACTATCTCCTAGCTTGAATCGTTTCAGGTGTTTGAAGTCAGAACTCACAGTCTTACTAATTTTGACTATTCTTAATCAGTTGCTTATGTATAAAAGGTCAGAAGACTACATAGGCTGAAACACACACTAATTATTTTAGTTTTCAAAGCAATATACATTTATACAATTTTCAAATCCCTTTGTTCTTCTTTGGTGGTGTCACCAAATTTGGTTATAAAAATAAAGATATTAGATTGGGATGCATACAGTGAATGTATAAAACCTGGTACAACCCAAATTTCTTTCAGCTACAAATCTACTTGCAAATAAAAGCTTTTTTTCCTCTTAAAAACTGTTTCAGAGGCATACTCTGAAGGGTTTATAATGCAGCAATACCACAGGTCATTTAATTAAATGAAAAAAAATATGAGCAAATTGCCAGAGTCGGCGAGCTGCCGGGTGCAGCGGCGCAGCACTAAGGAGGCTTTATCTGTGGGCTCAGGTAAGGCATGTTCTGAAGACATAAATGAAATTAATTTTGGGGTGGAAACATAGCTCTCGATGCTACTGTCTTCTCACAAAAGGCTACTTAACACAGCTGGTGACTGTCTCTCAAGAGAGGCTTGGCTGCTGTGGCAGAGTTATCCCTCATTAATCCTTTTCCAGAAATGTCTGGAAATGCCTGCACCCAGAGCTGATGCCCTTGATATTTAGGAAGAAAACTGTCCTGGAGTCCCCTCAGGTATCATGGTCCCAGAAGTCTCTGGAGTGACTTTATGAAGACAAAGGCTAATCTGGACCACAGCCAGAGGGTCAACACTGGAAGCAGTGAGTCAGCTAATAAAGCTTCTCGAGCACCTCCATGTGTCCAGCGTGAAGCCAGGTCCTGTGTATCCAGCAATGAACAAGATGCCACCCCCCCTCCCCTCAAGGCCCATGTCAACATTAAACAAATTTAGACATTAAACAAATAATCACTAATACTCAATTACAAAATGCAAAATGCTCTGAAGGAAAAGCACAGGACAATGTGGGATCTCACACTCATTTTTCTCAAGTTATAACTAAACAACTCATTTTTCTGAAGATATGACTTAAAAACCTGGTCTTTTAGATAGGTAAGGGCACTAGGTAGATTCTAAGGCTCTGGCCTTTCTCCTTAAAAACAAAGGGAGGGACATTCTCACTGGGGTGGAATTGTCAGTGTTTATTGATTAAGCATTGATTAAGAAGAGACTAGTCCAGAAACAAACCCTTACAATTATGGCCAACTGATTTTCAACATGGGTGCCAAGACAATTCAATGGAAAAAATAGTCTTTTCAACAAATGGTTCAGGAACAACTGGATATCCACAGGCAAAAGGATGAGGTTGGTTCCCTACCTCTCGCCATACCCCAAAATAAGCTGAAAATGGATCATAGACCTAAATGTAAGAGTCAAAACTATAAAACTCTTAAAAGAAAATATAGTTATAAATCTTCTGGGTTGGGTTTAGCCATGATAGCTTAGATATTATACCCAAAGCACAAGAGACAAAAGATAAAATGGCCTAGGGTTGTTGGTCCAGAGATGTTGAATTGGACTTTATTAAAATTAAATTGGACTTCATCCAAATTAAAAAATTTTGTGCATCAAAGGATACTATCAAGAAAGTGAAAAGACAACTCACATAATGGGAGAAATTATTTGCAAATCCTGAATGTGATATGGGCCAGGTATCTGGACTGTACAAAAGACTTTTATAATTTAACAATAGAAAGACAAGTAATTCAATTTTAAAAATGGGCAAAGGATCTGAATAGACATATCTCCAAAGAAGATATATAAATGGCCAATAAGTACATGAAAAGGTGTTCAAAATCATCTGTCATCAGAGAAATGCAAACTGAAAACACATGAGATACCACTTTACACCCACTAAGATGGCTCTAATCAAAAAGTCAGACAATAACAAGTGTTGGTGAGGCTGTGGAAAAAATGAAACTTCATATATTGCTGGAAGGAATGTAAAATGGTGCAGCTGCCTTGAAACAACAGTTTGTCAATTCCTCAAAAAGTGAAACAGAGTTACCATATGACCCAGAAATTCTACCTCTAGGTATATGGTATATTTCCAAGAAAAATGAAGAAATACATCTACACAAAAAACTTGTACATGGATGTTGATAGCAGCATTATTCATAATATCCTGGAAATGACTCAAATGTTGATCAACTGATGAATGAATAAATAAAATATTGTATATCTATACGATGAAATATTATTTGGCAATAGAAATGAATGAAGTGCTGATGCATGCTGCATGGATAAACATTGAAAACATTATGCTAAGTGAAAGAAGCCAGTCACAAAAGACCACATATCATATGATTCCATTTATGTGAAATGTGCAGAATAGGCAAATCCATCTAGACAGAAATTAGAGTAGTGGTTGCCTAAGGCTGGGAGTTTGGGGAAAAATGAAGAGTGACTGCTAATGGTATGGGGTTTTTGGGGTGATAAAAATGTCCCCAAATTGATTGTCATGATGGTCACACAACTCTGTGAATGTACTAAAAACCACTGAATTAAATAAAAAAAGAAATTTATGATACCCACAATCAACAGAGTAATTAAATAAATAAGAAAATTTCAAATAGCAAAGAGAACTATAGAGAAAATAAAACAGAATAATATTTTTTAAAGAAACATTTTGGAGCAGGACTCACACAGTTCACAAGAACTATCCCTTTCTCCAGCATATTTTCACTGTTTTCTCTGAATTCCAGTCTTCTTTCCTGACATTTCCCATTTCCCATTGCAAGACAAGGATGAGCAGAGCTGGTAGAAGTCAGTGACCTTCTCCCTAATTGAGAGACGTTTTCCTCGGATTTGGCAGCCAGTGATTTCTGCCACAGCCACTCCCGCTCTTGTTCATAAGTCTGACGGAGGCTTTTCCAACATCTCTGGATGAAAGGGATTTCTTGGATCTGCCCTCATGACACCAAAACGATGTGGATGCCACATTTTATCTAGAGGAAACACAAAACTTCCTCTAAGCCCATAAAGGCAGGGCAAGTTATAACTGGACAACCTGGTCTTCTAGATAGGTAAGGGTACTAGGTAGCTTCTTAGGCTCTGGGCTTGTCCTTAAGAACAAAGGGAGGGACGTTCTCACTGGTGTAGAGTTGTCAGTGTTTATTCAAGGAATCTATTTTAACCCTCCAATTCCAATTATTTCCCTTGTTAAGTCTGCCTAAGAGAAAATATGTCATTTCTTTTTCTCAAAAATATACCTAAATAATCTCAAACTTTCTAACATCATAAAGTTTAAAGGTTGGGAATGAAGAAAAATGAGTGCCTCCCACCATCGACCATCCAAGGATAGATAAATATTTAGGAATTTATTAATGATAGTATCTTATTAGAAAATACACATAATTGCCAAACCAGCACTCCACCCTGAAAAATTAATA
Organism: Cheirogaleus medius; assembly: GCA_008086735.1. Lineage (NCBI taxonomy): Eukaryota > Metazoa > Chordata > Mammalia > Primates > Cheirogaleidae > Cheirogaleus > Cheirogaleus medius. The sequence continues at coordinate 23,207,322 of VBSM01001562.1, read as the reverse complement.
CAAATTGTTCCTATTTAAAATAAAATTGCTTTTAAGGATCTTTTCCATTCTATCCCATTCCATCCAACCCTCTCACTATAGAAATAAAAACCTGCATTATTTTTGTGACAATAAAACATATTTCCTTCCTTTAGCTTCCAATTCCCAGTGACCTGAGAACTTGATTTAGTAGCAGTTACCTGTATTTGAAGACAGATTTTGGCCCCAAGAAGTTGCATGTTATAAAGTTCAAATAAATTCACTTACAAATCTCAAAAAAAGAGGTAAAATGTATTTTATTTCTCATAGATAAAAGAAAAGAAAGAGGGTGTGAAGATTGATTATGATTTGGGAAGTGTTCAGTTTGCAAACATCAGACCATTGTGGCAAAGCATTTGACAAAGCACCTGTAAAATACTTCGATGTGCTAAAGCAAGCTTCTCTCCTATTCTAGGCTATTTTTGATCGGAACCGGAAAGATGAACTGCCTCGATTGCAATTGGAGTGGATTGATAGCATCTGCATGCCTTTGTATCAGGTAATGTTGATTTGGGAAGGTCTGCGTGTCCTGACTGAGCCAGAAAAGTAAGGTATTGCAGAAGCATTTGTTTTAGGAGACCCTTCCAGGGTACAAACGTTACTGAGAACTCTGGGTGCACTTTGTCTTTTCCTGGATTTCTGACCATCCCCTGGGAAGAGTTTTGCCTTCTAAGACATAATCTCCATGGGCTTCAACTTGCTCATCTGTGAACCAGGGGTAATAATATTTTATCTCAGTATCTCCCAAACTGTGCCCCATGGAACATAAATATCCATCCGTAATCCAATAGCTCTCTCTTCAAAAAAGAGCTCACAGACCCAAGAAACACATTTAACCTTGATTAACTCTGAATATCTCAAATATATTTGATTACGGAAATCTTTTGTTATTTTTTACAAATTTTCTTTTACTTTATCAATACCATGTGACACATGAAGGTTCCATGGAACACGGTGTTCTGCTCTGACCCCATGATCTGGGCCAGGGGAGTTTTGTGAAGCACCTTCCATTTTCAAAAGCTGCCTCTCTCTGAGACGCATGCGACAAATCTCAACCAGTGAATTCTGAGCGAGATGCACTAACGATTCCTAGTTCTGCTCCCTGGTGTGCCGGACCCTGCTCCTGGCAAGCAGACAAGTGTCGCTTTGAATGGTTCACACTCCACTTTTTGAGTATGGATTAGGGCTGGCACCCGTTAACACTAACAGTTCAGTGTACACTGGCTTTTAATTCTCCTTCTAAGCATTTGCTTTCATATGTAAAACCTGGCAAGTTCTTTACCCCCCACCCAGCTCAATCATACTGAGCTTCTTTTCTAACTTCAAAGTGAGAAACATGCAGGGAAAGCAAAACCTCTTTAGTTTCTCACTCCATGTAGCTCCATTAAAGACACAGTATTGTTTTTTAAGGACCTCACAATCATTAAGTTCAAGCTCATCTACCACTTTGTTTTCAGCACTTTTAGGAACTGCTGAGCCCTGTCACAGTACCCTAAAATAACAAAACAAACAAATAAAAAAAAACTTAGAGGAGTATTGAAGATAGAAATGTAATCTTTTTAAAATTTTTTTAGAGACAGGGTCTCATTCTAGCACCAAAGCTGGAATGCAGTGTTGTCATCATAGCTCACTGCAGCCTTGAACTCCTGGGCTAAAGTGATCCTCCTGCCTCAGCCTCCAGAGTAGCTGGGACCAAAGGCATGCACCACTATGCTCAGCTAATTTTTTTTTTTTTTTTT
>VBSM01001562.1:23178415-23201630 GCA_008086735.1 Cheirogaleus medius | reverse complement strand
TTTTTGCCTTCAGCTGTCATGGTCATTTTATCAAATGCATTCTACTTGATGCAATATTAATATGCTTTCTGAAAAAAGAGAAAAAAGTCTTTAAAATATACTTGAAATTGTGGAGACTGGAAATTAGAAATTGATAAACAGGAAAAGAGGGTGTAAGGTGCTACTCCAGGACCATTTCTCTGGGTACTGATAAAAGTATTTTAAACACAACTCAATGTTTCCTAGAAAAAATTTCATCAGATTTTTTTTTAAAGACACCACCCAGATCAGATTCCTATAAAGTGTTTCCTCTGTGACATTTATATTCTTGTAATGAGAGGAAGAGATAGTTGGGTCTAATTTCTTACCTGTCCTTACAAAGGGGGGACATATATGGGATGGTATCATATATAACTCAAAAAACTCAGGAAGAAGAAAGGAAGGAAGGGAGGGAAGAAAGAAGTAAAATAACTTCCTTTATTCATTGTAATTGATCTACCTGGCTCCACCTTTTTCTGGTGATATGGGCTGGGGGGGTGGCAGTGTTCTGGTACTTAAACTTGACAATTAAAGTATCTGAATTGCTTCTGGATAAATATGTGGGGTTGGGGGGAGTGGGAGACACTAAAATTTGAATTGCTCCTTCCCAGCTGATATCTAGGTGCCAGAGAAACTCACCTATGCTTGTGACCATTTTGTGACTTTCAGTACCTGCTGTCTGCTGGGCCTTACTGGGTTCACTAAGAGGTTGCTGGTCAGGACTGTGGGCATGATGCTGTGCCAGCCTCTGTGTGACCGTGGGTGTATGTGTCATAGCACTCTGTGCAGGCCCTAGACGGTAGCTCTGGCTTCTGAAGTCTGTGGGCTTTGTAGCAGCTCCTCTTGGCAAGCCCCCTCCAACAGCCCCCCCAGCTTCCCGGTCAGTTCTAGGCAACGGGTTCCCTTGGCATTTGCTCAGTACCTCGGGGGTACCCTTGAACGCCCAGCTACTTTCTCCTCACCCTGCCATCCACGCAACTTCTTAAGTCCTTTCTAATATGCTGCCTGGGTGGTGCCAACTTGCTTTAGGAAAATTCTATCATTTGTTGAATTAGGCTCTGAGATTCCAGGGACAAGCCCTCCCACTACCCCCAGGGTTTGACCCCACCAAGGAATGTGAAGCCAGGACTGCTCACTTCTGGTCTCTCTCCCTCTCTCTGTCTCTCTCCCAGCTCTCTCTCTGTCCTCTCGTCTCTCTCCCTGCTTCCCTAACATTTTTCCATTTCCTTCTCCTCATCTGATGGGAACTATCCTTGTATGGCCTCCACTATGCTCTCTCTGCTAGAGCTTTGTAGTAAAACTTGATCTGACTTAGCCAGGCTTGGTTCTTCACAGGTAGAGTTGAGTTCTGAAATTTAGAAATCCCCTTCATTGCGCAAAGCTGCACGCAGGCATGTTCTCTCTCTCGACTCTGGAAGCATAATGATGACAGCTTGTTGTTCTAGCTGGGGACCACCACTTGCCTGCAGGAGGGAAGCCCACTGAGATAATGGGTGAGGAGCCGCAGGCATTGTCATTCAAACAGATGGAAAAACACATTGGTTTAATATTTTCAAAATATTGTCCTGTTACCTATATTGTACCCAAATCTGAGTGCTCATGGTAAAACCTGTTTATCTCAAAAAATATTCATTCTATGTACTATTAGTCAAATATGAAGGGAAGAGAAACATAAATATTTAAAGGGGCAGTTTTATGTAATTTATAGGCCCCTCCACTATAGCCTATCTTCCAAACTTTTGACAAAATGATCTTCCTTAAAAAAAAAAAATCTGATCATGGCATCTCCCTGCTTAAAAACTTCAGGTTATGACCACCATGTATAAGATACCTCCCAAGTCCTTGGTGTAGCATTCCAGGGCCCCCTCATTCATTCTGAAGCCACACCTGTCCCCATCCCCACCTCAAAGCCTCATCTATCATCCTGCCCTCTTCCTCGCCCAGACACCCTTTGCCCCAAAACATAGGACCTACTAACCCTTTTGTCCATCTTCCCTGGCATTTACCTATGCCACCCTCATTCTCTCCGCCTGGAAGACATCAGCCCAAACTGTCACTTCTTCTGCAAAACCTTTATTCCTCCTTGATATTCCATGGCACTCTCCTCACCTCTTTATAATCACATATAACGCTCTGTTTTGTGATCATTTTTCTGTCTGTTCCTCTTCCCCATTAGACTGGTTTCTTGGGACCACTGTATTCCCGGCACCTAGCACAGTGCCTAGCACACGAAAGCTGCTAAGTAAATGTTTGTTGAACAGATGAATGAATGAAGCAGAATTGTGAATGATGGGATGCAGTCCTGCAGAATTAATTTTAAGCAGTGGAATGTACAAAGTAAGGTTATAATGTCATTTTAAGTGATCACCTATAAATACAGTCATGCATCGTTTAATGACAAGATATGTTCTGAGAAACGCATCATTAGGTGATTTTGTCATTGTACGAACATCATAGAATGTACTTACACAGATCTAGATGGCCTATTTACACACCTAGTCTATATGGTATAGCCTATTGCTCCTAGCCTACAAACCTGTACAACACATTACTGCACTTAATACTGTATGCAATTGTAACACAGTGGTAAGTATTTGCACATCTAAATATATCTAAACATAGAAAAGGTACTGTAAAACTATGGTATTGTAATCTTAAGAGAACATGGTAGCACATGCGGTCTGTCATTGACCGAAACGTCATTATGCGGCACATGACTGTATATAATACCTTTCATCAGGGTACGCACTGTTATATTCCTGCCCATAATCTGGAGTATATGGCCTATGATATCTTTTTAGAAAGTGGTTTAGTTCTCATCATGGTTGAATTGGCCCTTAATTCTACTGTAAAGGACCAGTTATGCCTTGAATTTTTCAGAGCTTTGCCTTTTTCAGCTTGGAAATGCATTAAATTTTCTTTTATCCAGCATTACCAGAAAATGTAGTCATCTAGTTATTTTGGTGTTCAAGTTAATAGATTGAGCTAGCATATATCATGAAGAGATTTCAAGAAATTATATCATACATTGTATACATATTATTTCAAAAATTATGATACATTAAAATATACTAGATTTATCATGATTAAAAGGTAATCTTTCTTTGACTTAGAAGAATTTTCAGATCCTCCATTGTCTAACTGTTGACTGTCACTACAAACATCAAATATAATAATAATGTGCTGTGTAGGATGAAGTGTGGGATAGTGGAGAGGGCTCGTTAATAGAAGAGCAGTTAAGTTCATGTCACTTCCTGCATCATGAGTGATAGTTGCAGGTACATACCCTTGGCTACATCTCAGAGTTCTTCCTGAGTACCTGATGCTCCAGGATGTTTGATTTTGTAGAGAATCTTCCACCTCCAAAAAGGAGTTTGACCTGATAAAGCAACCAGCTCTGTACATTTTCTTATAAATAAAATGGACTTTAGTTTTTTATTTCATGCAACTTAAAAAAACAACCCTCATTCTTTATACAGTAGTACTTAATCTATTCCTATCCATATGTATTTTATGAGCTCAAAAACTGCCATCATGAATCCATATTAAAATGCTGGAATCTGGTGAAAAAATTATAATATATTCCGTCACAGTTCTGGAAGCCAGAATTCAGGTGTCAGCAGGGTTGGTCTCTTCTGAAGGCTCTGAGGGAGAATCTGTCCCATGCCTGTCTCCCAGCTTGTGGTGGTTGCCAGCAATTCTTGACGTTCCTTGCCTTGTAGATGCATCACTCTAAGCTCTGCCTGTCTTCACATGACATTCTTCCTTATGTCTCTTGTCTTCACATCACCTTCTTATAGACATCAACCATTGGATTAGGGTCCCCCTTAATCCAATATGACCTCATTTTACCTTGATGATACCTGCAAAGACCCTATTTCCAAATATGATCAGATTCCCAGGCACAGGGGTTAGGACTTCAGAATATCTTTCAGGAGGACACGATTCAATTCACAACAGTGAGGTTGAGGCATGAGGCTGGAAACAAGAAGAAAGGTTGAAAGTCAGCAAATGGGGTCTCAGGAACCTCCCACAACCCACTGTTTTGCCAGGCAAACAGCCTGTGCAACCATTGCCATGTCGAGAGACCAGAGAGCTCTTCTCTCAGAGCACTAATGGAGAGAACTTGTAGCTGAAATTAAAAGTCTGTGGAATGACTGGCTGGACCCCCAAATGCCCTCCTACTCTGCACCTGGGATGCCAGCAGCTAGATACCCCCAGAAGCAGAACAGTGATTCTTCTCTAGGGAAACAGAACAGCCTCAGAGAAAAGATTTGCATGCACCTGCGCTTGGGAGTCCCTCAACAAATCAACTCCCTGCAGGATGCCCTTAAAATGAAGCCTACCAGTGGATAATCACAGCTCTGCAACTTGCCTGCCCACCTCCCCTTTTATGCTCTGCCTTGAATAAGTCTTGCAGTGTCTTGCATTTACATATATGCAAACAGGTAAGGGCCACAGAATGTTTGAGGACAGCCTCCAATATGAAAGAATAGAAGCAAATCTAAATCATGAAAGAAAACAGAATTCAGAGCTTACAGTAAAGGTAGAAAACAGAAGACAACTTGAAAAAAACCTCTAATACCATCAAAAAAATAAGAAATATGTTATAAAATGAGACCCAAAATGCCTGGGGTTTTTTTCTCCTCTATAATTTTCTAGGTGCTACATCATGATTTTTCACCTTCGTCTGGGTCCCCTACATTAGTAGGGTCCTCATGACTGTCCCACCACCGACTGCCTCCACTCAGACCCTTGTTGTGCTCAGCAGCCCCTCCCCAGTCTGACCCCCACAATCCCAGACTCTTGTGCTCAGCAGGCCCTTCCTAGTGTCATCCCCACAATCCCATCCTCCAAGCACCGTGTTACCACCAGAGCTGTCATCCTAAAGCAGATCTAATGGTATCACCCACCTGTTTAAAGTCCCTCCTCATGCAGGCCCTCCCTTCCCATTACTAGAGGAAAAATATCTAAGCTGGCACATACGTCCTTCCTCTCCCACCTCCTCTCTCTCCTTCCTTCATACCCTCTGCTCTTGCCATGACTGGCCACCTGCCATTTCCCAAATTGCTACCTCACTAATGTTCCACGCCCTGTGCCTTTCTCACATAGCCTTCTCTGCAGGCCTACCTTTCCCTCCTCTCCCCAAGCAACTCCTAGTCTTACGTGGGGACACTGATCAGATGACAGGCTCCATGTAAAACCTCTGTTTGCCCCCAGGAGGTAGAAATTTCAGCCTTCAGGATGCTCTGTGGGTTCCTTTATTAGCACATTTTAATTATTTGCATCCATTGTCTCTGTTCCTGGCCACAATGCCCAGCCCAGCTAAATGCTACCAACCTCCTCCCTCATCCAAGCTGCAGCCACAGTATGTAAGTTTGTTATCCTGCTGCTAGTAGACCCCAGGGGGCGGCCTCAGCAACACAGCAAGTGCACGAGAGTGACAGGAACGGGGAAGATTGGGTTATCACATTGCTACTAGTAAGAGCTTGCATTCCCCCAGCACCTTGTGCTTTCGGGGTGCCCTGAAATAACCTATCGTTCCTGAGTTGCCCTGTGGCGGATGTTAGCATTTCTGCCTTTATTTCACAGATGGAAAACTAGGGAGGTTATACTTGCTGCTCAGAATCACCTCAGTGAATTAGGGGAGTTTCAGCATCAGAACCAATACCTCCTACAAGCAAAGAGCAGAATGAGCTACAGAACCATGAAATAGCAGGAGAGGAAAAATTATTCTCCAAGTCCTTGACTTAATAGATCGTGGTCTAAGGTCTCAGTGCTACAGGTTCTATGAATGGCTGAAAAACCTACAGAGGAAAGGATAAATAGAGAAACAGAAACATACAAAGAAAGAGCCAACGGGAAAGAGAAAAAAGACCTAAGATGAGGGCCTAAGAGGAGGCAATAAGGGCTGAGTGATTTTATGTGTCCTCTTTCAAACCTGCCCTCCACACTCATAAACCTAAAGCTCAGCTTTCTCCTTTTGATCATTACTGGCTAATAGGTTTGGCTGAAAGCAGCTTCCCTCTGCTACTTTTTAAAAGTCTTTAGCCTTACAAAGTGACTTTCTTCTTGAAGCAAATGGAATTGATGATACATAATATCAACCTTTCCAAGAGTGTGAACCAAGGGAGGTGAAGTATGTAGAAATGCTTTGGGAAGAGTAAACATTGTAAGTTAAAGCCCTCCAACATGTGAGTTGTTACTGCTATCATTAATATCATCTCTAAACCTCAGTATCTCTGCTGTAAATCTGGATAATAATAGCCCAACTGCCTGTCTCACAAAGATATAGTGAGTCTACAATAACTTTACTTGAGCATTTACTATGTGCTCAAGACGGACTTTCCAAACATTATCTGATTTAATTGTCCTTAGCAATATCAAGTTAGGTACTATGATTATCCCATTTGTCAGATGTGGAAATGGAGGCTACAGAGTTTCTGTAACTTACCCAAGAGTACACAGTAAGTGGCAGGGCTTAGATTCTTCGTGTGTTGAAATCTGCAGCTTCTAACCCGTATAACCTCCTGTCACCTGAGATAATGTGTGTGTAGGCATTAGCATTATACAAACCTCATATCTTTATTGAGTCACCCTTAACAGAAGCAACGTGCTGTTTTAATACTAATTTGTTTAACTAGGAGCATATTTGTAGATCATCTCTAGGTGAGGAAAACAAAACCCTGAGAGGTCACTATCAAGTGACCCGACTTGAGAGTGGCAGAGCTGGGTTTAGAACCTGAGACTTTTGATCTTCTGTTTAGGGTTTGTACCAATATACCCTACCATATGAAGTATATTATCTCAAAGTTTTCAAGGCTACCCTGAAGGGGCAAAATTGTCAAAGGAAATCCATGTGGTTAGCAAGTTCTGCTTGCTTTCAAACAAGCAGAAAGCAGACTGAACCCGAGAGTTTGTTTTGAAGGACAGCATGGTGAACCACGATGCCTCCAAGAACGAGAGAAATGGAATGAAAAGTCAGCAAACAAGGTAGAAAAGACAGCCCTGAGAGGGCCTGAGAAACTGAACAGAAAATCTGAAGGAAGATAAATGGATAATTTAACAGCTATTCAGTTTTTAAGAAAGACAAAGAACAAGCTACATTGCATCAGAAAGGGACTAGAAATGATGATGGATGGGACCCTTCAAATGAGTGGTGAGCACAACAGAATCACAGTTGCCTGCGGAATTCCCAGCTGAGGGCAAATTTGAGGAACTAAATAAGGATATGAGACTGATACGGATTGAAGAGTTTTTCAAAATCTATTTAATGGCCAGGCAGGGGACATTGATCGCTTTTCAGAGGAAATGTTGAGGGGCAATGAGGTAGTCAGCCCTTATTTGTGATGTGGATGGGTGAGCAGCAAGGTGGGGGATGTTGATACACAATATTATTGCAACATACATGAGGTATTAAAATAATTTTGAGTTATGGTGGTAAAGCACTAAATTATTTTGATCTTTGTGGAAATAAGCATTTCTCTTTTTTTTTGTCCTTGTACTTGCAAGCCTTCTTTAACTGCTAACAATCAGATGATTTATTTGATAATTATAATACATGACCAAAGATAGCTAGTTCCTTTATCAGTTCATGTTAGATTTTTAAATAAAATATTTTATTGCTAAGTAGTTTATACACACTCAGTGAACACAATCCAAAATGTACTAAAGGCACAAACATATCAGAGAAAAGTGATCCTCCCTCACACTCCTGTCTGCCAGTCACCCAATTCTTCTCCCACTTAACCAATTTCTGTGTGTGCCTCTAAAGATAGTCTATATGAAAGCATAAATATAGTGTTTTTACAGTTTTTTACAAATAATGTTTATACCATGTTTTCTACCTACAGTGTGTATACATGTATCTATACATACTAGGCTCATATATATGTATGTGTGTGTGCATATATATGAGCATCATGTTTATCCCATTTCATACCTTGCTTCTTTATACTTAATATATTTTCTAGATTATTCCTTTTCAGTCTCCATACAGAATCTGTCTCATTCTTTTTTAATGGTGGCATAGTATTGGATTTTAAAGGTAAAGAATAAATTATTTAACCAATAATTATTTAGCCAATAATTAACTATTTATTTATACATATTAATGTTATATCCAATAGTTTGCTATTGTAAACAATGTGCAATAAATATCCTTGGAAGTACATAACTTTCACACTTTATTTGTAGGATAAATACCCAGAAATGGGATTACTGGGCATTGGAGTATGGGAATTTGAAATGTTGATGGCTATTGCCAACTTTCTTTCTGTGGAGTTTGAACCAATTTATATTCCCACCAGCAACGTCTGAGGTGCCTATTGCTCCATACCTTTACCAACACAGTGTGTTCTCAAATTTCTTGAATTTTACTAGTGTAGTAAGTGCAAAATCTATCTCATTATAGTTTTAATTTATACTTTCTGCATTAGAAATGAATATGATCATAGTTTTAGTATAGATTTAACTCACTTAGAAGCCATTTGTATTTTTTTCTGTAAACTTTTCATATTTTTGCCTATTTTTCTATTGGGTAAGTGGTCTTTCCTTGTTGATTTGGAAGAGTTCACTATAAAAGTAAAGAAATTGACCTTTATCTGTAGGAATAGTGGCAAATATTTTTCCCAGTTTGTCATTTATCTTTTCACTTTGTTTACACTATACATATGTTGATTTTACATAGTCAAATTCATGAATCTTTTCTTTCATGGCTCTGAATTTTGTGTCATACCTATTATAATGACTTTTCCATTCAAAACTATAAAATTAAACAAATTTTTTCAGAACTTCTTTTAGTGTTTTACGGTTTTTTTTTTTATATTTGTAGCTTTGATTCTTCTGGTTTGGTTTGGTTTACTATAAAGTGTGAGGTGGGAATACAACTTTATTTTTTAGGCTACCCAGTTTTCCTTATATCAGTTTTTGACTAATCTTTTTCCTTATGATTTGAATGGTGACTGTTAGCACATACTAAATTCCCTTAAATTTTGTTCTACATTCAGTCTTTCTATACTGTGCTACTGACTTATCTACTTAGTCATATTATTTTAATTAATATCACTTTATAGTATATTTTAATATCTGGTTAGACTAGTTTTGCCTTCCTCATTACTCTTCCTTTTCAGTATTTTCTAGGCATTCTTGTTTATTTTTTCATATACGCTTTAGAATTTAGTTCAAAAACAAATTTAGTTTGTCTTTTTATAAGTAGCTTATTTAATTTTAAATGGTCAATGTTTGAAAAATAAATTAATATAAAACTTTACAACATTTAATAGATAGAAAATGTTGCCCATTAGGAGGTTTTATTCATAAAATTCTTAGTTCTCTCTCTTAAACTACACTTCAAAAATGTAATAAAGCTATTGAGGGTATTGGTCCTGCCTTCCCTACACATATAAACTTTTCCTATATCTTAGCCTTTTCAGGAGTTAGCAATGTAATTAAAAAAGAGCCAACCAGGTCTTACAGTGGACAGATTGGCCCCTTTCTATGGACAAAAAGAAGACTGCCTAATGATACAACGCCCTCCTCAGACATATACCCAGTGGCATATGTAAAATATTCCCTTTCTTTTCCTTGTATTCTTTATCTCAAAAATCTCACTTTCTTTACTAGGTTGTAAAATTAAGAGAAAGAAGTTTCCCTTACCATATAGAGAGAGACCACTAAAATAATAGAGCATTTTTATCCTCCATGGATCTTTACCTAAAAATGAAGCATTTCTCCTGGATGCTTGGGTCTAGTCCTCTATAGAATCTGGGGCTGTAGGGGATGTAGGGGCTTGACAGCTCTCAAGCCATCTCCCTGTCTCAAATCTGAGCACTGTTTGGTGCTAAGCATCAGGACCACCTTTAAATTCTCATAAGAAATGCTCAGTAATGATCAGATTTGCATGGTACTCACTAAGCAATTCATTACTGCATATGATTAGCCTATTGCCTCTTTTGGGATTCTCAAATATAAGCTAAAAAAAATAGAGCAAATGCTAATAGAGTATTTTAGAATTCATTCTTCGAGGTCTTATAGTTCCTTACTCACAACACCAACCACACCAAGGACAGGGATTTGCAATTCTGTGTTTGTACAATCCTCTCCCACATAGGCACCCTCTCCATTATGTGGGGGAATCCTAGGACTCAAGACATAAGAAGTATACAAAAAAGTGTATGGTGAATGAACATTTGCAGCCAAAGAAACTAAACTTTTTAAATGGCCCTTTTTGCACACTGAACTTTGAAAAAAATAATAGGTTTTTATATATTTCTGTAAAATCTCAGGTGACATAGTTTTACCAGAAAACATTCTGGCATGTGGAAAGGTGGATTATCACCATGTGGCAGCAGTTTAGTTACATGTTCCAACCACCTCTTCTATGAAGCTCCATTCATCAAAAGCTGTGGCTTCTGGGTCAGCAGCCATTCCTTCCAAGTCAAAAGTTGCCCACACAATGAACATGATTGATTAGCTACCAGTCTGCTCTGAAAACCCAACCAACAGGATAACCAAGGACAGTATCCTAGAGGGGCTCGTTATAACAGAAGAAACTGTTCTCCTTGCTCCCATTTACATGAGCTGTCTTTAGGCCTCTCTATCATTCACTACTTAAAAATCCTTGTTTTATTTTCCCAGGGCAGGATAGAATAGACGAGTCACAGATAGAAGATTTGCTGTCTATACCTAATGTTCAGGAGGTGGTATTTCTTCCATACTTAGTGAGGCCTCCACCCTCTGGTGAATTTGTCCTGAACGAGTGTCAGGGACACTAGAACAAAAAAGTTTCACCATTGTCCTCGACACCACAGTAAGGTATGAGACACCTATTGTTACCAATGTTCCAGCTGAGATCTCCGATGTGAAGACACCATGAGCTTTACACTCAGGCAGGCTTGGACTGACATCTCAGCTCTGCTATATACTCAACCACGTGAACTTTGGCTCTTTTAGCTTAATTTCTCCAATCTCAGGTTCCTCCTCTGTCGAAACAGAGTCAATAATACCTACCTCACAGTACTGCTGTGAAGTTTAATCTGCTCATATATGGAGAACTCCTAGAATGGCACCTGGAACATAGGATACCTTTAATACTCAGTAGTTAGTTCATCTTAGCAAGATGTGTTTTACTCTCTATTACAGCAAGCAGACACTTGGCCCAAAGAATAGATTCAGCTCACAGACATGTTTCGTTCAGTTGAACACAGTTTTTAAATTGTAAAATGTCTAGGTTGCCGCAGTCCCCACCACTCCCAACTAATCATGTGGCCTACTTCCCTCATTAACTTTACTGTCCTGGCCCTGTGGGCATTTGAGTTTTAAGATTCTTGCCCTGTATTATGGAAATAACAATGCTGTTAATCCAAGGAAACTAAAATTCCTGACTCATTAATTTATTAGGTCACTTGTAAATATCGTTTTCCACACAGGAATCCCTTGAGCATATAAAGAAAATAAGCAACACAAGTAACCTGAGAGGTCAGGAAAGAAATGGAAAGTGGGAGAGAAAACTGCTATGACGCATTGTTGCACTTTCACTTTTACATGCTAATCTGCTTCAAACCTTGAAAGAAAATGATCTCTTTCTAGCTTATTATTAGCACTATAATTAGCTTACAGAAGATTAGATGTTGATGCTACAAACATCGTCTCCACTTGTAACTTGGGTAGACTATGCCCTTAAAATTCCACTTGCAGATCTGAATCATTCTTGCCTTGGAGTCTAATGAACTTGCTTACAAAGCAGTACCTCTGTGGCTTTGTCATCTTTTCTGCTATTTGGGTAACAGTCTCACATTTTTTAGATTTTAAGATCTCATATATCACTAACAAAACAGGATAATCTGACAATATTTTTTGGCATTTGCAAAATACCTCACACAGCCTTACTTTCACTACTGAATAGTAACAGATCCACAGAGTAAATACCACATATAGAAAAATAGTTTTTCCAATTGGAAAAAGCAACTCACCCTCTGTTTTAAACATGGTATAACACTGAATTCCCACTAAGGAGAAAATAACAACTAATGGCTGTTTTCTGTCTGTCTGAGTTCACCTGGACCATAGAGAAAATCCAAATGAAATGGATGCCCCCACCTGATTCCTTTGAGTATACCTTCCTTGGAAGCCACAGATTCCATAGGCTTGTTGACTTTGCCACCAGAGGGAGTTGGCATCCTCCCCTCCATTAGTGTTTGCCCAGTCCCCATAACATGACAGACTAAGAATGTGAACCTTTTAAAAGGAAAGGAAAGGAAAATGCCCCTTTCTATTGGGCAGACTCTGGGGGTTCAAGGAGAATGGAGGTAGCTGCTAACCAGTCCCTGACTCTTAGACCTTTGAGGCCTAAGCTCTAAGGTGTCCCTGACAGCTCGAGGGTCACACCTTTGTCATAGCTATTACAAAGAAAAAGAAAAGAAAATACCAAAAAAAAAAAAGAAAGAAAAAGAAAGCCTCATTTTCAACAGTTCCATGTAAAACCCCAAGAGACCTCCAACTGGCTTAGCTTGGGCCTAATGCTTATCCCTAAGCCAATCACAGGGACACTCCTACTGGTCAGGCCTGATTTAATCTGAGCACGTGGAATGGATTCTATTACCAGAGGAAGGGTAAAGGGACAATATATAGCCTCTGCTGTCTACCAGAGTTCACTTATAACCACTGCCAAAAAAAAGTTAACTCATAACACACAACACATACACACGCAATGCAGGGAATCAATTTGTTCAAATATCAAGATGCCTAAAACACTCTGCCGCCTGCACAGGTAGTCAGAAAAATAGAGTCCTACAATATGACATCAATTTTCTCAATTAGGAATTCAGCTACTAGTAAAATATGAAAATAATCTAGAGAAGCCAATTCTGAACTGCTCTGATATGGCAGCTCCATAGCCATCAGAAACCCAGTCTTTTTCTTAGCATATGGCTGCCATAGTCAAGTTTGCTTCATAGTCACAAGATAGCCACTGTGGCTCCAGCCATTATATTCATATTCCAACAGTAAGAAGTAGATAGGGACAAGGGCAAGAGAATGCACCTCTCAGCAGAATAAAGCCCCTTTAAAGAATTTTCCCTGGGCCTCTACTTTATGAAATCTGCTTCTATCTCCCTGGCCACTCCTAAACTCAAGAGAAGTTAAAATGTATACTGGGCAGGCAACTAGCAAACTCTGCTAGAGACACCACAATCTTGGAAGAATAAATAACCATGTCCCCAAAGAGGGCAGAAGTTATAAGGCTAGAGCTCTTTAAACTCCATTGTGATGTAGCCTAAGGAGAACTCAACATATAATATATATTTCAGATCCTCAGCTGTTATGACCCCACTGTGTCAGCCTTGCCTCTGCCTGGGCCACCCTTGGTCTTGTTTCCAAACTTCAGGCTTATATTTGGGCAACCCTGAACCCTGTCCACTCTTTTCCAGGGTGACTCTACCTCTGACTTGCCCCTCTGACCAATCTTGACCTCCACAGACCTAAGTCATATGAACACACCGGCAACCACAGCAGCATTTGAATCTATTAAGGAAAATATTTATTGGCTAACCAGATATTCCTTAGGATGGAAAAACAATTCCTGTCTGGAAATTCACTTTTCATTCATGACTCTAACCAGCAGGGCTGCCCTATGCAAAATCATGTGCTAACATTACATACATGGTAGTTGGTTACCAACCTGGGCTCTAGAATCAGAGAGACCTGGGTCCAAACCATGGCTCTGAGTCCCCAAGCAAGTTATAGAGCCTTTCTGAGCCTGATTTTCTCATCTTTAAAATGGGCTCATAATGGACATACCTCACTCATCTGGTTGTTTTGAGGATTTAATGAGATAAAATATATGAGGCACCAATATAGCACAGTGCTTGGCACAGTTATATGTGTAACCTATATAAATAATTATTATTAATTTTCCAACTTAGCAAATAACACAAAAAAGATGTGCTGTAAGGCTAGTATCTTTAAGGCGAATGTTTAAAACATTTATCCAAAGAATGTCTTGGCTTGCTTCTGTGTTCACCATTATTGTTTGATTATTTGTTTTTCGAAGCAAGTTTTAAAAACTGCTGGAAGCCTTCTATGGTAGTTAATACATTATCTTAGGCAATTTAATGCAAATTAATTTTTACACAACCTTGAGTTTCAAAAGCCATTGAACTGGGGAGGGAAGGAGTGAGGTTTAGGAGGAGTCTGTTTGCTGCCTCCCATCTGGACCCGCAGCCAGCTCCATCTGCTCTCACATGTAGCAACCAGCACCGCGGCTCTCCCTGCCAAGCACACCATGTGCAGTTGAGCCTTTTTTTTTTTAACTCAGGAAAATGTTCAAATGCATAGGAAGATGTGTATTTCCGGTTTTCTGGAAAACTTGATGAGATTATTTTGGCATTTTGAAGTTCTGTTTTTATACTCTAACTCAAGTTTTTCATCAGATTTTATGGGTTTGTTTCTGCTTTGTTTTGTTTCTGGATTTCATGCTCTTTTACTACAATTCTCCTTTTCTGATAAGGTCTCATAGGCCATGTTGAGGAATTGGGACTTAATATGCTGAGCATATTCATGTCAAATGGCAGCCATAGAAGGGCTCAGAGAATGGCAAGCTCGGGCGTGTGTTTTCAATCAACCACTCTATGGTGGCTTCAACGTGAAGAGGTGATGGGACAGGACCAAGAAGGAGGCTGGCGACCAGTGAAGAGGCTGTACAGATTTGAAACAGTTGGTAGGATGATGGTAGTAACTGAACCAGGGTTGGAGAGGCAGCAAGTAGACTGATGTACTAAGATACTCCGGAAGTAGGATTGACAGGCCTTGGCGATAGACTGGATGTAGAGGGAAGAGGGAGATGTCATGGATGACCTGTAGATTTCTAGGTTGGGCAACTATGTGGATGATAATGCTCAGTTCCCTGGGAGAGTAAACCTGAGAGGAAAGTTTGAAGGAAGGTGAGGTGTTCAGTTCTGGAAAATGAATCCACTGTGTCTCTGGCCTTCACAGCCCATGGAAGAGTAGAGGTTGGCAAGCCAAATATGATTCCTAGCCAACTGCGTCACTGCAGTGTGGCATGTAAAATCCAGAAATATGTCAGATTAAATCATGAATAATCTTAACCTTTGGGAACCAAGAAGTGTTAGCAGTTTAACAATTCACTAATTTAAAAGTTAGGACGGGCTGGGTGCAATGGCTCATGCCTGTATTCCTAGCACTCTGGGAGGCTGAGGCAGGGCGGATTGTTTGAGCTCAGGAGTTTGAAACCAGTCTGAGCAAGAGCGAGACCCCGTCTCTACTAAAAATAGAAAGAAATTAATTGGCCAACTAAAAATATATAGAAAAAATTAGCCGGGCATGGTGGCACATGCCTGTAGTCCCAGCTACTCAGGAGGCTGAGGCAGGAGGATTGCTTGAGCCCAGGAGTTTGAGGTTGCTGTGAGTTAGGCTGATGCCACGGCACTCTAGCCCAGGCAAGAGAGTGAGACTCTGTCTCAAAAAAAAAAAAAAAAAGGGGGGCGTGCTCCCACAATTGGCCACTTCTCTCTGAGGTTACGTACCTTGAATAGAAAGCTCCTGTGTTTCTCGAAGATACTATTAATATTTGCACCTGTGACCAGTCAGTCACGTGAATTCAAGAGCATTTCACCACTTGTTTGTTCTCTTGCCCCTCCTGTTGAAGAGTCTGAGCAGAGATGATGGCAGCTGGTCATATCGTCAATGATTTTCCATTTCAAAATACCAGCCCCCAAATAAACTTTTTGACATTTTCATTCAGAAAGGAAATAACCATGGTAGTAAAGTGATTGTGTCCTTATAACAGGGATATTGCCTCAAACAGATATTTGAGATAAATTCCAAGCCTAACTTTGTATTTTCACAAAAAAATTGATGTTTAAGAAAAATACTCTAAATTCTTTCCCCTCTGCCGTGTATTACATCGCTTAGGTTCTGATTATTTTTCTTGGGTAAGGCTGGGGTGAGGGAAAACAGAAAATACTAAGTGATATTGCTAGCAACTTTGGAAATATAAATCAACCACAGGAGGCCAAAACCATCTTCTCTCTTTGTCCTTTTTAAAAAAAATAAATAAATGAATAGCCAGCTCAGACAATTCCCTCTGAGTTTTTAAAAGGTATTAATGGCACAGTTGGACATTTTCAGGTTCAAAGACAAATCTGGCTTTAATTTGGTGGGGTTTTTCTATGCCCCTTTCCAACAACAGAGCGTAGGAATATTCACCTTTTCTGAGAGTGTGGCTTCTCTCTTCTTTCTCCCTCATCCCACATCTGCCCCATCAATCCAGCACTTGAGTCCCCAGGAGTGATTGTGGTCAACTAATAAGCACACACAGGATAGCAGATGTGGATCATGATGGCAGAGGGAAAGCAAGGCCAGAATCTGGCTCCCAGCAGGTTGGTGAACTGATAAAAACAAGGTCCCGGGAATAACGGTAATAAGAGAGAATATATTCATTTCCCATGTGGGTCATTCTAGGTTTGTTGTTACAGCAGGATGTGTGGCAGGTCAGAACGTCCTGGCCCCACTCTCAGCCAGCGGCAGCTGTCCCAGCCCTCACTGCCACTGCTCCGTGGGAGGAGCGGAGGAGAGGCTATCGTGTCCTGTGGTCACTGTGCTAGGCACTGGGAATACAAAGATAAAAGGCCCTGTTTCCATTCTCTCTCTGGGCTCTTGGGATAGTAGGCAAGACAACGTTGTTTAAGATCAATGATAATGGACCCCCACAGCTGCCCATGATTGAGTAACGGGGCAAAAAAAAAACCCTGAAAAATATATAAAACAGTTTTCAGACAGTGGACAACAGGCAGCACAATACAGTGATTCCTGCGTGAAGGGAACAAATGCTGTGATTCCTGCTGCTGTCCCAGCTTTCTTCCTGGAGAAAATTTCCAGGCCATGGCACAGAAGCGGGGAAGTCAGGAGCAGCCCAGTGATCTCACTAGTTAAGGAGGCAGAGACAAGAGTCTGGGGAAGGCAAGGAGGTTAGAGTCTCCAAGAAAGAGTAGCAGAGGAGAAAGGGCTGCACAGAAAGAGAGCTCCAGAGAGCTGCAGATGGCACTCTGAGTCTTCAGCTTAGGGCTATTCACCGTATCCATGTGGGGAAAATTCCAAGGCAGAAAAAAGAATGAGCAAAAAGGAGCAAGTAGAACAATCCTCGATGGTCATGCAGACTGTGGGACACCCATGCTCCTGCCAACCAGAGCACCACAGAAAAACCTCAAACTGCATGAGGCATTGTGTACATTCTTCAGAAGGGCATTGCCTCAACAGTGGAGCCCAGTTAGCCCTAGACAAAAGGCTGCTCTGGACCCACCTAGCACAGCTGCAAAGCAAGCCTCGAAGAGATTGAATTATTTCCAAGTAACCTAACTACATTCCAGAACAAAATGGAAAAATGTTTAAAGAAATGGGGGGAAAAAATCCAGCATCCAAAAATATAAACTTCACAATGTCTGATATCCAATCAAGAATAACCAGGCATACAAAGAAGCAAGAAAATTTGACCCAGAATAATGAGAAAAATCAATTGAGACAGATACGGAGATGATACAGATCATAGACTTGGTAGAGAAGGATATTAAGACAGTAATTATGTGTTATATGTTTAAGAGGGTAGAGGAAGATTGAGCATGATAAACAGAGTCATGGAAGATATTAAAAAGACTCAAACTTCTGGAAATGGAAACTATAATTTCTAAGATAAAAAAATAGAGGAGATGGGACTCACAGCAGATTAAGCACTACAGAAGAAAAACTCAGTGGTGTAGCAACAGAAACCATCCAAAATGAAACTCAGCTACAGAAAAGACTGAAATGAGCAGAGCATCCGTTGAGCTGGGAGGCATCGCCCAATAGCGAAATACGTATAATTAGAGTCCCAGAGGGAAAGGACAGACATAAAAAATAGTTGAAGAAAGAGTTGTAGAAATAAACTTACAGAACCAAGATTCTCAATGAACCCAAGCAGAAGATACATGAAGGAAACTACACCAATACACATCAGAATCAAATTTCTTAAAACCATTGATTCAGAGAAAATCTTAAAAGGAGCCGGGGGGGGGGGGGGGGAAGACATGTATAAAGAAACAAAAGTACAATCCAGAAGACATTATCTTTAAAGTATTGAAAAAAAATACAAGGACATTTTCAGTGTGATAGTTATGATTGGAGAGATGGAGAATGTGCCACAGACATGCCTAAGTAGGGAGCAGTCCTGATTCTACACCAGAAGACCAGAGAAGGCTTCACAGGGAAGACAGAGTGTGAGCCGGGTGGTAAAAGAAGACTAGTTCTCTAGGTAAGGAGCTTTTTACACAAGGCTTTAAAGGCAGAAAGACTCAGGTAAACATCCTGGCTCCATCTCTCACTAAATGACCATAGACAAGGCACTTAACCTAACTGAACCTCCTTATCTGTAAAGTGGAGATGATAAAAGTACCTACTTCAGTGGGACTGCTATGAAGATTTTATGAGATAATGACTCTAAGCCCATAGACCTAGTCCAGCACAGTGAATGCTCAACATATAGAAACGCCTCTTATTTCTCCTAAGTGTCCTCAGAAAAAGGAGGTGAAGAAGGGGTATGTACTTAGCCCAAGAAGGAAATCTTTCCTTCTCTGCTAGCAGTTATGCTGTTTGGGTTCAGACTGTAGCTAGTTACTTTTATTCCTCCTTCTCTTTGAGGGTAAGTTGAATTCATTAAAGACCTGATGGAGACAGGTAACTCCTAGAGGCACTAGAGCAGTGGTTCTCAGCTGGGGTGATTCTGCCCCCCAGAGGACATTTGGCAATATCTGGAGACATTTGTGGCTGGCACAACTTGGGGAGCACAATGCACAAGACAGCCCCCACAGCAAAGAATTATCTGACCAAAACATTATCTGTACTGAGGCTGAGAAACCATTCAGTAGTGTTTCAGTTCTTGCACTTACCAGTTGGATTACCATGAGTGAGCTTGGTTTCCTCAATTATATATAAGAAATGAGGATAATAGTTTCTACTTCATAATGTTCTTGAGACAATTAAATGACAATGTATGTAAGGCACTTATTACAGTCTGACACAAAGTAAGCATCCAATAAGTCTAGGTCTAAACAGTAACTCTTATTTCTATGTTTTCTCTCTCTTGTTATTAATAGTGTGGTTAACAGAAAGATCTTGCTATATATCTTAAGCAAAATCGTATGTGTTAATTTGATAATATCCACCAAGATGCAAGTGCACATGCCCTTTGACCCAGCAATACCAATTTTAGAATTTGACCCTCTGATGAACTCCAGAGCTACAGAGTGGCTTTCTACAACAATATCCATTACAGCATTATTTGTAATGGCCAAATATTAATGTAAACAACATTTAGGTTCCATCAAAAAAGGAACTGGTTAGGCCAAGTGAGGTGACTCATGCCTATAATCCTAGCACTTTGGGAGGCTGAAGTGGGAGGATTGCTTGAGGTCAGGAGTTTGAGACCAGCCTGAGCAAGAGCAAGACCCCATCTCTACAAAAAAAAAAAAAAAAACAGAAAAATTAGCATGGTGGCATGCACCTGTAGTCCCAGCTGCTTGGGAGGCTGAGGCAGGAGGATCACTTGAGTTCAGGAATTTGAGGTTCTATGAGCTATGATGATGCCACTGCACTCTAACCTGGGTGACAGAGTAAGACCTTGTCTCAAAAAAATAAAAAAAGAAGAAAGAAAGAAAGAAAGAACGAACTGAATTTCGACAGCAATGGAATACTAGGTTGCATAAAAAATGAAACCTCATTTTTGCAGGGATATGAAATTTTATCCAAGATATATTAAGAATAAAAGGCAAAGTGCAGGTCAATTTGTGTACTGTATTACCATTTGTAAAAAAGGGGCAAACATATCTATGTACTTACACATATGCAGGAAATATTTCTTGAAAGATACTCAAGAAACTGATAACATCTGCTGCCTATAGGGGACGAGACTACGTGGCTGGGCAGGGGAGGAAGGAGACTTTATACTGCCCCTTGTGTACCCTTTTGTTACCACGGAACTATGTGAATGTGTTACTTACTCAAAACACAAACAAAATATGGGCTAAACCACATGTGCTGGTCACAAGAGAGCTCAACAATGGGATCTGAAAGGAATCGGGAAAGAAGGGGAGCTTCCCTCAGCCACCCCTATGACCAGATGCCCGGGCTGTGTCCCTTAGTGGGGCGAGTATCCCAGGTCCTGCCTGTGGTGGGCCAGGAGAGAGCTGGAGGGAGCTTGGGAGCCCCAGCGAGATCAATATGGTGGCCCCAAGGCAGACGCAGTTCATCCCCAGTTGGGCTTTTAGGTCAGCATCAACTCTAACCTGCACTTGGAGCAGCACAGGAGTCCTCCACTGCTGAAGAAAATTCTAGTTTAAAGAGAGAGCACCCCGAGGATTAGAGAACCATGAGGTAAAAATTACAGGGATAGAGATGTCAGTTCAACGTAAGGAACTAACCTTCTAAAGCCAGAACAAAGAGTAAAACGGTCACCACCCCCACGCCCAGGTAGTGCGCTCACTGCCTCCGGCTGCGTTTCCGCAGTGGCTGAACAGTCAAGCAGCAGGGACGCCACAGGGGAGAGCCAGGCATCCTGTGGCTGATGCTGCTACAAACATAACCTTGACGGTCCCTCTGTGTGCATATGGAGAGTGATCTGACTGGCGCTGTTTCCCCCTGTCTCTTTCGATAAGTGAGGAGCAGGTCGAACTAGACAGATAATAGTAGCATCCTCTCAGCACCCAATAGGTGTCACTTGCGGATGAGAAGCTTTTAGGAATGCCTGTGTCTTTCTAAATACGAGAAGCAATTCTCTTGCCGACAGCAAATCGCACTTAATCACCGTCACCCTTGGAATTTAGGTTTGGGATAATCCCTTGCTTTACTAATATTTTAATAGTTCCATATTCTCCCAGTTAACTGCATTTATGTAATAAATATTACAGCGTAAGATTAATTCTTTAAGATAGAAATTTTGCTGCCTTTGCCTAGAACCAGCACCTGGCCAGAGGAAAACAATATTCTAGTGTGGCAATTCTGTGTTTCAGGAGAATATAAAACGAAGAGAAAGAGGAATTCTGAGAAAGATGTACTCCCCACCCACCCAATTTCTTTATTCAACACAAAGGAAGCAAGAGGGAGAACAAAGAGCGAGGATAAAGGAAAGAAAGCTGTTTGGGGCTATGCCAAATAAACTTAAATGGTTTAAGGGATAAATTGGTGGAGTGATTCGAATCATGGGCAGGTGCTATGAATGTAATTTAGTAAATGCTAGGGAACCTGCCAAGGAAGAGAAAAATGTGTTGCTTTTGAGATCATTTCCCAGCAGCTTCATAAAAGAAAACTGATTACAGGAATTTAATAAGTAAAACAGAGCCAGAAATATTGTAATCAAATGAGTTTTTAATTACATTTCAAGCAGAAAAAATTCCAATTTGTGCTCCTGGGATTAAAAAAAACAAGTTCTAGAGAAATGCTTTTGTAGCAGGAAAATAACATAAACACTAATTTCCATAGGAATTATAGTAGTCAGTTTAATTAAAAGGCTTGATCAGAGTAAAGAGGAGCTGGTGCCAAACTATACTAAATAAAACCATGGCAGTTGTTGCTACCTCACACGATTGTCCAAATAAAAACACTGTGCATTGAGCAGAAAACAAGCATCTGCATTTTTCTCATGGAAATAAAGGAGATTTTGATCACTACCTGAATTATTATGTTGGTTTGTTTTATTATCATATGAAATAACTAGTACATCTGATTTAAAATTAAATGTTTTTTTCATGTGATAAACATCACTGTTGAGAGAGAGAGAGAATATACTCTTTTAAGGACATTGATATGAACAGAGACGTCATCTCAGCGTGGGTAGAGCACTCAGTATTCATTAGGGTGCTTGATTATTTCTGGGCTTTCAACTCCCATGCCAACTCCTTTAACTTACATATAGTTAAATTTTACTCATATTCCTGGAACTCCCTAGAGTGGAGGGTTATTTGAGTGGATAAATCAGGTTTACTAACAGGTGGTTTGCAGTTGTGCTTGGGAGAGTGCATTCTGCCATCCTCAACATGAAGAGCTATTTTTCCTGTTGAAGGACCTTGCTATTGGCCACTCCCTAACCACAGGTCATGCTTGGAGAAGGCTTTCAGGAAGTGTACTGAAATCGCAGTAGCTGAATCATATGTTCACCTTTTGTCCCCCTTGTGATGAATGGGACACACCTGCAAGGTGTTTGTATGGCAGGACCAGGGGCATAATCTGTGGCCGCAGAACAAAAGAAGCTAACTAACCCAAGACATAAAGTGGGAACATCACCTTCCCGTAGGCTAACAACCTCACAGCTCCATGCTCCTTTTTTTATTCATTTCTTTATAGGGAAAAATAAAAACCACCCTCTAGGGCTTAGTGTGCCAAGGGAGAGAAACTTTAATTCATCATAATTGCAGGGAACCTAGGAAAAACAGACTGGCTGGCAGGGCAGGTCTATATAAAAGCAGTAATACAGGGCTGGGGAGAAAACTTGCTTACTCTTCCCGTGGTGCAAAAGACTGTGGCCTCTGAGATGGGGAGGAGAATGGAGGAGTGAGTCAGTGGGGTAACTCACTTCCCCTATGACAATCTCTCATGTTCAGTAGTTAGTGGGCAGCAAAGATGTTGAGGGTGATGGGATTTCCTATGAGAAAGGGAAATGAAGTGAAACTCAAGAAGGAAGTTAAAGAATTGAAGGAAGTAAGACTTAGAAATCATGGAGAGGAATCTGAAAGGTGCCCAGAGCATGGAAATAAATTCGAGGTCAAGTTTTAAATCTCAAGGAACAGGGAAGCCCTAAGTAACATAAAGATTCCATTCAAAGAATGGAAATTCTTGAGAATGCATTTCAGAATTCATGAGAGTTCTATACATAGCCAAGATGACAGATGATAGAACTGATGGATAAGAGGAGGGAAGACAGGAAAGATGGGTATGAATAAGTAGGAAGAAAGGAAGGAAGTTCCTCGTGTCAGGCCATATCCTAATTTGATGACAAAAGCAATCACACTCAAAGTGTCCTCAAAGTTCATGTCTTCAGCTTCTAAAAACTTATGAATAACAAAATTCTTAGCTGGTTTGAATTGATTATAGAAAAAGGTTGAAGCCACACAATTTCAAGATATGTATACCTTATTATTCTTTGTTTTTCTCTTCTTGA
>VBSM01001562.1:23166252-23178315 GCA_008086735.1 Cheirogaleus medius | reverse complement strand
TCAGCCTCCCAGAGTGCTAGGATTACAGGCGTGAGCCACCACGCCTGGCCCTCTTCTTGACTTTTTAAGAGCTACTTTCTATGCTACATCCTCAACAGCTATATACTCATTCTATGTGGCAGGCAGGTTCGTGTCTTATCCTTGATTTTTACTTGAGAAAAACCATAGTTTTCTCCATAGCTTCCTGAAACAAATGGTAAGATTACAACAGGAATCCTTAACTTCCTATAGGATTCATATCTTCCTCCTACAGTGGAAAGACTAATGATCATTCATGATCCTAACATGTGGGGGATGTGTCTTATCATCTGTACAGCACAGAGTCATTGTGAGGAATAACTGAGATGAAGTATGTAGAGCAGCTGGCAATGTATTTAGCACATAGTAGGTGTTCAGTAGTGGAAGCTCTCCTCATCCATGTGGGGGTGCCAGGTTTTCATACTTCTTTGAGACCCTGGCGATGGAAAAAAGGCTCAAGAAGTACAAGTGCTTAAAAATCCATACATTCTCATTGATTCTGCCCATTTGTAAACTGCTGTTATAAAAACACCACCATGTGAATATATTTTAGATGTTTAGATAATTTAACCAGTTAGAAAACATAATAGAAGGATCCCATTCAAGGCAAAAGCCAAAAGTTATTAATGGTTCTCTTGAGTTGTAAGGTTACAAATTACCTCTACTTCATACTTTTTAAAAATCTTCTGTTTCTATATTTTCTAAAATTAACACATTATTTTTAAAAATATGAAATAACTACAAAGGGAAAAAGCATTATTTTTAAAATAACCCCAAACCTCTCTCATTTTAAAAGGATAAAGGCCATGTTTCTAAAAAATTAAATGTCATCAAAATCTAATTTCCTTTCTTATTGAGCTATCCAGAAAATAAAAAGGCTCCCAGAACCTTTGTTTTATATGTTTTACATGGGTACCTTGTATTTATTATTCACATTTATTGGCATATAGATAATAGATGTTTTTAATGATCATATTTTACTGATTGAATATGTTTGAAGCCTTTCATAATGAAAAGTTTAAAAAGTTAACATAAAGAAAATATAGATATTCATGCATTTAAAAGAACGAAAAGGAACTCTATAAACTTTTAAATTTATCATTTACTTTCAAAAATCAGTGAAGCAGAGAATAATGGAATTTCCCTGTTGGGCAAACTCTATGCCCCTCTGGCCTGTGAGAAATTTACTTATTACTATTTAACCTGAGCTTCCTGAATTTGTTCTAGCTCCAGTTCAGACGCACGATCCTCTGCTCCACCCCCACCTCACCCCTTATCCCTGAGTAGCCCTTTGATGTGAAAGCAGAATTATTCAATTCAAATGAGCCACCTTACTTTTAGGGCTCTCATTCTACTACCAGGGGCAATCCAGGTTTTGTGAGATGAGAAGCTCATACTATAGGAATAGGGGGATTATTCCCCTATTTAAAACACAAACATACACACACAAAATTAAGAAAAAAAGAAAATATTTAGAAGGGTCTGGTGCAAGTGGGGAGACTGAAGCCTGAGCTTCATTAGTCTGGCGGTCAACATGGCTCTGGCCACACCCTACATTGTCTCTTTCCTCATCTCTCCTGCACCCCTCCTTCACTCTCTTCCACACTCCTTTTCCGTTCTGCCATGTCTATTTCATATATGTTTCCAAGTTGATCTGTATATTTAGCACAACTCCCAGATCTTTAGCTTTAAAAATAAACACCTCCTCTTGTTTCAGAATTTTACCTGGCCTTTCTTACTCAGGTAAGTCCACCCAGAGGCATCTATGGTGGAGCAATTGTAGGATTATTTTTGTAAAAATTTAGGTTTTACAGTCTTTTGAGATCTGGAGCCCTCTGTGGCAAACAAAGATACACATATCAGTAGACATGTGTGAGGGGAAATTTTGATTTCTGTCTTGTTCCATGTGATTGTAAAGCAGAGTCGGAGTCTATGTGCCTGGCGCCCCCTGGAGTTGAACACAACCATCCTGTTTTATTTTTTCATTCTCTGTATAAGGCTCTATTAATACAACATAATGGTGTTAAATGCATATTTACTTCTTGTAAATAGCTCTTGTTTACCAAAATAATCATCACTTTTATTCCTTATAGCCAGTTTCCATTGTCCTCATAAATGAAAAGTGGAAAATCATGTCAGTGACTCAGATTCCTCTCTTCCCCACCTGTTTTTTGGGTTTTTTTTAGGCATTGGTGAAAGTCAATGTGAAACTGAAGCCAATGCTAGATTCGGTGGCTGCAAACAGAAGGAAGTGGGAAGAATTGCACCAAAAAAGGCTGCTGGTCTCAGCTGCCTCTCCCTCCACTGCCAGCCTCACAGCAGCCGAGGAGGACAGAAACTAAACCCCCAAGTCAGCTGCTGCTGCAAAATGACTGCGTCCTGAAGGGCCAGCTCCAGTCTAGCCACATCATCCTTTTGTTCTCTTAGCTCAGACAGACCTAAAGTCTCGAGGATGTGCTGGGAAGCATGGCTGGGCTTTCACCTTGAAGTGTGGTCAGCAGCGGAGAGGGTGACAGGAAGGACAAAGGAGGAGGTGGGGCAGGGAGCACGCCCCAGGTCCCTCACCTTCCTCTGATGGACACACACGGGCTAAGACGAAGGCTCTGGGCAGAGAACTGTTTTGGATCAAAGGACCTGAGGACAGTCGGCCCCGCTCACTCTGTGCTGAGGGAACACAGAACCGTGAAAGCGTCATTAGCGCTGCTTCATTTTGTATATGGCTTTTCTGTTCGTTACAAGCCGAACACTGCCTGCCTTTGCTTCCTCTCTCTGAACGCCCTTTTGTGCCAGACTGTCCCAAGAATCCTGATTTGTAATCTATAGATGTATTTTATTTTTAACCTTAAAGCCTCTTAATGATGGAATAGAGCCTTTAGAATTGCCTACCTAAAGGATAAGTTATACTGTTCTTATAAATACCAGCCAATCCCACCCAGTTTTCCAGTTTTCCCCCAAAAAGGTCCATAGCAGAAATACAGCAAGTGTGTTTGTCTGATTGTGATTCTACAATGGGACCATGGTTCCCTTTTACAAAGTTTTTTAATTCAACCTTTATTATAGACCAAGTCTTCTCCCAGAAGGAATGGATTAATAAACTTTAATTAAAATAAAGATGAAAGAAAATCTATAGCTGGATTTACCACAAGTGACATCTTGGAACTATAGTTCCTGGGAACATTTAGGAACTAGTTGCAACAGTAAGAGATATTTCACAGGATTCAGCAGAGCTATGGAGATTGAGCATTGACTACTTTGAGTTCTCCTAGTGATGAGTTTTGGTATCAAATATATGGTTATTACCAATAACCAACTTAAAGCCATAAGGGTCCTCAATTTTGGATTTTTCCTTTAAAAATATGCTTGAAAGATTAAGAAGTAACAGTCTGGACAGAGAACACATATTCTATAGGAAGCCAGGTTTATAATAGGGAAGAATAAACTGTATTAAATGGATGCAATGACTAGAAGGTCTCTTTGCTTTCCATTTTACCTGAGGACATGGTATGTCTTATCCAGAGAACACTGGGCTAGAAGATAGACTTCAGTCCCTAGCTTTGGCACTACTGACAGGGTAAATTTAGACAAGTCACTTCTCCAAGCTTGTTTCCTTATTTGTCTTATACTAGGAAATGATTTTCAAACAGTTTTAACCTTAGAACTCTGTTCAAATAACTCAAGGAATTGCCAAGAAATAAAACATCAAAAGCTGAATTCCTTTGTTTGAAGCAGGGTTTGGGGATCCACAGCCCCTACAAATCTTCATCTCTTTGATTACACACATGGTGATCCAAAAAGGGACTCGGAGGAGTTTGAAAATCCCTGAATTAGATGAAACCTGAGGTCCTTTCCAGCTCTAAAAATTCTAAAATTTACAAACCATTTTGTTCATGTTGTTACTCATCAGCATCAGTAATTAACTTTACAACTCAACTATTAAAGAAATAGGGGCCAAGTTTTACAAGGGACATTGTTTTCCCAATACACAGTAGACATTGGGGAAATGTTTGTGGAATGAGCAGGTAAAATTAAGGAAGTGAAGGGAGAGCAGGTAAGTGTAGAGAAGTAAGATTCTTTATAGCAAGAAACGAAGTAAAAGAAAATTATAAACCAGACAAAGGGGAAAAAAGGAAGAAGAAGAAAAATAAGACAACAAATAAAGGAAAGATAGGGACTGAGGCAGGTGTACAAAGTAATTGCCAAAGGCAAGGTGAAAGTCAATGCAAACAAAGAAAAATGGTACTTCCAACCCAAAACATGAAGGTGTAGAATCCTGCCATCAACTTGAGCAGAGAGGGGTTTGACAAAGGAGAGAAGGAAGGAGTGGGAGCCCTAAAAAATAATGTTCCTAGCCCCCCTTTACAGCTGTCTCTGCAGGGAAGACTGGAGAAACCAGATGAGACAACGAGTGCAGGAAAAACTGCCTCTGCAGAGCAGGTAAGAGGAGGTAGTTCAGATTTATGGATTTTATTAAGCCAGTTTTCTGAATCACTCCACTATAAAGGAAAATAACTTCTGCAGGGCTGTCTCCTCTCCTTCAGGTAAGGAACAAAGAAAGCAAGGGTGGAGTTAGGGACAGAGCCTGGTCTGCGAGATCATCACGTGTCTGCAGCTCAGAGGCACTGCAGGTGTTCCTGCGTATTGTGCCACATCATGTTTATATCCCGAATGGGAATTGAAAATCAGTCCATGTGAGGCAGAGATGAGCCCACATCTGTTATCCTCCCCAACAATAAATAAATAAATACCCCAGACAAATGGATGCCAGTCCATCTAGAGCAACATTTTAAAGCATGTGCTTTATGATAAAACTGGACCCAGGGTCTGACGGAGACTGCAGGCAGCTACAAGCACTGTAGCCACCCTGAACATTGATACTGCATATTGCTAAGGGGAACATAATTTATAGCACAAACCCTACAGCTTCCACTAAGGTTGAGTTTTCCTCTCATTTTCTTCCCTTTTTATTGGCTTCACTGCACGGTTGCCAATAGCAACATCCACTGGTAGCAAGGGGAGTTCAACACCATTGCAATCTGCCGTACAGTGGAGCCCTGACAATGTCAACCATCAATCAAGTAGCTGTTTGTAATTGCCTCCATCTATTTCTCCTGTCTTGAGGTATCTTTCCTATTGCGGGTCAAAATGCAGAAACTGCTGACTAATGCTATGGGTCTGATCCTCCATGACCACGGAGCAGTGGAAGGGAGGGTGGCAGCCTTCATGGTGCCAACAACCCTGGGGGTAAAAGATTGAACTCTTGGGGGGGTTAGGTATTTTTAATCCATTTTTAAATGATTTATAATTTTCCAAGAATGTGAGGTATGTGTGATTATCCATACAACTCTGCTTTTCCAGAATAGAGAAAGAGAAATTGTCCCAGTCCTTATTGTTAATGTTTATCTCCTATAGGAGGAAGGTATTTGAAATGTGAGTCTTTTTGTAAAACCTGATCTGATCAAACTGATCAGATCATATTTGCTTTCTCAGGTCTCTTGGCATTAATGGTTGAAATGACATCATCCTACTTTTTCTATGAGATGTATTTTTTTCAGACATGATATTTAATCTTGTTAGCCAGTATGTAGATAATATATGTACAACCTACAATGTAGCCAGCATTCCTAGCAGGTAGGGACAGCCCTCCACACTGCAAAGGGAGCCATCCAGTGCATAGTAGACTGGGACTCCATGCTAGCCTGGCCACTGGCTAGACCTGTAATCTTGGAACTCTCCAGGTCTCAAGTCTTCATCTATTGAATAGAAGGACTGACTTTTTATTCGGTTCCCACAGCAAAGGACCAAGATGTGGTTTGCTTTTTAAAATTTTTCCCGATAATCTTCTTATTTATTCCTCTCAAATAAAATAGGAACAAACCTAAAGAGGTCATCTTCTTACTAAACACACAATAAAAAGTTACTTATATGGGGTAGATAGAAAAACAATCATACTGCAGATCTGTCTGAGCCTGCCTCTAATGATGGTGAAAGATATGGTCATCAATACAATTTTTTAAAAATACACCCTTTTATTTCATAAAGAACAATTTTAGATTATCTCATACCATAGATATCCCATAAATGGTAGTCGATAATTTAGAAATGAATTTATTTGTAATGTAAAGTGAGTCAAGAGAAGTTAAAATTGCATGTGTTTTCTGTTTCTAAAACCTGAAATGTCTACACATTTCCGAGTATTCTATATTTGCAAATATAAAATATTTGGGTGGAAAATAATCTTTAAAACTTTGTGTTAGTGTAATAACAATATTATCCATTATTAATTCCACCAAAATTTAGTTGCATTTTCTATGTATCAAAATTTATCATGCTTTATCCACCTACTTTAGGTAATTAAACAAAATCTGCTCGATTAACTTTGCAGTACAATTATTTTAAAATCCATTTTTTTCCTGCTGACTATAATGAATTACAGAAAGATAAAAACAGTTTCATCCCCAGTAATAGTGTGAAACAATTCCCTTCAAGTGAGACAGAAATCTAAACATATTATGGAAAGATTTAAATATATTTTTTAAAAATGCTTTGGCTTGGGGGGAAAAAATGCAAAAAGGATTCATTACAGCAACAGAAAAAAACCAAATTTGGAACCCTAAAAACTCTGGCAATGCCACTGTGGCGAAGCTTCACTATCTGCTTCAGAATAGCCGTCTTTAAAATTGTTATTTTGCCATGTGCTGTAAAGAAGTCCTCAAACTCAAACGTATCAGGAAATTTAAAGGTTAAGTGTGGCTACGTGTGTGGTTTATGGTACTTTGGCCTTAATAAGCTTGAACAATAATGGGATCAAACACATAGATGGCAGAAACAAAATGAGGTGTATCTGGAGAATTTCATGATGAGCATTTAGATTTAGCAGTGCCCAATGTCGTGCTTACATTGCTTATGTCATGAACTTTTTTTCAGCTAGTCATTTTGGGTTGTACATTTTTTTAAATTAATTTAGAATTTTCTTGCATGTTTGGTACATCTCTCAGCAGTGCTAAAGATACATTGTTTATTTGTGCAGCATACCTACACCAATGTTGTTGGATGTATACACTGGTAGAGAAATATGTTTGTTTTATTAAGTAAATGAAATATTTGCTGTGAAAAATGTGTTATGTGTGGCCATCATTTATATCTGTGTTCATTTTCTGTGTATACGTGCATGTTAGAATCTCAATTTTCCTTTTGCTTTAGTTTAGATTTAGATTAAATCATATTTAGGTAAATTTTTTAAAAACAGCATAGTGTGGAAATAGAAGGCTAGGTTTTGTTGATTCTCATTCCCTTGAGGGGAAATTGCTTTTGCCATTTTATTTAGATGTACAATAATCTAAAAAGGATCCCCTACTGACTTGCTTCCTGTTTATTATTGTTTTACCCCAAAGACAGGAAATATGTTTCAGTTGAATTGTTTGAAGTCATTCCCTTTGTGTAGATTTCCCAAATTGATGATTCATTATAAGAATGCCACGTTATAGACTGCTTGGCCATTTCACAAGCAACTAATCCATGATTTTCAAACAGTTTGCTTTAAGTAACCTAAATATCTTTGTTTTTAATAAAATGCTTGAAGTTTAACTAAAGCTCTGGAATAATCTTTATTTCTTTTGAGAAGGGTGCTTTAAGGGCTGAAAGAAGGAAGCATGCATACAAATACCTACAATTTATATTTTGACTGTTAATTTAGCCCGTTAACTTTGTCTTGATGTGTGATGTTTGCCTGTGTGAGAAGGATACCGGGATATCCCTGTTCATATAGCATTTGAAAGATGACAAAAACTCCTTCAAATTATTGAAGTTTTTCTGGAGGTAAGAAAGTCTGCAGCCAAATGCTGGGTTTCTGTGTCCGTTACAGATTGCTCAAATTTGCATGGGCAATTACACAGGGGGATCGCATCAACGCAGGGCCACCAGCCACACTGATGCCATACAATTACACAATGGCTTCGGTGCTTAAACTTTAAAATTCTTACACCATTGTGCCTGTTCTATTAGAACAAACTGCAGCAAATGATCCAAAGCCAATTCAAATGACTGGAGAGGAGGTGCCCAGGGAGAGAGAGGGGAGAGGTACAGTGTGGCCCACTACTGGCCGGCGTAAGCAATCACCTCTGCTGACCAGGCAACCACAAACTCCTTTGTGCTTTTCAGTATGCAGTTTTAAAGTGAGGCCAACGATAAGGCTCACCTAATTCACAGAGGGCTGTGAGGATTAATGAGGGAAGTTAGGCAAAGCAGGCCTGGTACTGAAAGTACTGCATAAACACAAGCCCTTAGAGTAGCTCTTTGTTTGAATGGTTGGTTGATTTTTTTTTTTAAATGCCAGTGTCCAAGGTTTTGCCTTCTCTATTAATCCCTTTTATAAACCATAATGCTATTATGTTCTCCCTGGTAAGCTAATTTAGACAATAACACTGTAAATCTCAAAATACAAGCTACTTGATCAAAAGCAAGGTGTACTCAAGAAGGAAATCTAATTAAAATATTAATAAAGCTGGAACTACAAGCAAAAGGAAAGTTCATAATGAGGTTAAATGTCTCACCATCTGAGCATAAATGTTCTCAAGTGTTGATTTTAGCATACAGTCTTTCCAGAAGTCTTAAAAGGTTGAACAGATGCTCCTAAAAGTCATTCAACTACATTACAAATTTGGCACTATTTTTTCTTTCCTCTTCATAGTGGGAGATGGGGGTGGGGAATGGGGATACAAAGCAACCAAGCCCCCCAAACTGGCCATCCTGAAGCAAATGGTCTGGAATCAAAAGGAATAAAAAATAACAACTGGAAAATGGTTTTGCAAAAGGTCTTCCTTTATAAAAGAAGATGTTTGACCATAGCTGTGGTTAAAATACTCATAAATTAACAATACTTATCAACAGAAAGTGGACACATTTACAGGATAAATAAAAAGACATATCTTCCAACTAGTTTTAAAGAAAGAATGCCAAATAGATTCTACATACAAATAGAATTTGGGATTTGATAATCACATATTTTGGCAGGCAGAACATAAGCATGCTAAGAAACATCATGCTTTCTGCTCCTCTACATTTTGCCTAAGTGGGACTCTTCTACATGGTAAATATGTATACCTTTGTGCAGCAAAATCCACCCTGAGTCCAACACCATTTTTCCAAACTCTAATTCTTTTCTACAAGTCACTAAATCACTTTATTACAACCATCAAATGCCTTGCTTGAAATGGTATGATACACTTAACTTTTTGATATATGCTCCAGCTTTTCAAGATTCTATCGCAAACAAAATGATCCTTTATAACATTTTATAATATTCCACCCTGTTTATTGCTTTTCAGAATTTCTATTTTAAAGAGCCTTCTCTCACCTCCTCCCTGCAAAAACTAATCTATTCCCCAACTGCCTATCAGAGACTAAATAAAAGTCAGTCTATCACAGCAGCAGTGATGGTCATGCCAATTTCACAGCGTGATTTGTGCACTCATTTCATTTTGAAAATGACCCTGCCCTCCATCTGTCTAAACCGAATGTCCTGCTTTTTTCAAGCCAGGCCTCTGGAGAAACATCACAGGAAATAGGGAGAAAGACATAGAATGGCCTCCCTCCTGCCCACTTCAGCTGCCATGCTCACAGGTAACAACACAAAGAGGAGAACCCCAACTAATGCCTGTAGAGATCAGAGAAATTTGGAAGAGAGAAGATAGTCCTTTTATCTTTCATACATTTTCAAGAAGCCATTTGAAGGTGAATGCTTTCATGATGCAAATACAATTCTGCAAAACAGAGAGTCAGGCTAAAGACATAACAGGTAATTGCCCATTTCCATGTTTTGTCATCTTACTTTGATTTAATACCCAAGGTAACAGTCCATACATAAGGATTTTAAAATATTGAGCCTACATTTCCAAGGAACAAGTATAGACAATCAGCCTTAAAGATGCACCCTCTCCCCCACCTTATTATTGAGCAGCAGTAGTCAGCATCCCTCCATCCACATACCTCCCAGTGTTTAAGACCCTAAAAGGGTGCACCAGGAGATCAGGTTGAAAGAAGCCTCAGAATAGGGTTGTAGTAGTATTCCTCATTTGCTTTCTGGAGGTACCTTGGGTGAGTCAAAGCCCCACACAACCCTTCTGAAATGGGTGCAATTTGTCCCTTTCTTGCTATTGATGCATTGGGAGGTTCCTTCCACCCAGAAAGACACAACTCTGCCAATTTTTAGCAAAGAAAAAGACTGAATAAGCACATTAAATCAGTCATTTTATGACATGAGCAAACAAACACCTACTGAAGTTTCCCCCTAGTGATACTAGGTGACTAGGAGCTACACAACCCTCACTAGTCACTTCCTAATAGCTGCAATTGAACCTAGAAGGTCAAAGTCTACTGCCTATTCCAAGTTAGCTGGTTGTTGCAATGGATAATGAAGATAAAAGACATTAATCTTCCTCCATACACACTTGGCACCAAACACTGGGCCCTTACAAACTCATCTATAGGAAATATATGGCTTGGGTTATTCATCAGCATTTCTTACTGAAAGTAGCTCAGCTGCTACCTACCTAGGGGTGGTCTTGAGCAAATTACTTAAACCTTTAAGCCTTTCTAGCCCACAGGATTCTTCATCTGTAACATACAGATTGCAGGGTGATTATTAAAATTAGAAATAATATAGGTAAATGGTCTATAATAAAGTGCCATACAATATGGCGCTGAAATTTAAATGTAGAAAAGATTTATGGGCAGAAATACAATTGAAGAGGCACACGAGGACTTCCATTGAAGTCTCTAATTATATAATAAAGACATACTTTTATTTGACTATGTTTATCTCAGGTGCTAGAGAGACCAATGGAGATCATGAAAGATCGATGAATGTCATGGGAGATTGAGGAAAACATCGGTTTCTTATTGGCAGGGAAGGTTGGAGAGCCAGAGCAGTAGATAGAGCCAAGTTTAAATGTCAACATATACTCAGTAATATTTATTGTTATGGAAAAGGAAGGCAAGAGATATTTGGATCCAAAACTGACCCTTTCATAGTACCAATTAAGTTTCACCTTTTCCTCTCATTAACCACTGGAAACTATCGAAATAAGGACTCTGGGTGACTGCACTATTCTATTCTTAGAAAGTGTGCCCTTAGGGCAGCATAAGAAGAACTTACTCTAATTCCAGGGAATTCTAAGATGACCCTCCTTTTCCATCCACTTCCTGAGACAAGGAACTGGCAGTCACTGCTTTTAGGTATTGCTTTATGCATTGCCTTGGGCATTGCTTTGGGTACTGCTTTGGGCATTGCTTAATTGTGCAAACATTATTTAACTGAGTCAGGAAGTCTCGAAACAAAGTTTGGAACTACCCTGACCAAAACAACATGGAGGCAGTCAAGTACCAACCATTGGAACCAAGATGGTGGAGAAATTAACCACTCTTTGACCTTACAGCTTCATTATACACTTCATTACTATAAAAGTTTCAAGGGCACTCCCACTTCCATCAGGTACCTCATGCCATAACATTTCTGGTTTGGCCGTATTTAGTCAGTAGGAGGGTGGCACCCTAATTCCAGGAAAACACCATGCCTTTCCAAGAAATAATATGAATTTTCCTCCCCTTGTTTAGCCTATAATTAAGCCATAGCTTGAATAGAGAGGCTAAAGGAATCATGCGGGCTGTTCTCCTCCACAGGAGGAATTTGTTTGTGGAGCAGATTTTCTATACTTTCTAAACAAAACTTGCTTTCACTTTATAATGTCAGCTCCCTCCTGAATTCTTTCTTGCAAGAAGTCAAGGATTCACTTGGACTTGAAGTGATTCCCAGATCGGTAGTCACTTTCCCCTGTCGCTCCTATCACAACAACAACAAATGCCATTAATATGAACCACGCAGTGTACAAGGCTCAAAAACGCAAGGTACATACGACAGCAAACCTTCTGCCCCTGCACCAGAGACTGAAGTGGCACAATACAAAAAGCCATCAACCTTCATCCTTAAGAAGCAGGGAAGACGGTGACACTGCGTTACCTAAGGGCGAGCTGGGGTATTGCGGGGGGGGG
>VBSM01001562.1:23105088-23161566 GCA_008086735.1 Cheirogaleus medius | reverse complement strand
AGTGCTTCGGGACAGTGTTATTCGAGAATGTGTCCAGTTTCTAGAACACTGTGAGCTTCATGGCAGAAACATACCTGCTGTTATAGAACAACCTCTGGAAGAAGAAAGAATGCAAATTGGGAAGAATACAGTCACATATGAATCCAGACAGTTGAAAGCTTTGATTTATGAGATTATAGGATGGAATATCTAGTCATGCTTGCTAGTGTTTTTTATCAAAATGGCTTTGTTCCCAATATTTTCCACTCTTTTTTATCTGCATTTAGCCTTGGCATCTTTATATTTGTTTTATGTTGAACTTTGTACAGTTCAACAAATATCACACACAATAACAATTATTATGTGTGAGCAACTTTTCCATTTAATTGAGAGTAGGAACCATGCAGTATTAGCTGAATTATTTCTGGGTTCTTTATGCTAGTGACAATCACCAGGTCTTGCCCTCGAGCAACAATTGTTAGAGTGACATCTTTGTATGTGTAAGCAAGTAACTCTAAATAGAAGTTGATATTTTAGCTTTGGGCTGTCAGAAAGGGTATGACAGGAACCAATGCACTGTTGGAGTAGGTGTGTTTGCATTCCTTTGGTGACTGGTATGTAAATGATTGCTAGCCTATGGCTGGACCATTTCTCAATCAGAAAATAAAGGCATGTCTGTTTTACCATCCCACAATAGCCTGTGCTGTCTAATAAATCTAATTCCTAACTATATGTCTTCACAATGTTTTAATGCTTTAAATTTCTGGATCTCAACAAAGTCTTGTGTGGACCTTGGTCTAAGTGCCTTCAGAAGTACAGGCACTAAATGAATGAAAATTTCTTTTCTTGGGTCTTTTCAGATTATGAGGTTTGATCAGTAACTTGATTTTTCTTCCATAATTTCATTGATTGTTTGGTTCTAAAGTTTTATAATCAATATTTCTCTTCATTTTCCATTTTTGAGTTTCAGAATTCATTGTGCCTCCTTATGGATAGTGACAAATATTAAGTATGGAAGCTTCCTAGTATTTTCAGTATAAGAAAAAAGAAACACTAAACTGACAATGAGAAGACTAAGGTATTAGTTCTAGACCTTCTACTCTAGTTTTAGGCTCTAAAAATTCATTTACTCCTTGAGGTTTCCCAATCATTTGACCTACTAGGTGCTCTTTATAATTACTTTTGACTGTAACATCTGATTCTGTATAAGCCATCTAGAAGAAAATTGCCTCTCTTCTTTTATGACCTGGATTATAAACAAGTCAGCCAGGAAATTAAATATATAATTGTATTTCAGATGAATGTTTTCTAGTAATTTGACTTACAGTAAATGTTAACTCCTAAGGTGAATGATTGTTATTGTTGGATATTATACTGATTACTACTAAGAAATTTGGATTTTTGCCTTTTTACTTGGAGTTTTTGCTTACAAATCTAGCTCTGAGTGTATATAGTGTGGTCCCTATTTTCTTTTATTTTTGTGCATAAATTAAGAATTTTGTAACTATTTATAAATTGTATAATTCTCTTAACTTCCCTTTAGTTTTTCTACTAATTGTATGTATTTGTTGGGCAAGGGGAGATTTGCTTTTAATCCTTCCCAGAAATGATAAAGTATCCTTCCCTTTAGGAGTTTTATTGATGGCTATTATATTGTGCATTTTTCCCCTAATTATTCTTCAAATAAATAGAGCCTCTCCTGTTCCTGAAGTGAAGACCTCCAGCTGCCGGTCTGCCAGAAATCTGGAAACAGAGGAACAGGTGAAGTGAAGATGTAATGGAGATTAAGCTACATGATTTACTTCGCAGCCCACCTTGGATCCCCTTCATGTCCCAATCTCAGTAGTTAATCAAATGTCTACTTTCATTCACAGGACAGAAGTAATGGATAACAGAGCAGAAGTAACAGATGCCAGAGCTACTTCTGTAACTAACTCACCAAATCGAATCATCAGTCCTTACACTCCTGTTTTATTTAATACAAGGAGGGGAGGTCATGCAGACTTTCCTAAAGGTCAAGGCCACATAGAACAGAAAGACAATCTCTAGTTTATAAAGATTCTATTGGAGTGTTTTCTTTTCCTTCCTTCAAAGGGTCTATTTAAGAGATAGTGGTGTTTACTGCTACAGAATGTATCACAAGATAAGAAATGAAAAATTTGTCTTCCTTGCCAACCCCCTTTTCTTTCTCTTTTTTATCTTCTCCCTTTTGTCAATCACAGGGACATTTTTCTCTGATAGCTGGCAGTTGAAACCACAACCAGGTATAAAGATGCATACCAACCTTTTAGCAGTAAATGTCAGGTGAGCAAGCATTTGATATTCAAGGTGACTTTAGAAACCTTTTAACAATGCATTTTTGCAAAACAAGATAGCATTTATCCATAAAAGGTAACTCTCAAATTGGTAAAGCCAGAAAAAATTTTAAGAGGACTCACCAAAAGCACTAGATCTATATAATTTATAGAA
The DNA here is from genome assembly GCA_008086735.1 of Cheirogaleus medius. NCBI lineage: Eukaryota > Metazoa > Chordata > Mammalia > Primates > Cheirogaleidae > Cheirogaleus > Cheirogaleus medius. The sequence goes on along the minus strand of VBSM01001562.1, from coordinate 23,159,118 downwards.
TACAGTGAGCTTTAATGTATATTTGCAGTAACCCACATATTTTTCCTTTAAACTCTTTGAATGATGTAGAAAAACAGTGACTGGAATTTTAAAGACATACAGTATTTTTATCATCTAAAATGTTCTGTGACATTGGGAATTAAATGTACTCAACTATAGAGGGCACTTGCTTTACTGTATCATAATCATTTTATATTGAAAAATAGGGTTGGACATTGACCAGAAGTAATTAATTTATTAGCCATAGGTGTGGTGTTTATATTCTCTTGGGGAGTGTGTCTTTACAAGGTGATTACTTTATACTTGAATCCACTATTAATTAGGTTCTTTTGGTTGTTTAATTAAATCAAGTTCCTTGGATTCTCGCCAAGATTGATCCACCACATACCACATCCTTTCTACAAAATAATAATGTGTATGTATTTGAAAAGGAATTGCTTCATAGGGAAAAATTATTAGAAAATAGAGCTCTATGTACGTTTCTAGTATGAAAAGCATTTGATAGTTTAAGTAGGCCTTGCCAATAACTTGACTGCAAATATTATTAGGTGAACATGTGAAATGAGTCCAATTCCTTGTTCAAAAGCGAAAATTGCACATGATGAAATTAAACACATCATTATCAATAACTAGATACCTTAGTTCAAAATAACAAATGGTTAAAATTATACTGTGCAAATAGGTCCCTAGTAAGGTGTGCGAGAAAGTATGTATTGCTTTTATTATTTTGTTTTCAATTATTTTATTAGGAGAGGCACATGCTGAAGATAAAGGACACATGATGGAAAGTTTCACCCGCATTCACGGCAACTTCTATAAAAAGTATGTCCACAGAGTACCCACAAACCCTTAAGATCTTGTTAAGACACAACAGTAAATTACTGACTGGTTAGTTTTTCTCATCAGTCTGCTCTGTGAAAATTCAACCTCTTAGTTCTAGTTCTTCCAAATTTGCCAAATCCATATCCTATAGTTTATAGACTTCATATATAGAAAGGAGAATGTATAGTTTGGGGAATGTAAGATGTCTGTTGCATTTTTAAGTCTGGGAGTACTATAGTAAGAGAAGATCACATCCTAATATTGTAAAACAAAAGAAAGCTTCAGGAATCGGACCATAACAAACACTTCATTGAAGAAGATTCAGTTAGAAGGCAATAACACATACATTTTCTAAGGAGTGCCATTATTTTGTGTGTTTACTAGAAAAGGCAAAACTTTTTCTGTAATTAATACAGTGTTTTTGTTTCTAGATCTTCTATTCTTGTACTGATTTATTACTACTAAACTGTTCTGAAAAAATGTCAGAGAACAGAGGAGAGCTATACGTGATTTGACCAAGATGGTAGAAGTAGTTTCAGAAACTAAGGAGACTATTTTTCTGACAATGTACAGGATTTATAATGAAATGACTGGCAAAATTATAAAATGATTCCAAAATAATCATGTAAAATATAAAATGAAAAATCAGAAATGTGATGTTTTACATTTTGAGATATAAATCCATTAAAAACAGATTTTTTAAATTACAAATTAAGTAGTAAGATAAACATCTGGAATGTATCTGCAAGTAGAGCTTGAACAATGAGGGCTTAGACAGGCTCTTCTCTTGAATCATAAAACTGAACCTCAGAGAGATTAATAGGACTTGCCCCAGATGACAGAGCCAAATGGGATCAGGGCAAAGCCAGGATCAGAATTCAGGGCTTCTTGCTCAACTCTCATGCACTTTCTACTCTACTGCATTCCTCCCCTTAGGGTTTGTTTGTTTTCATTTGTTTAGTTTTTGTTTTTTATTTTTATAAATTATCTATCAACGCTAAGAAATTCTTTTCCCAGAGCTATGATTTTCACTTCAGTTGCTGCTGGTTATTTAATTGGTGGTTTAATAAGTTTTTTTCCAAGATACTCACTTAGTAGTGAGTACATTCTTGGTCTGGCCTAAATTATACTATCGTTTCCAAAAGTGTGCTGGCGGGGTCTTGAGCAGGCACTGCACATTGTTTGTGGCGGGCACAGATTTAGCTGCACTATGATCTGGGCTGGGCACAGATTATTTACCCACCTGTTGTTCCATCACCTCTTTAAAAAAAAAAAATCACCTTATATGATCCTTCTTCGAGTTAGTGATTTTCTTCTCTTCATTATACTTTCTAGCCACCAAACACATAAAAACAGCTGTCAGAAGGCTTCTCTACACCTCAAGTGCAAAGAGCTGTGAGGTACTTGTTCCGAAACCACACCAGAGAGCCAGCTGATTCCACAAGTATTTACAGAGTGTTGCTAGAGACTTCTGAGGCTCCATAAAGCTTTGCCTTTACTGCAAAGTCCATCTGAGCCAAGCTCTTAAACACCCTCTTCCAGGAGATTGATTACTCATTTTAGCTTAGGTTTTAGGGAGGAAAAATTAAAAACAAGCCACAAACAAGAACAGATTGAATCCCTGTTATCTATTAATACCTTCTTTTTTCCCTTTGTATTAATAATTCTCAATCCTCACTCTACGTCAGAATCAGCTGGTAAACTTTTAAAAAACTAGAGATGCTTTGGCCCTAATCCCTCGCGATTCTGTTTCACTTTATGGCTGTGGGAGTGGGAGGGGGTTAGTTTTTTTTGAAGTCCCCAGGTGATTCTAATGTGTAGCTGAGTTAGAGAACAACTGTTCTGTACAAACACAGTAGGGACCATGTGGATGCTGCTTGTCGGTGAGAAGGTTTAGATGCAGCCTGTTGGAAAATAAAATGGCCTTGATGTCCACCCTAAAGAAATGATGAAAAATTAATAAATGGAACAAATTAGAGGATTTGAATTATTTAAAGGCATTCAGTCTGGGGTATTCTGGTTTATTCAAATGTAGCTTTGTAACCAGTGAAACCTTAAAAAAAAATTTAATGTCATACAGTCAAGAATTCTTAAGAAATCTTTGGCCTTCACAGAAGGAATTTGAAAGCTATTTAAAAGCTATGAAATTTGATAGTGGAAACTCTTTAAAATTTAAGACTATTTTCATACTTTTTTTCTTCAAAGACTCATCATAGGTATCATTTACTGTTGTAGAAGAGAAAAAAATTTTCTTTACCTTCTTAGAGTTTTCAGCTAAAACTGACACAAGACAGATTAAGAGGAGAAAAGAATATGAATTTCATTTACATATACATGGGAACCCCACAAGAAAAATGAAGACCCAAAGAAGTGGCTAGGCCTAAGTGCTATATAGGTTGAACAAAGAGTGGCAATTGTGGAAAAGTAACCAGGAAGATGAGTTAGTTTAACTAGGTTTGTTTGTGTAAATTTCTTTCAGCCTTGACTCTGCATCTCTGGTGATAAGACTGTCTCTTTTCTACTGGTATAGGGAGGGCATCCTTCATATGGGAGTTTTATCTCCTGCATTGAGGAAGAAAAGGGGAGATCAGAGTGCCCTTCCTGTATCTGCTGTTTTTCAAGTGCCTCTAGCTCAAAATAGTCAATATGCCAAAGCAGCATATTTTGGAGTGGCATGTCCCAAACTCTGTCTCTGTCATCACTATTTGGTTTATTATGCTTTGCTAAAGTCAAAAACTCTCTATGTGCATTATCATAAGCATTCTTACAAATGGTTTTGATTGGCTTTGGATGCACCCAATTTGTTCTCCTAATATGGACCACATTTGTTTTAAACTGATGATTCCCAAAATGCTTGGCTGCACATTAGAATCACCTGGCAAGTTTTTAAAACTCATGCCCCAAGCTGTATCCCAGAACAATTGAAGCAGAATTTCTGGGGGTGGAACCCAGGTATCAGTATTTTCATCAGCTTTCAAACTGCAGCCAATGTTGAAAACCACTGGTGTAAGCCAATCATTATAATCCCTTTTTCTGTGATTGGTTTAGGAATAGGCATGTGACCCAGTCCTTCCTACCAAGGCACAAAAAGAAGTCTCCTGGGAGGCTCCTAGAAAATATTTCTTCACCCCTTAAAAAAGGGGGGGGTATATAAGTGTAGCTCTTATTTATCTCAGTATTATTGCTCTGAATCTGCTGCTACCAGCTTATGATCATGACAGAAACCAGTTTAAGGGTGAAGGTGACTTTGAAGATACCAAAGAAATAGAACTTGAGTCCTTGATAAAACCTTTGAGCCACTGTATTACCTACCCTGGAGCCTGACCTACCTCTGAGTCTCCTGTAGAGTGGAAATAATAAATTATCTTGTTGTTTAAACTTGTTTAAGCCAGGTTTTTATGCTACTTGTGTCTAAAAATACCCAGACCACACTCACCATTGACAAAGATCTCTCTTTGACCAAACTCTACTCAGTCACCCCTGAACTTTCCAACTAGGCCTTGACTTTTATACCTCCATGTTTGTCTCTGCATTGTCCAATTTTAACAAGAATCCAGCTAAGTTAGTGAGAATCTCTCTTCCTCCATATCTGATCACCCTCCACATGTGATCGGGTTCCTCATCCTCTACCATCCCCCACGTGATGTCTGATCACCCTGGCCTGCCTGCAGCAAGAATCCTGTTAAATCAATTTAGCCAGAATCCTCCCCTCACCCCTGATGTTTTCTCTTAGTAATTTTACATTTACTGAAACCCGCCCTGCTTCTTGGCTATAAATTCCCACTTGTCCATGGTGTATTTGAAGTTGAGCGCAATCTCTTTCACCTACTACAAAATCCCATTGCAGTGGTTCCTCTACCTATGGAGATAGTTCCCACATATGCACCTTGACTAAAGGATGCCTTACTATCTTTAACAAGTGTCACTGAATAATTTTTTCTTTAGCGCTATACATAGGGCATATATTTTGAGTGTTGTCCAGGAAGTGATGAATCTTGATGCATATTCCCAAGCAATCTGGTAATCCAGTCTTCCTAGAGACCCAGCATCACTCCTTAGGTTCAGATGAGTAGGACAAAAGAAATTGACCTTTGTAAAGACATTACCTGAAAACTTTACTTCATTAGTATTAACTGCTTATCCAGGTCTTTTGGAATTGCAACAGCTACTCATGAGGTTTGGTATGCATTCATTGGGAGAGCATGCACTTACATAGAAGTCAATAGAGAAATTTACCTACCCCAATGAACTAACCTAAGTCTAAAGCTTGCTTGCTTCTTCTTGGCAAAAGCACAAGATAAATACCAATACATACAGTGACTCATACGAAAAACATATTCCTCAATTTTAGAATTTCCTCTACATTCGTGTAAGGTTGGTTCAGTCAAATCTCAATAATAATAGAAGAATAAAAATAAAAATGAAAACAACAGCAGCATTTATTCATGTATCTAAGTGTTAAAGTGAAGCAACCTAATCTTTTCTCTGGTGAGAAATACTAATCTATGTACTGCACTATTTCAGCCTTGGCCCTTTCCAGCTATAAACTTGGTTATAGGAAAAGCTTCATAAAAAATAAATACTTTAGTTCTTCCTAATAATCCCCCTCAGCACTGCATTCCACTTATCAGACCCAACTTATTCTGAATTGTTGGCTTACATCAGTTCTCTAAAAGAAGGACGCAAGGAATTCAAATTCAAACCGGATGGTCCATATCACATCAGGGGATTGGGACAGTTGATTTACTAATGTAATCTCTTTAAACATCTACCAGGAGAGGTTCTAAGACAGAATTTATTGCCTCCTCCTGCCATCTCTGGGCCTACAAGAAAACAAAGCAAAATCCTTCTATGAAATCTGAAATTCCAGTCAGTGATTTCCTGGCTGATGTCATTTCCAAAGCATAGGGTAGCCCTGTGATAGTCACAGCGGGTATCTGCCTCTCTATGGGGTTTCCATCTGTTTGCCATCAGAAAGAACCTCCTTGGGTAGCCATAGTAAATGCAGAGCACCCATTCCTCCCCATGGGTCCCAGAGTCTTGTATTAGTTTTTTTTTTTTTTTAGCCTTTTTAAGATCAACTGCTGTTAAGATTGAAAATGCTTAAATTTCTTCAGAATAGTAGGTATATAGAATTATACTGCTGTAACTGTTGTTTTCATCCATGTTTGGCTTACCATAGGCTATTCTGTAAAAATTTTCCATATGATTCTGAAGCTACTATGCAAATGCTACCAAAATGAAAATTCAGATACTGAAATTCTTTCCTTTGGAAGAAGAGTGTTCTATATAACTTTATATGATGCACTTTTTACTATAAAACAGCTTTCATTTGAAGCAAATCTTTCTGAGCTCTTTAGGTCCAAAGTTCCTTAAACATATAAATATTTTGTGTCAAAAGGCTATTTATTTACTTCTTATTAAGGATAAACAGAAATTATGTAATAGGTTAAAGCAAAGAAAACATTGTAATGACAAGATGTTTCAAAACTGATCTTTTGAAGATCAGCTTCAGTAAAGATAATCTACTGTAAATAACTGGGGGTTCACAGTGGTACCAAGTTATAATTATTTGGGAATTGAGTATATTTGTCCAGCAATAAGTGCATAATGGTCACCTTATTACTGAAGAAAAAAAGCTTGAATTAATTCCACAGGAATGTTTAATAAAGGAAAAGATTTCATGAAGAGCAGCCTTTTTCTTATCCCCACTCTCTCCTATAGGTATTGCAGCTTTCACAGTGCTCGAACAAAAACAGACTCTCCCTTATGTTCCTCAAGGAATAATTTATTAAACATGTTTTTATATGTTGTACTTGCTGTGTTTATGTGCCATTTCCTCAGAGAAAGCTGACTATGAGGATGAAATAGAAATAACATCACTTTTCATATTGCTCAGGTCCCAATTCCTAGAAAAAAGCAAGAATACAAAGAACTTTTTATTCATCCTGTCAAATGCCGGTTTGTTTCAATATGGTTTCCCTGAGTTCAGTGTCAAATGAGGCACGGTCCCCAATGGGCAGTAGAGAGGGAAAGTTTTCCTCACCACACTGGGGAAAAGGAAATATGAATACTAAACCAAATGGCTGTAAAAGAATGGGAAAAGGACGAAGGAGGACTTCAAGAAAGAGGATGAGGTATGAAGGAAAGACCAGGTAAAGAAGGGTAATAAACAACTTGCCTTTAAAGGAAGGATAAAATTATGGCTACTATATTTACATGACTTAAACATGTGAGGTATGTTACCTCAGTGTTTTCTAAAGCCTGTTATACACATGAGATAATTAACTGAGATGAATTTAGTTGGCGCACATGAACAGTTTTCAATAGCCATGTATTTATTTTATTGTGTGCATAACATACATTCACACGCACGCACATGCACACACACATCTATGCCTAACACATCAAACCTGAAATTTCATAGATTCTATTGCTCAGAATGAGGCTAAAATTTAAAAATGGACTTACTGAAAGAAAAATGTTAAATAATAATACACATAACACTTGGCTATGGCAAGAAGTCAGTGATACTTGAATGACTAGAGTTCAGGAAACCTTGGTTTAGGCAAATGGAACATAGAATTTCATGTGAGGGTGTGGGAAGAACCCTACTCTTCACTGAACAAAAGTGTGATTTTTACTTCTTATTGACTCAATAAGTATTTGTCAAGGGTAGGCTATAGGTTATTAAATATGAAATGTCCGATTCCAAATCAAAAATGTAGTTTATTATATCTCAAAGCAGTACAGTTAAAGTATGTGCCTAAACTACTGACATAGTTTTGCCATCTTAACAGTAGCTTGTTTATGCCAGCAGCAAAGAAGCCTAGAGAGCAACTGGCAATGAAATATGAAAGGTGTTCTTCACAGCTTGTTGAGAAGTGAATATTTTTCCTTGCAAGAAATGGTCCAAAGCCTGGAGGAAGCGGTAGTCAGTTGGTGCAAGGTCTGGTGAATATAGTGGATGACAGAGTTTCCAAGTTCAGCTTCTATAGTTTGAGCACCGTTGTTTGTGCGACATGTGGTCAAACATTGTCTTGCAAGAGGATTGGCCCATCTCTATCAACCAATCTTGGCTGCTTCATCACAAGCATCCTCATCATTTTGTCCAATTGGTTGCTGTAGACATCCACTGTAACAGTCTGACCAGGTTTCATGAAGTTGTAGTTGTGGATAATACCAGTGTTTGACTACCAACAGACACCATTGGCTTTTTTTTTTTATGAATATTCGGTTTTGAACTATGTTTCAGCACTTCATCTTTATCCAACCATTGTGTTTGCAATTGTCAAAAACTGCAGTCCCCAACACTCCCTGCTCCCAGGCTGCAGACTGGTACCTGGTCTGGTCCGTGGCCTGTTAGGAATGGGGCATCACCTCCTGAGCTCCTCCTCCTGTCATATCAGTGGAGGCATTAGATTCTCATAAGAGTATGAATCCTACTGTAACTGTGCATGCGAGGGATCTAAGCTGTGCTCCTTATGAGAATCCAATGCCGATCATTAGCAGAGAGGTTTGACTGCACAATAAATATAATGTGCTTGAATCATCCCAAAACTGTCCTCCACCCAGACCCCAACCCCCTGGTCCAAGGAAAAAGTGTCTTCCTGAAACCTGTCCCTGATGCCAAAAAGGTTGGGGACCACTGGTCAAAAAGAATCCATTTTTCATCACACATAACAATATGGTGTAGAAATGGTTTGCCTTTATGTTGTTACAGCAACATAATGTCGGACCTTGCTGCTAAATCACATATAGGTTGAGATGGATTCACTTCCACTATAGCTTGCAGCTCATCATTATCCACCTTGATCTCAGGCCACTGCTGTGGCTCAATTTCAAGATTAAAATCTCCAGAACACAACTTCTCAAACCATCGACATACTATGCGTTCATCAGCCACATCCTTTGCAAACACTTCATTGATATTTCGAGCTGTCTGTGCTGCATTGATTCCACAACAGAACTCATATTCAACAATAACACGAATTTTTTACTTATCCAGGGTTTCACAAAAATTGCTGTAAAAAATTATGAAAGATAACCACAAGCTGAAATATGCGTTTGAAAGACCCAGGATGTACTTTCACAATAAACGTAAAACAAGAGTGTCAAAGAGAAATGTCAGAGATATCAACTGTCAAATTTAGTACTTAAGGAAATCAGACATTTCATACTTAATAACCTTAATATTTTTCAGAAAGCCAGCTTCACATTTTAATACAGATTTTTCTCCACCTAGGGTAAAAATTTCCTCAGGAGAATGTTGCCTAACAAATTTATGGAAAAACAACTTTAAACTTCCTATATCTCTGTTTCTCTGTTTGAAAAGTTGAGACTTCATAGACTAGATTTTTTTTCACATTTCCTTATAATTCTACTCTGTTCTGATCCTATGATCCCTTCTGTTTCCCACAAACCTAAGTTCTGACTTTTTGGTAGATACCTAATCCTGCCAGTAGAGGGGGCCTCACTCTGCTTGAAACTTCCTTTAACGCAGCAGTCCCCAATCTTTCTGGCACTAGGGACTGGTTTCATGGAAGACAATTTTTCCACAGACCACGGACTGGGATGGGGGCATGGCAGGGATAGTCTGGGGATGATTCAAGAGCATTACATTTATTGTGCACTTTATTTCTATTAATATTATTATTATTACATTGTCACTTGCCACTCATTGATAGGGTTTTGATATGAGTCTGCAAGCCATTGATTTATTATGGTCTCTGTGCAGTCAAACCTCTCTGCTAATGATGATCTGTGTTTGCAGCTGCCCCCCTGCGCTAGCATCACCGCCTCAGCTCCACCTCAGATCATCAGGCATTAGATTCTCATAAGGAGAACGCAACCTAGATCCCTCGCACCCGCAGTTTACAGTAAGGTTGGAGCTCACATGAGTATCTAATACCTCTGCTGATCTGACAGGAGGTGGAGCTCAGGTGGTGACGTGAGCGATGGGGAGCGGCTGTAAATACAGATGAAGCTTCACTTGCTTGCCTGCTGCTCACCTCTTGCTGTGCGGCCTGGTTCCTAATAGGCCATGGACTGGTACCGGTCCACAGCCCAGCAGGCAGGGACTGCAGCTCTAAAGGGTTGAGGGGATGGTTACTGCAAACAGGATCACCCTTCCACTTGTTGGCTTTACACTCTCTCTCTTTTCTCTGAGTCAGTAACTAACATGACACCGCTAGCCTACGGGGCAGCCTGGCAGTGCATGTGTTGTCACAATTTAGCCTGAGAGCCAGTCTTAAGCTTTCGTAAGGATCTAGTTAGCCACTGCACAAAACATCTTGCTAAAATATTGAGTGTTCTGATCATTACCATAATTTTTCATTATGTGTGTGGTAATTCTGGGCTGACTAGGCAGGGGTCCAGTTGTGTTCAGTTTGAGTTGGATTCAAAGTTTTAGAGTTGGAAGGATCTTTAAGAGCATCTGTTCCAACTCCCGCATTCCACAAATGAAGGAGAGACACTCAAATAACTTATATCCCGCAGACAGTTACTAGTGTAGTTATAAGATTATTCAGCTTATGTGAAAAAGTCATTCACAGCCTGTTTAGTCCTAAGGGCTGTGTGACTTTGGGCAAGTCCTTTAACCTCTGAGCCTCAGTTTTCTTTTCCATAAACTAGGTAACCACTAAGATCACTTCAGCTTTATTCTGTTGGGATTGTTGCCTCTAAATGATTATTGCTTTACCTTCTATCTGCAGGCAATTCTAAGGCCTCTTGTTTGCTTTATTGTTCCTTTATCTTCTTTGAGTTTATATTAATATGTTTTACCTTTATGAGTATAGAAGGGATTAAAATTCAGCCACACCAAAACAAAACTTTATAACTCCATTATGAATTCACTAGTCAAAAGGCTAATCAAGGATAATAAGAAAATGTGTAAAAGTAAGAACAGTTGGAGTATTAAGGTTGTCGAATTATGAATGATTTGGCTTTTTCCAAAAAATAATTCGTAACCATTGCATAATGTATAATTCAAGAAGATGAAAAAGTCCATCTAAAAGGTAAAGTGGGCTAAGTATGCAACCACAGCCAGCTGGAGAATTTAGGAGGCAGGGCCAAGGCAGTCAGCAGGCCCAGGGGTGCTCACCTCCAGGCCCCCACTGCTGGGGTGTGCTTCAGCCTGCAATAAAGCTGCCCAGTTTTCAGGATATTGAATTTGGGTTCAGGGAAAGCCAGACATCATGTAATCACAGTTTGAAATTACAGTGCATATCTAATAAAAGCCTGCAAAACTTGCCAAAAATACTTTTTTCCCCAGAATCGTTTAAAGAGCAATGTGTTTGCTAAGAAGGGAGATGGGAAAGAAATCATGTGTAAGGAAAACCTTTTCACAGAACAAAGGCAACTCCAGACCAGGCATGGATACTGACAGATAGCTTAAAATAGGGACCCTCCCTTTAAGGAACTGCCCCCCTTTTGAAGGAAAGAGAGGAAGGGGGACAGGGACTCAGAGTCTGCACGACAGAGTGAAGAGAGCCTGGTTCAGCTGGCTCCTAGGGAGGTCCACCCCACCTTTTTCCCTTCTGCTGGCATGGCTGCTCTGTGCAGAGGGCGAAGGCCTTGCTTGCTATGTAAAATCAATGCAGAAGAGTGCTTCAGTGATGTACCCCACACATTTGGATTAATTCTGTTGGAGACACCGGGCCAACTTTATGGGCATGAGACCCGTGCAGTCACACAGGGCTCCACACACACAAGGGCCCCCATGCTCGGTTTAATCCTCTGCTGTCACTATTTTGAAATTCTTAATAATTTATGAACAAGGGACCCAGCATTTCCTTTTCGCACTGGGCTTCAAAAATGATGTAGCAGGTCTTGGATGTACGTTTTTGTGAAGCTGTTCATGTAACTACATTGATTTCTTACATAGCTGTTCTGCACTTAACCCTTTCAACATTCTTAGCCAAGACCTCCTGTGAGTTGAGTCTGTATCTTCCCACGTGTTCTATACTACAGACTGTGGGCCTTTTCCATGGGAATTAGTCCTTTCTCCCCTTATTAACTCCAGGTCACAGCCTGTGTCTTATACGTACAGTCCAGCATGGCTTTTGACCCTTCCTCTTCCCCAGAATCTCATGCTCTTTCTACCATGAGTGCTCTCAGAACATACTACATTTTTATTAATAGAATCAACATTAAAAGCCGTGGAGTTCTTCTGAACACTTTGCCTGGGACAAAGATTAGTGTAAATTTGTGCTACTCTGAGCACACCACATTGATCTTCACAAGGCCTTGCGTATGGCAAACAACCAAGAGACCTCCAGTGTTCTACTTCATCTTGCTCAAACCTCTCTTGACTTTTAACATTTGGTCTTCTGCAGGTAAGGGTCTTCTTTAAGGCTTGAAAGTGGTTCTTTTGAATGGGTAAAAGGCAATTTAACTACAACTCTGTAGCATTTCTACAAATACCCATGGCCACAGTAAGAACTGGTAATTTCCCTACCCCATCCCCACATGCGAGAGGCCCAGCGGAGGATCCGAATGTCCCTTGGGTAATATAGCTCCTTTAATATTCCAGCAATCTTTTTCTTCTTCCCTCTCCCCTCTGCTCCCCACTCAGGGCAGAGAAGAAAAGAAATGAAATATTGTCTTACACAAAAAATGGGGCTTATTGCCTCAAGGAGGAAAGGAGAAGAGTGAGGAAGAGAGAAAAGGAAAGGCATCTTGCAATTTTGGAAAATACTTCCCAATATCAATTTAAACTGTATCATCCCTGAAAATTAATGTGGTCATGAATGAGACTGGTAGACACAGCACAGGAGGTGAAGGGCTGAGCATGCCTGTAGCTCATCTTGGTGGAAACATTGAAAAATAAATCTGACCAGTAGACTTCAGACCCACCCTTCTCCATGCAACAAGAAGCCCTCTCCTCCCTTAATGTTTTGTGAGGTTAAAATGGCAACGGGCCTCACTAACCATTGGGTTGAAGGCCCAAATGGCTTCTGCAGGCCAAAGGACTAGGGATGTCTGGGAGTGGAGTTTTCCTGATGGAAGCAGGTGTGCACCTGAGGGCTGATGAGCTAGCTGTGACCTAGGTTGGGAGTGGAGATCCACAAAGGGTCTTCTTCCTGTGAGAGGGCCTGTATCTGTAAAGCATACCCCAGGGCAAAGTTTAAATTAGGTAGAGTTTTGACTTTTCCCCTGCTATGTAGTTCTTTCCAAAACCACAGGGCCTTGGATGGACTCAAGGGGTAGGTTGTCAATCTCTGGCCCAGGGAAGGGGCATCACCTTATCAAATGGACCAGTACTCAGAGGGATCAAGACAGAAAGTAAAATGAGGCTGTCTTCTTCCTCAGCCAGTGAGCATTAGCTGCCCTCTGGAAAAGGAAAGGGCTGAGAATGGACATCCAGGTAATCAAAAGAAACTGGGCCACTGTTGTGGCCTAGGAGGGACACTGCACTGCTTGTGTTCACCTTCAAAAGGAATTCTGTGGGAGGGTCATTCCGCATCAAATTGCCATCCAATTTCTAAAACACCATCAACCAAGATGACCTTAACGTTTCCCTCAGTGTGACTAAACTTCAGACAGGCTTCTTCCTGACTCTAGGTTCCGACCTCTCTTTTCTTAGGGAATTTTCTTTAGAAAACTTTTAATTATAAACTCATTCTCTACCCCTTTGAGATATATATAAAACATTTTTTTAATCTCTTGCCAATTTTACAACCCAGAAATATCTTTCTCAAGGACTTGGAAGCCATGTCACTGAAATGGAATCCTCAAAGGATATAACACCCCTATATCATTTGAGCTTCATAACATATCGACAATATGAGCCTAACTTCACTGGGTGCCTTGCTCCAAGTTGTAAAACTACCACTTATTATAAAGCTATGAGTAGTTTACTTTCCCTTGGGTAAAACCGATTAGCACACACAGATGACCCACCATCTCCCTCTCACACCAGCGCTTGAAAACTCTACCACCCTCTGTTTCAGCGGAGTAGGACTCAGACTGACTTCTCGCCTCTCTCCCCTATTGCAACAGCCTTCAATAAAATCTTTCTTGCCTGTTTAACTTTGGTGCAATTTTTGCTTTGACATCAACAACGTAAATACGCTCAAGCAAAGGTTGTTGTGTTCCTGAAAACCCTGGTTGCTTTGCAGCATGAAACGATCAGTGACTAAACTGCATGAGGCAAAGTGCCTCTCAGTTTGCGTGTTTTCCTAGGGGATCCTAGGAAGGTGTGTCTGGGTTAAACCTGACACAGGCAGGAGAGGTGTCACCACTCATGACTGGAGTATCGTCAGATGGCAGCAAGGCTGCCCGGACCTGGGCTGCTGCTACCTTACTGAGTGTGGCAAAGCCTGACAGAGCACTTAGCTCACACCAGGCACTGCTCTAAGTACTTTACAAGTAACACCTCATTTAATTCTCACAACAACACTATGAAACAGATTTTATTAATACCCATGTTTTCAGGCAAGGCACGCCACTGACACCACAGAAAGCTCAGGCTCGCACAGCTGCTGAGCATAGAGCACTGGCGCTGTGGTTCCAGCATCGGTGCTTTAACCGCTGGATTATACTGCCAGATTCTGCAGTGAGAACCAAAGAGCATGAGACCCCAAGGTGTGGTAGCCGACCCTCCCCTCCACTGAGACCCAATCAGGTAACCAGGTACATGTCAGAGAAGTCTCTGAGTCTCCACCAGAGAGTGGTTCCCTATTTCAGAACTAAAGCAGCTCACGATGTGGCCACCGCAGCAACCACCATGATGTCCCCTGTCTCGCAGGGCAGGACAAGTCTGCATCAATATCTCACCAGTTCCTGAGGTCAGAGGGGATGTCTATATAAAAGGCTCTGTAGATCCTTTCTGTAAATCTGCCTTTACATGAGCACAAGCCTGGTAGTTTCAGGAGAAAAGACTGTTTTTCTGCAAAGTGTATACAAAGGTGGCATTGTCTGAGAACAATTGAATAAAATCAAAATCGTCCCGCCGTGCAGTTCTGAAGTGACCTTGGCTGATCTCAGCAGTATGTGCTGAAAATGAAACGGAGGCTCCGACTGCAGCAAGGACAAACCAGACCCTGCACTCAGTATGCTGAGTCCCTTTCCCCCTGCCGCTTGCTCCCTTCCAACCTACTGTCCTCCCTTGCCGCTTCAAAAAGTGTGGGAGAAGACCTTTGGCAAGCTGATGATTGCACAAAGGAAAGAGAGAGAAGTAAAGTTGTGCTTGCGCCTCTGCTGCACAAAAAAAGATCCCTTTACTGGGTCCCTATAGTCCCAGCCCTAGCAGAGCCCCAGGAGGTCTCTGCCTGGGCAGCTGTGGGCTGGGGTGCCCGGCTCACCATATCATTCTCTGATCCTTCCTTTTTCCATCTGTGAAAAGAGAGTCACAATATCTGTGCTTAGTACTCTCCGGGGCTTTTATGAGGCTCAAATGAGATAATGTATGTAAAGCACTTTGTAAACTGTAAAATGCTTTACAAATGTAAGGGATTATTATAAACCACAATACAGCGATGTTTTATGCTTTTATAAAACTACTGGCTGGAACTGCAGTAAGGGGAATCCCTCTGGTGATTTTTATTTTGGAAACAGGAGGACTTGGGTTTGCCTCCTTGCCAGGAATTGGATTCCTGGCAGCAGCTGTTTATTCCATTTCGCTCGGCGATGCACATATGGCCACAGCGCGCCTCCTGCAGAGCTGACAATATGCACTACTGTGTTTGAGCACATCACGGAAAGCGTCTTTTCTCCACCCTCGCTATTTCTAACTTGCCAAGTCTAACACCTAGGAAATAGAGACTTTCAACTCACACTTCACCACGGCAGCGTTTGTTTTTTCAAATGAGATTTTTCCTCCTTAGCAACCAGAAATTTACAGCCAGACTCTCGCCATAAACACAGTCTTCCTTTGAGCAGATTGAAAAGTTCAGATGCTGCTTTTTGAAAGCTTTGCTGTGGTTAAAATGAAAATGATGTTAATATTTGTCCTGGGACTGAGCTTGGACCAGCTGAAAAGGATTAAGGCACTAACACGTTCTCTTTTCCGTGTACCTGCGGCACACAGACAGAGGGGGTGGGCCCAAGGGACCTGGCGTGCAGGCTTTTGTGGTGACGGGGCGGTCGGTATGCACGACCACTCTGCACAAAGAACTGCACCGGGCATCACTGTAGATGACCACTCACTGCTCCCTGAGCTGTTTTGAGATCATTCTATGTCTAAGAACTACTACTGGCTTGTAAATGTCAAGAGGAATTACGAACATTTGTAGAAAAGTAACTGTTTGACTAATTTCCTGTTCCATGGAGCAAACAGACTACCCTATGTATACAGAATCTGGTGCTGACAGCCAGGCTGTGGCAAGCTTCAAGGTTATAGGATCATAAATGGGATTAGATAAGCCAGACGGTGTGGCTCAGACTCAAGCACTTTAAAAATATTATTAAAATCCCCAGAAAAGGCAAACAATTTTGAAGGGAAAGTAAGATATAACAGACTCCCACAAAGACAGAAAAGAATCCTGGATATGGTACTAGGGACTTGGTAACCACCCCGGAACATTTCTAGAGTACATGTTAGAATAAATAAATATTTCAGAACATAAGACATAAAGAAACACGTCATGCTTTATAGCTCAGAAAGATTTTTCGATTAGATTTGAGCTACGGCAAAAAGAATTTTAAAAAAGGAAAGGACAAAGAAAACTTATGGAGAAGACCAGAACTGACAGCACAAATGTGCTGTTCTAGAGAGCAGAATGCAGCACACCACCTGGAGGCCTTTGCATTTTAAATTATCTGTTTCTTTTTAATTGACCAGATTAATTATTTCCACCTTGCCACTTGGCAGGTAGGGTCACTGTTCCTTTTCACAGCATTAATGAACTCATTCACTTTTTCTCCAAGTAATTAAGACTGTGAGTTACAGATCACATTCTGAAATTGGCTTAGTCTTTATTAAACAAAATATATGACATCAGGTATTTCTCACTGAAAAAAGAGTGTTGAGTTTCTACTGAGTGTTCCTCCAGTTGTCAGGGGAGAGTGGTGACTTTGTTCTTCTTATTTTTGGGAGAAGAAATACAGACTTGTAAAGGTTATAGCAGCCAGGGTGGTGTTTCATTCTTAATATACTCAAAGTCTGGAGACTTAAAGGGCAGTTGATGGATTCATGTTCAAGTATTTCTATTGCCACCAAAATTCTGACCAAGTCCTTTCATGAGCTATTTGAAAAGAAATAACTTTGGGTACGCTGTTAAGTTAGTTAAGTGAAATATATTGCCCTCTTCTGTTAGCTTTATTTCTAGGCCATTTAGGAAACCCTAGGAACATTAAGAGTTACTGAGTGCATTGAATGCAGTAGCTGAACACAGTGGAGAAGGCTTTGTTTGTGGTGTCTACAGCCCTCAAGAGAGCAAGCTTTAATTTAAGCCAACCCAAACTGTCTCCCAAAGCATTTGGTTTCATTCAGGACTTCTGGATCTCAACTTGATGCCCAGAGGAACTAAATTTAGAATTAAAGGTTGAGGTCCGTTAATCTTTCCAGTTCCTGAATGGGATTGGCTCCATTAAAATGAGCCTGGTGGAGCCCTGGATCAAAAGAGAAACTGATGGACAGACCTTAATGATGGTCATCTTTGCTGTGGACAAAGACTAGCAACACAAATTTGAAATATTAGTAATACTAGCACATTGTTTTTATATACTTAAAGCTTGTGAGAAATTCTGTTTGCATTGTTTGAATACAATGAAATTGGGATCAAAGATATAACAACTGGTGTTCTTTCAATTCTTACTCTGTTTCTTAGTGGAAATAGAATCTTCTAGTTATTAAAGCAAGTAATAACTAAGCTCTACTAATCAACTCTGTGACAAAACTACACAAATATGTAACATAACACAGTTCCTAATTTTTGCAATGGAACCTTCATTTGCAATCTTCTGTCCCACAGTTGTAAAACTTTATGATGTTCTTCTTTTGTCTACTGAGATTTCAGGTGGTTAACTGCTACATTTCCTTCCAACCTGAATGCAAGTGCGGTAATGATATCCATGTGCTTCGATGAAGACATGTTGGCCTGTGGTTATATTTTAAGTAGGTGCCTAAACACACATACTCACAGAGTCACAGAGTCAGCTGGAATGGCATTTCATCTTGGTTTTGTGTATGGCAGACTGTGTAGTGACAAAAAACATTCTAACCTAATTGCAGGGAGGCTTAGTGTAGCTGTCTTTTCCACTAAAAGGGGCGGCTTAAATGCTTTTTACCCATTGTTGTGATGGCTCAAAACAGTATGCAGTCTTTATATGAACAGGGAATTTCGAATTCATGTCACAGGCATGTGTGGGAATAGTGGTAATGAGAAGAGAAACATATCAATTTCAGGGAATTGTAGTCCTTATATACGCTGTTGGAGTCCTCTCTGTGGCCTGTACCCAAATTGTTTCGTGCTGGGTAAAGCTGAAGCCTGCGTCTCTGGAAAGCGCAATAATTAAAGAGAAACGTTCTCAGAGAAATGAGGTTTTCAACTTCCAGGAAACTAACCAAACTAGGAAACCATCTCAATGCATTACCAGTCCTGCTGGGCCAATTTCACCAAGGGGACAGAGTCATTCCCAACGACAGCAAGTCCATCTCACTGCCCCTCCAGGAATGGGTCGCCAAGAAGCAAAAATATCCGCCTTGGGGAAATCTTCAGGCATCGCAAAAGTTCCCTGCTCCAAGCCCGGCCTGTAATCCCAGCTACTCAGGAGGCTGAGGGAGAAGAATGGCTTGAGCCCAGGAGTAGTTCCAGGCTGCAGTGCGCTATGATTGTGCCACTGCACTCCAGCCTGGGCAACAGAAAAAGTTCCCTGTGCCCCTCCAACCAGATTTTCCTTCTGTGCTGGCACAAGAGCACGGCCAGACACAACCCTTGGGGAAACCTGCACATGGTAATGGCAGCTCAGCTACCCTGGGTTCTCTGGAGCCACATCTTCAGCATCCCCAACCCTCCTTGCCTCTCTCCCCTTCCCACAGTTAGCCTGTCTCCCTCCAACTGGAGTCTGCATCAGTCAGGAGTCTTGAGGCGCAAAGGGGAGAAAAATAGGAACCACAGCTGGATTAGGTCTCGAGAGCTTATCCCACTGTATAAAATACTATCTATACCACTCAAAAACAGCAATCATGAGGGATCTATCCAGTGATTGCAATGCTGGTTTTCGGTTTTCTGATGTTTGGTATAACATGCTATTTTATGGACTGAAATACCAATATTTTTATTGTGTAATAATGTTATTTTGGTTATCAGTTATAATAACTTGGCTCTTTCTCCACTTCTAACCTCATCTGTCCCCTATCTATTAATATCTCCCATCCCTGTCACTGATACCCTCACCACAAGTGCTCCCAGCCCCTCTTTACCACTCAGCTTTTATAACTGCTCAGCTCCCCTGAAACCACCTTTGCAAATTGATAAAGGGGTGCAAGGCGAGAACTGTGGTAAGGCCCTAGCTAAAAATAAGGCAGACACCTAGCTAAAGATAATGATAATAATTAGCTACTGTCCCCCTCTCTATAATTGCCACTCTGGAGCCACACAGCTGGTGGTCATAAAGATTCTTAGCTTTCTCCATCAAAAATATCACCTTTTTGAAACCTAGGGATAGTTTTGGAGAAATTTTCCAGGTCCCATGATTCCAGTGGAACTGCTGACCCACCCAGACCAGTGGCCCACATCGAGGAGCTGACTCAACAGGTCTTGTGACCCCCACCCAAGAACCTGGTCTGTAAAAATGACAATTTCTACAACCCTGTGGTTCCGCCCCAAACCAGCCAATTAGCAGACTTAATTGGTGATGCCAAACTGTCTTTAAAAACCCTGTCTCCCAAATTTTCAGGGAGGCAGATTTGAGAAATTTATCCTGTCTCCCCACTTAGCACTATGGGGAATAAACACTTTCTCTGCTGCAAACTCTGCTGTCTCAGCGTATTGGCCTCCTCTTGGGGAGCGGGCAGATGAACCTGGTTGGGTGGCAACAGCCCCACCCCAACCCCCACTCCCACTCCCACACTCACCCCAAAAACCCAAGGCTTAGCTGGGCCTGGTGGGAGGAGCCACATCTCCCTGCCTGGGAACCCGAAGGGTGGACCCAAGTGGGCACATCCTCCTGGACGGCAGGAGAGAAATCACAGGTCTGCAGCTGGGAGTTACTGGCTAGATCCAGGCGCTGTGCAGATATGGTGGGCCCTGGAGCTCCACTCGCTGGAGCCAAACATGGCAGGAAGGACTGAAGTCCTCCTGGGCAGGTGACTTCAAAAGCAGCAGCTCCAAGGGAAGCGCAGGTGGGGACTGAAGGTGGGGACTGAAGCGAAAGCAAACCACAGAGCTGGGAGCAGGTGATCATTTGTATTAGAATACAAATGTATGCTTGTCGTTTGTATCTTTATGAATTTGTACTTGATATTTTAAATAAGTTAATAAAGTTCATTTTTCATATGTGAAATACAAAGAGTCCCCGACTTTCAATGGTTTGACTTATAATTTTTCAAGTTTAGGAAAAGTTTACTAGGACATAAGTTGAAGAGCTCCTTATGACTAATGTTGGGGACATGGTTTCTACTGAATGGGTATTGCTTTTGCACCTTCATAAAGTGGAAAAATTGTAAGTCAAACCATCATAAATTGGAGACTGTATGCTTTGTTGTCAGCATTAAATGCAATTTTCACTCATAATACTTTCAATTTAGGATGGGTTTATGGAGATGTAGCCCCATTGTAAGTTGAAAAGCATCTGTATATTATTTATTAAATACTTTTACTGAATTTTAAGATTTTTAATAAATTCTGAACACTTTTTAATAAAATAACTCCTAGGAAGCTGTTTACACAAAGAAATATTCCAATACTGGTGTCATCATTTTGCTTCAGAATTGTGATCATTTTAAGTAGACTCCTCCCTACCCCCAGAAAACCCTCAAGTCTTTCTACATCAGAGATAGTGCATATGTGCTACTAAATCAGAGCAAGAGGGCTGATCTTCAACAAAAACTCAAGAATCAACAATCAGCTACCAACTCCCACTGTACTAGCCAGTCTATTTGGGACTTACCTGCAAATATCCTGGACTTTAAGTGCGCAGAGTGTGCCAGAAAGTGTATGCCAAGATCCTGAAATATATTATCTCTTTCTTTCACAACACCTCATTAGGTAAGTATAAGTGAGGAACCTGCAGCCCAAAGAAGTTACAATTTTGCTTGAGGTCACAGAGCTAGTAAACCCAGAGTCTAGGTTTTAAGCCAAATCTGCCTGAGCCAAAGTTCACACTCTTCTATGTTGTAGTGTCTCTCATGGGCAAGAAAATCCACTCAGGACCTCCCCATTTCCACTGCTGATGATGACAGATTTTTCTGTTCAGCAAATGCAAAGTGATATGAGTCTCACACACAGGTTCAAAGAGCTGAGGCAGCTTCACCTGTTTGACCAAACTGCCATTTGTTCTGGGTTTCAGTTTCTTCCTGCAGAAAGAGAGGTCACCAAGAGAACCAGCCTCTAAGTACAATGCAAAATCTGGAATTGGGAGTTGAACTTTTACAAAATATTCATCTGTTACACAAACACAAAACCTGAGTAAATATTTTTCCAAGTTGTAAGTCTAACCGTCTTTGTTAAATGTTTAAGAAGTACACAGCTGCTGTCCAAAGATCATAATCAACTGTGGAAATGGTATCTCACTGAGCCGTCAAGCCTTCCCTTCAGAGTATGTCTTAGGGCAGCAAAACTGATGTGAATACTTATGATTAAATAAAGAGTCCAACCGGGTGTCTCTGAATCATTTCTCTCCTGTTACCAATTTCTCTTTCTACAAGTTCCATTTCAAGTGACAATGCCCAGAAAGAGACTTGAGAACCTTGATTCCCCCAAATAAGGAATCACATTGTTTCTTCATCCCAAGGTACCTAATCTTGGCAGAAGAGCCATTCCCTCTTTTTCCTACCATGTGTCATGGTGGAAAGATCCAGACTTACCTAGGCTGAGATCTGGTTTGCCACTTACCATCTCCATAAACTTGGGTGAGTTATTTGATCTCTTTGGATTCCAGCTATCTCATCTGGGAAATGATGATAATTTTATATATCTTGCAGGGCTGATGTATGAGGATTATGTAATCCCAGATCTCAATACCTGGCATTCAGGCTCTGAGTAAATGATAGCTTTTGTTATCATTGACTGAGACCCAGTGAATTCTGTCTGAGCTAGGATGATGGTCCACAGTAATAAGAAAATAAATTACCATAGTTATAAAGCTTGTTATAACTTAACCTTCACCCAGGGTACATAATATAAAGGTATTGATGGTAATGGTTTTGCTTTGAAAAGAAACAAAATATTTCCAAAATCTACCCAGCATACTTTATGGGCCTGTTATTAATCAGGATAGATTTAAGTTTTTCTGCAGAAAAAAATCAAATTTCAGTGGCTTATGAGAATAAAGGTTTGTTTTCTGCTCAGGTTGCATGCTACTTCAGGTAAGATGTGTCAAGGCTACACTTTGTTTTCATTCCAGGAGCCAGACTAATGTAGCAGCCCTTGTTTGGGATATTGGAGGTTCCCTGACAAAGGAGAAAGACAACATGATGAACTTAACACAATGCCTCTGAAAGCTTCTGCTCAGAAGTAGCACATGCCACTTCTAGCCATATTTTGTTGTCCAAAGAAAGCCATCTGACCAAGTCTGATATCAACAGGGTAAGTGCTGTGGTTTGAATATGTTTCCTTCAAAATTCAGGTGTTGAAACTTAATGGCTGATGTGTGCTATTAAGAGGTGGGGCCTTTGAAAGGTGATTATGCCATGAGGGCACTTCTCTCATGAATGAGATTAAGGCCCTTATAGAAGAGGCTTCCCACAGCATTTGTTTTGCTTGCCCCTCTGCTTTCCACCATGTGAGGACACAACATTCCTCCCCTCCAGAGAATGCAGCAACGAGGTGCTATCTTGGAAGCAGAGAGTAGCACTCATCAGACAACCAAACCTGCCAGTACCTTGCTCTTGGACTTTCCAGCCTCTAGAACTGTGAGAAATAAAATTCTATTCTTTATAAATTACCAAGTCTATGGTATTTTGTTATAGCAGCACAAATGAACTAGACAGTGGGGAAGTATAATTTTGCCCCAGGGAAATACTTTGAACAATAATACAATCTATCATGAGCCCAATTATCAAACAAACATCTGGAAAGCTAAGGGTCTGGAAATTAATTAATGTGAAAAAGGAAAGTTATAGAGAAGGGACAGACAAGACATTGGTCAAACCTGAGTGATTAAAGAAATTTTAATGTCTGATTATAACAAAGGCTGAGCACAGGTCCAGACATGATGACTTACTTGCAATGTTTTACAAATAACCTGGGCAGAATCTGGCAGGACTGACCATCTAGAACTTAGCACTGTGGTGACCTGAAGAGGTAAAATTCAAGTAAAGTATTTCGACCTGATGTGGTGGCAGAATGAGAAAAGTTACAATCATTTGTTATTATTGGGGAGAAAAAGCTTGATATTTCTTTAACAAATATAATTCATCAATATGATTCCCTCTAGGCCAGGTACAGTGGCTCACACATGTAATCCTAGCACTCTGGGAGGCCGAGGTGGGAGGATCACTTGAGCTCAGGAGTTTAAGACCAGCCTGAGCAAGAGTGAGACCCTGTCTCTATTAAAAATAGAAAAATTAGCCAGGCATGATGGTGTGTGTCTATAATTCCAGCTACTCAGGAGGTTGAGGCAGGAGAATCACTTGAGCCAGGAGTTTGAGGTTGCTGTGAGGTAGGCTGATGCCACGGCACTCTGGCCCAGGTGACAGAACAAGACTCCATCTCAAAAAAATAAAGATTCCTGCTGATTCCCTCTATAGCAAAAGACAATCTACTGCTGCATGGTGGTTCTCAGCAATTTGGTGGTGAATATAGTGTAGCCCAAACAAGAGAGTGCAGTGGAGAAAGAAGAAACATCACAATTTTAATGGGGCCTGTCCCAAGGGGCAGGCAGCTCTGAGAGCTACGATGTCTTTGACATGACCTTCTGTTGGTTACATAATTTGCATTGACCTCACTTCCACTCAGCCTGTAGCCCGGCACAGGACTCTCCTTTCAAGATCAAATTGAAAGGGCTGAAAGGTCCCTGCCCATTTGCTTGAGCCTTGGGTAGCTAATAGTTCTGAGCAGGCTGAATCTTCTGTGTCCACCACCATGCTGCTCCTCAGCCAGATGTGGAAACATCTGCCTGGATTGTATTTAGTGTAGTCAATCCAGGAGCCAGCCTGAATTGTTTGCCTCTTCCTCTAAGGTTTTGCCTAGACACAAATCTGAGCTCTGGTAAAACCCTAGTAGGCCCAACTGCAGGGTCCCACACAGATCCTGAAATGCAAACTGAGTAAGTGGCAAAGGGGCACAGCAGTGCTCAGTTATGAGCCTCTGGACCCTCACACCCAGAAGCACTTAACTCTGAGCTCTGTGCTCACTGACAAGGGCTAGGATCCTCACTGTCAGCTGCTCACATAACAGCACCTCTAATGGAAGCTGTGTAAACAAGCAGGCCTGTGCCAGCATGCCCTTGGTGGCTCTCTGCCCTCTCCCCATCTGAGATGTGAGGATGATTAATTGTAAACATTCCTGTTAGTAACCCACCATCTTGCTGCACCTGGTCTATTCCTTTGAATGCATTAACCCCACCTCCATGTACCCCAGATCTTTTATAGGGGTAACTAGATTAGAGGAGGAGGTCTAGAGCTGCCCTAAGCAAAGATAAATCTCACTGAAATGTATGAGTATGAAATAACTGATTACATACCAGACCAGGAGAACGGTTTCAAGGGGACACAAAGTGATGGATATGCAGCTATGTCAGATAACCCAATGCAGTGGAAAACCACAAGGATCTACTATTTTTTTTTTGACTCTACAAACGTTATTTAAAGTTTGTACTTTAATTTAAAGTTAGTATTTAAAGTTATACAAAGTTTGACTCTACAAACTTTATTTAAAGATAACCTAGTATGCTTAATCCCATTTCATCATATTTTGCATTTCTCTTTAAAACAATAATCAATGCCTTGTTATTTATTATATTGCATACTAACTGTAGTCTTGAGATACAGATCTGCATTACTTTTTATGGCTGCATAACATTCCATTTTTCTTTAATCAGTTCCCAATTAGACATAAAGATTATTTCAAGTTTTCTGCTCTTTTATCAATGCTTTAGCACTCTCCCCGTATGACTTTAGATTTATAAAATTCTAAATAAAATGATACAAAATCAAATTCTGCATTATATCAGTAGAATTATTCATTCTTTGATTTCAGTAATTATTTTTTATTTCTAAAAGTTCCATTAAAAAATTCTATCTGTTCATTCCTAATATCTCTCATTGATAGGTCATCTTTGTAATTGTACCTTTTTATTTTTCTAAACATTATATATCATAGCTATTCTCTCTTTTTGGTCTCTGACAGTATGTGGGAGGAATCTAATTCTGAGGATCTACTATTTTTATTTTTAAAATATTTATCTGCTCAATACCCTTCTTCCCCAAATACACACTGTATTCTGGAAGAAGTCCAACTCCACTGGCCACAGGAGTGGGAACATACAACAACAATTTGGCCCAATCGTAGGACATTGTACACGTGGATCTAAAAAGTGGGCAGATAATTCACCTAGGACTAAACAGAATCCTCTGAGGTTGCCTCTTAGGTCTCCACTCAGGGTGACTCATCTGGTCTTTTCCCTGACCGGACAGTGCAGGGGCACTAATGGCCATGGAACTCAAGTGTGGCTGATCCACCTGTTTATTGTTTGTCTGTTTGTTTTGACAGTGTGCTGGAACCCTCTGCTTATGACCAAAAACCCATAAACCTTGCCATTTCCCTCTAGTTGGGAAGCACAATCTATAGCATTCTTGTCCTGACCCAAGTTCCTTGCAGTCCACCATTCTTCTTGGAAACCACTGGACTTTGTGGCCCTGACGATTCACCATTCACAAGGCAATGGCCACAAGAAGTGCTGGACACCCTTCAGCCATTTCTATCTCCCAGCATGAGGGAGGAAGTGGGGCTGTGCCTACCACAAGTCTTCTGAAAGATATACAGTCCTTCCAGCCATAAGGAATAATCATGTTCTTAGATATCTCCTAAACCTATCTGGGTGTTTTCCCCACAACAGCACCC
Organism: Cheirogaleus medius; assembly: GCA_008086735.1. Taxonomy (NCBI): domain Eukaryota; kingdom Metazoa; phylum Chordata; class Mammalia; order Primates; family Cheirogaleidae; genus Cheirogaleus; species Cheirogaleus medius. The sequence continues at coordinate 23,133,127 of VBSM01001562.1, read as the reverse complement.
CTGTGGGTTGAACCTCAAGCGAAGGAAGAGTTGAGAACATTCAGATCTGACCTTTTGCCTTTCTTCCTCTCTCTTGTCCAGAAAGGCTTCCTACTTCCTCTTCTTCTTTAATAGGAACTGCATCTAGGTCATGTCCTCTTCCTTCTCTAAGTGGCATTTGCCCTCCCCTTCCCTGGAAAAATGATGCTGGAAAGGCTGAAGAGAAATAAAGTGAATTTCCAAGATGAGAAAACAATTGCAAAGTGTTTTCAAAATAGTATCCCTGCTCCTCCAGCAAAACCCCAGCAATCTTAGACAAGTCTCATATTTATTCATTCAAAGGTTATTTACTGAGGAGGCAGAGACACAGTCCTTGCCTGCAATAAAAGCAGTTTTGTGGGAAGGCCTGTGAGCAGCCAACAATTACAAAGGTCTCAGCACCTTTAACACTGAGTTACATGTTTTCAATCTCATATGTCTTCCTTTAAAAGATGGGGAAGAGCTGTGTCTTATCCCATTGCACCTAACACAGAGGTGGTCCTTTAAAAAAAGTTGGTTGAATAGATGAATAAATGAATGAATGAACAAATGTAAAGGATAATGTTGTGAGAGCATATGTGTAGGGCATTATATGACACACATAAGGGTTTCCTGCTTTGATTGGGTTGGGGGATAGGGCCTTGGTCAGGCAAGGAGAAGAACCTGGAGAAGGTGATGCTTTGCTGAGCCTTGCTGTTGAGCAAGCGTTGAGAGGTGGAGAAAGACATTCAACGCAGAGGTACTGTGATGGGAAGCATCCCGCCACTTCCCAGCTATTGCATGTTGGAGCTGCAAATTGCAAAACTCCTGGAGTGCTTTTTGAGGATACGAAGCTAGTGAGTGTGCAAGACCTAGAGGGCCTTGTGTCCAGACAAGCACTGTGAAAGATTTTCGGTCCATGAGGACAGGCATTTTGTCTGTTTGCTCACCATTGTATCCCTTGCACTCTAATCACATTTTCTTCCTCCCCCTCACTTTACCTTACACATGGTTTCAGCCAGCCATGGTCCCGACTTGACCTCAAGTCAGTCAGCCCTACAGCTCATGCCCCTGGGGTGCCATATCTCCATATCACTCCATATCTCCCAATCCAAATTTCTGGGAGCTAGATCTAATAGACGTAGCTTATATTTTCCCAGCAGGACATTATGGGTCAGCCAGCTGGATAGCTGCTCTGAATGAGGTTCCCAACCCTGCTCCAATCAGCCTGGGCTGCAAGGGCAGGTCACATGGTACCACATTTTGCCACCTTGGCAGGAGGGCTGTGAAAATGGCATTCCCTTGGGGCTGGAGGAGGGGTCAGTGAAGCAGGCACAGGGCTGATATGACCAGGACAGGTCTGCAGAGAGAAGGAAAGAAGAAACAAGGACCATTTCTTATTCCTTTTTTTTTTTCACTCCACACCTTCAGAGAAACTTCTCTAGCAATGAACTATAGAAATGATTCCTGAAAGTATAGTCTTAAGACCATTTCTTATTCTTACTTGAATCCCCAATGCCTATACAGTGCTTCATATATGTTGAATTAATGGATAAATGAATGAATGGACATGTGAGGGAATGAGAAATTAATGAAGCAGAAGCAAATGCTACTCAGAAGACAATGACTCTAACACTGGGGCAAGAAGGATTCAGACACTGCTCAGCAGCCCTCTTGAACCAGAGCGTGCCTGGCACACTCGTGTGTTCCTAAAACCCAGTCTGCCCCCTCACAGGGGCCCTCTAGGAGCTCAGCAAGGAAAAACCCTGTCTGCCAGGTCTTTTCACCCAGAACCTCCCTCTGGCTGTGAAAGCTGCTCCCGTGCCAACAACAGGAACTTGACCCAAGAGGCCTCTGGAACAAGAGAGGACTTCAGTTGCACTCCCTAATTAATCTCCGGTCTGGCAACAGTGACTGGGAGTGCCAAAGATCTCTAGTCAAACAGATGCTTCTCCTGAGCTCTAACAACCAACAAAGTTGTCAGTTATGTTGGGGGACAAGAAGCCATAATATTACTGAAGAGTTCAACGCCTGTGTTTGAGAGACATGGAAAGGAAAGCACTGGGCTTGGGCCCAAGAAGGGGTGAGTCTGAATTTGAGTTTGACCCTACACAAGTTACTTGACTTCTAAAGCCCTCACTTTCCTTTAAAGTAAGGATAATTACTTCTGTCCTTCCCATACCTCATTTGGTTGTAGTGAAGACCAATTCAGATGACACTTGTGAAAAGAGTTTGTAAATGAGTGAATACTGTACAGGTGTGAGAGACTATTACTAACATCAACAAACAATTAACAAGCAACTGGATAGCAGCGGGCAGATCTGGAGGTTAAAAGTCAGTTAGGAGGCTGCTGCAGGTCACCAGCCTACAGGTAGTGCTACCTTCAACTCAGGCAGAGGGAATGGGGAAAAGGCACAGAGACCCTCTCTTGATTTTCTGACCCATATGAGGCATCTAAATTATTTACTAAATGAATTGATGAAGTATAATCAGCAATTCTTCAAAAAGAGATCTTACTTATAAAAACTTTACATGTTGTAGTAATTTCTGATTCTGATTTTCACTCCTATTTTTCTAATACTAATAAACTTGGTAAATATTTTATTATTGCACTCCTCACCTGATTTAATGTATTTGTTAATTTTTTACCTCTTCTTCTAAATTTGAATCCTTATAGGGCAATGGCCACATCACATTAATATTTGAAATCTCTCTTGGCACCTGGTATACTGCTTAACGCATAATCAACATGTAATGTTTGATAAAGGATTAATGATATCACTGTGGATTGATTTATTACTTCAAATCTTCACAATAATCTTACAAGTCAGGTATTTTAATTCCTGTTTTAACAATGAATAAAATAAGACTCAGAGAGGTTAAGTGAATAAGTTATCCGGGGCCCCATAACTGGTACAGTCTGGATTCAATGGGCTGCTCCAGAACCCACACCACCTTGGCCTGCTTCCCTCGTGCCCAGCTGATAACAACTCTGGAGGGGGGTGTCCTTGTGATTTTGCTTTTATCTTTACATTGCTGAATTCCTATCTAACCCTGTACTTGTCTTGGTGGGACACATATTTCACTTTGGGGAGAAGGAAAAAGAATTCTGGGAAGACGAAGGCATTGCCATGAAGACCGTGGGAAGGCTGAGTATATGAGACCTCTTCTGTCTATAACCATACCACCGTGAATGTGCCTGATCTTGTCTGATCTCAGAAGCTTAAGCAGGGCCGGGCCTGGTTAGTACTCGGATGGGAGACCTCTTCTGAAAATGATGGTCTTCTGGGCAGATGACCTAGGGGGTAAAATCTGCTATAAACTTTTCAATAAAACTAAGGGAACTATACACTGCTCTGAGCTTGAGGAAACCTAACACATCTCTCCTTGCCCTATGGGGTCTTCTTTTTTTTTGGTTTCAGGACAAGGACAGCATGAAGAGGGTGGAAAGGACCAGGAAGGTGTCTAGCCAGGAAGGCAGCTGGCAGAGATTGACCAGTAGGAAAGGAGGTTCCTAGCACCACTAGTAGTAGAATGTGATGTTTGTAAAGGCTGCTTATCATTGAGAAGGAAAACCAAACTGCTATCATATACTTATGTCCCTGGTTTTGCTTTTTGTTTTTGTTTTTTGGGTGTTTTTTCAGATATCAGAAGCATATCCAACCTGCCTGGTCCAGCTAATGCACTCACAGTCAAACATGTTCTACTAGAGGACCCAGAATTCACAGTGCTCTTTGTAGAACACTGTTAAAAATTGCTACACTGAATGTCATCATGCAGACCAGTGACAATTTTACTCAGAGACAATTGGCATCAAGCACTAAAAATTTAAGGATATTTAACAAAACTCAAGAGAGAACAGAAGGCTATGAAATGATGAGTAAATGTCTCCTTCCTGAACTGCCACCCACAGGAGCCCTGAAGGGAACCCTGAGTTTGCCTGAGCCAACCAGTCACCAATCAATGAGCACTTCCTTCTGAGGCATGAGGTCAAAGGTGAGTCTCTCCCTTCCTTCCCTGATAGTTGGAGAGACATGCACTTACCTACAAGGAGAGCTGACCATCCAAGAAGATATTTGATAAATACCAAAGGGTGGCCCATACGGTCTTCTGATGGTATAGAACATCTTTCTATGGAACATGAATGATTTTAAATCAGCCCTTCCCCACCTCAATTTCTGTGCTCTGGGCTGAAACTGAGCTGAACTTTAGACCTTGAAGTCCAGTTATTTATGACCTTGTCCTTGTCCCCTGTTAGACTACCAAGTTCCTTGAGGGCTTCCCAGATAGCACCTAGCACAATGCCTGAAACATAGGTGCCCAATAAGTGATAAAGTAAATTTACAGCTAAGGCGATCATTTGCCTGATGTTCAGATCAGCTATGCATATGTAGTGAGTGCCTGCTCAAGGCAATTCCTATGTTATTGTTATTGCTGCTTTTGATATTTCTTTGTAGAAATATAAAACACAAACACCTGTGTATTAATGCCCTTTGGCGGCTGACTTTCAGGTGGGGGCTGGAGATGAGGAAGGAGGAGGGAAGGCTCTTTGTTTAAAGAAAGCTCAAAGGATTATAAAGAGAGAGAGAGAAGTGAGTCCTGATCCAACTACCAACAGATGTTCTGCAATCGCTGCTGGCTGCGGGAGACACTAAGAGCTGAAATTCTTTAGTGGCCACAGGCCTGCCTGAATGGGACAAGGATGGCCATTCATTAAAGCCCCCAAACCATTGCCAGAAGCCAGCTTTAGGGTTCCGGGCTGGGTCTGCCTCTCTGGGCCTGCTCCCGGCCCACGGTGAGGCCTGGAAGATTACCCTGATGGCCACATCAATTTGGCAGATAAGAAGAGGCACTGAGCTATCGGGCAAGCTGCTCTGAGTGGCTGTGTCTGTGATCTTCTGGCACTTGCAGCCCAGGCTGGCTGGCTTTCCTGTTTGTCCTGGCACTCGGGCCTGCAATTTCAGAAAGTACTGGCAGCGGAACCTGGAAAACGGTAACTTTTAAAAAACGTGGAGAAAGCTAATGTCAAGTTGGCAAAGCTCACCTGAGGCCACCTCCATCTGTTGTTTCCTCCCTTTATGGCTCTCCATTTTCACTTTCTCTTTAGCAGTCAGAGCCTCTGCTGCCCTTTCCGTGCCCTTGCTGGGGAGAGCCCCGTGGACGGTCTCGTCTCTGACCCCCTCCTCCTCACGGTCTGACAGCTGGGCAAGGCAGGGGTGGAGGGGAAGATGACTTCAACACGAAGCAGACACACCTACCTCCCTGCCACCAACGGCAGAAGATAAGGGCCTGCCCAGAGCACGTGATGGCCACAGCAGGACTCCAGTGTCCTCCCGCAACCCACGTGGGCCCAACAGGGACAGTTGTGGGATTTCAGGCCTTTCCTGCCACCTTCTGGGCATCTGCTAGCAGCATTCCTTAGTTGCAAGTAACAGAAACCAAGTATGTCAGGTTAAAAAAGAAACTAACCAGAATTTACCAAAAGTATTTAGGGTAACTCATAAAATAAAAAGAAAGGGCCAAATAGCCTAGTCTTAGAAGGAGCAGGAAGAAAAGGTCTTGGGATGAATGCCATAGGGAATATGGTATATATTAATCCCTCAGGACATTTTCTGTCCCTGTATCAAGCGGTTCAAGAGTCCTGGTGAATCTGACTGGCTACCTTTGGATCAAGTGACCCAAACAAAGCCAATCATATTGGCTTAATTTGATTGGCAGCCTCACCAAGACTTTACAGGGGATGGGGGAGAGAAATCTGGGCTCTACCAGAGAGTTGGACAACTGGGCAGTCAAGAAACAACAGGTGCCCACCACCTTCAACCCCGAGAACCCCTTTTTCTTCACACCTGTGTTTGCTGTAACTTGCCAACTGGATTTTACTGTGAGAAATGTGGTGGAAGAGCTCAGGAAGTCAAGGACAGGAGAGGACCTGATTACCTCGAAAGGAAAGTCCTGAAGCTGTTTTCCACTCCCTGGAAAGCCTGAATAGAGGAATAGCATTCATTCAAGCCAAAAACCTCCCCCAGATGCCTCCATTGCCTTTCCTTCAAATCAAATCAGGCAGCAATTTTTTAAACTTTATCTCCTGAACATCTTTCATTTATACACAACCCTTCAGGCCCCAGCTTTCCACTCAGCCAGGGCCAGAGCCTCCTAACCAGTCTCCCTGCCTCCAGACTTCTCCCGCCAATTCTCTCCCCCACTGCGGCCAGAGGGGTCTCCCAGGGACTCAAATCTGATCAAGTGTCTCCCTCTCAGGGGCTTCCAGCTGCAGGTGGGAAACCCCAGCATGCTCGCAGGGCCCCTGGGATTTGTCTGTGGTCACTTCTCCAGCCTTCTTGTGAGTCGCTCCTTTCTTAAAAACTTTCACATGAAGTTTCTTGAAAGACTATTAGTGCCTGCTAACTGCAGTGAAGAGGTGGGCAAAAGAACTGTTTTCTCCCACTGCCTGAATTCAGTGCTATGAACTGAATTGTGTCCCTCAAAACTTCATATGTTGAAGCCCTAAACCCCCATGTGACTGTATCTGAAGACAGGGCCTGTAGGAAGGTAACAAAGGTTAAGTGAGGTTATAAGGGCAGGACCCTACACTGATAGGGCTGGTGTCCTTACAAGAAGAGGAAAAAACACCAGAACTTTCTCTTCCTGCCATGTGAAAACACAGCAAGAAGACTGCCCTCTGCAAACCAGGAAGAAATCCCTCACCAGAAACTGCCCCACTGGACCTTGATCTGAGACTTCCAGCCTCCAGAACTGTGAGAAAATTAATTTCTGTTGTTTAAACCATCTAGTCTGTGGTATTTTGTTATGGCAGCCCAAGCAGACTAAGACAGGGGGCATTCCCTGAAACAGTCTTCAAAAACCTTGACATCTCTTTGCAGTCTTCTGTTTTAGAATAAGTTTTGATATTCTTGCATTATGCCTCATAATAGCTTCATTTGCTTTAATATAAATGTATTGTTTTAAATCACACACACAGTAAATCAGGCCATTGTGATCTGCTGACCTCTAGTGTCCCTGGCCCCCACACCACACCATCGGTATTCACAGCAGTAGATGCAATGGACAAAACTCCCCGCCCTCGGGACCTCGCCTTCGAGCCTTCCAGCCTCATCTGCCCTGTCTCCTTTAATCATCTTCCCCAACCTGCTCCCCCTCACCTGAACACACCTCCTTGTTCTCATCTCCTTGCTTTTGCTCCCACTATTCCCTGGCCTGGAGAGTCCTCTCCACCTGAGTCACACTTGTCTGAATCTCAGTCAAGCTTCTCTGTCTATGAAGGCTTTTCTCAATACCTCAGCCCACAACAACCCTTCTTGTCTTCCTCAGAACTCCTGAGGTGCTCACTCAGTCACCACATGCTTGCAACCGTCATTCATGTTAGGTGGCTTTGTGTGGCTATGTGTACGTCTTTCTCACCACCAGAATATAAACTACCTAAAGGCAGAGATTGGTTTCTATCAGTGTCCTCTGGGTCTTGCTCAGCACTTGGCACCTGGAACTCAGTGAATACCGACAGAGCAGGGAATGAAGTTGGCAGGGGACAGCTCTATGGGGTTCCCCTGACCTCACTGCCTTCATTTCCCACTTCCCAGAATGCCCACTTCTCTCTGTCACTCTGGCTCCTGTCAGGTTAGGATAATGCCCTGCACCGTGGCACTGGCCATCAAAGAAGGAACCCAAGTCTTGAAGGTTTCACAAGGCAGACATTGTCTTTAAAGCCTGATAGAACTGGTCAGGTCCCTCTTCCTTTCTTGAGTCCTCCAGGATAGAAACTGAATAGATACTCTGAGGTATATTCTAACTAGTGGGAGATTCTCTTTTTCTTTCAGAAGGACAAGGATATGACAGCAGAGAGGAAAAATAAGGCAGCAAGAGGATGTCCAAAGAGCCAGCGTGTCCTCTGAGGCACTCTGTTCCACACACACTCAGAGGCACAAGGGCCAGGGAGCCCACAGCTTACACTGCCACTACAATGGAGTCACAACATAGTTCTCAGCAACATCATGCCCAGAGGGTTGCTCTGGCATAGTCAGACAGAGCCCGCTCAAAACATGCAAGTTGTGAGTAGTTGCTGCTTCACAGCAGACTTCGCAGTCACCACTGTTTCTTGTCGTCTACAGCCATTCCTACTGCCATCTGCCAAAAGGGAAGGAAGAGAAGTGGTTCGCAGACATCATTACTTGCCCAGCAACTTGGCCTCCCCCTCTAAACAGACTATCTTGTCTGCCAAATATGGCAGCCAAGACAGCTCCTACCTTGGGACTGAATCAAAGAGAAGAATTTAAGGAAAAAAAAATTCTCCAAGACAGCAAGACCCGCAGCGCTCTGGGGCCACATCTAATTAACTTACAGCCTCTGATGTCAACAGTTTCCAAGGCTGGCATAGTGCATTTGCAAACACATTCCAGAAGAGTCAACATGATCTGGTGTTGACACAAGCCCATAACCGTCAGAGGCAGTAGTTTTCAATTTATGGATGCCATAAAGCTTTGGCAATATGATTGCTACAATGTGCGGTGTGTTTTTGACAATAAGCAGGAGTCAGGGGGTTGGGGAGCACCAGTTCCACATTTGGCTGTGAGTTTGGGCTCATGAGGGAAAACCTGCAGTAATTTCTGCTATTGCAAAGCAGCTATAATAATGGCTCCAAACATTGAACCTAGGAATGTTATGTAGTTCTTTACTAGCAAACTCTGGACTTCCACATCAGATCAAAGGTATATTAGTCATTCAACAAACACTAATTACCACCTACTCTGTGCCAGGCACATAGTGCAGGATAAGTACAGAATATAGTGGGAGCATAAGAAATGGGTGGTAAGTTTACCATCATGGGATTCAATAAATGTCAGGTCTCCTTGCTTCCAAGAACCTTCCTAGGAAGAACCATGATTGCAGGAAGAAAAAGGACAGAGATGGTGAACACAGTTGTCATCAGCTTTTGTTGCTATCATGTCAATATGTGAGTGTCCACAGATGCAGGTGTGTGGGACTTGTTCATGTGGGCAGCAATAGGAAGAGTGACTTTTTCATTGTCTAAGACCCAGAGATAATACTGGACCTGATTATTGACTAAAATAAAACATCCCCCAAAACATTCTTCATTTATTACCACTTGTGGACCTCAAGACCAATATTTGGAAGTACTTTTCAAAAGCCTGAATAATACTCTCCCAAGCTAGAGCAGAAGAGTGCCTGTTTTGTCATCTGTGTATGTGTGTGTGTATGTATGTGCATATGCCTAAGTGCTGGTCTGAATCTCTCCAGATAAATCCCTTATAGTTCTCAAAAGCCAAGCCATGCAACCAGCAAATATTTACTAACCACCTCCAGTGTGCCAAGTGTGTGCTAAAACAGGGGAGCTAAGGGACAAACTGTGTGGCTCTTAGAAGATAGTGTACATTTGCTTAAGAATAGAGAGAGGATAATATATTTAGATTCATATTCGCATACTTATCATCAGGCAATTCCAACTAGGAAAGGATTTTTAATCTTAAAAAGGGGGGTACCACTATGTACCTATTAGAATGGCTAAAATCCAAAACACTGACAACACCAAATGCTGGTGAGGATGTGGAGCAATAGGACTCTCACTTGTTGCTGGTGGGAATGCAAAATGGTTCAGAAACTTTGGAAGACAGTTTGGCATTTATTACAAAACTAAGCATACTCTTGTCATATGATCCAGCAATAGCACTCCTTAGTATTTACTCAAAGAAGTTGAAAACTGATGTCCACACAAAAACCTGCACATAGATGTCTATAGCAGCTTTATTCAGAATTGCCAAAACTTGGAAGCAACCAAGATGCCCTTTAGTAGGCAAATGGATAAACTGGGGCATGTCCAGACAATGGAATATTATTCAGTGCTAAAAATAAATGAGCTATCAAGCTATGAAAAGACATGGAAAAACCTTAAATACATATTACTAAGTGAAAGAAACCAAAGCCAATCTGAAAAGGCTAAATATTATATGATTCCAGCTATGACATTCTGGAGGTCAAGGCAAAATTATGGAGGCAGTACAAAAGATCAGTGTTGCCAGGGGTTTAAGGAGGAGAAATGAATAGACAAAGCACAGAGGACTTTCAGGGCAGTAAAATTATTCTGTCCAATACAATAGTGGTGAACATGTGTTGTCTTAATCTGTTTTGTGCTGCTACAACAAAATACTTGAGACTGGGTAATTTGTAAAGAACAGAAATCTATTTCTCACAGTTCTGGGAGCTGGGAAGTCCAAGATAAAGGCAGCGGCATCTGGTATCTAGTGAGGGCCTTCTTTCTGCATCTTCCGGAGAGGAGGAAAGCTGTATCCTCACTTGGCAGAAAAGCAGAAGAGAGCAAACCCATTTCTGCAAGTTCTTTTTATAAGGGCATTAATCCATTCAAGAGGGTGGAGCCTCATGACCTACACACCTTCCATTATGCCCAAACTCCCAACACTGTTGTATTTGGGATTAAGTTTTCAACACATGAATTTTTGGAGGGGACAAAAACATTCAAATCAGAGCAATATTGTTATATATTTGTAACAATCATAGAAAGTACAACACCAAGAGTGGATTCTAATGTAAACTATGGGCTTTTGCTGATAATGAGGTGGCAGTGTTTGTTCATGGGACTGCAGGGACTGTAACAAATGTATCACTGTGGTGCCAGATATTAATGGTCGGGGTGGTTAGGGGTGAGGGAGGAAGGATATGAGAACTTTGTACTTTTTGTTCAATTTTTCTGAGAACCTAAAATTGCTCTGAAAAATAAAGTCAACTTAAATAAATGAATGAATAAATAATTGACAAAAAGAAACGGCATTCCAAACTATGGGCAGTTGTCGAAAGAAGTGACTGATTCTGATGGGTAAGTTTGTCAGGCAGGGCCCTGAGCAGATTTCTTAGGATTTTTTTGACATGAGAATATTTTACATTTTTATGCTGATGTTATTCCTTCTGTGAGTGCACAGCCATGTTCAGAATTGGGATAGTCCCGTATGTGGGGCTTTCTGGATGATTCCAATGAGCCTGCACCCAGCCCCAGGAGTACCCCACTGCTTCCAAACCAGGAGCCAGACAAGGGCAGCACAGAGAACCGATGTGTGAGGAGCTGCTGAAGACAGGAGATCTCAGTGCTCCGTGACCAAGCGTGAGAATGCTTAACCAGGCAGAGTAACGTGACTGATATATGAAGCAAAAAACCAAAAAACAAAAAAAAAGCTTCACAAAAGAGCATAAATGGTCCCAATTCTGTTAAACAGTCTACTTGAACTTAGACAAAAGACCAGAAAAACATGCCAATTGTTAGCAGCGGTTGTCTCACGGTGACAGGCTAACATGTGGCTTCTATGTTCTGCTTTGTATATCTTTATGCTCCAAATTTTCTCCAATAAATATGTAGTACATTTTAATCGAAAGAGAGAGAGAAAGTATGAATGAGAATGATTGTCTGTTCACAGAGCTGCCCTCAAGGGTTCTGGGTTTATCAAGATGAAACACAACCAGCAGGAAAACCCTGCAATGTCCCACCCAGAGGGTACTTCTGAAGGACTGGGGTACAGTTGGGTTTAAAATGGAAACTGTACATATGAGAACATGAATTCATGTGCACTGTTTTTAAGTCAGCCACGTGGGCCATAGCAGCAGGGACCCACCCAGTTCTTGAGTCCCAGGAGAAGGGGATCAAAAGAGTATGCAGTATTTGAACACAGTGGGTTTTCCCATCAAGGCTCAACTGCTTCACGAACGGAAAGAGAAGGCTCTCTCCAAAGCTATAAATGGCAATGAATGTAGCCCCCAAACAGATACAGATAATACATCTGGAGTCATGGGCCAAAGGGTTTCAGTGTTAATAGGTTGAGAGTAGGGAGGTGGGGGGAGGAGACAGAAATTAAATAAACCTGAACCACAGCCAGGGATCAAAACCTAACACCTTCCACCTGATGTGATGGCTCTTCCAGGAGCCTATTAACACCTCATAACTATAACTGACACCCACAAAGGAAACCATTCCACACGGGAAACACACAACGATCCACACACCCAAAAGTGATCATGGCCTTTGGTGCAGAACAGACGTTTCTGCCCAGAAAAGCTCAGCAGTGAAGAACCAAGAAAAAATGGGGGCATTTCTTTAAGGTTCCTCAGCATTCCTGGGTTTGGGGTTGCCCATTCAAATCCTCAGTTTTCTGAAAATGCACATTTTTATATTTCAGGGAAGGGCTCCTGTTTGACATGTGAGGTAGGGGGTTTCTAGATCCCATCTTGGGGGCTGGATGAGAACTTCTGGAGCTTTGGGGTGCTGCCACCCTAGATGCTTCAAACATGGTGAAGACATCCTGAGTCAGGGTCACTGCTGATGTCAGGCCTTTCACATTCAGGGGGTTGGTCGAAGTCAGATCTGTGAGGTCATACAGGTTTCACTCCCACCCTGGGCCTTTTCTTTTTTATAACTAGAGCTTAAAATTTCTCAGACGTCATAGGAATTGGCAAATATCTCAGCATAGGAGGAGAAAGACAGGTGGGACTGAGCATGTGTTTAATAATGGCCTTTGTGGGAGATTTTTATGATGATTTTTTCCAATAAGTTTGATAATCACTTCTCGTTTATTCTTCACAGCAAAGCTATATGGTAAGTAATATTGTCACTCCTATTTTACATGAAGAAACAGAGTCTCAGAGAGAATGACTTGCCCAAAATTGTAAGCGGGTAAATGACAGGGCTGGGATTCGAACCCAGATTTTCTTACGCAGTCCACGTGCCTACCCTGTGGCAGAATACTAAGATCCTATAGCTACAAAGGAACTTCTAACAGGAAATGGAAAGGGAAGCCTGGACAGTCTGACATTCTTCTCAGGACAGGGATCATGCCCTGTTTGTCTTGTGTCTGAGGCGTTGGAGTATGGAAGACTCACTCCCATCACACATGGAGAATGAAGGCGGAAGTGGAGTCCAGCAGCTGCAGCACCCGATGGGACCCAGTGCCAGCTCACAGGCTGATGGCTTGGGCGAGTAGCATCATTCCCATGATGGGCTCTGTTTAAAGTGAAGCAGTGAAACTTCCTAGAGCACCTTCAAGAGCAGATGCAGAAAAGTGAGTGCAGCTGTGGGCATATGGGACCCTCCATCCTCGCCCTTTGGGGACTTTTAGAAACTACCTCAGGCCACTTCTGAGGTCCAGGCATGGGGTCCTACGTGGGCAGGTAAAGAGGCAGGAGGGAGACTGTAGCCATTGAATATTGAAGTAGATGATACTTAAATTACCTTTGTTTTAAAATATAGAACCATACCTATTTCTGCTCTTAATCAATCTATAGTGGGCATCTTTCTAAATCAGTAACTATGTAGATCTACATCACCATGGGTAATAGCTGCATTGTTCTCTGCAATATACAAGAATACAATAATTTAGCCAATATCCTATTGAGGGGTATTTATGTTGCTTCCTAATTTTTCATATTATAACCATGCTGCTGTGAACTTCCTTGAAAAGAGGATTTTCTGAAGTTAATGAAGAGTGTCGGATGGTCAGAAGAGGAAAGGTGACTCCCAGTTTGGGGAGGAGGTAAAGGCAGGCTTCATGGCACATATGAAACTAGAGCTGGACTTGAAGGCTGAGGAGAATATGAAATGAGGATGGGAAGAGAGGCAATGAAGGAAAAGGACTGACCTCGAGGACAGGCATAGAGGTGGGGAGCGTGGGGACAGAACACAGTGTCATGAGGTCGGAGCACAGAGAAGGTGAAGCAGAGGGGCTGCAAACGAGATTCACAGGCAGGTTGCTCTCTGTCCCCACGCTTCCCACTTCTGTGCCTGTGCTTGAAATCAGTCCTTCCTCATTCCCTCTCTCTCCCATTGCCTCTTCAGTGCCTGCTTCCTAATGGCATGAACTTGGCTCACAGTAACTGGTCAGTAAGAGTGAACTATTAGTATGAACAATCATAATAAAAGGGCATTTTTAAATTCTGGAGATCTGCAGTTAGAAATGTAGCATTTTTTAATGTTGACTTGGCTCTGCCCGCATTTGTGTTTTTAGTTCCAATAAAGCTGCTCTGTGAGAAGGTAAGCTTGCTTCAAGGGGAGTGAAGGAGAAAGCCCACCCGTGCAGGTGGCTAACTGAATTAGTTTTCAGATTGCTTTATCTCTTTTGTATTCAAACCCTCACTATCTGATCAAATTCACTTTGTTCTAAACTGGTCTTTTTTTTCTGTATCTGGAGTTTATATTAGAAATTAAGATTTACTGAATTTGTAGACCATTTTTAGCCTTTATGTGAAAAAGTGGAGGCAATAGAGACCCACTTGTCCAATGTGTCATTTTAAACATGGTGGGCAAGCGGAGGGTGGCAGCTTTATTTATCACCCAGGCTCGCTGGAGCGCTGGTAAATGGAATTGCCTGCTCGGCCAAGCACGCAGGGAATAAGCACGGCACTGAGGCTGGGTTTACAGCGGCTCTGTGATCTTGAATTATGAAAGGATTAGACAAGGTTTGGGACAAGGGAGGCTCTGTTGTTTTTCTTCCCTCTTTTGTGATGATTTGAGGTTGAGGAAAAACCTAGAATAAAGGCAATAAAAAAGTCCACCAAATGATGCTCATTGGAAAATGGGTCGGGAGATTTCTGATTTGTCCCTCTGGTTATTCGCCAAGTCAGAAATCACGATGCAAATAATGACTTCTGTCTCTGGAGGGAGGAATTCATTAGTGTTAGACCCAAAGTCCTGCCGTGGCCCTGAAGCACTTGCTTTTACTGCCACTCTGAAGAGCCACAGTATTGCGTTTCCATGCATTTGAGAGTTGAAGGCCTGCCTGCTTAACAACATTATTGGTGAGTGAACTATACTTTCCAGATCCCCTTCTCTTTTCTCTTTGCTGCTAAGCTGTATCAAATCCAACTGATCTGCAAGCTGATCAGTTGCAAAGGCTAAGGAATAAGAGAGAGCAAGACTTATGTAAGGGGCTTGGTGACTGCAGGTGAGGATGAAGAGGTAAGCTGAGGTTGGACCTGAAGGGAGAGCCTCACATTACACTAAGGCGTTTGAAGAAGGTTGCCAGGAAGATGGCTTCTGTCGTGCACAAGCCTTGCAGTGGCGCCAGGGATGATGGAAGGAGCCTTGGTGATGGAATGGGAGCTGCGGGCATGGGTTGAAGGTCAGGCAGGCAGAGAGAAGTAAGGGGCTGGCTTAGAAATGGTACTAGTGGGATCTGTAGCTGCTTTAACAAAGAAGATATCTCAACGCTAGTAGTTTTAACAACGATGACAAAAATTAAGTCATAGAAATTTATTTCTTGTGCACACAACAGTAAAGTGCAGTTGTTCAGCAGGAAGCTATCCATGGGGTGATTCAGGACTCAGGTTCCTTCTATCCTGTGGCCCCACCATCCCCTAGGGCCTCAGAGTCCTTCTATTCCAGTCAGCAGATTGGAAAGAAAGGACGGAAACGACACATCTACTTCCTAATGGCTTCTGCCTGGAAGTAACATGCTTCTCTTCCAATTACACCCCATTGGTAAGAACTGGCCCCAGCTAGAGGCCAGGGGTGAGAGGGAAGTGGGGGAGCAGGCTGGCAAATATGATCCCTGGTGGGCAGATGCTTCCAAGCAACCACTGTTTAGTACATGTGAATGAATGAATGAATGAATGAATAAATAAATAAATGAAATCAAAGATACAGTACAGTAGAAAGAACTGAGGAATGTTGGGACCAAGAGGAAAGCCATATTAAATCACTCAATACCCACATTTTATAGAAGAAACAAATCCAGAGTAGATAAATAACAACAGAACTATTTAGTGGGAGACCTGGGGTTTGAATTCAGGTGACCTTGGTTCTTGCCCTAGTTTGTTGAATATGAAAGTCAACCCCACCTCTCTGGACTTCAGTTTTGTCATCTGTAAAATGAGAGGTTTTCTAGATGCTCTCTAAGATCCAGTCCAGCAGAGCTGGACTGAAGATGCCACAATCAAGATCTTGGAGGTTTGTTCTGAGAATGGTACAGTTCAGGTCCCTGGGATCACACTCAACATCGAGAAGTGAAATTTTGATGCCTTGATCAGTTGTTTTATCTGTACATGCTCAGAAACCATTCTTCAACAAAATGAACCACATTGTGAAGGTGTTTTAGAATTAGACAGTCTGAACACTGTCCACAAATCTTCATCCATCCAGAATCGGCCTGGGCTTGCACCGAAGGTCACTGAGCATGGCCTGAACATCTGTATCAGTCCTCAGGCAGAACATAGACCATTACACAGTGAGAATGAGAGTGACACTGTCTCTCAGCTATTTGAGATCTAAGAGTATTCTGCAAATATCAACCCTGTTCTTTTAAGACAGTTCTTACCATGCATTTCATGCTATTCTGATATGCTCTGCATTTTAAAATAACTGGGTAGAAAAAATAAAAGAGGATTGAATGGCATGCTGACTTCATTAGAAGCCTATTTTAGGAAATAAATGTGAATGACAGAAGTTTTCAAAAAGAACTTCAAACAGAGATAAACAAACTTAACTAATCATTTTTCAGAAGTTACTGAGAAACTTCAAATGTTTTTTCGCTTGGAGACTTTCTTGTAACTATAATGATTTTCTAGACTCTCATACAGCTAAATGACTTATGCTTAAATTCTCAAAGTGCAAATTAGTAAGAATGTGTTCTAGAAATCTTATAGCATTTATTTTCAATTAGACCATTGCATTTTCTCCGGAGAAAATGAAAGTGTTCCCCGATGTTCTGAAAGCTGTGTTCCATGCATATGACTCAGTAAACATGATCATAATATCTCTTTTAGAACTCCCAAACTCCAAGCCCTTTCATTGTGAAATCCTGTTCTGACTTATGTGCCTTACCTCTATATCACGGAGAAAAGCGCCAAGTAACTATTTCTTTTTTCCTCCCATTATATCCTTTAAAAAGAATATCTACTTTCTGAGCGTGGCAAAGGGTGGCACAGAAATGACGCTGCTTTGGAAGTCACTGGCAGAGCACTCCCTAGGTTCAAGTTGGCAAGGGAAGCTGCCCCCTTCTCCACCCCCACCCCAGCCCTGCTGCTGCCATTTACCTTCCACCCAAAATCTGGAGCACAAGTCTATAAAGAAAAGAGAAAAAGCAAGCTGTCTAAAGAGTCCTCATTCTTCTTCTTGGTATAAAGCAACATGTTACTGTGGCTTTTGACCTCCAGGGGTTGGATTAGATGATTTTCCACATGGTTTATTGTGAAAGGTTTTATTGCGCAGATCCCCCAACAATTTAATTGCCATAAAAATGGCTAACACATGTGGCAGGCTTTAAAAATGTCCACCCGCCAAATGGATTTGCTTCTCGTGTGGCCACTCGGAGCTGGCAGCTTTTACCTCTGCACACCTCGCTAAGGTTCTAGGCGAGAGGGCTGCAGTCACCCTGACGAGCTGTAATGAATGTAGCTCCCCAGAGAGAGGAGACAGACTCTCTCCTACGACCCTCAGACACAGGCCTTGGTTGCCATTTTTCTTTTTCTCTACTGGTGATGGTTCAATTTATTCGTTTGCTTTTCTGCTTTGGGAGGTGTGATGTTAAAGACATATCTCTGTGGGCAAAAAAAAAAAAAAATTATAGTCCTAGATTCCATGAAGGTAGTAGAATGAACTAACACAGTTCATGGTCACTGTCCCAATGGACTAGTCTAATTCTCTTACTCACCCAAGTGTTCTCATTTGTAAGCTACCAACATTACTATCCTGTTAAAAAGAGAGGGAGGGAAATCTATCACAATCTACTAGAAGCAATACAACCAATTCCTTGGCAGGAAGTCATTGTCCTTAATCCCATTAGCTCATAACAATAATACTAAAATATCATGTATGGATGCATTTCTCCTAACAAAACAGATGCTACTTCTTAAAGTGAGGCTGCCCATTGAATAATCCTTCAAGGTCCAGCTAATTAATGCCTCCTCTATAGGCCAAATAACCAGATGTGATCTCTCCCTTGACCCCTCTTTTGTCACTTATCAGAGTGTCCCCTAGCTATTCCTGGGAGACCCAAAAGGCAGCCACACAGGGGTCCACAAACCAGCCTGTGAGCAGCAGTCCCCACCCTTCTTCTGCAGTGCCCCCCTCCTCCATTGCACACAACACATCCTGAAGAGGATGCCACTCATAGAAGAATGCCAATATCTGTCCCTGGGTACCAGCAAGGTTTCCCCTGTTCCAGGTTCTAGAAGAAACCCAGGAAAGGTGAGGGAAGCCTCAGAGCCTTGCCTGGTCACCTGGCACAGGCATCTCCATTCAGGCCGTATACAGCTTCTCTCGAGCAGTTCCATCAGCTTCTGATCTTCACCCTGTAAAGTTTTCTGATGGTGAAAGAAACAGACAGAGAGAGAGAGGGAATAGGGCCAAACAACGTGGTTTTATTGAGAGCTCCCAGGCGAGGTTCGTGGGTTTCAGGAGAATGGAGCCTGAGAAGTCGCATCTGTTTGAAGGGGGTGAGGGCTTTTATATTATTTGAAACGGGTTTGGGGACTTTTGGGGGGAAGAGCTGGGGATTTTCCACTGTGATCTTCAGTGGTTATTGAGAAATAGGAGGGACTGGCGGTATTTGTGGAATCCAGGAACTGAAACTGTCTTATCCGGGTGGATATCCAGGTGTAGTTGTTTACAGTGGGGCCTGGCAGTTGTCCTTGGCAGGTCTGGTCTCCTGAGCCTTTTCTTTTTGATCTAGGGACAGGAGGGGGTTCCGCCACCAGCCTTACACACTTTTCTTGCCACAGTGGCTCAAGATTAACCCAAGGAGACCACAGAGGGTCCCTCCATTCTTCATTTTCCTGGTTAAATTGGATTTTTGGTCCCCATATCTCTCTCCCTTTTAATAATAATGGGTGGGGGGAGAGACACTGTTTTAGGAGCTGGTAGCAGAATTTACCTGGTAGAGACTTGCCTTTTGTTTACCAAAACATTTTTATAAGTCACTTTGGCTATAGCAAGATGGTCCTTAGGGCACAGGCTGGAAGAGACAAGAAGGTTTTAAAGAAGAATTTTTAGTTTCAGGAGCAGTGCTGGAGGAAGGGGGAATGGAGATAAACTAGGCAAGACGAGAAGAGGCCATCAGAAGAGATGGCCCAGCAAGAGAATGAGGAGTCAATCTGTGACCCAAGGAGAAGAGAAAGTGAGGGAGAAAGTCCCAGTGCAGGACATGACAGATGGACTTTTTAGCCTAGAAATATTTAATCCTTCAGTATAAAGCTGTTTATTCTGTTGTGAATATGCCTTATATTAAAAGGAACTGAATTAAATTAATTTAATGAAATTATCAACGTCATTCACAGAAATCCCCAAGGTATAGGTTTAAAAATAATGAAGATCATTATTAACTAATGAATACCATTATTGATTAGTTCCATATTTCAAAATGTGCTACATATATAGGCACCCAAATAAACTGGAGATCTCTGTTTACATGCAACCACATGTTGTACCTGGGAAAAGAGATATAGGTTTTTACAGCTTTTCTTTAACATGACTATTCTCACATACACTCCCCTCTTCAATGTCGTTCCTACTCAGTGGATGGTGGTAATGGCATTTGGGAGAAAGTAAGGAAAAGGAGTATCTTCCATATTTGTATAGTTATAAGGCCAAAAGAGGGGATACGCCATAAGAGTGATGGAAGAGAAATCAAGAAGTCAGTGGAGGCCGGGCACGGTGGCTCACGCCTGTAATCCTAGCACTCTGGGAGGCCCAGGTGGGCGGATTGCTCAAGGTCAGGAGTTCGAAACCAGCCTGAGCAAGAGCGAGACCCCCATCTTTACTAAAAAAAATAGAAAGAAATTAATTGACCAACTAAAAATATATATAAAAAAAATTAGCCAGGCATGGTGGCACATGCCTGTAGTTCCAGCTACTTGGGAGGCTGAGGCAGGAGGATCACTTGAGCCCAGGAGATTGAGGTTGCTGTGAGCTAGGCTGATGCCATGGCACTCACTCTAGCCTGGGCAACAAAGTGAAACTCTGTCTCAAAAAAAAAAAGAAATCAATAGAAGTGAGAAATCTGAGTATGAATTATTGCAGTGGAATAGAGTTGGCAGATAAGATACAGGATGCCCAGATAAATCTGAACTTCAAATAAACAATGAATGACTTTTTAAGATAAGTATGTCCCAAATATACTTCTTCTACTTATACTGGATGTCCTATAGTTTTATTTGCAAAATCTGGCAACCGTAGGGTGGAGGAATGCTGAAATATGTTGGAAATAAAAACTATTTTAATTTAAATATCACAGGAGGGTATAACTTGAGTACAGTGAATATCTGGGTTAAATAAGACTAAAAATTTTAATCTTAGGTACTATATTTAGAATCAGGCTGAAAGCCCTTTACAAACTCACATTAGTGATACAGTTTTTTACACTATAAAACATATAATCCAAATATTCTCCTGCAATATCAAAACTAGCTATGAGACCTTCAAGAGGTCCTAACACCATTGTCTTACTGGTTGTCTAAAAATTTTAAACCAACTATTCCATCTGTAAAGGGGATTGCTAGTTAGACACTTAAACTTGTAGAGAAAGTAAATACTAGAAGGGCAAATGAATAGTTCCTGTGCCCCGACTCCCCACCTGTAGAGTCAGCAGTGTGACAGGCAGCCTGGGACCCCTACCTACAAAAGACTGCAGTTTCTACCTAGGCCGGTCTTGTCATCCTATAATCAAGTTGGGTCCCTTTCCCCACTTTCCTACTACCTGGCTTTATCAGGCAACCACAACTGTCCTTTTAAAATGTCTGAATTTTATTTTTAAAAAGATCTAAGCCATCCACAGAGGCAAAGGGAAATAATGATGAAGAAAATGGCATTACAAATGTTCTTAATAAAATACAATATAAATGTACTTAATAAAGTTACAGCTTAAAGTGAAATTTGGGGAACCTGTTTCATTTTTATTAAAGCTGGATTTATTGCTTTGGTTTATTGGTTTATGTTCTCCGAACTTAATTTAGTCTCTAGATTATTTGCCCAAAAGCAAGCAGGTGGGTTGGCTGTGTGCTGGACAACAGCAGTCTAAGGGGTTGTGATTACAGGTATTAACTAACCTTGGTCTGCACCAGCTCCCCACAAACAAACAAAACACATGCACGTTTTCCAACTTACTCCCAACTTCGTCAAGATGAGCTTTCTATAAACAGAACTTGTGTTGTTTTACTTTTGCACTGAAATTCTCTCTCTCCTTCTCAGATCTGCCAGCTTAAATCCCACCCACCCTTTAAGGCTAACTGATATGCTACCTTCTCTACAGATCTCCTCAGTTCTTTATGCGGTCAGTTCTCCATGGAGGCTTCATCACTCTTAGGGGGTATTTTAAATATCTGTGGAGATAATTTTATGGTGTTGTCAGGACCTAGCATTATATACATTAGACTACATTCTATTTTACTAGAAATCATTTTCTTTTTTTCATTCTGTATATTACAGTAGGGGCATTATGTTGATTTTTTAAAAATTAGGTTTGTAAGGAAAAACAGAGACCCAAGAATAGCCATGGCACTTTCCTGCTGAAAAAGTACAGAGGGGTTATTTGCTCAACCAGATAGTAGGATTTCTGGTGGGTCTATGGAAATTAAGACAATGCAGTATTAGTCTAGAACTTGATAAAATTGAACAATGGAATAATGAGCCTCCAAACAGGCCTATGCATATAGAGAACTTTGTTTATGGCTGAGGTGGCACATCAAATCCAAGTGGACTAAGAGACCATTCAAAAAATGGAGCTGAGAAAAAAAAATGGTTATTTGAAAAAATATTAAAATTAATCTCTACCTTATATCACATATAAAAATCAACTCCAGATGGATTAAAAATGTAAATGCAGAAACAAAACTGCAAAAAAATATACTTTAGACATGGAATAAGGAAAAGTTTTTAAAATAAGACATAAGCACAGACTATAGCCAGGTATGGTAGCTCATGCCTGTAATCCCACCTACTTCAGAGGCTGAAGTGGAAGGATTGCTTGAAGCCAGCAGTTTGAGACCAGCCTGGGCAACATAGCAAGACCCATCTCTAAAAAATTTTTTAAAAATTAGCCAGGCATTATTGGCACACATATCCATAGTCCCAGATACTCAGGAGGCTGAGGTGGGAGGATCATTTGAGCCTAGGAGTTTGAGGCTACAGTGAGCTATGATCACACCACTGCACTCCAGGCTGGGTAAGAGAGCAAGATCCTGTTTCAAAAAAAAAAAGTGCCATGACTATAAAATAAAAGATTAATAAGTTTGACTACATTAAAATTAAGTACTTTACCTTTAATAAAGTGGAAAGTTAAAAACTAGATGATGTTTGCAATTCACATACTGATAAAATACTAGTATAATGAGTATATAAAGAACTTCTACACAACAAGAAAAGCACTAACAACCCAACTGAAAAGTGAGTAAAAGACAAGAACAGGATTTTCACAAAAGAGAAAGTATATGTGGCTAATAAGCGTGAATTCTGACAATGGCAGGTGTTAGAAAGGATGTGGATTTACAGAATGGATCTTTTATACACTGCTGGAGGGAAGGTAAATTTGGGCAACTATTGTGGAAAACAGTTTGGTTTTAATTTGCTATAAACATTCAAATACTCTAATGACAAAATTCCACAGTTAGGTATATATACAAGAAAAAAGTCAGGACATGTACACCTAGAGGAATATATAAAAATGTCCACAGCACACTTTTTAAAACAGCAAAAACCTAGAAACAAGCCAAATGCCCATCAACAGGAGAGTGGGTGAGTAAACAATGGTATATTCATACAATGGTATATAGATAATATATAGTGAACTATAATGATGCATGCAACAGTATGGATATCATTATATCCATAATGATGGAGAAGAGTGAAAATAGGCTACATGAACCCTTTTCATAAAGCTAAAATGACTAAAAAGAAAATATGTTCAAGAAATTCATATAGATACAATGAAACTATATAAAAAGAAAAGCAAGGCAATGAAAACATGGGATTTGGGGTGAGGAGGATGGTTTGGGAGGAATCTCCAGATTCAGATGTAGGTCAGATAAAGCTCCTTTTATGTTTGGTGATGGCTTCACTGTTAATTATTACAATTAAAACTAACTAAACAAATAAATAGAAGATTAGAAAAGAACCATGCATGGACTAATAATGAAAGTGTGTCAATGACTAAGGACTATAATTAATTCATTTGTGCACCTGAGATTTTAAAAAAAATCAGAAGAAAGAAAAGAGAAAAGAAATTATGTGTGTAGGATATTACATATTACATATGAATTTCATTTCAAAATAGTAAAGAGGACCTTAAAAAATATTTGTTATAAAAGAGGGGCAAGGTATCTGATATGGTTGTAAACTACTGCTCTAGCAAAGTAAGTTTGTTTTTACTGTAACTCTGAACCTCTATGTCATGTTGCATCACTTATAAGGCACTGCCCACATTGTCTGGGTTGTGATTTTCTTTATGTACTTGTAGTATCTCCTCTAGACTGTAAATTTCTTGAAAGCTCTAGGTCCTCCACAATGCACAATGTCTTGGGTGGAGTAAGCATTCACAAATTTTCTGAGTGAACAAAAGAAACTATTTAACTTCAAGTTTTCATTTCTTAGGAAAGCAGATTTAATAAAGGCACTAATTTATGCCAGCTATTTGCCCTTCCACATTCTAGAGTTTATCAGGCACTCTTAGGAATGTGACTTCTTAAGTGTCAGGAGAACTTCTACTCATGGATAGCAGATATTTAACTTAATAATTTTGGCCCATGATTGTTTAAGCCTAAATAGTTAAATAAGAATCCCATGGAGCCTCGATAGCTCCATTTATGTAATACTAATAGTTAAAATGTATTAAGTATCTACTATGGATGAGATGCTTTGTATTATCTTGAACTATCATGATAAATTTACATCAACATATTTTTTGTCCCTGTTTTACCAATAAGAGAACTGAAATTCAGCAAAGTTAAGAATTTTTTCATGGTTACACTGTTGGTGATGGTAGAACAGGGATTTGACTTCAGATAGTTTTCTACTGAACTAGCACCTTTCAAATATATCATGCCACCTGAGGACACTTTCATGTCTTGATCAATTTTTTGTTTATTTCTTTGTTTTTTGTGTGTGTTTATAGGTTCTTTATGGATGGAAGGCAAAGTCTGTAGGGTTCCATTTTCTGAGGCCAGAGGACAAAATCATCTCTAAAGAATCCTTCCATGGCATAATGATCCAGAGGTAAGAAAAGTACCTGATGTGTTTATAAAATAAAATAATGTTATTAAATTCTTCACTAGAAGAAAGTCACTAAATCAATTTAAATTCTCTACATCTCTCAACTTCTAATACCATATATAGAAACCATTCCTTCCAAAATGGTTTGAGACCATTTGAAGTCTCAGTCCCAATACATTCCCATACACTCAGGCAGTAAGTCATTGGGTTGAGCAACATTCTACACACCCGAGACAGAAACTCTGGCACAGGAAGATAAGCCACTGGGAGTTCTATTTCGTACAAGGATCCTGTGATTTCCTGAGAGTGATGGTAAAATGCATTTAAAGGTTTAATGAGGTTCCCAAAATAAAATCCTGAATAAAGAAGGGAGATAAAGTGCCTCATAATCTTTGGCAGAATCCCAGGAAGAGATGAGGGGGAAAAAGGAGGTTTGCTGCAGTATCTAGGAGAGAGATGATGGTGGCAGAAACCAGAGCAGTGGTGGTAGCGACTGGAGAGAAGTATACAGAGCTGAGATATTTCAGAGGCAGAATTGTCAGAATTTGATTTATTGGATTTGGGAAATGAGGGAGCAAGTGGCTTGAAGGACAGTCTTGCTTTCTGGGTTGGTCTCTTGGTCCACCAGCACAGACTCTGGAAATGCGTTCTATAACTCTACAGAGAAGGCCTCAAAAACTAGTGCAGAACTTCAGTTGTTGCTCAAATGCCATGGCAATTGTCATCCAGTTCTTAATTATTTAGGCTGTTGTGGTCTGAGGAGAGCTAATTGTATATATTGCATGAATCTTAGCAAGAAAATTTAAAGCATAATCCAATAGGACAGTTATGCATATTGTCACTGCTCAGGACTTAAAGAGAAATGAGACCAGGCCTGTACCATTTTAGGCAACAGCCAAATGAAAATTTGCGTCATTTCAGACAACTTGATGGCTGGTCATCAAAGGTATTACAGATGGTCTCTGATACTATGGAAAAACAGACTGGAGGTTTTCCAAGCCAAAAATTGTGTTCAAAGGCTGATGACATTTTTCTTTTAGGAATCTCATCTTTTGACCATGGACTCCAAAGACCTTTTCCCATCCAATTTATTATTTTCATGGCTGTATTGCAGAAATGAAAACAGGCATAACACGATATGTCTATGAACGATTCCACTCTTGTAGGACAGAAATGATACTTCAATATTTCTTGGCTCTTGGAAATGGAAGCAGTAAGAGATGCTCAAATGAAGTAATTTGGATAAGAGCTTCATCAGTGCATTCCACAGCACACTCAAACTCTGGGGAATAAATTTTTCAATGGTAATACCCACAACTGTGCCTTCTCTGCTAATTCCTTTTTATAAATTATATTATTGTATTTTTCCTAATAAATTAATTTAGATAATAAGACCTGTCTTAGTCCATTTTGTGTTGCTATAACAGAATTCCTGAGACTGGGCAATTTATAAAGAAAAGAAGTTTATTTAACTCATGGTTCTTCAGGCTGGCAAGTACAAGAAGCATGGTGCCAGCATCTGCTTGGCTTCTGATGAGAGCTTTTGTGCTGCATCATAACATGATGGAAGGTCAAAGGGGAACAGGACGTGTACAGTGGGGCAAAACCTGCTTTATAACAACCCACTCTCATGGGAACTAATCATTCCCTCAAGAACTAATCCAGTTTCATAGGAGGAAGAACTCACTCATTACCATGAGAGTGACACAAAGCCATTCAAGAGGATCCACCTCCATGACCCAAACACTTGCGACTATGCCTCGCCACCCAAAACTGCCACAGTGGTGATCAAATTTCAACATGAGTTTTGGTGAGGACAAACCATAGCAATACCATAAACCCAGAAATAAAAACTGTTTGATGAAAAGCAAGGCATATTCAAGATGCAAACATATTACTATTTAAAATATTAATGTGGCTGGAATCACCAAGAAAAGAAAATTGATCTCACAATGAGGCTAAAGTTCTCCCCATCTGAATATAAATGTTCCCAAGTGTTGATCTGGCATAAAGTCTTGTCAAAAACTCTTATAAGACTGAATAGATGTTCCTAAAGGTCAGTCAACTACATTACAAATTTGGCCCTAATTTATTTTTTTTCTTCCCTGTTAACTGGTAGACGACGAGTGATTTGAGGGAGGTGGTGGCAGGAGGGGGTGGCATCATCATTAATGGATGCATAAGGCAAATATATATATATATATATATATATATATATATATATATCAATCTAGACTCAGAGAAAGCAAGGAAACTGAACCTCCCAAACTGAACGTCCTGAAGAAAATGGCCTACAACGAATGGGAAACAGAAATAACAACTAGAAAATCATTTTACAGAAAGTCTTCCTTTATCAAGGAAGATGTTTGACCATGGGTGTGGTTAAAATACTCATAAATAAATAATGTTTACCAACAAAAGGTGGTTATTTTCACAAAACAAATAAGAAACAATCACTTCCAATTAGTTTAAAAGAGACTGCCAAACAGAACATACATGGGATTTGATCATCTCACATCTTGGCAGGCAGAAACATAAACATGTTAAGAACCAAACATCATGTTTTCTGCTACAATACATTTTGCCTAAATGGAATTCTTCTACATGGTAAACATGGTATTCAGCAAAATCCACCCTGAGTCCAACATTATTTCCTGAAAGCTTAATTCATTTCAATAAGGCACAAAATCATTTTATTACAAACACCAAGTGCTTTCTTATTGCTGGGAATGGTTTTATAGACTTAATTTTTGATATATGTTCTAGCTTTTCAAGATTCTGTTGTAAACAAAATAATCCTTTATGATATTTTATAATATTCCATCTTGTTTATTGCTTTCCAGAATTTCTATCATTAATTAAAAGGCCTCCTTTCACCTCTCCCCCACCCCAAAAACGAATCTATTCCCCAACTGCCTATCAGAGACCAAATAAAACTCAGTCTATCACAGCAGCAGTGATGGACATGCCAATTTCACAGCGTGATTTGTGCACTCATTTCATTTTGAAAATGACCCTGCCCTCCATCTGTCTAAACCGAATGTCCTGCTTTTTTCAAGCCAGGCCCCTGGAGCAGCATCACAGGAAATAGGGAGGAAGACATAAAACAGCCTCCTTCCTGCCCACTTCAGCCACCATGCTCTCAGGTAACAACACAAAGTGGAGAATCCCAACTGATGCCCATAGAGATCAGAGAAATTTGGAGGAGAGCAGATAGACCTCTCATTTTTCACACATTTTCAAGAAGCCACTTGAAGGTGAATGCTTCCATGATGCAAATATAACTTTGCAAAACAGGGAATCCGGCTAAAGATATAAAAGGCAATTTACCATTTCCATGTTCTGTCATCCTACCTTGATTTAAAAGTAACTTACCCAAAGTAACAGCTCAATATATACAAATTTTAAAACATTGAGTCAAGTGTCAATTAGGCAGACAAAAAGGAAAAGACTTCCTGTTCCCTGATGGTTATTGAGCAGCATTAGCTAGCATACCTCAACTCAAGTACATTCCTGGGTTGAAGATTGGATAGGGCTATGGCTAGAAATAAGGTTGGAAGAAGCCTTGGAGTAGGTTTATAGTGGCCTTTGTCAGCTGCTTTCTCTCGTGATTTTGAGTGGTCCAGAGCTGCACACTCAAGCCCTCTGAAATGTATGTTGTAGGGGGCTGATTCTGGCGATTACCTGCCTTATACTAATCATTCACTATAGCCTGTAATGTACATGTGCTGCATGACGCAGCGGTAACCAGTATTGTCTTCAGACACAGTTACTGCCTTGGGACATAACAAGAGGCCTGAGCTTCTGCACGTAAGCAAATGT
>VBSM01001562.1:23039907-23101574 GCA_008086735.1 Cheirogaleus medius | reverse complement strand
CCTGACCTTGAGTGATCCGCCCGCCTTGGCCTCCCAGAGTGCTAGGATTATAGGTATGAGCCAAATAGTAAGCTTTTAATAATCATTTCAGGGATGATGTGTTCTATTCTCACAACTTACACTCATAATTATATTTGTAATGCATATGTTTTATATGGAGTTTAGTATATTTTGGCAGTGTTTTCCAATATAGATAAAATGCTTTAACCAAAATTTTGTATTATGTTATATTTTTTTTAATGCGTAAGATTCAGTGGAAAATCTTGTTCCCTTAACATAATTATGGTGCTACGGTGTAGAGACAATAAACAATTACCAAAAAAACAAATTTCCCTGGCTTTCTTTTGTTCCATTTAAGAATTTGACTATATGAACAAGATATACTGTTACTGTTTTTCATAATGAGTTTGTTTTCATTTATCTCTGTGACTAACAGCAGAGGTACCCTGAGAACTCAGTTCTTAATTCCCACTTTTGTGTTTGCAATTTAGTATATGCTGGAGTTGTTTCCTTGTAGTGTAGTATAACAATCTTCCACACTATTCCTATGACCCCACCAAACCCCTCTTGTACCCTTGTCACTGATAAAAGGTCAATTCTGAAACCTTATCTCATAGTTTCATAATGTAATTTCATGTCCACAACACCCAGTAGTTTTCTGGAGTTCCCTTTGAGAACCCCACTCATTATGATCAGGCATTTTGTTTTCTGAATCCTACAGGGGCTTTACTATTTGTTTCCCCACCCCTTACTCTTTTCTCTTCACAGACGTGTCAACCCCAGCTTGATCTGGCTTAGAACAAAATCAAAATCATTATTAGGTCGAATCATATGAAATTGCTGATTTTGAAAGTTTCCAACCTACAAAACTAGCAATTCTTTATAGCTCAACTAACAGCTTTCTACTGAAAGATAGGGAACCCCTGCCATAATGAGGTTATACTTTTTTCCTTCAAGGAACCACTTAGCCACATAGGTACCCAGATGACATATGCTTAGCACAATTCCTCTGCAGCATAACCTCCTGGGTGTTCAAATTCTATTAGAATAGAAAGTTTGGCTTATTGTGAAGTCCAGTTCTTTTGAATTTATAGCATTTTAAAATTTATCTGAGCTGCTATAATTTACCACTGATGCTCTGATCCCACATTTGGAGGACAATCAAAGGCTAATAATCTCTTAATGCATCCTACAGCACATCACATGTCTGGGAAATGTTAACAACTTCTATACTAAAAGTGTTGTTGCAGTAGTTCTGCACCCCTCTCAATCTTGGTAGCCCCTTAAGATTTAGAACATAAATGAACTTAAGTCTTATTTTCAATAGCCACATTAAAATTCTGATTTTTTTCCTATTTCCTCTAAACCAAACTATTTTCTTTCAAAAAAAAAAAGCATAAAGTACAACTAATATTAGCCACCCAAAACAAATGTTTTCCAGATTACCTTTTGCAAATAGCCTGGCATTTATTCGGCCACAATTTATTTACCCAGGTGCTGTATGTTTGTGGTTTTTGTGTATGTGTAATTTAGCTTTTCAGAACATAAAAAGCTTTTCAGAACAGTTTTAACCCCTTGTTGCTGGGCAGTTGGGATTTCTGGTCAGTAATGCATCAGGAAATCCTGACTGCTCCTACCGTTGAGTAAGGGAATAAAGGTCAAGCATGCCATTTGTCCCCTTTCTTACCCTGGCTCTCCAGAGAGGCACCCACTCAGATTCAGATTGCTGCTGGCAACAGCAAAGTCTCCAGAATCAGGCTTACAGAGGTAAGGAGCCAGGTGCTGAGGCTTGGAGGAGCCTTGGGAGAGTTAGAGCATTCCTAACTCCCCTGGCATTTATTGTCTTTATTCTTAGGATATATATCTTTTAAACTCATCTTCAAAGTGCCTTGCTTTGCTTCTTGATTCTAAAAGCAAATGACTTTACAATGACCATCCCATATTTTTCCATTTGAACGAAAGCTTCCATACCTAAAGCTCTGATGAAAAGCTTTGTTCTATGCTTTTACAGAATACAGATTAAGTGCTAAAAAGTACTTTTCTTGATACAGAGGTTTCCTTATATTTCTAAAGCTTTTACTCTTAAGATTTCTTCATAATACCTGCATAGTCTATTCTAAAGGGATCAAATATTAAATCCAGTATTTTCTAATCTTAGACAAGCCATTGATCTACACACACGCACAAACAGAATATGAGCATGTGTTTGTATACAAGTAGCTACATCCGTTTTCTCAGACAGGAACAAGTATGTGATCTTTCTGTGTAGAACCACCAAACACAGAAAGGAGTGCTTGGTAGTTCTGCACCAAGACTCTTTTGATCGGTGACATGACACACCTGCCAAAGAATTTTTATTCTTCATGCCAGTCCTTCTTTGAATGTGGCCTCAGCTGCAGCACTGATGTTCACACTAATACCATCTGTGAAGGTCAGGTGTAGTCACTAACTCTGGCCCATTCAAAAGAAACAGACAACTGGGAACTAGTATAACTAGGGATGGACATTGAGTCATCCATCGGGCAATGAGACAGCTGTAATCATAAGAGACGACACTCCTCTCCCAAGTGGTGATCTAGGTATTAATACATCCAGTTATAGCCTCTCAGGCTTAAAGAAGCACCTTGAATAGAATTCATATAGAATTGTCATGATTGGTTTGGCCCAAAATGATTTGTTTGTTTATAGAGGGTTATGGGGTAGATGACCAAATAAACTTACCAAAAAGAAATGTGAGATTATAAAAGATAAATGGCTTGGAGAGGAAGAAAGCTTTAAAGAAAGGATAACTTTCTGACCCCTCCGCCCCATACTCCTTGCCTGGACTCATTTTCCTATTGGTGTCCTGGAGGGTTAGCAGTGCTGTAAATCTGACTACATGAATAAGCAGAGTGCAGCTATCTAAACAACCTAACTTTAAAAGGAAAATATCACCTTTCACTTCAAATGAACATCAGCATTTTCAAATACAATTTTTGTTTGTTTCAGGTTCCCTCATCTTAATGACTATGGGTGATCTGGAAACATCTGAGAGGTTGTGCTCCTCTGAGGGAGTTCTCTGCACACTAAGGAGCTTCCTGGCATTAGTGTTACTAGCAGCTCACTATCCACCACTTGCTAATTGCATCTTATCCCTACCTCTGCGACTAAAGTGGCATTTGGGTTTTCTGTAGTTTTCACTTATTGGGCTATGCCCTTAGTTGTAAGTCAAACAGCCTATTTTGTGATGCACTAGTAACTCTTGGTTCTTGGTTGTCCAACTACATAATCACTATGACTAACCATCAGATTGCAAACTTATATTTAATTCTAGCTATAAGATATATATACAACTTTTTGAGTGCTCTAATGTAGCTCAAATCCTTCAGCAGCAACCTTCGTTCTTAAATTAGTAGTTTTAAGGAATTATGACTTTCCAAAGAACGTAGATTGTCTCTAGGTTATAATAAAATATTTCTTTCATCTTAAACAGTTCTTCCAATCTCCAGTCTCTCTGTGGAAGATGTGTAACTTATAGAAACAGGTTGTCTTATATTTTTAAGTGCAGCTCAAAGAGTACCATATTAAAGTTATAAAAATGCTAATTTATTAAGTCCATCAGATACAGCACTTCCTTTTATGAGTTTCATATTAAACCAATAAACTCATCAGTGCAGGATATTGCGGATTAAACATTTAAAGAGCAAGACTAGCCTTTCTGGCATTTCTATGGCATATGGTCATGAAGACAGCAGTTTCCACTCTGTAGTAGGAGACTCCATTTCCTTACTTGTGCCCTTCTGTAGAGGACAATAACAATCCACTTTAAAAAGCAGGAGTTTTTTTTTGAGAGAGAGGGTCTTGCTCTGTTGCCCACATTGGAGTCAGTGACGCATTCATAGCTCACTGCAGCCTCAAACTCCTAGGCTCAAGTGATCCTCCTGCGTCAGCCTCCTGATTAGCTAGGACTATAGGTGTGTGCCACCATGCCCAGCTAATTTTCAAATTTTTTGTAGAGATAGGGTCTCACTATGCTGCCCTGGCTAGTCTTGAACTCCTGGCCTCAAGCAATCCTCCTACCTCATCCTCCCAAAGTGTTTACAGGTCTGAGCCACTACTCTCGGCAAAAAGCAGACATAGAAATTCTGTATACATCATAGTCAGCCAGCACAAATAGCCCAGAGCAGTGAAACAGCCAGCACACAATCAGACCTGGCTTCATATTCCAGCAATGCCACTTCCCAGATACTAACAGTAGGTGCTTCTTAATCTAACTACACTTCAGTTTTTTCACTAGTAAAAAGGGGATAACACCACTTACTTCACAGTGTTGTTGTGATAACAATACTACCTCTTTTCTGGTGTCAGCAAATAAGGGTGAATTAGAAATTATTAACACAATAATCAATTCTAGAGTAGTGTTCAGCAGAAGAACACAGACTCAATCAGAATCACCGAGACTGTGTTGAAAGGGACCTCAGAGATTTTCATTTTACAAAAAAGGAAATTAAGCCCAAATAGGGAAAGTGACTTGCAGTTGGTAGAGAAAAGTGAAGTACACCTAAAATGTCCAGACTAGAACTCTATCCACTGTGTTCTTAGATTTAGAATGCCCCCTTCTCCTAAGTTATTTTACAGCTTTGCAGTGGCAAAATTTTGTCGTTAAGAAGAGTGGCTTTGCAGCTCTAATGTTGACACAATGAGATGCAGAGGATATGGTAGAACTATGCAAGGATGGATTTCAGAGCTTGTCCATCCAATACTAGGCCCAATCAACACACCACGTCAGAAAATGCAGCAGAAAATGAGTTTATGAGTCTTTTGAAAAAAAAGACAGTCCCCTGAGGCCAAGCACAGGCAAAAGGAAATGTGATGGTAGTTAAGGCCGCATTTCTTTTTCTGACAGGACAGCACAGGAAACTGGGGCAGCAGCTTTGCCAGGATTTCAGTCTGGCAGCAAAGTTAAATTAAGTAAACATAACTGCTTGTTTAATGTTTATCTGGCATAAATGTTGATTCATTGAATAACAATCCTATTTGTAGACAAAATGTAAAAAATATGAGGTGGACAGTAGCATGTCAAGTAGAAGCGTAGCTGCCTGAACCCTAAATGCTCTTGCATGGATGAAAGGCCAGAACCCTGGATCAGGCAGGCCCTTGTTCATACACACACACACACACACACACACACACACAACTAGTTATCCATCATCACTTGGATAAGAATCCAGGCAGTATTTATCTCAATTTTACTGGTGACTTGAAGCTATATGGGACAGAAAATATTCTGGGCAAGAGTCAAGATCTTAACATTTGACAATCTGAAACTAAATCCAGTAAAATACAAATTTTAGTAAGGATAAATATAAGTAATGGTGCTTTAAAACAAAATCAGCCTCCAGGGAGATGTGGTCAACATGTCACATGCAGAACAGACAAACTTTGTTAAATTCAATTTCAGTATGAGCTGACAGTGCAATGCCCACCAAAGATGCATTTATTATTACCTAGAATAGGGGCAGCATTGGTACTACTCTGGAACATTTGTATTCAGGGCTAAACACCTCACTTCAAAAGTATCAAACAGGCACATACTAAGAGGATTAGGATGGTGAAAGGTCTAGAAATGATAGGCACAAATGTTGACTGGAGAAAATCCGGGGAAACATGAGATGGATCTTTAAATGCCTAAAGAGTACCCCTTCAACAGAGCAATTGGACAATTCTTTGACTACAGAAGGCAGAAATTTGGATAGAAGGTATCTTAATGGTAAGAGGGACACAGATTTCAGTCTAATAAGAAAAAAAACCTCTTAATACCTAACAATTTCAGAAGTTGGAAAGGGTTTCCTGGAAAAGCTGTAAATTCCCATTTGGTCACAACAAATGTTCAGGAAGACTGGTTATCTGTTTGTGGCGTGGGAGATGTGGAAGGTTAGGGAGCAATTAAATATAGGGTAGAAATAGGATGATTTCTAAGGTTCATTCAATCTGAATTTATATAAGCTAGGTAGGAAATTATTGCTTTCTTTAACTAAATAATGGAAGAGCTAAAATCCTAGTGTAGCTAGTGATTACCAAAGTGTATCATGTAGGACAGAGTTCAACAGGTCTGATCTTCAGTCATTTCAGAGTCCGGATAGCTACAACCTTCCCTCCAGCATAGGAGCCATGGGCAGGGACAGAATTAGTATCTGTGCACATGTCCTTCACTACTAGAGAGGCTACTTGTGTACAAAGTGTATCCTATTTGTTTTCTCTAAGTACAGCATGATGTTGTCAACAAAGGTTAAATGAAATCAACATGAAATAAACAACTTCTGTAACAATTAGTGGTTGTGGTATTGTTTTATTTTTCCCCAACACATCATAAAAATCACACATGGGTATTTGCTTACAGAACAATACAGTCTAGGAAAACCAATAAAAGGAGAATCTGAACATACACTGAAAGCACGGTAGATAGGCTATGTGTTGAGCCCTTGTGGGAAACAGTATGGCTCAGTCTGAATGGACAAAGCTTTGCTGGAATCTCTCAGGAATTTTCCTTCCCACTACATATCCATTTTTAGACTATAAATGTAAAGAGAAGAACTGTGTGTATGCATTAGTTACAGCAGTATAATGGCTTACATACGAGTGCTTACCCACATGTAGTTCCCAAAAGATTACTACAGTACTGGCAGGAATATGTACTGCCTTGGAGGAAGACTCAGGATAAGATATTATTCAAGTCAAGTTGTATCAGAGCCAAAGTATTTCACAGGCTTAGCTAAAAAGGACAGAAATTATATAACCTACACATATTTCTCATAAGATTTCTCACTGTCCAGGAACAGAAATATTCATTATTCTGAAGGCACCATCACACAAAAAAGACTGACACACAACATTAAAAATAGAAACCTCCCTCACAGGCTCTGCTCCTCAGGGAGCGGTGTGAGCAAACATCCAAAAGCATGTAGTGAGTGTCTCAAGACTTGGTGTCACATTCACCAAGACACATCTTAGGGCTACTAGGTTGGGACAGCAGGAATGAAAATGTAGGAATGAAAAGCACATACAAATCCCATTGACTGATTAGATGTATATCGGAGTACAGGTCCACCATAAAATTAGTAAAATATGCTAGAATAGATAATCCAAACCAACAGTGTGGAAAGGATTATCAGTGTTTCTACATACAACTACTTAAGTCCTGACATGTTCTTGAAGAGGAATAGCCTTGAACCACTGAATGACCTCTCTCTTTAAAGATGTATCCTCTCCCACTCATTTTAAATAATGGCTTTTTCATGGGGAAAAAAAATCCCAACAAGGCACTGTGAGCTTTTGGGGATATTGTATAAGTAGCTCAAAAAATAACTACTTATAGAAACTGTATACCAGTACAAGCATTTCATGTCCTTTTTGGATATGTGAACAAGATTACTTTAAGGTTTAAAAACATGTTTTATAGGATGCATGTGGTTTTCATGAAAAACATTGCCAAATAATAAGATACCTTAAAAATATATATGTCGCTTAGGAATCCACCCTAAAACATTTTTTTCCTTTTCTCACTCTCAGATTTGGAATTCAGAGTCTCTGAAAAAATGTTCTTAATGATACTTAATGTATGATTTTTCTTTCTTGTAGAAAAACATACAATCTCCTTTGGGAACCAAAAAAGAGTTTTTTCTCATATTCACAGAACTAAAGTTATTAAATTCTGTGATGGTTCTTTGGCTTGGGTGTTCAATATATCAGTGGTCCTTACTCTTATTTGTTAAGGAATTAACTGTGGTTAGAAGAGCACAAGAGTGTTCCTTCTTTGAGGACCTTCCAAGGTTCCAAAGTGATTGCTTCAGGTTCACAGGCTACTAAACACCTCCTAGGAATATAACATTGGTTTTAAAAATAATTAGAGATTGATAAACCCTAGCTAACAATATCTTCATCTATAAATCCAAAGAGATTTAGTCATAGTTAGGTTATACTTGATTATGCTACATCAGTAAAATTATGAAAAAATTTGTTTTCAGATCAGTGGAAATATGAAGACAAAAAACTAAAGTTGAAAGAAAAACCCATATGCAAACAGAAGAATAAACAGCTTCACACTCCCTCTGAAGAAAAAAATAAATCTTAGACCCAGGTCCATTTTATTAACAATGTGTTTCTATAATCTCTTAACATTACAAGTAGTTTTTACAGTAAAATTTTACACTGAAGACAAATACTGTTTGGCTTAGGGAGCAGAAAGCTGAGTAACTTACATCCTTTATATCAGACACTATATTTCAACAGTTTACAAAAACCTTTTACACTTTCTGGATTTTAGCATCAATGTATAAACTGTTTCCTTTTCAGGACACTGAAATTAGTAAGAATTGAGGGAATATACTGACATATGGCTCATTTGGGAACATGAAGTCTAGAGCAAGGTCAAGCTTCCATAACTCATAAAGTCAAAGGTAAAACACTCTGGATTCTTCAATCCTAAACTGGCACTTGTTATTTTCTACTTTTCTCCCACCATGACCTAAGTCCTAATTAAAATCAAAGTTGCTAAAGATTAAGTGGTAAACAAAGAGTTATTAAAGCTATCCTTAATTCCTGTCTCAGTGTTTCTTAAAATATAGATATGCTTTCTACAGCGTTCCATTTTGGCTGCCTCAAGCACCAGCACATGCAGTTTGCAAATCAATCTGTAGTAAATAACTGTTTTCTGACATTTATGTGGAATAGAAGCTCAACCAAACCCAGCCCCATTTTGAACAGCCATGGGAACACAATTCAGCTTGAGACTACAGAGTATCTCTGATCAGCTACACTTAAGAAGTTGTAGCTATGAAAGAATATGACAAAGGAAGATTGCTGGGGGCCAACATGCAGAAAGGCATTTTCAAAAATGCAACTAGGACTTAGCAGTTACTAACAGAATATTCTGGGGAAAAAAGGCTTCCTTGCAACCATCTGTATGTGGTATAATATACATACTGATGGAAGCTCATCCTTTATTGAGCTTTTGTTGTCAAAATACACAACTATGCACACTAGAAGGCTTCTAGCTTCATAAATAACTGTTAAGTAATAGTATTATGTAAGCACTTTTAGGAAGAAAACTCCTAGTTCTTCAGAAGAGGAAAGAATCTAATCTTCTCTGTGTAAAACGATGGGCACAATAAACATGTAGCTTCCACGATTCTTACGAAACTAAAAAAAGCTCAAGTCACTTATCATAAGACTAAATTCACTTATGCACTACTATAAATTGCACCAAACATTAAGGCAACAGTTTCCCTAAAGGTCAATAAAGCCTGTTCATATTGAGTCTTTAGTATTCAATGCCATTTCTTGCTAGCAGCAAGTTTCCATTCTCACTGAAACCCCATTCCAAATGTGACATCATCAAACTTAAGTAAAATATTACAAATATGACCAATTTAAGAAAAAGAAGTCAGTGTTACACATTACTGAAAACCAAACAGACTACATTTGGGCTTTTAAAATTTAAAATAAACGTATTCAAAATGAGTTAAGAAGCCTCACATAATGCTCTCCTGGCTTTAACTTTAACAAGGCCATTTTCAGATACTTCAGAAATAAGAGGCATGGTTTAAGTACTTCTGTGCATATTCATGAACTCAGTCCTCCACAGACACTAAGTCTATACTGAGGCACCTTCAGAAGTGGGTGTGTGAAAGTTGGGGGAAAGCTTTCTGATTTACAATATCAGGGCAAAACACTACTGATGAATGTTCTTATGTTTTAAAATGATCCCTGTAGAAATGATTCCAGCTACAAAATGTAGTCACCATTACAAAATCAAGGTTGGGGAGTTCTGCATATATTGAAAAAGAAAAACAAAGACATAAGTCACTAATTTCCTTAAGGTTCATGTAGAATAGTGAACAGAATAATATCAGGTGATACATTTATAGCTTCCTAATATCAAATACAGATTTCCAAGGTGGCTGAAATCTGAACTCCCTGGGAGAGAATGGTATAACAATTACATGCAAAGGAATGAATCTGCTTATGAATCTGTTTTATTTAAAAAAAAAAATTACTCAGAAACATGTGTATACTTCCAGTGAGATATTAATACCTTACTAAATTTTATATATTGATCATCAATTAGAGAAATTACCTTGATGAATAGATGCATTTTATAAAGCTAAGATTTTTATAATTCTAGAGGCAATCTTCTCCAGTGTCCAACTATTTCAAATATTGAGGGCTTCAAGCAAAGATCTGCTGAAATTTTATAATTAAAAATAACTCACCAATGAAGAGAGGCAGCTTCTAAAAAATAAATATTTAGTTTTGTTGTTAAATTAATATTTAATTTTGATTTGCTTATAGATTTAAGTTTATTAGTTTGAGGCCAATTTTAATAGTTAAAAATTATTTATCATTTTGAAGTCTTAAAAATATCATTTTGTCAATTTTAAATTTTCATTTTTCTGGTTAAGGCTACTTCAGATATAAAAGGTATCAAACTGCCCAAAAATACTTTGGAGCTGCTGCTACATAGACAGATACTGTGTCCTTTTAAAGGATCGTCTGCATTTTGACTTACATTAGCTGATCAAATATTAATTTTAAAAAATTATCAAAAGTTAGGTATTAAGAAAAGAATCCATCTCAAAATGTGAATCATGAACCTTGACAAACAGTGATTCAAAGTAATCATTTCACTTATTTTAATATCCAGGTTTGAATGTAAAAATGCTTGTTGCTAAATGTGATTAATGTTCTCATTATTTAAGAAATAGAATATTTCAAACTTTTGATTATGGTATATGCAATAATACATTAATTTTTTTTAAAATTTAGGTTAAACCAGTAATTCAAAAAAGGCATTAAACCATTATTTAAAAACTAAATTGACACTTTACTTTTATATGAAAATGTACATGCTGTTTGAGTTAATTTTTTAAAAAAAGATTTTTGTCATTGAAACTGTTGAGGCTTTCAACTTCAATAGCTAAACAATGACGGTTTTCTTAGCCAAACAATTCTTTCAACTGGAGACACTATGTGTAAGAAGTCTTCCTTCTGCTCCTGTTGTAGCTTCTTCTGCATCTCAGCAACAAGAATGTGAAATCCGAAACATTAGGACTCTAAGTTGAATAAAGGCATTCATTTCATGGTAAACCTGTTCTTCACTTACAATGAGTGATAAGTCAGCTTTTCTCACAAAACATATTATAAATGAACTAGGTTATAACAATAGGTTATCTCAGTGATAAAAATACAACTCATATCTCAGAAGAAACAGAAACACAGAGAAAAACATCTCCCCTAACAGAATAATTTGTATACTGATGATTTAAGGTTTTATACCTGTACAGTAATTTCAAAGAAAAATGTAGGACAAGCACCTTACCGAACTGAAACCATTCTAAATAACATGTTGCCTATGTTCTTTCATGAATATATCCCCCTAATGGCCTATTCTCACTAGAATATGCTCTTAATAAACATACACATGTATCATTCCTCAGGGGAATCTCCTTCCCTAGATACCTGCTTCCCAGAAACATTCTTTTAAAAAGAAGCTAGATGAGCAATAGATGACACCAAAATCTGCCTTTGTTCCCCAAGAGAAAGCATCAATACAAAACAGCTGGCGGCATCTTCCTCTGAAATAACTGGCAGCCTGGAGCTGCTTGACTAAAATTTGAAATGACAACCAGGTGGCTGTAAACTGATGCACCTACAGTGAGAGAGATTTAGGAATACCATCTGTCAATCCATAGATGTAGAAACAAAACAAACTACAGAAAGAAAACAAACTTATTTTAAATCAACAAACAAATGTAGCCGAAATATAGTCCATGATATATTTGATTACTGGTATAACCATAGTTGAACATTTTTAAAAAAAAAAGTGACATTTTTTTAAATGATACTAATGGATTTATAAAAGGTTTCTGTTTCCAAAGATGTTATTGGGGTCCACATATTCCTTGACAGACTTCAGCATCCCAAAGCCGACATCAGAGATACTTTCCTTTAGCCATTGCTTCCGTAACTTGCCCACTGGAAAAACAAAATCAAAAATGCTTCAATATACACTATGATGCTGGGAACCAATCAATCTTGTGACCACGAGTGAACAAACACTGTGTGATAAATGCTTTTATTCAAAAATGAGAAATGTTTTGCTTTATTTGATTTATTGAGCCCACCAGACTATCAAGCTCATTAAGCCCAATGGATTCCCAGGGGAAGTCTGTGCTCCACGGTGTCTCCTTTCTCTGTAAACTATGAAATGGAGATTGAAGGAAGCTTGGAGTGAGATTACAGCCCATTTTACAAATAACACGATGAGAAAAACATGCATTTCAAAAGAACCCATCCCTGTCTTAACTATCAAAATACACCAAAGTTTCAGAGAAAATTTAAGTTTAACTAAAGAAAAATATATCGAGATGAATTTGTTGTGTATACTTAATGAAAATGACAGGATATATATCTTTAAAATAATTTAAGAAGCACAAAAGCTTAAAAAAAATAAAAGCTGAACCTTTAATAGGCTTAGGAAAAAAATCTGGTTATAAAGTTTTCCATTTACATTTTCTTTTCACAGTTTTAAATAAATCTGCATGTTCTCAAATAATGCACTTTCTTCCTATTGTTTTTTGAGATTTGAGGGATTTTTTTAGGCACTAAATAAATCAAATACCTAATCCATCTTAAACTTAATCTTCTGCTTTTACATACTGTATAAAGTTCCCCTTCTTTATTTCTAGGTCTTGCTAATTTGTCTGAGAATAATGAAGTAACATAATGGTTAGCAGTATAAATTATGTTTTAAGAGGCACTCAATGAAAAACATAACTTTTTCTAAGTAGAACTTTTGTAAGAAAGAATATGTACTTAACCTGTAAAAGAATTGTGAAATGTCAATTTGTTTTGGCATTAAAAAGCAAAGCAGTATGCTGATTTATCTGTGGCAAAAATGGATAAATCTTTCAATTTATAGTTAGGGTTATTTGTGGTTAGTACTTCTCCAAAAAACACATTATTATAATAATTGAATTCAAATGGTCATTTTCCACAAATGTTCATTAATGATCCAAAGTCATCAACAGCAATTTAATTGGCCAACCGAAATGGGAAACCTTCTTTCATTAAAAGTATTCAGCCTGTCATTCTAAAATGCACTCCCATTTATCAGGCTATAGTGATACATCATAGCATCTGCCTTTTAGAAATCTTAAATACCATTTTAAGCTCAACTCAAATCATCTTTTGTGTCCAGGTCTCCAGGAAACCATCAAATTGTCATCAAAATAATAAATTGCATAATACCCTCAGGAAGCAAGATATTTTTGCTTGGCTTTTTGAAATGAAAAAGCATTGCTGGTGTTAAGGTGGGAGGGGGAATGAGGTTCAGCAGGAAAAAAATCTTAAAATGAAAAATTTTGTTTAAGACAGCTCTAAAACCAAAAGCTACACTGTAAAAATTCCTATTCATGCAATCTCTACTACCTAAAAGATGTTCTATCAGGACTTTCTACTGTCTCCCTAAGGGACAACCCACAACTATGCTTCAGCCTCAGTTTTGTCAACTGCAAACAGATTAGCATCTATAAAGTCTCTTCACCTTTAATACTCTGTCATTTTAAGCATTTAAAAAAAGTTAAAAATCAGTTATTTCTAGATTTGCTACGCAAGACTAAAAAAAAAAGGCAACTATTCTGTGAGTGGTAAAAGTGGGTACTATAAGCTACCCACACTTAGGCAGCTCAAGGGGTGAAGAGCAGCCAATGCCAGTCTCCACTGTTATCTGTAATATAGTTTCACTGAATGTGTCCTGTGGTTATGGATGTAATTGTCCTGAAAAGACTGCAAACAACTGCTCCAACAAGATGGAGCACATTAGAACCTCAGCAGGATGCCCAACAGCTAGCTTGTCTGCCTGGTTTTACACCTCTAGTAATAATGCAATTCCACAAGGAACTGAACCATCCTCTGAGAAGCCACCCAACAGCCATTGCATATTTAATGAAGTTGCTCACCAAGGCTGGAAAACAGAAGGTGCTTGGAGTGCATCATTAGTTCTGTCAGAAGGATAATTTACACATCTATCTTGTCAAATTTTCTATGGTTTATACTTTTACAATAATCAATCTAACATACATTTGATTAGTGAACTAGAAAGTAAAAAAAAAAAAAAAGGCAGTACAGCCAACAAAGCTGTGGCCCCTCATAAACATATTTGATGACAGAATTTAACCCCTTGGTGGAAGAGGTCTGTGAGCTTCTGCCATTAATAACAGAATTTGAACTGCGGTTAGAAATCTTGGCTTATGTGATTAAAGTGATAGAAATTTTTGGTTTTCCTTGACAATTTAAGTCAATTACATTGCAGGATAACTGTACAAATAGAAAACACTCTAAGTTAAAATGTTCAATGTGCCCTAACAGCAAGACAATTATTGGAAATAGTCTTCTTGAGGTTTGCGAGAACCTTCTGTGGTTGCCTGACGTGCATCCATAAATTAAGACAATGACAAAACACTACAGGCCTTAATCCTGGAGAAGGAACACATTTCAAAGTAGAAGATTTGTACTCCAGAGCTAAACAACAACAATAATGCCTTTTGTACAATCCTTATTTGTACTAGTAGGCATTCAGAAATTAGCTAACTATACTGATCTGTACACTTGTAACACACATAAGTACACAACTATATAGTAGCTCTTTAAACATCTGTAGAGCTCATTTTCAGAAAGGGAAGAAACGATACTCTGTCCTTTATGTAGCACGCCATATTAAAGAAGTGGACAATGAATAAAGATAGCAAATAAGACTATTTTTTGGCCTAAGACTATTTCACTTTACCTTGTATAACACATGAAGCTTATTCTTCTTTCTGGACCTGAATAATCTGATATAGCGTATTCACAGCTACTAACCCAACTACATCCTTTTGACTTGATTTTCTAGAATTATAAACCTGGCCTGAGAGTCAACACTACAGATACAAAAAGGCAAGTTCACCATCTTTGAAAACAAGATAGGGATCCTGTATTCCACAATTCACTATTATCCTAAATATATAATGCCTTAAGTACTTAAGCCAGGTATTTAAGAGTCTAGGTGTATTTTACAAGATACAAAAAAGATGGGCCCAATACTGAACATTATAGAAAAGTAACTGATGAAGGGGGGATTCTTGTTCTGCTTAAATTAAAAATGGAGTTCACCTTTTCTACAATTTAATTTCTAATAATGCATATACAAGATTGGAAAAAACAAGGTTTGTGTGTTCTTCCACAATGTACAAGCACATTTTTAAAAATTTACTTTTGGAACAAAGAAAATGGAAGCTTTCAGGGATAGTCTTTGAAATCATAGGCTCCACATTCTCCCTTTGGATGCTAACAGATCCAAGAAAGAATGCATTTTGTGGTATGATCAACAGCATAAAAGAATGAACATACATGTATGCAAGGAGTAGAGGGTGGGGTGATACTGTGTGTGGAAAATGTGGTGGTCGGCCTAGCCACCAAAAATTATCTGGAAGTACTCTTTTTGGTTTAAGGGACTGAAGACTTAGCAGAAACTACTAAATAGTCTCAAGTCCAAAGGGATAAATCTGTGGTCTGCTAGTGACAGAGGTCTCTTTGGCTAGATAAATTTTAACTTTATGAATCATGGATTATAAGGTCAAAAAGGTTATAAACTTATCAAAAAGAAAAAATTACGAAATGGGACATATATTTAGATCATTGAAGCTAAAGCTCAGAAGTAGAATTTAGCCAAAGCAAAAGGCACCTAACCATTATTATAATAACTATATTTTGAAAGTTCTAGTTTGAGCATTCTAGATACCTCTTTAGCACTATTTTGTAGGTCAGATTTAAAAAAGAAAATCTAGACTTAGCTGCTTATATGAGTAACCTGAGGACTGACTGCATACTTCGATGTTTAATTAATCTAATCAAACTATAGGTGGGTTATGTAAACAACTAGTGCTAGAAGGGTACCCAATCTCTTCCCAGATGAGGTTCTGGCACCCTGGAACTTCTTAGGTACTGATGAGAACAGAGAAGAAAAATGGAAAATTTCTACTCTTTGAATTACATGATGATCTGACTATAATGTTTTTTCAGAGGAGGGTTTCAACCTGCAAAGAGGATATAGTTGTCTATTTGCTTGTCTACACAGCACATTTTTGTATGTTTAGTTGGTTTTGGTGGAGCTATATGCTGAATGTTAGACAACAGAACTCCAACTTAGGGATGCTAACAACCAGCCTTTAACACATTAACTACCACACTAGAAAAAAATTTTTTTCCTTGGGGCCATGGTGTTTTATTAGGAAAATAGAATAAAAACTTCGAAAACAAAATGATC
Organism: Cheirogaleus medius; assembly: GCA_008086735.1. Taxonomy (NCBI): domain Eukaryota; kingdom Metazoa; phylum Chordata; class Mammalia; order Primates; family Cheirogaleidae; genus Cheirogaleus; species Cheirogaleus medius. The sequence goes on along the minus strand of VBSM01001562.1, from coordinate 23,085,232 downwards.
CTTTCTAATTTAATGAAAAATTTGTTATTTTGTATTGTTTTCTGTGAGTTATATACAACTTGAAAAATAGTACTCACAGCTCTCAAGGTGAAGAGACGTGTGAGTGAGTTACATATGTTTCACGAGGCCCCGGGCTCAAAACTAGTGCGAGTTATATACAACTCCCATGGCAGTTAATGTGCTAAGGGAAGTATGAGATGGGACTATGACTAAACAAGATTCCATAAAGGATAAATTTAATGCTCAGTGTATACTAAAAATCATATTTGATTTCTTTGTTAAGTCATCTGGCTTATTTTCTACTAATGAAAATTCTGATATCATGATGATAAATACATGGATATCACACACTTTGATAAAGCAATTTAAATATACTATTATCATAAGATTTTTTATTGTCAATATTTAAAATATCAGTTTTCTTCATGTTAAGATTTCATCTGTACAGCTTATATAATAGCTCTAAGTGCTTACAGACCCTTGAATGGGTCTTTAGAGATCATGAAACAGAAAAAAAGTTTGAATTATTAGGATAATAGATCAAGAAAGTTGGATTCAACTTGTCTTCAGAACCACAATAAAGTACTAATTCTACAGTATGTCCACAAAAAATGTCTTGACATACTTGAAATTTAAACTACAGTAGCAATCAATACCCACACAACAGTGACCAAAGCAAGTGAACACATCAAATAATGTGAGATAGATAAGGGTAGATAAGGATAGAAATCATCATACACTCCTTGAAGACTAGGCCCATGTTTTATTCCTCTTTGCAGTCCTATTGCATAACAGTGAATTCAAAAAATGTTAATCAAAATAAAAAGTTATTATTGAACTATAATTATCCATAAGGCATTTTAGATAAGAGGCAAGGATTCAAATATCTAGGGAAAGCAATTTCGGTTTTCTTAATTTCTGTTGGTTGTATTTGCCTTGCATTCCCTATATTCTGATATTATTTCTTGGATATATTTCAAGCTATTCTACAGTAGGTAAGACAGGAAAAGCTATGTCAGAGAACCTCAAATGTTCATTTCCTTCAAAATCTCTAGGACTCTTTGGACTGTAACAGTGGTTCTAAACTGGGGTGATATTGCTCCCCCCACCCCAGCCAGGGGACATTTAGCAATATCTAGAGATATTTTTTGTTGTCATGAACTGGTTAGAAGCCAGGGACGCAGCTAAACATTCTGTAACACACAGGACAGCCACCCACAACAAAGAACTACCCGGCCAAAAGAGTTAATAGTGCTAAAAATGAGAAATCCTGTTGTCTGTATGCTTCCAAGTGTCTATCTCTTAGGAGCCCAAACATTTCCATAAAGGCGACATATATTCACTGCTACAACCAACTGGATTAATAGCAAATGGCTTATTGCCATTTGCAAGGTGACCTTGCTCTAAATTTCAGGTTACCAACTAAATTGAGAGAAATTCTGGGAAAAGTAGTAGACAGAAGTTACACTGTGAGAACAACAACCATTAATGACAAACGCTATTAATACTTTATTTTAAAAGTTAATACCTAACGATTTGAATCTAATGTCCACTGAAGAAAAGTTTTAAGTCCTATTTTGGGGGTCATTTTTCTATTCAATGGGTGAAAAATATATACAGGTTGAGTATCCCTTATTTGAAATGCTCGGGACCAGAAGTGTTTCAGATGTAGGATTTTTTGGATTTTGGAATATGTGCATATACATAATAAGATATCTTGGGGATGAGATCCAAATCTAAACATGAAATTCATTTATGTTTCATATATGCTTTATTCACATAGCCTGAAGGTAATTTTATATAATATTTTAAATAATTTTATGCAAAAAACAAACTTTTGGCTGTTTTTTGACTGTGACCTGTTACATGAGGTCATATGTGGAATTGCCACTTGTGGCATCACGTCAGTGCTCACAAAGTTTCACATTTTGAAGAACTTTGGGTTTTGGATTAGGGATGCTTAACTTGTACAAAATAATGCTTCACAGCACTGACCACATTCTGTGATGGTGGAAATATTCTATATTTGCACTGTTTAATAAAGTAGCCACTAGCCACATATGGATACAGATTACGTGAAATGTGGTTAGTGCAACTATGAAAGTGAATTTTAAATTTTATTTAATTTTAATTAATTTAAATTTAAATAGTCACATGTAGACTAGTAGCTTCTGCATTTGACAGCACAGCTAAAGAAAATTAGAAATAAATTTTACCTCAAGTCACTTTTAAAAGATTTTACACTAGGAAACATCTATTGGGATTAACTGTTTGCTAATTATATGAACCTTACCATAAAAAGTTAAGTATTTTGTAACAATATAATAATGTAGTACCAGCATTCTCAGACTAACAAACATCTTACTTGTAAGAGTCTTAGACATAAAATTACTAGGAAGATAAAGTACTTTTTAGAGGTCCAAAGAGAAGCAGTATTATCCAAGCCACCTATACTCTCCTGGTGATATAGCTGAGGCTAGAAGCTACTGTGGGTATAACACATGGTAAGACAGCAAACACAATGTTGTCCTTGAACCTTTTTGTCTTGGACTCGGCATCTGTAGTTGCACAGGTGGGAAGGGATCAGGTACATTCTTGCTACAAACTTTGTCAGCTCTCAAATCTGTTTAAACCTATGATATAGCTGAAATAGTTTAATGTTCACCTAAATTATAGGTTAAATTGGCTTTTACAGTCTGTTCTTAGAATCTAACTATTTGCAATATTGCTTCAGTTGAAAAATATAATAATCAACTTAAAAGTTTTGTGAGAAAAGGCCAGTCACAAAAAAGAAACTAAAAAAATTAAACGGGCAAAACAAATTTTCTGCTATCTTATGGTAATCTGATAATGTTTCAATGTTGGAAAGACCATATTCAATCTGATGGCTATCAAAAAGTACAGGAAATTGACATTGACACAATCAAGATACAGAACAATTCCATCACCACAAGGATCCCTGTGTTGCCTGTTTATAGTCATGCCCTCTCCAGCCCTAACTCCTCAAAACCATTAATCTGTTCTTTATTTTTATAATTCCATCATTTCAAAATGTTACAGAAATAGAATCACACAGTATGTAACTTTTGGGGATTTGCCTTTATTCACTCAACATAATTCCCTGGAGAGTCATCCACTGTTTCATGTATCCATAGTTTGTTCCTTTTTATTGCTGCATAGTATTCCATGGAATATATATAGCACAGTTTGTTTAGCCATTCACCAGCTGAAGGACATCGATGCTGTTTCTAGTTTTGGGCTATTATGAAAAAAGCAACTAGGAATATTCATATACAGGTTTTTATGTGAACAAAAGTTTTCATTTCTGTGGTACAAATGCTCCAGGATGCATTTGCTAGGTTGAGTGGCAATTACATGTTTGATTTTTTAAGAAACTGCCAAAGTGTTTTCCAGAATAGCTGTAACACTTTACACTCCGACCAGCAATGTAAGAGTAATTCAGTTTCTCCACATCCTTCTCAGAATTTGATATTGTCATTATCTTTTATTTTAGCCATTCTGATAGGTGTGTAGTACTATCTCTTGTGGTTTTACTTTGCATTTCCCTAATGGCTAATAATCATATCTTTGCATGTGATTATTTGCTAGCTATATTTTCTTCTGTCAAATTTTTTTTCCTGTCTGTTGCCCATTTTCTAACTAAACTGCTTGCTTTTTATTATTGAGCTTTGAGTATTCTTTCTATATAATAGATATGTCTTTTATTGGATATGTGGTTTGCACATATTTTCTCCCACTCTGTAATGTATCTTTTCATCCTCCTAATGGAGTCCTTCACAGAGTAAAAGTTTTTAATTTTGATGAAATCCTGTTTATCGGGCTGGGCACAGTGGCTCATGCCTGTAATCCTAGCACTCTGGGAGGCCGAGGCGGGCAGATCGTTTGAGCTCAGGAGTTCAAGACCAGCCTCAGCAAGAGCAAGATTCCGTCTCTACTAAAAAATAGAAAAAATTAGCTGGTCATGGTGGTGCATGCCTGTAGTCCCAGCTACCTGGGAGGCTGAGGCAGAAGGATCACCTGAGCCCAGGAGTTTGAGGCTGCTGTGAGCTAGGTTGACGCCACAGCACTCTAACCCAGGCAACAGAGTGAGACTCTGTCTCAAAAAAAAAAAAAAATCCTGCTTATCAACTTTTTTTTTTTATGAATTATGCTTTTAGTACCTAGTCTAAGAACTTTTTTACCTTTGTCTAGACCCTGAAGATTTTCTCCTATGCTTTTTTCTAAAAGTTTTATTGTTTTGTGTAAGTGTGAGGTTTAGGGCAAGATTTATTCATTTATTTATTTTTTGCCTATGGACATCCAATTTCTTGTTGAAAAAGCTATGCTTCCTCAATTGGATTGCTTTTGTACTTTTCATAAAAATCAACTGGATATATTTGTGTGGGTCTATTTCTGGGTTCTGTTTTCTATTCCATTGATCTACGTGTCTTCCTGCAATACCACACAGTCTTGATTACTTTAACAATATGGTAAGTCTTGAAATCAAGTAGATTGATTGCTCTCAGTTTGTTTTTCTTTTCTTCAAAATTGTTTTAGCTATCTGGTTCCTTTGCCTTAACATATATATTTTAGAATAATATTTTCTGTCTCTACAAAAAAATCTTGCTGAAATTTTGATAGGGAATGCATTAAACACATAGATAAATTTGAAAAGAACTGACATCATTACTATGTTGAGTTCTCCACCTACCCACAAATACCGAATATCTTCATTTACTTAGGTCTTCCTTGATTTCTTTCATCAGCATTCTGTAATTTTCAGAATACAGATCCTATATATATTTTATTAGATTTATGCTTATTTCATTTTCCTTGAAGCAATTGCAAATGGTATTGTATTTTAAATTTTGGTTTCTATATATATATATGTTTACTGTTAATATACAGAAAAGCAATTGTTTTGTGTGTGATTGTATCCTGCAATCTTGCTGATTGTTTTTATAGATTCTTTGGGATTTTCTACATAGTCAATCATGTCATCTATATATAAGGACAGTTTTATTTCTTCCTTTCCAATGTGTATGCCTTTTATTTCACACTACAGGTTAACAAACAGCCCCAAACTTGATCTTTTGCTCAGATTCTTTCAAGTCGTCTTTTACTTTTAATGTGTCTGATACTATTGGGTTCTGTTAAGACCACAAAAAAAGCTAAGAGCAGCTGCCCCATGATTATAATAGGAAATAATTTTAGTTAGGTAAAGATATCAATATTTAAACTAAGACTGGTTATATTTAATCAAGGTTTTTTACTTCCTGACCAGAACTTAGGTATAATTTTAGTAAATGAACAACTTAAAAACTTAAGTCATAAATTGAAATTAAAAACACGGCTGACATAAACTCTGCTGTTTAAACTGACCAGCTTGTCAGTTACAAAAACAAGCACCATGAAGATTAAGTTAAGTAGGCTTTATATTTCCTATAGCCTCCAGTTCCAGACTACATCTGTTTTCTTTGATACACAAAACCAAGTTAAAATAGCTCCATTTATCACAGCATGATTGTAGGCAGACACACCAGCCTGTCTGTTTCCAGATAGTGAAAGCAACTGTTATTAATCACAATTACAGGCCAAACCCTCTAAGAGAAATTACATCAATATTCTCCCAACCCTCAGCCCTTCTACTCTGGAACTCAAAAATGGTATTAAGAGAGTGTCACAATACTGCCTGAAGGTCAGTAAGTAAAGATGCTACTATAAGGTCAACTTTTAAGTTCAGGATACAAATCAAGGAAAATCTTTTTTCCATAAGTGATCTCTCAAAAGCTCTAGTATTGAATAAGTTTAGCAGGGCAATTAAAAACATTATTTAAAATTTGTATTGAAATGGTTTCTGCCTTATGAGACTATACTAAATAGCAGTGAACATTTGAAATTTACAAATTAGATGATTTATTTTAAACAGAGAAGGTATTATGAATATAGACACTTTTCTATAGCAAATTTCACAGCCAACAATGTGAAATTTATTTTTCTTTCATACAAATTGTAAGGGACCTTCCTGTAGAGTGAGACCAACTGCAGGTTATAGATGAAAAAGTGTTTAAGACCATTGTTCAATCATATCCCTTGAATATATGGACCCTTTTCAAATAAATTGTAACCCATTCTTCAATGGTTAGGGCCAGAGTTTAAGAATACAAATCTGAGTCCCATCTCGTGCTATCCATTGCTATTATTAACATTAAAAAAAAAAAAAAAACAACACTACTACTGTTTTTTAAGCACCTATTATATGCAAGGCATTTAGATATTTTACACACATTATCACAGTTAAGTATTACAAAGTATCTATGAGGTAGGTGCTATTATTCTCATTTTGCAGGTGAGGACAGTGCAGGTCAGGGAAATGATTTCCTGTCACACAGCTAGTTAAGTACAGAGCCAGGAGCTGAATACAGATTTGATTCCAAATCCTATATTCTTTCCCCTCTGTGTATCAGCCCCTCAAACTTATATTTAAGACAAAGTTTGAATGAAACTTTACATACTTAAGGCATCTGTGAAAGAACACAAACATGGCTGGTGATATGGAGTTGCAGAGAAATGCACATTGTTTCACCTTACTTTTCCACTAAATAACTGACTCTGTTAAAATACTTCTCCAGAAATATTATGAAATAAACTGAGCCTTTCTATGATTAAATATGACCCTATATTCAAACAAGGCCTCGTTTTTAAATATTTTAAGCTAAATTAGCAATGAGACTATTGCCATTCTAATATAAAGATTCAGAGCTGTTTGAGAATTTGTAAAACTGCCCCAAATTCTGTGAGCACTTGGGCATACACTTCTCCAATCACTGAACACATTCATTGAGCATCTACTCTAAGAACTATGTAGAGCAGCCAGTTCTAGGGACTTGGAAATACAGTGACAAACAAGAGAAAGTCAGTAACCTCAATGAACAATGGGGAAAACAGAAACCACACAAGAGAACAGGAAAGATACCTCTAAGAAGGTAACGTCTGTATCAGAGATCTACGTGATGGAGGAAAGTGAGCCATACAAATATCTGGGGGGAAAAACAAGAGGAAGAACATTAGAAAAAGAAGGAACAAATAGTGAAGGCCTTGACTGGGAAAAGGAACTGGTATGTTTGAGGAACAGCAAAAAGGCCAATGCCACCAGAGAGAAAAGGTAATCAGAGATGAGGACATAGAGATGGATACACCATGTGTATCTTTGAAGGCTCTGATAAGGAGTTTGGATTTTATTCTGAATATAAGGAGAAACCATTCATTTTTTTAAAAAGATTACTCCGGCAGCAAGAGAAATGAGAATAGGGGAGCAGAAGGGAAGCAGACAGACCAGTTAGGAGGCTACCGCAGGAGGAGATAGTGATTTAAACTAGGGCAGTGGTGGTAGAGGTGATGTCTTTAGGTATCTAGGAGTCTTTTAAGTCTAGAACTGAGATAAACATCAAGGAAGTGAGTGAATATAGAGGAATGAAGGGCTGTGGGCTGAGCCCTAGAGCACTCCAATATTACCAGTGTAGAAAAGGAAAAACTAGAAAAGGGAAAATATTGTCATTTTATCAGCACACCTGAAGTGTATTTTGTATTCAGACTTTACTTGGTTTCTTTTTCTAAGCATTAGAGGAAACCAGGCAGTTTAGAGTTTGTTTCCATGCAGTTATATTTTTGACCACATAGAAAATAAAAATATGAGAAATAGGATAGAAATAAAAGATTTCTATTTAAATGAAGAAACTGTTGGTAAGTTAATATGCACTCAAACCTGATTCAACTTTAAGCCAATAATTTCTAAAAATAAATTATTTCACCAAACTTGGAGTCTTCAACAAATAATAAAAGCCTCTAAGCCTAGAACCTGAAATGCACATAAATTATATAAGTAGTTTCACTGTAACATAATCTGACCTGCATCTGTTTTATTACCTGATATTGCTGACATGTTAGGAACCTACAATCAGGAAGTATAAAAACAACCAGAAAGTAAAGCTAACTTATGGGTAAGAACTGAGAGAAAAAAAAAAAATATCTATGATGAGGAAATTAAAATTTTGATTCTTTCTGTTCATCTGTTTCATCTAAAGCAGGGCAAGTAATTAACTTAGACAATGTCAAAATTAAAACAACAGGTTTTATATTTTAAAATAAAAACAGTAATGTGTAACATTTCTTTTCATATCCATTTTTAAAATTAATTATGTGTCTCTTTTCAAAGCCTGTCAATTTCAATCCTTTTAGATTTTACTCATTTGAGATATTTTAGGCTTTTAATTAAGACGACAGGGATACTGAGGCAAGAATACATGAGTGTAAATTAAAATTCTGGCACTAACAATTATTGCTGATTTTTTTTGGCCAGTTACTGCTTTATACACAGTACCTGTGTCTTCACATGAAAGACAGAAATAATATCTACTCCGCTCCATTTTGAGCAGGATTTTAGGAGATTAAGTTATGAGAGAACGTGGCAAACATTTATAGCTTTATAAATAAATGTTAATTCTTTTTTTCTATTCTATCTCCCTTCTCTTCACTGTTTCAGCATCTGTAGTATTTATATGTTTATTAAAGTCACCTTCTGAGTGTTTTTCAAAGGGTAGACTTTTACCTTAACTGAAGTGGTGATGATACCATAATCCTAGGAGTTTTTGATCATTAGCTTTTGAAATGCTATATTTTATTCTTCTGGACCATAAGGCCCTTCAGGGGAAGGACTGCCATTCTTTGAAACCCTATTGTCTAGCAGGCCAGTAATATTTATAATATGGAAAACAGATTATACAACATTAAAAGGCACTAAGCATACTTTGTATCAAAAATATCTGGAGGAGCTATTTACATTATTTGCTTTGTGATCAAGAATTGAATAATCATGATCTTATAGATTAAGGTTTACATTTTTCCAATTTTTTAAACTTATATTTCTGTGTATTGATTAATTAATATGACAGACTATTACCTTAATTTTCACAAATAAAATCCAAGTTTCAAATAAATTTGTATTAGAGTTGTTTAATTCTCTTATTTTAAATCTGTGCATATTTCCTTTTTTCTGTAATGACAGCTTTACAAATACGTTATTTCAAGTATGTCTCTTTAGACTCTGTTAGAGCCTACAAAGGAGCTCTCAGTGTTTGGGGCATATCTGAAAAAGTAACATCAGCAGTTCTGCAATATTACACTTTCTGCATCTCACATATGGACACAACTGGAGGGACCTGAATATCATAGATGCTAAAAAAGTAAAGAGTCATTGACCACAGGAAAAACTGTTGGTTTGGTTTTACTCTGCAATGTTGGAGGTCATTTGGTCATTCCTAATTTCTACAGGATTTCTAACACTTTGCTTGAGGAAACTGAGATCATCAGACCCAAATTAAGGAAACAGCTCATCTAATAACTAATTACCTAAATGACTTCTATTTCCCCGTTAAACACAAGATCCTGCTGTTGTCACCCTCTTGCAGAATCATTTCTCTCCCATATTTACCATTATAAACACAGAACTTACATTTCCTGATTTTAGAGAAGGTGCACTGTTAACTGCTGACATGTACCAAATGCCAAAACTGTTGGCTACAAAAGAGAAATTTTAATTTTTCTTCAAACAAGTAATTATGGCTAAATTATTCTGCTTCCTCCCCTACCATGCAATCAATTTAGAATAAGGAGCATATAAATACTCCATGATATTATGTATTTTTTAAAGTTTCTTACATATTAATATAGTGTCATCCTGAAATAGAATAAAAAAGATTTAAAATAATGTATATTGGCTTTCTGAACATTTTATAGGAAGGTGCTAAAATCTAAGTATCTTTATGAAATACCTCTTGTATAAGTTTCCAAAATTAGGTTTAGTCTTTTAGAGTAATCAGAAGCTTTTAATTCTACTTAAGAGGTTTCTAAATACCCATTTTCCTCCCTTCTTCATTTCTGTCATTCTAACATTCATTAGAATGTCCAGCAAAGGACAATAAATAGAAAAGGGAGAGAAAGAGCACATTCACTCACTTTAATGCTTATCAGCCAACTAAGTTAAAATGTATTTGAGGGGATTAAGAAAAAAGTAAGGTGATAGCAAAAGATTAAACTGATGCAATGGTGTTGGGAATTATCTTTCTATTTCATTCATCCACATTAGCAATCTTTTCTAGGTCTGGCACCAAGAAAGTTACATGGACACAGACCCTCTATAATCCATTCCTTTTCCCACCAAAATTCTTCGATTCATTCTGCACAAATGTATGGAGGGCTAATGGGGTGAAGCATTATTCTAGGTGTTAGTAGACAGCCACAAATAAAACAAAAATCCCTGTCTTCATGGATTCTCATTTTCCAGTAGGAAGAGATAGATAAATTTTAAAATTACAATATATAGTATATTAGATAAGTGCTATGAAGGAAAATAAAACAGGAAAAGAAGGATATGAAGAATCCAGGGCAGGCACAGGAGCTGAATTTTTAAATTGGGTGATCATTTACTCCCCTGCTCCTTCTAAAAAAAAGTCTACACCATTCTATTTTCCTAAGCATCAAACTACATTGAGGCATATATTAAGAACAAATTTCTGTTATAGAGAACAAGTAGATAACCACAAAAATTACATTAAAAAATTTTAATAACAGAAGAGCCATTGTTTAAATTTTAAAAAGACTGCTTCATATTACTTTCATAAGCCTGCTGGTAAAAAAGGTAGATATATCAGAATAATTTTTATTGGTGATGTGATAAATTCTTGGATAAAACTTGATATTCACCAAGGTGACTATCAAGTAATAACAAAACAGCACTAAAATCTTGAAAAAGGGTTTTTTCATATCCTGTCTTGATTAATTTGCTGAACTTTGGGTGGGCAGAACAAACAGCTCTTCAATATATGGTACAACTGATGTCCAGCTGCATTCCAACAGTGGCTGAAAAACATTTATGTAGGGTTTTATTTTTATCTTTAAAAACTTTTGCTGTAATGGTCAAATACCTCCCAGGCAAGCTGAGCTATTCTCTGGTAACATGAGGTCCCTGAGAACCCAGAAGGCTGGCTAGGTTCTGTATCTAGGAAGGCCTGTCAAAGTAAGCTTCTGTTGGTTACTACCACAACCTACCTACCTACCTGAGTGACAGCTATTCTAAGACACAAAAACTTTCAAGAAATCTCAAGTGCTCTCAAATTATTCACATCATGACTCTCCCTCAGCATTTTATTGAACCAAATATTTTTTAAAGTAAGAATATTAGAATTCTACTGATGAAAAAGAATACCTCCATGATGATGTGACAGGCTCCCTCCATTTGCGAGGATTTCTTCTCTAGCAGCTGCCTGTATTTGGAAACAACACAGCAAATCATTGCTACTTAGATTTCACTTCAGAGTAGAGTAAGACCCAACTCCCAAAGGAAGCACATACTTCCTGTGTTAAATAATGAACCAGAAGCCTCATTTTCCTCTCTTAAATGTTTAAAAACCAATTAAAGTATGCAGCCTAGCTTTTAGTTTTTTTCTAGTGAATAGTCACAATGTCTACAAAGACCACTTTGAGATTCTAGAAGAAAAAAGGCAAAATGACTGATTCAGCAGCACTAAATTGTTAATAACAATAAATAAAAAGTTATAAATCCAGAGTCAGGTTCTACCTTGTAGAACATCTCATTATACCAACAAGCATTAGTGACTGATACTTAACTGACTGCTTTCTGTACGTCCAGAAAAGTACCCAGTAATCTGCCTGCAGTATCTCATTTATTTTCACTATAGCCTTACAGAATAATTATAATTACTCTCACTTTACAGATAAAGAAAATGAGGTTTAGATAGGATAAATTATTTGCCTAATATCACACAGTGGGCATAGAGTCAAAATTACTTACAAAGCTATCGCAGACCAACCATAATTGCCCTTATGCAGAAAATTTTGAGGGTGATGAATATATTCATTATTTTCATTGGGGTGATGGTTTCACAAGAGTACACATATATCAAAACTCACCATATTGTACATTTTAAATATATACAGTTTACTGTATTTCAATTATACCTCACGAAAGCTTAAAAAAAAAAAAAAGAGGAGGGATAGGAAGGTACCAACCAAACCCTGTCTGTGGTTTGGGTCTATAAGTGTGCAACTGAAATTATGTTGTAGTACTATCTTTGGCAGGCATGAAATGAGTTAAAACACTAGGGCACCTGAGTTTTTAAGAAACCTCAGATTCCCACAGGGTCCTCCACTATCTGTTAACTCTAGGCATACTTGTAATGAGAAACATTGGCCATCAATAGAAGGCTTTTATAAAAATTAGCAGCTTAAGACCACTTAAAAAATGTAATAAAAATTGCTAGCTAATGAACCTAAATTACCTACACATAGCTTTGGCATACAAAAAAACAAAAAAAGACAAACTTAGAATGATATTACAACCACACAGACCAAGAGCATTAGGACTGCTGACCTCAACAGCAGCAACTACCTGGAGATGGGTGGGCTGCCAAAGTGACATCAAGGATTCCTATAAGTCATAGGAATTCCTATTGTTATTTAATTTAATCAGCTATTATGTACTCTAAGCAACAACCAAAGAATCAAAAACTAGGTATATAGTATATTAATTTTAGACTCATAATTCAGTACACAAGGCAGTACAACAAATATGCTTTTCATTACTACAGGCTAGCAGCCAGGCAAACCATGTGCAATTAAAGAGAAGCAAACTAAAATTCATAAATTGATAGTAAAATTTATGGAAATTAATTACAAATATAAAAGCTACATACATGCATGGAAAATTACCTCAGTTTGTTCAAATACGGCCAGTGGGTCACTAATTCCCCTGTAGTTAAAGGCAAAATAAAAGTAGATACATGCACCTGCATCGTAAGTCTGCGTCACCCTAAAAAACAGACAAAATCCCCACAGGGGCTTTAAGTTAAATGAAATCAGATTTAACAGCTAGAAACTTAAAGGTAAGATTACCTAAATGGTTACCTTAAGCTATAATCTCATTCTCTACCCAGCCTCCTACTCCATGGAAGAAATTTAGCTTGGCTTTCTTTAGAGTTATTATCAAAACGATGAACTGAGGATGCAGTGTGAAACGAGAGAATTTTACTTTCATTTAAGTACCAGTTTAGTCAATATTATAGGTATATATTCAATCTTTCTCTTGTTTATTTGTCCCATGTTACTAAAACTTCTATTGGGAAATAAACTTTTATACATTTCATCAGCATTTTATGATGAAATGCCATTTTCATTGATCTTATTGAAGTTGTTTTGTTATGTAGAAGTAATGGGAGCTAACAGCTGCATGTGTGAACACACGCTAATATATAGTCAGATAAGTATTGGTATTAGCTGTTTTAAACTGCATAATCAAATTAAAATTCAACAAAAATGTAACACCTAAAGATATATATCTTGACAATAAAATAATACTAACTTTTTTTCCTCTTTCCTATATTCACCAAATTTTATGTACAATTAGTTCTTCACATGGCTGGCATAACACAGTATTTAAGGCAATGCCATGTTACAAATAGTATGGCTCCATTCTTTTTCAAAAGCATTTTTTCCTGCCAAAGGACCACACAATGAGGTCCATACATGGAGGTGATGATTATATTTTGCACTGCCACAGTAAAAGGACATGATACAAAACATCTGCCCCTTGAGAAAGGCAAGATTAGACTAGAAACAAAAGACTTGGTTCCATTCATTGGCCACAGCACAACTCAGAACAGGAACATGAAAGGCATGGAATACAAATGAACGTTCTAACACTGACTAAAATAAATTTTCATTATTTAAAAAATCTACATTGATAATATGTGGGCAAATTATAACTTTTCAGAAGTGCATTACGTGCTCTGACAACAACACTAGAAACTTGTCATTTGTCTGGATTGTCCTGGCTCAACAGACTTAAAGATTCGGGGCAGAAAAAAGTAAATGACTGAAGTTGAGGCCAAGGCCTTGGTCAATCCTGGCTATAATTTTAAAAATAAATGACAATGAAATAAGTATCAGTAACATTTTTTTCCTACACAGATAATTTAAATGCACTAGAAGATGCTCTTCTAAACTCTCTCTATAAAGACATGATATAGCATGACAAACAGGATTGAAAAATGCTTATAATTCTCAGCTTAATAAGCTGAGACCTCAGTTTAATAAGCTATCTGATAATGCACTAGATAACTTGAGAGAGAGAACATAAAGACAGACAACATAAATAGCTTTAATGCAGCTTAAAAAGTAGTCTAGACTCTGGATTATGGTGGGAAATGCTAAAGTAATTAAATCACAGTGATTTAATACAAAGAATAAGAAAATTTGGGTAGGTCAGATTGGAAAAGATGTCCTAGAAAGGCATACCTAAATGAAGATTGACAGAAAATGTAAGATATTGTTCTACGAAAGAAAAAGCCATATTATCAAGACACTGGAGAAATCAACCAGGAGATAAGAGAGGAGAATAAAAAAAGCCACACATCCAGGAGGAGAGGAATAAGATGGACAAAGAGATTGAAGGAACAAAGCAGGGAATAATGAGCTGAAAATAAGCACAATTCTGACATCAGGAATAAGAAAAACTAAAGAATATGAGGAAGAAGCCAAGATCAGAGGATCAGTGGTGAGTAATGGCTATCACTTCCCTGACAGCATGTGCAGATATGCACCAACTCTACAGCACGCATATCCTCTGTGGCACACAGACTTGCTTGTCTCTCTCCTTGGGCCTCATATCTTCTCATATGCTACTCACTCTGCCTCAATTATTGACCTTTCCTACATAATAATCAACCTTTTTCTTCCTCTTCAAAAACTACCTTGCCATCTCAAAAGGACACAAAAGCCAACTTAAAGGTGTTCCCTGTGGCCAAATCTGGGAAAATATGAGCAACAAAGTGAATAATGATAATAATGGATATATCCCAGAGAATAAAATACCTATAAGTCCCTACTGATAGATAGATGTGGTTATGGGGGACAGGGAGAGCTCTTCCTTACAGTGAACTCTAATCAATAAATGGAGAAGGAATGATAAAACAGAAAATCACCATTTGCAAATATCACAATAAAAACTGTTATGATCAACAATGGGAGACTGACAATTAGGAGATAGTATAAGAAATAGGATATTTGCATATCTTGCAAACTTTCTCTCAAAGTTTCTCCCCATAAGACATTTATTAAGTATAACAGAAAAAAATTATGTATGTATGCATTTATTTATTTATCTAACTATCTATTAATATTTAGAGACAGAGTCTTGCTCTGTTGCCCCGGCTAGAGTACAATGGTGTCATCATAGCTGGGACTATAGGCACATGCCATGATACGCCTGGCTAATTTTTTTCTAAAAATAGTAATTTTATAATAGAGAACCTGGCAGGCACCATCTTAACCAACTGATCAAGCTTAACATCACCAATAATGAGACATATCAATATTATGTTTCTCCTACTATGATACACCAAGAAGAGCACATCACTTCTGTGGTATTCTTGCCAAAATATATAACTTGAATTCTATCATGAGGAAACAACAGATAAACCCAAACTGAGAGACATTTTAAAAGATAACTGGCCAATATTCTTCAAAAGTATGAAGGTCATGAAAGATAAAGAAAGACTGAGACTGAGGAATTGTTCCAGATTGGAGAAGATTAAAGAGACTGATAACTAAACACACTAAGTAATCCTGGATTGGATCCTGAACCAGAAAAAGGGTATCGGTGAGACAAATGATAAAGAAAGGCTTAGGCCAGGAGCAGTGGCTTACGCCTATCATCCTAAACTCTGGGAAGTGGAGGCGGGAAGATGGCTTAAGTTCAGGAGTTTGAGACCAACCTAAGCAAAAGTGAGACACTGTCTCTATAAAAAATAGAAAAAATTAGGCAGGTGTGGTGGCACCCAATGTCCCAGCTACTCTGGAGGCTGAGGCAGGAGGATCACTTGAGCCCAGGAGTTGGAGGTTGCAGTGAGCTATGATGACACCACTGCACTCTAGCTGGGGAAAAAGAGTGAGACTCTGTTTCTAAAAAATAAAAATAAAATAAAAAAATAAAGGTTTGTAGATTAGTTACAAGTATTGTAATAACACTAATTTTTTGGTTTTGATAATCATACTATAATTATGTAGGATTTTAACATTTGCGGAATATGACTGAAGGGTATACAGAAACTATGTGTACTATTCTTGCAACTCTTTTTGTAAGTACAGATAATTAACTCCCCCCCAAAAAAATTGAAAATTTGAAAACAATGTGAATGCTTCCCCAGCTGTCCCGAAATAAACAAAAACCTCCATCTCTCACAGGAGGGTTTTTTTTTTTTTAACTAAGTATACTACAATTAAAGACAGCCTCCAAACAGACTAGATGGAAGTTTGTAGTCAATTATAAGTTTTCCAAACTTTCTCAAAGTTAACAGAAATAAGTATGAGAACTTAAAACTCAGAAACAGGATAAATGTTCAAATACTATATATGATCAGACTGGGTGAAATATGTTCATTAAGTGTACTTTAATAATTAGTAAGACTCTGGAACACAAATTGAATGATCATATCAAATGTAGTGACATGGACTTAAAATACTGTCTAGACCCCGTACGTGTATGTTATATGTGTGTATACAAAAGATATCAAGAATGTTAGATTATTAAATCATATACATAATATATATCTGATCTTTCACAATGCAATTAGGAAAGCATTTAAAAGGGAGCTAAGGTAATCATAGTCAAATCTCCATATGCAATTTACAGAGATTCCCACAAAGAATTTAATTTAACAGAAGGAGGAAATACAGAGGAATACTCTTTTTACTACACAATACAAATAGAATCTAATCTAAAATTTTAATGGCCTTTTAGGCCAAATGTTAGGTGCCTCAGAACAGAAGAAATGAACTGTTTAACAATGCTACTGTCAATTTGCCAGCTGTTTTTTTCTTAGAGTGTTAATTCACCCTCATAAAAAAGGTCCCTTGAATGTTTACATTTTAAGCACCAGACTTACAAAGTTTAAGAAAAATTGAAAAACCATTTTAACTATGAGGGCACTACCATTAGTAGTAACCAAATTCAAATAAAATTTGGAGAAATGAATGAAATTAGTTTATAGCAATTAGTAAAATATACATCACTCATAAGAGAATCATTAATAATAAACAGAAAATATAACTAAATATTAATAAAGCACTACTATCTTCCAACAAGACCAGGATCTATATATTACACAGTTCAGTTTTCAATAAATAAGCAGACTACTAAAGTCACAACAATAGGCCTGAGTGATCAGTATCTCAGACAAAATCCAAACAATGAAAAACAACTTTTGAAATACCTCAATTTGGGTCCATTTCAGAAAGTGACTCAGGTCTAACACTTTTTAAAATAGATCAATTCTATCATTTAAGACATTTAAATAGTAACCTCTTCCAAAATAATCTGAACAAGTAATACTGTATTAATAGTTGTTGAAGTCACTACATTATTCTTTAATTTCTAAAAAAGCCTTTGTGTTCTAATATTTTATGTAGTACTTTGCTTGTGTTAGATTCACTGACTAGTAATTCCGTCCCATATAACTTCTACAGAAAATTTAGGATCGGAATTTCTATTCCAATGTACAAAGTACCTTTTAATTGACAAAAATGAATTCAATAACTACATCTGAATTATTTTTCTTAGGATCTTTAATTTTTAATTAGATCTATAATTATTTTAAAATGATTTTTAAAACCTCGTTTAAAAATATATCTCACATAATTAACAAAGAATAATCTCCTTGGTTACTATTAAGCAACTCCAACTAAACTAAAATCCAATTCTAATTAAATGTTAGTTTAATCATATAGAAGCCATCAAAACTACATTTAAAACTTATTTATCAAAGCCATTCAAGTAACTAGACTTTGCGAATTCTAACTGGTTTTACAAGATGATCACAGAAACTAAGCATATAGGCTTTTATAAGAAAATCATTCTTAAAAAATAGCCCACTTAATCAATATGACATATGGCCAGTTCAGTCTAAATATACTAATTCTATCTATCTACAAGACAAAATGAAGGTTTTTAGGCCTCATGAATACATTCTGAAGAACCTAGATTTAACTATTACAGAATGTGCCCTAAGGCAAAATATTTTACTTTCCAATCATTTTTAATAAGTAGTGGTTTATTATTACAATGAATATTTTCATAATAGAGGGGGGTTCTCAAGGGATGGTCATTAGAAAGTTGGATCCCCTTCCCCGGAAGTGGGGAGGGTAAAATCTGTTAAATTGCTACTTGATAAAACAAAGAAATAAACATTTCAACCACACAAGAATAGGCTTTATTATTTAAAATGTTTCAAACTTTAATGGTAACAAATGGCTTTTGGATTATTAGGTCTGATTTATTTTCAGGATTATAATAAAAGAGGCATACCTGTCCATCTAAAAGATCAGAATATCAACAGAAGAACAAGGTATCAATTTGGGTTGATAATATAAATAAGCATAAATTTTTTTCTTAGATTTTAATGATTTTAAGATTCATTAAAAGATGCATTTTTAAAAGATATACCCAAATAAAAAAAAAGTAACATGTACATGCTTATAACCTTCATTTGTAAAGGTTTTCTCTGAGGTTATTCACTAAGCTACCATTAGGCTTTACCAAGTTATAAGCTTTTCATTACATAGAGCAAGGCCTCTATTTTTCCCTTCCTTTAAGGTTTCTATAATGCAATAATATCTAATCCACTTTATCAGCTTTTATAATCTCTGATTCTATCTCCAATATATTTGTTCTAAAACATGTTAATGCAGACTTGACTTTGTACTTTCTGCAGTACTCCTCAAACCCTGACAGTCTCTCCCATACAGAGGCAGAAAAGACTATTTCAAGGAGACCCTTCTGATTGAAATGAACAGTTAAAGTGTAAGAAAGATGCT
Source organism: Cheirogaleus medius (assembly GCA_008086735.1). Taxonomy (NCBI): domain Eukaryota; kingdom Metazoa; phylum Chordata; class Mammalia; order Primates; family Cheirogaleidae; genus Cheirogaleus; species Cheirogaleus medius. The sequence continues at coordinate 23,066,287 of VBSM01001562.1, read as the reverse complement.
TTTCTCAGATCTCATGTTAGAATTCTACTTTCTTACCCTGCAGAAGCACAATTTAGCAAATTCTAAAAGTTATCTCTCCCAATGGCAGCAGTAAGTAGAACTAAGAAACACAATATAGTAGTAGGGAAGCACAAGATAAGACCATGAGAAAGACAGAGAAAAAGAAAAACCCAGCGTAGCAGTTTAAAGAGTACAGAAATATTTCTAATACTGCAAAACAAATACATGTAAATTATCATGTATAAGGAAGAAGTTGGCTCAACGGCTGGATACCTTCATGAGGACTTGTCATTGGGGAGGAAAAATATCCAAATTTTACTTACTAATATTAATATGGACTGTCTGCCACACTGTCCCTATTGTGTAATTATACCACAATAATACTACAACATTTATATAGCCCTTCAGAGCTTAAAAGTTTTTTCATATGCTTTCATTTCATTCTTATAACAATCCCATCAAAAAATGGTATTACCACTACTTTACTGATGATAAAATTAGAACTTGAAGAGATTAAATTACTAATAAACAGCAAAACAGCACATTTAGTCTTCTGACACATGCAATCTTACAAGACAAAACTTAAAAAGTAGGCAGAAAGTTGCTATGGTGACAAGGTTGAGGGGCAAAGGCTGGCTAGGCCCAGGTCTGCTTCCTGAGCTTAGATTAACACACTGACTGTCACACTAGAAAAAAAAAATTCTTCCATGGGGCCACAGTGTTTTATTATGAAAACAGACTAAAAACTTCAAAAACAAAATAATCCTTTCGAATTTAATGAAAAATTTGTTATTTTTTATTGTTTTCTGTACGTGAGTTATATACAATTAAATTGTCAATATTAATTATAACACTAAGAACATCAACAAGTAAGATTTTCATAAACCAACTGCAGGGTTTCACTTCACAAAGCCCTGGGCTCAAAACTAGAGTGAGTTAAACACAACTCACATGGCAGTTAATGTGTTAAGTAATTATTTAATGTGTTAAGTAATTCCAGGTATATTAGAAGAACATCATCATGAATAGAAATATAGAGAAAATGCTGTTGTGCTGAAGCATAACTTATTTCAAAAGTCTAGCATCAGGTGTACTTAATAGAGTCATTATATTATTTCCTAAATTACCTAAATTTTATTCATGTTTACATTGTAAGTTGTTTGTTTCTCTAATAAATATTGGAGATATGTTAATAACCCCACACACACACAGGGAAAAAAAGCAAGGCAGTTTATATGATATAAAATGTTCAATAAATCTTAAAGTGTCAGATTACTACTGTATCATTTATTTTAAGGCTTCCCATTTCATGATCTGTTCTGATTTATATTTATTTTCCATTCAAATTAATTCTATAACTTTTTCGAGAAGTCAAATGTTCAACTCAATGTGTTTACACAGAAAATTAATATCAAAAGATTGACTACAAAGTGCCCCTTCTCAAGAAAATCTCCTTTTGGGCTGCTGCTATTTAACAAAAAGGGCAAGATCATCAGTTAACCATGAGTTAACTATCTCATATGGAAAGTGTCTAATAGGGAATACATGACATGTGACATTTGTAAATTTAAATTAATTATGAAATAAAATTTAAAATTCAGTTTCACAGTCACCCTAGCCACATTCAATTGCTTGATGGCCTCATGTGGCTACCATATTGGACAGTCCAGATATAGAATATTTCCATTATCGAAGAAAGATCTCTTGGAAAGCACTGAGTAGTCATCACTTGGATCTTTTGTTCCTCACATTCCTTTATTCCAGTCCTAATCATTTAATAAAAACTAAAATGGTTAAATGGGTTTCTTCTCTGATGAAGAAAGAGCTATGTTGACTAAGTATGTAATTTATAGTTTCTTGACCATATAATTTATAGTTTCAGTAAATGAAGGAATCTTCCTTTTTTTCTAGGAGCTCAGACACTTGCCTTTTCACTGCAATCTGTCCAGATAGGGTAGAAGGCCTATTCACAGAAGGGTGTCCCACTCCTACAGGGCTCAGGACTACTGTAATATGTTCATGGCACAATCCTAACAAGGTGGTTAAGTGAAGTTTAAGAAAGCTTGCCAAATGGAATAGAACGAAGCTTTTCCTTAGCCAGTAAATCATATTTCCCCCATTAATTAAAAAAAAAAAAAAGTTTTTCAGAATACGGAGTATAAGAGCAACTTAAAAAAAAAACAAAACAAAAAACTCACCGGCATGTAGAAAGAGGGGCAAACTGAACACCCTTTTCTTTGCATTCCCTTGTTATTCTTTCTTTTACGTTTCTACAGAGATCTACAACCCTAAAAAAAGATAAATGAATACAATATTAAGTTTTCAAATGAGAACCACACAAATTCAATAAATGCTGTTTAATCTGATATCTGTCAAGTCCAAAATTCTTTTAACTAAAGCTTTCATAGTTATTCCTTCAAAAACTGACAAGAGCCTGGATCATTCAAATTGAGCCCTTCATTCCTAATGTCAAAGGCAACAAAGTTCTATTCTTTGCCATAAGGAAAACAGAAGTTAGAAGAGCATACTCAAGTCTCCTGAATGCAGTTTCCTATACCTGAGAAAACTTGATTTCAAAATAAATTTAATTACAAGATTTTAAGAGCTTTAAAAAAAGCTATAAAAAACAAGTTAATGAAAATTCAATTCTAGGTTACAAGAATGCCAATCTTTAGCCACATCTAAGTAGTTTTCCTTAATTTAAAAATAATTCAATTTATAATCATGCTGTTATATAAAATGTTCAATAACCTATTCTCAAGCTGAAATCCCATTTGACAAAGACTTATTGAACAAAAACTACGTGTAAACTGTTAATGTGCATGTTAGATTGACATTAAAAGTCAATGACAACAGACAGGTGAGGGATAGTAATAATCCTTAAAGGAGAAAAGGAATTGATAATATTTAACAACATTAATCTATTTTTTTAATGTAAGCTATACCATATTGTTATAACTATGTATTTTGTTTAATCTGGAAAATAAAATCCTTAAAGTATATATAAACCATTTCAGTGTCCAATAAATATCTTGGCCACATACTAACACTGATTCTGTACCTTTTTAAACCTTGGTCTGTTTAGCATCATGAGAATTGAAATGATACCAAAGAAACTTAAAAGGCCTATCTCTAGTCTCAAGATTGATTTGACTGTATGAGAACTAATTTGATAAAAACAATAACATTTGAGATCATGCTTTATGAAACACATTAAAGTTGCCTATATGTCCAATAAGAATAAAGAATATGTGATTAAAATACAAATACAAATGGGGTTTTAGTGTTTTATTAGCATATCAAATTTTTTATTTTTATAAATATAGTATATAAAAGTTTTATAAATTCTAATTTTACAAAACAGTGCTCTTAAGTTAAAATCTGCTTTAATTTATGAGAGCTGCAGGGAAACATGATTTATCAATGTTATCTATGCATCATTTATAGAATGGTAATGATGCATGTTTTAAAAAACATCTCGAAGCATTTATTGATATTTCATGTCTTTATTTTGAAATTCCAACTAATAAAACAAATCTTTAAATATAAATAAAATCTACTAAGCTTTAATATCTACAGGTGTTAATACTACAAATTATAAAAGTAACAAGTTCTTTATCTTGGCCCTAGAAAATGGAATTTAAATGCTACAGCACAGTAGTCTAAAAAATTAAGAATAAAATCCATCAGCTTTTATAGTACTTTTGCAAGTTAAACTACTGCATGGACTGTATTTCCATTTAAATGCACTTAAATGTACCTAATCATCACAAATGGAATAGAAAACAGGAGTATGTTAAGAACTGCTTATATCTAAACCCTCACTGGAGTTGAATAATGAAAAGGAGATGGAAAAAAGAACAGGACTGAATGGTTATAATCCCCAATGGTTATAATCCCCAATTCAATAAATGATTTTTAGGGAGGAGTTCCGAAAAGTATTTTCTCACAGAACTTGAGCAAAAGTTAATATGGGCCCCCTTGGACCAATCATTTTATAGGATATAAACATAACTGTGTAGACTTTTAAATTCTTTCTTGACCTATTAGCAAATTTAACACTGTTGAACGTATCCTCCTCAAAACAAACTTCCATGGGCTTTTCTCATATCACTGGATTTCTTCCAAATCCTCTAGATATTATTCCTCAGTATCCTTTGCCAGCTTTTGTTTATATGACTACCTCTTATGAGGTTCTCTGGGACTTCTTTCTTAGGTCATTTTTTTTCCCCTTCACTCCATACTATCTGTAAGTGTTTGTACCCACTTTCTTGATTTTAATCACAAGAATCTCACTGGTGTCTCCAAAATCTTTGAAAATCTCTAGCTTTTAAGATAGCTATAATCTCACATTATTCCAGAGTTCATGCAAAGGGCTCTATGCAGAATATTCATTGTACTATGGCAACTATAGAATGTGTCACTTAACAATACACAAAGACTAGTAAGACCAATAACCCCTTAAGTGGGTTATACATAAAAAGGCCAGTGACCTAATAATGTATGAAGGTTGAAGACCCTGATCCCATCGACTACTGCTAAACATGGTCTCTATCTAGCTAAACAGTTAAAAGAAAAAGCAAGTTACTAAATGGGTAACAAGTAAATTTTATGTCAAAAATGTAACTGCTTTCCATTAATGTTATAATATTTATTAAAACTTCAGCTGAAGAAATTGTTTTAAATGAAAACAAAAATGTAACCCTGCATAAAACAGAAACTATCAGTGAATCAATTAAATAAATATGTAAGTATAATATAAAAAATGGAAGAAGAAAAATAAAAATGCAGCACATGATTAGCTTCCACAGTTGGAAGAATAAAAAGACAAGATGTCAATTGAAGACAAGGAAATTCATAATGCTGAAAAGGTAACACTATACTAAGCCACTTTCCCCAGTGATATGAGCTGAATGTTTATGTCCCTCTCAAAATTCATATACTAAAATCCTAAGCCCCAATGTGATGGTATTAGAAGGTGGGGCTTTTTAAGAAGTAATTAGGTCATGAAGGTAGAGCCTTATGAATGGGATTAGTGCCCATTCTCATAAAAAGACATGAGAGGGCTTGCTTTGTGTCTCTGCTTGCCACCATCTGAGGATATTATGATCAAATGGCGAACTCAAAACCAGGAAGAGGGCCTTCACCAAAAACCCAACCATGATCTCAGACTTTAAGCCTCCAGAACTGAGAAATAAATGTTTCTTGTTTAAGAACATTTAAGCCACCCAGTCTATGGTTTTCTGTTATAGCAGGCCAAATTGACTAATATACCCAAGGAAAGGTATTAAAGACTAAAATGGTCTTTGAGACCACTATGAACAGCTGCCAAACTATTTCTGCTATTCAAAACTATCAGATGTCCATGAATTGGTAATTCTTTTCATTTACAAGATGTTTTCCCCTTGTTAAAAAATTTAGCATTCAAAATTATGAATAACATTTCAACCTGAGAAAGTTGATTTAAAAATGAAAAAGGAAAAAAAATTGTGAATAACAAAGTGAAACTATAAATTAGGTTACTATCTAACACAACACATGAGATATGAGCACCCATGTGCCAAAAGTCCTAACTCACAGTAGATGAAGTCTTCATGTAGAAAACTAAAAAGTTTTCTGGGGGGAAAAAGAGGTAGGAAGAAAACAAAATGTTAAGATATGCAATATCTAATATAGGATTTGTTATATCCTATATTCTTTTTTATACATTTCAAACATTTTATAAATTTTATAAAGAAAAGGCAAAATGTAGGCATACTAGAAGAAAATAAAAATATACAGGTTGAGTATCCCTAATGAAAAAATCTAAAATCTGAAAATTTTTGAGTGCCAACATGATGCTCAACGGATACGCTCACTGGAGCACTTTTAGATTTTAGATTTTGGATTTGGGAATCCAAAACAGTTTTGGCCCCAAGCATTTCAGATAATGGGTCCTCAATGTGTACTGACAATCTCCTTGAGAATGTTTTTATTACTGAATGATTAAAACCTCACAAGTATATTTTTAATAAACCATTTAACATTTCCTAATCAGTTTTTATTATTAATTCTCTTACCAATATGTGTGTGTGTGTGCATGCATGTGTGGTGTATATTTCAAATAAAGAAACCCTTCTAAAATTTATTTCCATTAATCTTTTTTGGGCCATTCTTATAATATGTTCCAGTATCAGAATTTTGCTTAAACTTAAAAATAGAAGTTGACATTAATTTCTTAAATTGGATTTCTTTTTTAACTGCAAATTAAGATCTTACTTAGTAACACACAATTATCAAAAAATAAATGATATAAATGAAAAAATAAATGAAAAATAAAAAAATAAATGAAGGTTAACTGGTTTTATAATTTGGGGGCACTTTTTAGAGAACCTTTAAACATATTAATCACTTAAGAATTTAAGTAAAAGCTAAGTAAAACCACATAGTAACATTTAGTGTTCAATAAGATACTTCAAAACAAAAACTTCAAAAGTATCTTTGCACTTTGGATAGCAGACAAATTTGCCTAAAACAAAAATAAGGCTTGAAAATACAGCATTCCAACAAAAATATTAGTTTAAATAAAAATAGCTATCTTGTTTCAATGTTTCTTTATAAAATTTTTGAAGTTTATATGTCCACAAACCAAGAAACATTACTTCAAGCAATTCATACAGCATATTTGAATAATATCAGGCATTTATTATATTTTACCTGTCCCAAGGAGCAGAAGTCTCAAAAGATTCTCCTAATACATAGTATTCCAAACCCAAGTCCTGTTAAGAAAAATATAGAAAAATAGAAAAATATAGAAAAATCAAGCAACTGTAACAGATGCTGAAGAACCAATAATACTGTTAGTATTTCATGTTCACTGTCAGTATTGTATGTTTCTAATTTAACTTTGCTCTTTACTATTCACCTCATAAGAATGCTGGAAAGTTGCCCTGAGAATGAGATATAACCTCCATGAGGACAGGAATCTTGCCTGTCTTATACTCCTCTGTATCCTTGGCACCAGGCAGAGTGCCTGACACAGGGTAGAAATTCTATTTCTCTAGTGAATGATGTCTCTAACCAGGAATAGTCTCCAAATATGAAGAGAATACTAGAAGAAAAGATTTTTTGGAGGGGAACTAAATAGCAACTTAACCAATATCAAAAACTGGTCATCAAGATTGAAGGAGCAAGAGGGTTTGGAGGGGTGGGGATATAGAAGGAAGAGAAGTTTTTTTTCTTAAAATCAACTTTTCTTAAAAAAAAATCAACTTTTCTTTAAAAACAAATTTAGAAAATATAGTTCCTCTCTTTGAAGTGAGAGAATACATAGAATATCTGGAGGCACCTCTGCTAGGAAAATATTTTCTATTGTACAAGATATAATACTTATATTATAAGTACTTTATAACACTTAATTTCTTTCCCCAGAGCACAATTGTTTTATTATCTAAACTGGAATGTAATTGGTAACAATGGTATTAACCATTGGAAAATTTTTTAAAAGAGAAAACAAACAAGCCGGGGGGGGGGGGGGGGGGGGCGGAATACCTAATGTGCCTTTGACTTAGCTTTAACATTAACTAGAATCTTAAAATTTAAGATTCTTACTCAAAATTGTATCTATGCTATATCTGTTACAGTTATGTTTCACTTTCCAGAATTCTGAATTCAGTATTATAGCAAAATGGTCAATATCGTCTAAGAAAATGCCTAAGAAACAAAATTTTATGTATACTCAAAATGGTTACTAAGGGGAGAACCTGGAACACTGACAGTCTGTAGAGGTAGACGTTATTTATAAGATCTATAATAAAATCACCTATTACTTTTCATAATCGGTACATCTCATCAGAATTTCTAACACAGTAAACAGGCAATAAATACACTTTTCCTTATCAGCATCACAAGGCGGGACAGGAAGGAAGGACTATATGCTTCAAATTCACTATAATTTGAAATTTAGATCTTAGCTAGGATTAAATTATTTCTAAAATGAGAACACATTAAGCAAGCTTACTTAGTGAAATAAAAAGCTGTATATAAATTTATATAAGAATTTCCTTCAAAACAATTTCTAAATGAAAAACTAAAAAATTTAGTATTTGGAAGTGATGAATATCCCAATTACCCTGATTTTATCTTTATACATTATATGAATATATCCAAATATCACATATACTCTGAAAATATGTATATCTATGTTTCAATTAAAAAATTTTTTAATGATAAAAAAAAGAAAATTTAGTATTTGGGGAAGCCACATTCTCAGGATATCTGAAAAATGACCTTTTAGAATATGATCATTCAAATTATATAAAAGGGGAAATTTTTTAAAAAGTAACCCCACCAACAACAGAAAACAATTAAGAAACTTGAGTTTGTGACAACCAAAGTAGAAAAACAAAACTAAATGAAAAAATAAAACTTCAAAAGAACAATTTTGGATAAGTACAGCAGACTTGAAATTAATAAGAATAATGAAGTTTCTCATAGTAGAAAATCTAGAATTAAAAAAACTTTAGTGCTCAAGAACACATACATGATTTCTTTAATTCTATACAGTAATCATCACCAAAGAACCAATAACTACTTGGAATCATGTTAAATATCAACTTTAAAAGACACAGTTAAAGATTTATATATCTTTCAAATAGATTATGAATCCAGTGAGGAATGTTGCTAATAAAACAGCTTGATTCTAACCAAGTAATGTTAGGAATGGCATGCTCAATTTTTAGACAGAGAAGGGCTCCACTCTTTTAAAAAGCACAAAGACATATTAAATCTGCTGTCCCTAACCCCCAGGCCAAGGACCGGTACCAGTCCATGGCCTGTTAGGAACTGGGCCATCCACTAGGAGGTGGGGGCAAGCAAGCAAGCAAAGCTTCATCTATATTTACAGCTGCTCCCCATGCTCATTACACCATAAGCTCCGCCACCTGTTAGATCAGCGGCAGCAGCATTAGATTCTTATAGGAGCCCAAACCCTACTGTAAACTGCCTATGTGAAGGATCTAGTTTGCACACTCCTTATGAGAATCTAATGCCTGATGACCTGAGGTGGAGCTGAGGCAGTGATGCTAGCACAGGGGAGCAGCTACAAACACAAATTATCATTAGCAGAGAGGTTTCACTGTCAAATGAATGCAATATACTTGAATCATCCCTAAACCAGCCCCCTCAATCCAGTCCGTGGAAAAACTGTCTTCCATGAAACTGGTCCCTGGTGCCAAAAAGGTTGGCAACCGCTGTATTAAATCATCTTCAAGTTCCTCAGAAGCATAAATAGAATGTTTAAAGAGCTTATAAAGATTCATAGCTAATCCAGGGTTCATGTAAATGATATGCTAAATTATAGTAGCTTAAAATTTAAGAAAATAAAAAAGACAATTTTATTCAAAGTCAAGAAAAAGTATTGTTTGTAACATAAATTAAGTGATAAGGGAAATACATGAAATAACTTACTCGAATATATGCAATGACATAGGTCAGTAAATAACCTCTCTGTCCATTATCTTCTCCAGCTGCCAACCCACTGTAATTAAAGAACAAATTGTTAATACGTTTCAAATGAACTATTGCAAATATATAAAATTAACCAAACTGATATGATACCTCAAGATAACTGCTTAATAGACTAACATATATTACATCTTATTTTTTCTTAATCTCATTTATCATAAATATATCAAATGACACCATTAAGAGACTAAGCTTGGATAAAAAATTAAAACTGAAAACAATTTTAGTATTTCAGATTAGTCATTAATTTCAAACTTTTATCCACTAGACTAATAAAACTGACTCTCATGAACTCAATTATTTCTACCCATATTCTCAAAGGAACAGAAAAATAATCATGAGAAACAAACTTAAATAAGCTGAAATAATCTTCACAAGCATAAGATACTTAAAATATTCTTTTATTCACATTATATTCTTATTCATATACTCATATATTGTTATAGTCTTATTCATATATAAAGAAATGTGATGACTGACTAGGAACTTCCAAATACCAACAAGTTTCTTGAATATTTGAGCATATAGTATTTGGACTGTTAGATGTGGTGTGTATCTTATGGAATTTATGAGTTAAATGAGAGACAAAACATACTCAGAAATATTAAAGTTTATAAAGCAATATACAGAAAGTATAAGACCAACAGGTAAAGTCTTATTACTGTGAACATATAAACTGTCCCTTTCAATTTGAAAGTAGTTTTATCCATAGAAATTGTATTTGACGATCTAGTTAGAATTAATCCCATATAATTCAGTTCAAGAACTCTAGTTTGTAAAAGTTACTTCCTATTTTAAAAAATGATGAGTAAATATTGTTTTCCACTACTTTGAGTAAAGAGTTTTTAATTATGCTTTTCCCATTATCAAATAGAAATTAAACTTTCACTTGTTTTAGTCAACTAAAGGAAGAATTATTACTCTTACGGCCTCAATTAACAACTCCTAATTAAATCTTGAAGTTTTGTTTGATTGGTGGTAAGTAAATAATACAATGTAGATGTATTCTTGTTCCATACAAATGCTGTAAGATAATTTCAAGCTAGAATACACAGGCTAAATCAGAATTTCCTGACACAATATTACAGGTGGATATATATAAATTAGTATCATTCAAAAGGAGTGGCAAAGACTTGATAGAAGCAGCTCTAGTCTGGAACAACTTGAGGACAAGGTATAATAAAATGAAGGGGATTGTTTGTATTAATAGAATGTTTTGTTGTTTTTTTAGAGACAGGGTCTTGCTCTGTCACCCATACAGGAGTACAGTAGCATGATCATAGCTGACTGGAACCTCAAACTCCTGGACTCAAGGGAATCTCCCCACATAAGACGACAAGCGCAAGACACCATGCCTAGTTAATTGTTTTCTTACTTTTTGTAGAGAAGAGGTCTCACTATGTTTCCCAGGCTGGTCTCAAACTCCTGGGCTCAAGCAATCCTCCTACCTTGGCCTCCCAAAGTGCTGAGATTACAGGCTTGAGCCACCGTGCTCAGCCTGTATTAATAGAATGTTAATGAGCAATGAAGATAGAATTTAGGTCAATTCAGTTGAAAGTGAAAAGTAAGAAATGACAGAAGATAAGTCTGGGTTAAATGTGAGGCTGGAGGCAGAAAGCCAAATAAAGTCCCAAAACAAAAGGAAAATAAGTCAAAACTGCTGTAGCAAGTGCTTGGAAGAAAATAGCTGAGCCCATGGCTTAGTTGGGTAGATTAAAAAAACAGAGTCAGATTCTGAATCCAAGACAGAAAAAATAGTACAGGTCTAAGAAACAAAAACTGTTCATCTTGGACCTAGTGGTAGAAGGAAAGGAAAGGAGAATGAAGATTAGGAAAAGGTGCAAGATACCTATGTTGAGAATCTTTGAGAAAGGAACATGCTAAGTATGTATCTGGTGAGAAGTTAACAGGTATGAACATTTAGTAGGCCTGTCTCCATTACGTCAGGATGCAACAAAGTTCTACTTTCCAGTCCCAGTTTAAATCATTTTTCTTTTGGCCCTCTTCTAACATCTGGCAGCAGAGGGGTGGAGGTGGGGATAGAAGGGTGATCTGTTCCACAATGGGATACAGTGGAACAAACCACATAGAAACATGCATTTTCTAATTTAAAGCAGGAAGAAATTGGATGTCCATTCTAAATTCATAAACCCCAAAAGAGAAGAAAAGTCAATCTGGGCTTGCTTTTCTGAATCATAGGTTTCCCTGCAAATTTAGCTTTTTGAAAATTCTCTTTTTTTAGCTTTCAGAACCGTCAATCTTCTAGCCAGAATTATCTTAAAATACCATATGTAAACCACAGTAGGATTAGAAATTAAATGTTTCTAAATTGTCACTTTTGCAATCACCCAAAAAGCTACACATAGAGTCATATTGCTTTATATTAAAGTAGCAATATTCACTCCTTACTTTCTGTTCTCTCTACAAATTTCAAACAATTTTGAATTCACAAGGTTCTTAAACAAATTTAAAGCTGTTTCATGAGGAAGGACTGAAAAGATTAATGAAAGAGGAATGAGAGGTGATCTTTTTATATAAAAGGGCCATCTGGTGAACCTAATCATTCTTATGTTAAATTATATTAAACAACTTAAGCACACTTTAAAAATAACGATAACATATTACCTTATGGTGAATGTCAAAACACCAGTCATAAGTGCTGACAGGTAATGTTTATTCTGTTAAGCACTTAGAGAAGTTGAAGTACATTACTAGCAAACACGGTTAAACAACCAAAGAATGATTATTCAATACTTGGCTACTATGTTTTGTTGGGCCATATATGTTCTTACCAGTGTTGGGGTCAGGGAGAAAAGGCAAGGAGGAAAAATGGCTAAGACTACACATAAAAATGCTCTGAACTGTTAGGAATACTTTATTTACAACAATCCATTTAAAGCCAATGAGGCAATGGGAATAGAAGATGAAACAAAAGAAATTTTTTTAAAGGACAGCTTAATAATGCCCTAATTAAAAATAAAATAAATGAGCTAAAAACTAACATATGGAAATTTTAGCAGGAAGAAATGTAGCGGTGCTTTCCTCTGTCTTGTTATACAGAAGGGGAAATGACTAAAGATTGAGAGTTGGCAGAGTGGCATCTTAAATAAGCAAAATATCCCTAAATCTTCACTAATTAGAACAAAAAATTAGAGCCTACAGAAAAACTGAAGGAAAACTAAAATTTATGCTAGAAAACCAAAAGAAGATATTTCTAAGTATTAAAAAACAAAACAGCCTTAAATCATCTGCCTAATTATAATTCGAGTTGTTTAAAACAGCAGATGTCCACATCTCAATAAAAGAAGCCAGGATGAAAGCACATTAAGAAATTAATCATAAAATAACTAAGAAGGAACAAATAATAATAGCAAAAAAAATGAGACCCTAAATTGGGCCAAAGTTTTTAACACTTTACCCCTACTTTAAATCGGACTCTCATTTATTATAACCTATACATTTGATAAAAGTTTTATTTAACATAGTCAAAATTGCTGGAATTAAACCAGCCATTGAGACCCCAATGGCTCTGGGGCCTCAAGTATCAGTATCTTAAGACAGCTGGATCTCATATCTTAAAGAAGATTTACTTTTATTTTTAAGTTGTAAATGAATGATGTTCTGTGAGAAAACAAAACTGGCATTACTGACATTCATATCAGTTGGTGGCTCAAATTAAATAAAACTGACAAAATGGTTCTGACAAATACCTAAAGATGAAAATATACTGTTTTACAGGTGGCATAGTACTGTAATTAGACATAAATGAAGTAGAATAAAAGATATCAAGGAAAAAACACAGTATTCAGTCTCATTAATTCATTCAACAAATATTTAACCAAGCATCTAGTATGTACTAGGCATCAACGGTGGTGCTCAGGAGATAAGTCATGTCCTATAAAAATTATACATGAGGTAGGACAAACAGGCATTTTGTCATAATCCTACCCCAATCTAACAGGAAATGTGGCACATTACTAACTTGTAATGATTCGCTAGATACTATGAACTATAATTACTAATAGATCCGACAAAGTGGAATTCCTGTGTGTGTGCGCGCGCGTTGGGGGAAGGAAGAAGATTAAAGTGAAACTAAGCAAATTTAACCCTATGTACAATAGTTCAAATATTATAGCAAAATGTCCTCTTCCATTTTCCTACAAGTCTTTCTGGGAAATTTTGAAATCCCAGTTAAATATTTAAATATATAAGGGACAAATTTTTAAAGTTTCAGTCTCTAATATTTAAGGCTCAAGCAGATATAAAAGATTTTAATTTACATTTCCTTAATTGTTTGTTTCTAACTAATATGTGTTTTAAGAAAACAAAGTCTCTTGATCAAATTATATATGTACTTCATACAACTTAGACACTAAAAAATAGGTACACACAGGGTTAAATTCCTTCTGGGAAGGGGAATGTGTACATTTCAAATTTAAACAAAAACTAGATGACCTGATATCCAAGCCATTTGGTCATTAAATGAATCTTTATAGCATAATTATTTTTAATGATTTTAGTTAAAACATCAGTAATTCCCAAAAAAGGTATTGTGGGAGGAAGAAGGTGAAAGATGAATAAACTTTGTCTTTTACTAACGAAATTAAAATTGTATTTGCCAATTTCAGAATGGGGCAAAAATAAAACTTAGAGATTTTCAATACTCAATTTTTAATTTATTTTTGTACTGTTTCTAAGTTCAAGATTAGACTTTTTCCCCTCTAAGAATACTGCACTTTAACACTAAATTCAGACAATCCTAGAAATAAAGGGCTCAGGAGTGGGGAACCTGTGGCCTTGGGGCCCCATATGGCCCTCTAGATCCTTGACTGCAGCCTTTTGACTGAATTCCAATTTACAGAACAAATCCTTTTATTAAAGGGGGTAGAGCAGAGAAAGATAAAGCTTTTCTTGCCTCCACTGGTGCTTAAAAAGAACAATCTTGAAATCAGAAGGCTGCAGGTTTCCCACCCCTGTGCCCTGTCCACAGCATGTATATGATATACTTTAATCCCTGGAATAAAAAAAAAAAAAAGATTAGTATCCAGAAAATTGTTAGTTTATGCACTTAAAAAGGAAAGGAAAGGAAAAAAACGTAGTCCTGACAAATGGCATTTTCACTGCAGTTCTCATTAATCAATCTTATAATCCATCAAGCAGACAGACAGAAACCACCCTACCATTATTCAGTTGGTTATAGAGGTGAAATGCTTTCTGTTTCTTTATACCAGCACAAAATAATAAGTGACAGGAGGTGGAGTATATAGATTATTTATCAAATATCTTTGATTAAACACAATTTCCTTTTAAAAACACACTAATAGCATTCTTTATACATATACTATTACCATTAAAGAGTAATATGACAATGAATTTCCTATTTCACTCTAGCACAAAAAATAATATCACAAAATTGACATTAATTTAAAAGTCTAGGAAAAATACAAGATATAGTAATATTATATATATGATTAGACAAGGAAGAACAACATATCAACCTAACTTCCTACAAATTTTGGAAGTAAACCAAAACAATACTTTAAATTTAATATCATAAATTACCATGAATTTAATACTAAATTTAAATTAATAACTCCTTGAAGACATGCAGTCTACTAGGAGATATTAATGCCTGGTACAGATACCAGAATTTTAGCTTAATCTTCTCTTGGTATTACAAACTTGAAGCCATACCCAAATTTTGCAGCAATGTCATACACTTGTTTTTCATGTTGAAGAACCTTCTCACGGTCCCCCTCAAACAGTAACGTGGCTACACTTAGTTGATTTGGATCAAATCCTTTAAACTACAAAAAAATAAGATATTATTACAGAGAAATCTTATCCTACAAAATAATAGATTAAAATAGTTTGTTCCTTTCCTTAGGATCT
Organism: Cheirogaleus medius; assembly: GCA_008086735.1. NCBI lineage: Eukaryota > Metazoa > Chordata > Mammalia > Primates > Cheirogaleidae > Cheirogaleus > Cheirogaleus medius. Next base: position 23,050,891 of record VBSM01001562.1, on the reverse strand, counting down.
GGGCTCAAATACACTAACTTCTTAAAACTTGAGCTTTGGAACTTTACATGTCAATCAACAAGAACGTTTAATGAAACTACTTAGATCATTACAATATAACAAAACTACATAGCACAGGAAAAACACTTTATTTCAAAGTATGCCACCGTGTTAATCAAAATGACATATTGGTATGTAATATAACAAATAACTTTTCAAAATTGTAACTAATAAAGAATCAAATAAAAACTATAAAATAATAAAGTAGCCGTATGGAGGGGTAAAAAAGTAAAAACAGCATCCCTAACATAGTAACAATAACTTCTTACTAAATAGTATTTTCAAAGCAGATCTTATACAGAAAATTAAAATAGTTTATCTAAGAATAATCTTAAAAGGAAACAAATAACTTCATTAGGAAAACATATCTTTAAAAGGCAAGAAAGATATATGTTCTTGAATGGATAAACTAATTACTACAAACCTGTCAATACTTGCCCAAATTAGTGTACTTGTTTATGCGAATTCTAATAAAAACCCCAATGGACTTTCTAAAACAATCAAAAGTTTCTAAAATTTTTCTAGAATAACAGGTAGGTGACAGTGATAATAAGGAAGATCCTGAATAACAAGAGGTAAAACTAGCCCTACCACAATTAAATCCATTTACTTTTCCAAGAACAAAAAGCTCCTTAAAAAGAATTAGATGCATTAAAATGATGTCTATTTCTTGAATAAGAATACAAGAAGATGTCTTAGGCATGGCAAATCAATGTAAGAGAAGCCGGGATTAGTTAGTAAATGGTGCTCCCACAACTGGTTAGCAACTGGGGGAGCAGGAAGTGAAGATTTAGGTCTTTATCTTACATTATAAAGTTGAAATAAATTCAAACAGTAATAAAAGTAATTTTTTAAAAAATTCCCATTTAACATAAGAGAGAGAGAGAGAGAGAGAGAAGAAAATGGCCCTGTTCATACTTTTGGAGGAAGGAAGGCTATACAAAAGCTTAGAAGTTATTAAATAACAACAAGATATAAAAATTTGAAACTTTTACACCAAAAAGAAAAAACCCTATTAAAAAGGGAAGCACCTGACTGCAAAAAAACTATTTACAACATTAAAGACAAAGGGCATCCAATAATTCCATTACTCAAAGGACACACATCAAACCAACAAGAAAAAAATATGAAACCATCACCCCTAGTAAAATAATATCCAACTAATTCACACAAAGATTACATCTAGAAAACACAGGGAAATGTTCAGTCTCATTGGAGTTTCAAGAAATATCAACTAAAATAAAGTACTATTTCTTTCCCTAGTAAATTTAAAACAAAACAAAACAAAAAATTCCACATGCAATAACAAGGATGCAACAAAAAAAGGCACACATGTATTCCTAAGTGGCAGTGTAAGCCAGCATAATACTCTAGGATAGCAATTCTAAAATCAAAGTTAAAAAAAAAATCCACACTTTCAATTTACTTCTAGTTATCTATGGCAAAAGAAAAACTTCAAACTACAGAAAAATGTTATAAGCATGAAACAGTTCAGTGCAGTGTTATTTTTAGAAACTTCAAAAAACTGAAAAAGAATTTAAAATGTCTAAAATTCACTGCATGATTGATTTACTTGATAAAATATTTATTCCAACATGAAAAATAATAATTACAAAATGTACGCAGCAACATGGAAAAACATCCTTACAAAAGGTGCATGTGAGGGCAAGAAGGCAGGAAGTAGGATTAACTAATTAATATACTAAGCATTTAAAATGGTAGCATTTTATAAAAATTCTTACCTTTGTAATATAAAACTTTTTTAATCCATCCAAAAATGATGTAAAAATAGAGGAAACCTGAGGTTTAAGAGCATGACCTAAGAAGAGAAAAAAGTTTATGTTTAAATTAATAGCAAATTCTGAAAACCCAGAGGCTACTTCAACTTAGTATTCTAAAAAAAAGAGTAAAAATTTTCATGACTTTCATAATTTTATAAATCTCCCTGTTATTTGTATATATAGACTTATAGTAAGATCTTCATCTTTTACCTTTATCTTCTTTGAAAAGTCACAAACAACTTTTTATTTAGAAAACCCATTCTTGGTTTGTTTTTTTTTTAAGTCAAATTACTATATGTAATTAATACTACACATAGTTTAGGTTATCTTTCAATGGTATGGTTTATACCTAGTAAAACTACTTCATTAATTTTTATTTCTTTAAGAACACCCATGGTGGTTGGTTTTACTTTTATTTTTTTTAATTATACAGAAACCATTCAGAACTATAACCAAACATGGAGTTAATGCCAAGTTTAAGGTTGTTTCTTAATTAATTCTTAATTCATCCAGAATTCTTGGCATAAAATTAGCAATTGCTTCCTTAATCACACCCGGAGAGTTAAAATTGCCAAAATAACATAAATGGTGTCTCAGAATCTATTTAATTAACATCTTTGCCTGCAGATTAAGCTTAATTGACTGAAAACCTTTTACTGTTTTCTCATTGTTTTCAGAGAGTAGCAACTTCTCAACTCCCACACTGTTAGAATTTAAGAGTCATGCATCTGGCCTCAGTACCATGAGCCCATTTTAGAAAAATGTGGCATACCATTGATTCATAGTTTTTATAAAGAATTTTAGTATTTAGTAAATCTAAAATTATCTCTAAATAAAAAGTTTATTTTTTAAAAAAGGCTTTAAGATTATGGGATTTTGTTTTTCAAGTGTAGTTTGTTCCTTTTCTTCCTTTAAAATAGGTGCAAACAGCTGTTTCTAAAACAACAACTATCACCAGTAGTTTTTTCCTATCCATATATTTTTTTAAGTGAGAATCTGAATCTGTAATACTCCTTATTTACTACATTTTTGCTGATTATAATAGGAAACTGTATTACATAAAAGACCAAGTATTAAGTCTTAACCAGAGGCTATGAATTCATGTGATAACTGAGGCATTAAAACAAAACAAAAAGCAAACAAACAAAATGAACTCAGATTAGACATATCAACCTAGAAATCTTTTTGAGCCCCTGGATCACAAGTAAAAGATTTGTCTGGGGATTTTTTTTCTTTTATTGTAACCTATCAGAGATGCTTCTCTAGTATAACTAGTGCTTTTAACACTGCAGTCCCCAACCCTGGCAAGGGACTACTACACTCTGGGGCCTGTTAGGGACCGGGTACAAAGTTGCCTGCACCCTCCCCCTACCCCACATTCCGCCAGCCCCCCACACTCTCCCAACTCCCCCAACTCCCCTTCCCATCAGTGGAAAAACTGTCTTCCATGAAACCAGTCCCTGGTGCCAAATGGTTGGGGGACACTGCTTTAAAAGACACAATTTCCAAAAATAAAAAAATAAAAATAAAAAACAGATACCATTTCTAATATTTATAAAGTTAGAAACAATGTATCATCAAAACATACACTTCTGGTCCCAAATGGAACTCACCCTACATTAACAATTGGAAATAAATATATAAACATTTATGTGTTGAATGGGTATGTTGCATTCTTGGCAAGGAACTGAAATTATCTACTGTTCATATGAAAGTCTTCTGACTCACATATCTTTATATAATGCATGAGGAGTCCAAATGATGCTACTCTGATATGAAATAATCTTTAAGAGTAAATGTTTACCACCCATTGAGATTTATATGCACAATTTTCATTTAATATAGCAGAAGTTAGTCATATACATCCCTAATACTTGGTTCACATGACAGCTTTGAAGAATAAATTATTGTGAAAGTGATACTGACTTTTAAATGGGTCAAGCGTTAGTATTAACTTTTTTTTTTTATCTTTTACTTTTTGTTAGATTAATGTTGCCTATCAAATTAATTATATTCTAAATGTATTCTGGCTATTGTGTTTTATCTTTATAGTAAACTAGTTTCCAAATTTATTAGCTAGACAGTTTGATTAGTGAATCTTGTGTTAGTTCAACATTAATTAATTTAAAATTTATTAAATATTTATGTTTCAAAGAAGTGGTTTGAGATAGTGCAAAAAGTCTTAGGCTTTGCAATCAGACAAATTTGGGTTCAACCCCAGCTCTATCACATGACTTGTGGACTTAGGTCAAAATATTTAGCCTTTGAGTCATTTATAAAATGGGAATACGACTTTGAAGAACAACTGAGGAGAATTTGATAAAATGTGCTACTGATAATGTATTCAGCACTGTGCTATCACCTATCCAGGATTTGTTCATCTGTTTTTGCCAGTTTGATGATTAATTCAATCAATATGTGTCTATTATAAATGCAGGAAATGTAAAAATGACTAAGAAACATTCTTTAAATTTGTGAAACTTTAGTTTACAGAGGAAATCTACAGATAATTTCAATATACTCAATGATATATATCATTTCAATATTCTGAAAATAGATAATTTCAATATTATAATGTATTAAGGGTTGTACCAGAGGTAGAGGTGATATTAAAAAAATTTACAACCAATCATATGGCTTGTGCTTTGTTAACAACCAATATGACACAAACACTGACCAATCAGGCAGATGGATTGGTGCAGGGTCCTGGACACCTCCTGCTATGCTAAGCACTGTTTCTTTAATTGCTTGATCATGAAGCCATGGTAGGATATATAGATGGAAAGGCTTCAATGAATACTGAGGAATCAAAAAAGGCTATAGACAGCCAACAGCATGATCAGATCTGTATTTCAAAAGGATCACTTTGGTGGCTAAGTAAAAGGTAGAGGGAGGAGAGACAGTCAAGACTACAGAGGATAGAATCTACCATTGAGCTAGAAGGGAGTATGTAAGCATGTTTCTAGGTATAGTAATGAGAATGTGGAACAGGAATGACAGATAGCCAGGAAGATATTTTCTTTAAACCTTCATTTTAAATTGTTACAGGTCCCAATTATAAATAAAATCTGACCAAATCACTGTTAATTTTACAAAGATGCCAATGTCTAACATAATTTGCTACAATAACATATACATAGATAACAAACACAGTCTTATTAATTAGATACATACTCCAAATACAGGCCAAAACACACAGGTGGTTTGATTTTCATTTGATTTAACTATTTCATTATTTATAGGACACATTTATCTTAAACTTTTGTTCATCAGTAGTACAGAGTTTTGAAAGCAGTTTAAATAAATAAATAATTGTGACTGACTTAGAAGAATCTAATTTAAAAACTAACTTTCTTGATATGTCATAAAGATATCAAGTTAAGTTTCAATGTATCTACAATCACATTTCCCTATATTAAAATCTAAGCTACTTTTAGACATGACAAACAAAAGCTTGCCTATCTTACCCTTTATCACTTATTACTAAGCAATTACTCCTATAATTTCAGGAATTGTTTTGAAGATATTTATTAAATTCTATAAACTTAAATCACAAAGTAAATTTCAGAATTTTGAAAAGATACAAAAAAATGAATTGAAACGATGATAAATAAGTTGTGTCAGAAAGTTTATTACTTTAAACAAAATAGGGAGAAAAAGAAAAATGATTTCAGATGCTGCCTACTGAATTCTCCACCTGAATATCCCAAAGGCACCTGTATTTAACAATCTGTTGTAGTATCTTTTCCCCAAAACCTCCACCTCTTCTTTTATCCTGTTATTTAATTCACTCAATCAGCCAAATCAAAATCTGGGAGATATCCTTAACTCCTCCCTTTATTTAAACTTCTATATCCAGCTGGCAAACTGATTTTTTTAAATCTATCCTCTACTCTTTATCTCCATCGTTGCTGACTTGCTCAAGGCCTCCAAAATTTGCCTCTTACTGTTTCACCTCCTATTGTCCCTCCTTAGTGCCTGTACCCTCATAATCTACCCTGCACAATGCCAGAATGAGCTTTCTAAGATGTGAAGCTGACTGATTTTATTCCTTCTACAAAGAATTCCCACCGCTAACAAGATAAAATCCAAATCTATCCTGCAAAGCCGTAGTCCACCCATCCCACTTTATCTCATGTAATGACCTTCACCATACCCTCTATTTGAACCATATAGAACTATGTGAAGTCTCCTAAAACACATCACTGAGGTTTCACAACTTCGTATTTTTGCTGACAAGTGAACAAATTTGGTAGGAGAGAAGAGACAATCTCAAGCAAACCTTGATTCACTTTTGAAGATTTAGCTCAAGCATCACTCTCCATTAAAGCCTTTCCTGACTCTTCATCCTCACCTCAAGCAAAATTAAGTGCAATCAACCACTCCTTCACCTGCAGGCCACGGTATCCAGTGTAGGAACTATGACATTCTTTCTAGCTCTGTGCTCAGTATTCTTCCCACTGATGTTTTGTAAATTTTTGTGGCTAAATGAACTGATTTTACTTACTTACTTACCAACTGATTTTACTTCCTTACTTACCAAACTGAAACTGCTTGTTGTCCATGAGGCGAATAGATGCAGGAGCACATCTCTGTTTAAAAACAGAAAAAGATGTGATACAAATTTAATACAGTAATAAGCTAGACAAGTAGAATATGAATATTATCTTTCTGTATTTAAGAGATCAAGAGCTTAGTTCCTAAAGATATACAGAGGAGAAGAATCTTAACTTTTTATATAATTTTATGAAGACAAAACATCAGTTGCTTCTATAAAAATTCAGAGAGGAGAAATCTATATACATAATATATAAAATACATACATTACATAAGTTACCAGATCTTTAATTTATTGGTAATAAAATCTGCTTAATGCCTAGCAAAGACTTATGGGAATATCCTAAAAGAAACACCATGCCCTAAAGTGGATTATTTTAGAACAAAGTAAAACTTTTAAAACTAAAATCAGTACCTCAAGTATTATGCCACTTATGAACTATTTTGTGTCATCAGGTTCTTGTAGAGTTTTAAAATGAGGAAGATGGTGGTGGAAATTCTTATGTGCCAAAGCACTTTAAAAAATTGGTTGCAGTGTCTTCACAGACAATTTTAGGAATTGTTCTTTTTTATCCCTTTTCATAGTCCATTTTAAACAGAAAAACTATCCCGTGTCCAGATTTCTAAGGTCTTTCAAGGTTACTTATGTGAAAATAGCAATGAAACTCTGAAATATGAGATTATATTTCTAAAATATCTAAACCTCTACCAATGTTTTATTTATCTAGGCTCACAGTAAAAGCTGCAAGAAAAGAAGACTGGGAGAAGCAGATATTCATATTAATTCTGAGATGACAAAATACTACAAACACTAACAAGGTGTGAGTTGGCTATAATTTCTCCATAGAATTAAAGTGAGTTGAGCCAAACCTTACATGGGATTTTTATTTTCCATACAAAGTTTTAACATGGCTAAACTTCTACCAAGAAGTTGCTTTCAAGTGAAAAAATTTTGACAAATGCCATAAACTTTTTAAACATTTATCTTCTGAATAATAACATTCATCAATAAAATTTGTATTATAAAAATTTCTGAGACTCACTCAAAAGAATAAAATTTAATGCACACCTTAACTATGCATTATAATATTTGGCTATTATTTGCTTTTTAAGTGAACAAATATTTATTTTTTATAAAAACACAGTATACATTTTATTTCACCCAATAAAATAACTAGACAGATTCTATTTTGAAGACAATTTATTCACCTCTGATATTAAAGACGAGACAATCTAAATTTAAAAAGTCACTGCCAAGTCTGAAGAAACAGTATTAGATAATTTTATATACAAGTTATAACAATAACCTTACATTTTAAAGAATCCTGTGGTTTCCAAGTTTCTTTCATAGTTCTTTAATATAATAAACAACCCTGCCAGGGTAGCAGAACTGGTATTATCCCCATTTTACAGATGAGGACACAAGAATCAGAGAGGTTAAAAGACTTGCCCAAGGTCAGGTAACTTTAAAAGTAAAGATAGAAGACCAACATATCCTGACTGTTAGATGAGCGCTATTCCAAGTACACCACACAGGCTCTGCCCCCAAATTAAAACATGCACATATACAGCTTTAAAGTCATATTTGAAACAAAAATTACATTAAAACAATTTTACTTGCTACTTCTGGTGTTATTAAATGTATAGTAGCTAAAAATAAAATAAAAAATTTACAACCTGAGTAATTTCAAATCTTGGTATACAGGTATCTTTGTAGTTGGGTTAATGCTTCTAAAAACATTACCGGTTTTCAAAATATCAAAGGAAAATCACTTTTCTTCACATTTACAAATCTGGAATGTTTTTAATAAAATGGACACATTGACTTCTAATAAAATATACAAAGTCTGATTAGACCAAATTTCATTTCTTCATAAAATAAACAGAATATCCATATAACATACATATTTATATGTTTTGGCTTAAGCATGCCAGTAAAATATGAAAGAATTCAGAACCACTCTATCATTAAAAAAAAATTTAAGTTCCTACCAACAACTTGTAAATTTCACCTCCTACTGCCAACCAGATTCTACTTCACCTTTATCAATGGCAGGTGTTTTTAATGAAAACGATCAACTTAAGTACACATATATCAGAAAATGGGGGCTGGGCGTGATGGCTCACACCTGTAATTTTAGCACTCTGGGAGGCCAAGGCGGGTGGATCGCTCAAGGTCAGGAGTTCGAGACCAGCCTGAGCAAGAGTGAGACCCCCGTCTCTACTAAAAAATAGAAAGAAAGTAATTGGCCAACTAAAAATATATAGAAAAAATTAGCTGGGCATGGTGGCACATGCTTGTAGTCCCAGCTACTCGGGAGGCTGAGGCAGAAGGATTGCTTGAGCCCTGGAGTTTGAGGTTGCTGTGAGCTAGGCTGATGCCACGGCACTCTAGCCCGGGCAACAGAGTGAAACTCTGTCTCAAAAAAAAAAAAAGAAAAGAAAATGGGAAGAAATAGTAAATGTAGAATAGTAATTACGTTTCTATTGGTGTTTAATCTCTAAAACAATTAAAATAAACTATGTGGGCACTAATTAAATCTTGGTTTGCAAACACTATTCATAAAATATATTTTGGGGACAACTGGGATAATCTGATTACAGAATGAATATTAGACAGCATTAAGAAATTACTGCTGATTTTCTTAGACATGATAATGGTATTGTGTTTATAAAGAACACCATTCTCCATCTATTTTTAGGAGATGTTGCTAAAGTATGTAGAGGTCAGGTGTCATGATTTCTACAATCTAATTTCAAATGGTACAGAAAACATATACACATAAAACAAATAGAGCAAAAATTAACAATTGTTGACTATACAAAGTGGATATATAGGTGACTACTGTACTAGTCTTTCAAATTTTCTGTATGCTTAAAATTTTCAAACTGAAAAGCTGGGTAAATAGGTAAGAAAGCTTCACAGCAATTGCTACATCATATAGCAACTAATGTTCAATTACACTGAATGTGATTTTTAACTTGACAGCTAAGTCACACAGTTAATCCACTATTCCTATTTATATTAAGGAGGCATAGTAAATGGTAACAGACAAATACTATTCAAAAACAATAAGAAGCTAAAGAAAGTTTACTGTATTTTAGATATTAAATTAGTTTTTAACACTTTTTTGAAATTATCAAATTCAAACCAACAGCTTGAAAGTTTCATATTCCAGTAGTGCCAGATTTTTAAAAAGTCAGTAAATAGAGTTTTTTGTTATTATCATAAATTCTCATAAATAAAGCACTCAAAAATAGCATCTAGATTGGTTTATCATCTCCTGGCAAGTGATTTGTAAGTCACTGTACATCACTCTAAACATAGAAAGCAAAAAAAGTTTCTAAGAGTTTGAAATAATTAAAAGTTATCCACTATAACTAATTAAATAGAAGGTTCTTATATAAGCAAAAGATCAAAATAATGTTACTATTCATAAAAACGACATTCAATCTGAGTAACTATACATACAACTGAGATTAGGTTTTATTTCCATTGCTTTAAAACTAATTTAGTACGTTTAAAAAAACCTCAAAAGATTGTCTTTAAAAGTTAGAGACATCACAAATTCTGAGAATTTGAGCTCTAAATTCATTCCCATGTTATTCAGTTATGCTGGGCTGAGAGAATTCCATAGACTTAAAAGGGGGTTGGGGGAGAGGTCCTTGAGTTAAAGTGACCCCTGCTGGTAGGTGATCAGAATTAACCTGAGAGGGAATATTTTTACCAGTTTTACTTTTAAGGGAATTTGAGAACACTCAAACAGAAATTGCATACTAAAACTGGAGTTAATGAAATTGTTAACTTCTTTCCTCTTATGATAAATGTACCTTTATTAGAGTCTCTCATTTCATTTGACTTGTACCTAAATATATTTTATACTTAGCAGTCTGAAAAGTTATGAGAAACTTATGGATAATAAAGAAATATCAATACCTTTTTTTTTTACTTGAACAATGAAGAGATAAATAACCAAAAGGACTTCACAACTAAGTCAAACTGTTGGCAATTTCTTCCCTTTAGGGCTGTTACAACCAGGAATTTACTTGACTATATAACCTGACAAGTAAAAACTAACCCCTCTCATTAGTTTTATTTACTTAGTAGTCTCTGCACTAACTTAAAAAGAGATTTCTCAATCCAACTATTTTACACACACACACACACAGCCCCAATAAGGAACACATTAAAAGATTTCTACAAAATTGGTTTTGTAGAACTAAGTCATTGTCACAGAGAAAATCAGAAATTATACTTCAGGTGAGACACTATTTGAGGTGTCTTTTAACTGACTAGCTAATAGCAAAAGAAATTCAAATTAACATATATTTCAAATGTCTGCAGGATTTCTACTGCCTAACTTCTTAAGGATAAACTATAAAAGTGTAAGCACTAAATGGTAGTCCTGTATCTCTGGTACCATTGCTAAGGAATAAATCATCTTTGAATTGAAAAGGGTTGTTTCTGCAAGGGGTAAATCAAACTTTCTGCATAGACTCTAGAACAGCCCAAATTCCTGAACTTTACGAACTATACTGGAGATAGTGTACTAACCTTCTCATTGTATCAGAAGCAATACAAAAATTTATTTATTTTTTTTTTTTTT
>VBSM01001562.1:22966628-23010150 GCA_008086735.1 Cheirogaleus medius | reverse complement strand
GCAATATATGTAACCGTAATATTTGTACTCCCATAATATGCTGAAATAAAAAAATTAATTAATTAAAAAAGAAAACTTGGAAAGGTTAAAATACTACATCAAATGCTATAATAAAGATATAAAATTGGTGACATAAAAGGCCATTCTTTGTTATAAAAATAATTGCTGTGCTGATAATGCTTTATTTGAGTACAATGGAATATAAGATTTTTTTGTGGTTTTTCATTAAATACTATTATTCTGCCCACTGAAGTTCATTATAAACTATAATAATTAACAAATCTACTTATCTTGACTTACATAAAACTTTGCCTTATTGAAGATCTTTAATACTGCCTCAACAAACAGGTTCAATTTTATTCCAGTTCTCTGCATCTTACTGTATTAAATCAAAAATAAAGATAATATTATAGTTTAATAATTTTTTCAAAGCCTGCAATCCAGAATTGGTCACAAGTAGACCAACCTCAATCAACATTTCAAGAAAGAAGGAAAAAAACAATAAAAATAGGATCAACAATTACGTCACATCTCTATTTCTTGTTAAAGATTTAGGGGAGAGGAGTCTCCCTAACCCAAGTTGAACAAAGTGGTCAGTATGTCACCAACAAATTGGACTTTCTAATTTTTGTTTACAAAAGCTGAGTTACAGTCATCTTGATCACGTTTGACTAAGTTGAAGGAACCAATTTATTTTCACAATTACTGGCTTAGAATCCATGAAGGAAACCTAAAATTTTCCAAAAATTCATTAGGATCCCCCAAAAAGTACCATGAGGACTCCAAGAATTTCACTAACTCACAGATGAGCAGTTGTCAATGAAATTATGCATTGAAAAGTTCAATGAATAGCATATACCAACATTTACCCAGCTGATGCAATTTATCATCAAGATCCCAGAATTCTATGTTCAATTTGTTCCATTTTGCTCCATTCCTACTACCTTATTTCCAGGTCACTATCAGCTCTTACCTAAATTATTGTTGTAGCCTCTTAACCTACCCTTACACGGCCCATCCATTCTCCACACAGTAGCCATAACAATCTAAGTACAAAGGTTAAGTTCAAACTTCTATTAGGGACTTTACAAGGCCCTTTACGATCTGACCTCTTCTTATTTTCCTGGCTTGATCCTTTACCACTATTATAAACATTCCTACCCAATACAAACACCAAGAATGTGTGTTCACTTCAGCCATATTCAGCTCTCTACAGTGTCCGAAAAGCAACAACTACCTTGAAAGCCTCTGCACATGCTCCTTCCTCTAACTAGATTGTTCTCCCTAACTCATCTCCTTTTTTGCTAACTCGGACTCATCCTGAAGTCTCATTTTAAATGCCATGTCCTCTGTGATACCTTCTTTGTCCAATTCCTGCCTAGCCCCATTTGATGACCCATTATACCCTGCATTTAGCCTCCACATAGCAATTCTCACTCTAAATCATTGTCTATTTATCTAACTTCCTGTTCTAACATAAGCCACTCAAGGGTAGAGGATGGTGTCTTATTCACTGTCACGTGCTTAGCAACTTGCTCAATGCCTAACCCACAATGGAAACTGAACAAATTCATTGAGTGAATGAATGTATTGTGAAAAGCATTTCATTCAGAGAGGGGACACAGCAGTTTTGAAAACCTTAATTAAAGAAATAACATACCTGTCTTTCCAACTCTTGTCCTGTTATGCCAGCCTCTACATGAGCTGTCAGATTATTCTCATCAACCCAGAGGATTCGATTCTGTTACAGAGGAAGAAAGAAGTCCAAGGTTCATGAACTACTGACATTTTCTCAGGAAATATAACTTACTAATTCAAAGCAACAAGTGACAAGTTAGTAATTAAGCAAGTAGGGTTTCCCCTAACCACTCACATTGGAAACCAGCTCCACTTAACCCTGACTATACAACATGACAGATAAAGTAACAAAGACAGTATATTATGCAAGGGTTGGTTTAAAACATAGACTCTGTAGGGCAAGGCATGGTGGCTCACACCTGTAATCCTAGCACTTTGGGAGGTTGAGGTGGGAGGACTAGCCTGGGAAACATAGTGATACCCTGTCTCTACAAAAAATTTTAAAGATTAGCTGGATATGGTGGTGTGCACCTGTAGTCCCAGCTACTTGGAAGGCTGAGGCACCAGGATCACGTAAGCCTAGGAGTTTGAGGTTGCACTGAGCTATGATGATGCCATTGCACTCTATCCCAGGCAACAGAGTGAGATTGTGTCTCATAAATAAATAAATAAAACACAGAGTCTGGCTTTATTCAGATATTATTAATAATTTGAATTAAACTTCATCTCTTACCTTAAGCAAATTATTTAACTGTCTAAGCTTATTGTTTCCTCATTTCTAAAATGTGGATAGAAATAACACATACTCACAGGGTTACTATAAGGATTAAATGAGATACTACATGTAAAAAACTTAGCATATAGAGGTCCTGAAATTCTGTATACACTATCTGCACTATTAAGATAGCAATCACATCTAATTTAAGAATATCAGAAAATGACCATGAAATTAGGGAAAAAACACTTGCAAAGACATTTGAAAATAGCAAATGCCATCCCTGCTTTATTTTCAATCTGGAATAGGACCAGAGACTTCATGTAGAAAACAAAGCACATTCCTGCCTCATGCTCAAAAGAAGGAACTGAATAACATCTGGCTCAATTTACCATATATATGACTGCCAATAAAAAACTGTTTTTTAATATTCTTATTTGACCTAATTTTTATGTATACATGAATGTCCATGAATTCTTCTACTATTAAAAGCAGACTTCTTCCCCCTTCTATTTGACTGAGCAATCAGATAATATATAGAATCTTCTTCTGGACCCTAGGGAAGCTTTCTTCGTACTTTGATATGTTCAATTTCATGTCAATAACTAATGCAGGTAAGTCTAGCTAATAAAAAGGAAAGAACACAACAGACAATACAAAAATAGCATTTGCTGTCTAAATTCCAAATTTGAACACATATAAATAACTGCACTATTTAATTCATAGGGTTATGATAAATATGAAATGAGATGATGTATGTGAATTTATTTTTTTATTTCATTATATAAAACTCATACTCTCACTATAAGACAATAGTAATTTCTTGGTACTATGGCAGCTAAACAAAAGAGTGCATTATTAAACTATACAGTGAAAAGACAAAAAAAAGTATTAATCTGGTATCTCATATTATAATAATTTATATATATCTTCTCCCCCAGCAGACTGACTCTTGAGGCAATTATATACTCATGCTACATATATACCTTGTACCTATCAAGGGTTCAAACATATTTTTTGGTAGAAAAAAGAAATGAAAGGAGGGAGGGAACAAAACCATCCTTATGGGCACTCACAGAAAAACCTAAAGAAAATATAGAGGCTGACCTCTTACATCTAGTATATACAAACGAACCCAAGTTAACAATAAGACAAAAACGAAAATTTTAAGGCCAACAGGCCTTAGTATTACCATATATATTTAGGCAGAAAACTGGGAATCTAATTCCCATCATATTTTCTACACATTATATCGGAAGTACACTGTACAAAATTATGCAGACATGACTTCAATGCAAATCACAGTTATAAGTATCCCTTATCCATCATAATATTTCAGACAGTTCAAGGTTAAAGGCAGTAAATATACAAGGGTTCTCTGCAAAACAAATGGCTGGAAGCCTGACATTTAAAATTCTGCCACAGAATTTTAAGCATCTGCTCAGTGTCAAGACTTTTTCTTATATTATCTCATTTAATCTGCACAATAACCTTCTGCAGTAAGTATTACTGTCTCTATTTTACACATTCAGAAACAGATTTAGTGGTAAATTTGCACATAGTAAGGTAAAGAGCCAGAAATTCAAACACATTCCAGAGCCTATTCCAGAATAGGCTATTCTTAAACTGTCTTCTAAGGAAATTACCTTTTCTTAAACTCTAGGATAAGGAGAAAGGTTGATGGAGAACCTTAAAGTAAAATAACCAGGCAGTTACCATCTGAATTTGCTAATCAATTTTAGCATCACTAAAAGTGGGATGATCAGCTATTAATGCACCTCCCCTCTTGATGTTAATGTGACATTAAAAAAAAAAAAAGCCCATCACCATCCATGAAGTGTTCTGCCTTTAAAAAAAAAAAAAAAAACAAACCCATTTCTGCATGCCTGAATCTACTAGGCTATAAATCTAACTTCAGTTTGGAGGACATACAGGGCTTAGAGCAAGAGTTAAATGACACCAAGAAGAAGCAACAAATAAATTCAAAATATGACATTTGATACTACAAACAACCTAGTTTCTTCAAAGATCAGTAGATTCAAAAAAAAAAAAAAAGGAGAAAGAGGAGGCTTTTAGATAAAGTGAGATGTAACAGAAATAACAAAAAGCTAACATGAGCTTTGTCTGGATCCCCATTTGAACAAATGAACTGTAAAATAAAGACTTTTTGAGAATGAAAATTTGATGTGTACTGAATATTAAGTAACATAAGGAATTACTTTTGATTTTGCCAGGAGTGATAATATTACAGTAGTAATTTGAGAAAATGTCCTTTGTTAAAGAGAGAGAAATATTTAGGTACAAAGTAGCATATCAATATTTGCTTTAAAAATACTAGAGAAAAAAAGAAAGATAAAGTAGGTATGACAAAACATTAATACTTAACCTAAAGAATGGGTATACTCTTCTACTTTTGTGTTTGGAAAACTTTCAAATTAAAAAGTTAAAAAAATTTTATTTTAATGAAAGAATATGTAACCGAGAGTACTGCTGACTATATGAAGATAAAGAAAAGTATTGCTGACTATATGAAGATTAAAACCTTAGCATGGCACAACATCCAACCCTTAGACCACAATGAGTCAAAACTTCAGAACACAATACTATCATTAAAATTAGTTAGCTCTTCTATTCATCCCCAGTCAAAAATGTAATAGCTTTAGTGTAAACTTGAGGGACAGGTTAAGTTTTGGTGATTCAAATTAACCTTAACTAATATTATCCATTCTGTTTTTTTTTTTTTTTTTTTTTTTTAGAGACGGGGTCTCGCTCTTGGTCAGGCTGGTTTTGAACTCCTGACCTTGAGCTATCCACCCGCCTCGGCCTCCCAGAGTGCTAGGATTACAGGCGTGAGCCACCGCGCCCGGCCTTCCATTCTGTTTTTTAATAACACAAATCAGGTCATCTGGTGGGTCAATATTCCAATCCATGCTCCTCAAAGTATCAATTTCACATGCCAATTTAGTAAAATAGAATCAAGATATATGCCTAACAGTAAGAGTGAACTCAGCTTTTGGAGAACTGACAACAGGAGTAAGACATGATGAGATACATTTAATTTGAGACCAGCCTGAGCAAAAGCAAGACCCCCATCACTACTAAAAACCGAAAAATTTGTCAGGCGTCATGGCCCATGCGTATAGTCCCAGCTACTCAGGAGGCTGAGGCAAGAGGATTGCTTGAGTCCAGGAGTTTGAAGTTGCAGTGAACTATGATGATGTCACTGCACTCTACCCATGGCAATGGAGCGAGACTTTGTCTCAAAAAAAATATACATTTAAAACAAAAAATGGACAACAGGTCTTTTTAATGATAACTAAGGTGGACCATAAAAACAATGTTTTAAACAGAAGCTATCTTCAAATACATCTTAAATTATCACATACCATTTGTGAAGTGTCCAAAGAAATAATTGTTCTGGTTTCATCTGCAGGACACATCAGGCCATATGAAACACTTGTTCCTCCTGCCAAAATAGGAAACAACAATTTTATGTTGAAATATTTTTTAAGCTACATTTCTAGGGCAAAAACCCTAATATAGAGTACACAGGCCCAGTAAGAAAGTGACACCTATTACTACTTTGCAAAATACAATTTGCAAATACTACCACACTAAAAGCAAACTCACCTTTATTTTATGCTGCATGCCAAAATGAAGCAATATTATGGAACTGAAAGCAATGAGATACGGCTCCATCCCCTGGACATGGCACACTCAAGTGAAGTCCCTAGCAATTTGTGGAACTCCAAAAACATGATTAGAAAAGTTCTAAGCTAATGATTAATGTGGAGAGGTAGCTTAAAAGAAAAAAGACCCATCCTACACAACCATTACCTCCTTTCTACCATAATTATGAGATTCATTTATCATTTAAAATAGTATAATCTAAAAAAAAAATAGTATAATCTTGTATAAAAAGGCTTTAAGAGAATAGAAACAAGTTTAAAATGTCTAGATAATATTTAAAAACAAATTTATATGTTCTTTGGTGAAAAAGTGATCTTATATAGAATAAATAATACATAGAAATATTTAAACAATATACTGCTGTTTTCTCTTAACATTTATTGTTAAAGAAAAAAATGCTTTCTTGATACCATTAAAGAATAATATGATGTTCTCAGTTCTTAATCAGATCTAAACCACCATATATCAGAATAAATTCTTAATTGGTACTTCCATACATTTTGCATAGAAGAAAACATGTGGCAGTCACCTTCCACAAAAGTATAAGGGGTGTTAATATGTGAAGGTTCAGCTTAATTTTACAATGTGAGATCGTAAACTGTCAGTTAAGAACATGATGCCTGCGATCAGTAACCACTATTTCCTTGCCACAGTCCTTTGAAATCAGAAAAATATTTCAAATAAGTGGCATTGTAGTACCTTATTTGCATGAATTCAACAAAAAGTATCAGCTGAAGAGAGAATCTGGAGCTTCTAGAATTGTTGGTATTTCATTAATAAATTGATTCCATTAATGCCAATTTGGTTGGTGAAGATAATTTCCTTTGGCTTGTGTAAGTTGTTAAAAAACAATGCAGTTAGTAAAGATCAAGATATCAAATTCATCTTAAAATAGAAAACAATGTTAGTTTTCTATATTAAAAGATATTATTGACTTGGTCATCATTGTACTGGTTGATCTTTTAATCTGCATAGTGTTCTATGTTTACTCTGCTTCTTAAAGGTTTATATTAAGTGCATTTATATTTAGCTTTTGAAAAATAAAATTCTTTCCATAAACATACAGGTTAGAAAGTAATTACTAAAGCATGAACATTTTCTTATTTAGGCATTAAATCACAATTTCACCTTGGATCCAATAGGAAAAAGCCATAAACTAAGGGTACACTACATCTCAGTTTATATGACCTTCTTAGAACACAAATGAGCACCATAAACCAATTTGAGAATAACCACATCATAATTACAATAGTATATCCTTTCAGTGGGATGACACAAATTTTTAAAATACAAATATTTTAAACAGAACAAATTTATATCATATTAAAATTCAAAAGGCATAATACCTACCACCAATTGGTATGATACAAAGGTTATATTTGCACGCTAGATTCACAATCTTAACTACATCATCATGACATGCTGTTGAAAAAAGAGAAAATAAATTAATCACAGCAGCATGAATAAAATCTGGGTGTCCCTGCAAAATATGGATTATGAAGTTCTTTGGCATCTAAACTTTTCCTTTACTTATTCACTCATTAACACATTAAATAGCTGTAATAAAACATACTTTATTTTTTTTAACTTTCATTTTGAAATAATTTCAGACTTTAAAAAAAGTTGCAAAAATGGTCCAAAAATTTTCCTTCAGCCGTATTTCTGAATATTAACATCTTATAAAAACTATAGTCCAACTATCAAAATCAAGCAATTAAAATTGCTACAATACACTTAACTAATCATCGGATATTATTCAAATTTTGCCAATTATCCCACTAAGGTCCTCTTTGTCAGACCAGAATCAAATCCAGGATCACACACTGCATTTAGTTGTCATGTCCCCTTAGTCTTCTTTAAAGACAGGTATGTCCTTAATCTATCTTTGACTTTCATGACCATGATACTTTTGAACAACACTGGTCAGTTATCTCATAAAATGTCCCTCAATTTGGGTTTGTATATGTTTCCCTATGATTAAATTCAGGTTGTACATTTTGGAAGGAATTCCATAGAAGTGATATTGTGCCTTTCCCAGTGCATTACATCTGAAGGCACACTGATGCAGACATGTCTCATTTCTGGTAATGTTAACTTTCATCATTTGGTTAGGTAGTGTCTGCTAAGTTTCCCACCATAAGAATAGTATATTTATTTCCTGTTGAAATGATTAAGTGTACTGCAGGGAGATACTTAGACTACATAAACACCATGCTTCTCATCATACTTTCACTAATTTTAGCACCACTGATGATTCTTTATTCTTTTTTTTAAACAAATGTTGAAAATAATACACAAAAGTATACTGCACATAAATTCCTTTCTATTGTACAGAATTAAAAGGTTTTATTTATCAGCGTAAGAGTTATATAAGTAACAAAAACCTGACTTTGGAAGATTTTTAAATGCCAAGAAATAAGTGCTAAG
Organism: Cheirogaleus medius; assembly: GCA_008086735.1. Classification (NCBI taxonomy): domain Eukaryota; kingdom Metazoa; phylum Chordata; class Mammalia; order Primates; family Cheirogaleidae; genus Cheirogaleus; species Cheirogaleus medius. The sequence goes on along the minus strand of VBSM01001562.1, from coordinate 23,001,740 downwards.
ACATAACTTGACTGGCAATAGAACATTAGTGGAGGTTGTTAAGGAGGGGAACAAAATGGCAAAGAGATTATTTTAGAAAAATCAATCTCCAGATAGAATATGGAATGACATAAAGGAGAGAGAGTTGAGGCAAGAAAACTACACAAAAACCCAGTATTAGTTGCTAAGAGTCTGAAAGGGAAATAAGGATGCTAAGGAAAATAGACAAATGAATATCCATTTATGAAAGCAAAAATGCTGTTCTATAAAAGTTGCAATTATTTCTCTGGTTTGCTTAAAGCTAAGAATAAATGTCTATGTTCTTCCATTTTTAACAAAAATCCATTTTCCAACTTTCAGATTAAGTTTATAAAGCTTAGTATTTGTGGTAAAATTTTTTACTAAATGGAATACTAGTTAATTAATAATTAATAAAATGCCCAAAGATGTCTAATTAAGAACTTTTAACAAGGCAAAACTACCTTCTAGGAGTGTTACCTACTCAAAAGCCTTACTTGACCATGTTATCTGAAACAGCAATCCCCTGTCTACCCTCTTCCACTCTACCTTCTTATATACCTTTTCTTTACAGCACTTATCACTACCCATTATGTTATATTTTTTGTTTATCATCGGCTTCCCTCCCGCCGCCCCAATTAATTGTATGGCACCTGAGAACAAGGATTTTTGTTTTATTCACTGCTTATCCTCAAGCATCTAGAACAGTATCTAGCCTGCATTTTCTCAGGCCTGAAGTTGTGGTATTTAGGCTGCTGAAAATAATGTATAAATATTTAATACTGAGGCCAGGTGCGGTGGCTCACGCCTGTAATCCTAGCACTCTGGGAGGCCGAGGCAGGAGGCTCACTTGAGGTCAGGAGTTCGAGACCAGCCCAAACAAGAGTGAGACCCTGTCTCTACTAAAAATAGAAAAATTAGCTGGGCGTGGTGGTGTGCCTGTAATCCCAGCTACTCCGGAGGCTGATGCAGGAGAATCGCTTGAGCTCAGGAGTCTGAAGTTGCTGTGAGTGAGGTTGACGCCACGGCACTCTAGCCCAGGTGACAGAGTGAGACTCTGTCTCAAAAAAAAAATTTTTAATACTAAATTTAATAAGTAATTTTTTAAATATCTTATTGCTAATGGAAATTCTAAGTTTTACAAGCATACTTACCACTGACAATATGCATTATATAAGTGACTATTTGCCCAAACTAAATGAAAGGTAGATCTACCCATACTGTGTAAAGGTCACAATGGTGACAAATTCTGTTTCTCCAAATCAGGTAAGTTGCATATATAAGTACTTACTCTTAGACAAATCCTAGAAATCCCATTAAAGCAACATAAAGAATTCAGATTAAAGTCATACTTAAAGACAACTACAGTCTTCATGGAGTATCACATTGCCTTAAATTTCCACATTGTCTCAAAACTTGCCTTCATGCAAAGAAAAACCTGACCTTTATAACCAATAGGAAATTTCCATTAAAGTTTAAAATAACGCCTCAGTGAAGGAATAACTTGTTGGGAAACAAACTATTTCAAAGAAATCCTTAAACTAGAAGATTCAACAGAATAAAATTATAAACATGATTCAACCAGGAATATACCATTTATACAGATTCTTGAAGTATGGAACAAGATGGCAAAGAGATCATTTTAGAAAAATTAACCACTCAAAAGTGTATGGGAGGCTTGAAAAAACAAGAAACATGAGGCATGAAAACCTTTAAGGATACTGCAAAACCTCAGTATGTACTGATAAGGGACTGAATTGGAAACTGGGATGGAAAAAAAAAATGGAAGAGCAAAGGTATGAGAGAACCAACCAAACGGGAAGGATTTCACAAAGCAAAGAAATTTCTGTTCATTAACTGACTTACTCCATCTGTTTCCTAAATCTGGGTTTTTAAGAATATCTGGGGGCCAGGCATAGATCATGCCTATAATCCTAGCACTGTGGGAGGCTGAGATGGAAGGATCGTTTGAGGCCAAGAATTCAAGACCAGCCTGACTAACATAGTGAGATCTTGTCTCTACAAAAACATAGAAAAATCAGCCAAGTGTAGTAGTATGTGCCTGTAGTTCCAGCTACTTGGGAGGCTGAGGCAGGAAGACTGCTTGAGCCCAGGAGTTTGAGGTTTTACAGTGAGCTATCATGATGCTACCACAGTCTAACCTGAGCAACAGAGTGAGACTCTGTCCAAAAACCAAAAAAAAAAAGAATACTTGGACTTCTTAAAACAAGACACATACTCCCACTTTGGTATTCTTTCAGTTTTGTTTTGTTATGTTTTGTTTTGTTTTTAAAGACAGGTCTATGTTACCCAGGCTGAACTCAAAATCCCCTGGGTTCAAGCGATCCCCTCACCTCAGCCTCTGGAGTAGCTGAGACTACAGGTAAATGCCACCATGCCCAGCTCTCAGTATTTTAATATTCAAACACATGAAGAAAATACCTAGGAGATAACCTGAACATTCTTCTCATGACATATCAACGAATAGTCTATTAGGTTTCTTGTAGAAAATGAAAATTGTTAAATTTTGCTTTTGTGTTTTTCAATAAAAAATGGAATGAACCTTCCCCAAAACCTTAGTAGAGAAGTAGCCTAAAGCTACAAAAATGCAGGCAAGCAAAACAAAAATATTTCTTTTATTTTAGGATATCTTTTTCCTTTCCTCAGGAATAGCCAAATTTCTACAGTAAAATAACAGAGTCAGAAGACTTATTTCATAACTATTCCAAATGCACAGAAGAATATACATCACAAGTATCAGAAACATAATTTCATCCTCATAATTTCTGCCACATAAGCTCTTTAATTTTCCTTCTGTGCATCTCACCTCCCTCCTGCTCCCATATTAAAGTGTAATTTTTCCCTTAGATGGCCCCTGTAAAGTAGAAGGAGCTCATCTAAGAACTGAGAGTCCATGAATGAGCCAATTTTTTTTTTTTTTTTTGAGACAGAGTCCCACTCTGTTGCCTGGGCTAGAGTGCCAGCTCACAGCAGCCTCAAACTCCTGGGCTCAAGCAATCCTTCTGCCTCAGCCTCCCAAGTAGCTGGGACTACAGGCATGCGCCACCATGCCCGGCTAATTCTTTTCTATATATTTTTAGTTGTCCAATTAATTTCTTTCTATTTTTAGTAGAGATGGGGTCTCACTGTTGCTCAGGCTGGTTTCGTACTCCTGAACTTGAGCAATCCACTCGCCTCGGCCTCTCAGAGTGCTAGGACTACAGGCGTGAGCCACCACACCCGGCCTGAGCCAATTTTTTTGAAAAATAAAATACTCCATATATTCTGAAGACGATTTGACAAGAAAAAGAATCAGAAAATCAATGGAAGTTTTTAAAAACACAACAGTGGACAGCAAGAAACAATATACCTATCCTGCTTGAAAGTGTCTTCTAAAAGAGATGAGTTAAAAAAGAAACCATATATATAAATATAGTAGCCTAATCCTCACCAAGAGCAAAATAACAGAAAGTTCATCCATCCTCTATCCCAAGCCAAATCTAAATAATTAATTTCTCAAAATTTAATTACTCATTTCAAAGACAGTATGTATATACAGAATATATAAGTTTTAGGGAGTATAGCTCAGGGGTAGAGCATTTGACTGCAGAATATGTAAGTTTTAATCAACTTGTTTCACCATTAGACCATGCTTTTGAGCCCACAAGCTGATGTCAACAAATTACTATTGTTAGTTTACAGTAATCAATTATGTTAATAGTCTCTATATACCTAAATATATCATTGATTAATACTAATTCACTAAGCTTCCAAATTAACCAAAAAAAAAATTTTCCCATTGACCTCCAATATGATTATTTACATTTAAAATGAAGACTATCATCAACAACAAAATCAACCATTAAATCCAACAATTCAGGACAGTCAGGTCAAGAAAGAACTTCCTGGCCTTCAGTAAACTCTCTTAAAAATACAAATATTTGTATTTTTTACAACTCATGGGTAAAAAGTGCATATTTCCAGTGCTAAACTTACTTAAGATTTAACAATACTAAATTAATAATGCAAAGAGAGAAAAACTTACTTGGCCATAGAACTATATCAGGAATTCGCTCAAACATTCCTTCCCTGAGCAAAAATATCTCATGAACACAATGACCTGTTTTGTGGTTTAAAAAAGAAAAATGCAAAAACATCTTAAATTATAGAAAATTTTTAAATTAAAAATAAATAGTGTTAATATAAAGTAGCTTACCATGAGCTCTAAATACTCGATCATCTGCTTCTTGTGAATATGAAATATTAGTTTCTTTAAGGTCATGAAGAAAATCTTCATTTACAATAGAAGGAGGCGCATCACTAGGATTTAAGGATGCCTAGAAAATAAAATTGGCTTCTTTGACTTATTTTTAGACAATAAATTTTGAATAGCTCTCTTAGGGAGAATGACAACAAAATGTAGATTTTTTTCATCTAAAATAAGACAGAAGCAGAGGAAAATATCAAGTAATGCATACAGAAACCAACTTTGTGACAGTAACAAATAACAAATGGTCTAGTTAATCATATTCTACAATATAAGTTATACAGGCCCTATGTTACCTCTGCTTCTATGGCCCACCTTTTCATTATTTCTAAAGACTACAATCAAGAACAGGAAAGAGGCCGGGCGCGGTGGCTCACGCCTGTAATCCTAGCACTCTGGGAGGCCGAGGCGGGTGGATAGCTCAAGGTCAGGAGTTCGAAACCAGCCTGACCAAGAGCGAGACCCCGTCTCTAAAAAAAAAGAACAGGAAAGATAGCAAAGTCTCAAATCTTCAGTTTTACATTAAGGAGACAGAAGAAAGCTACTTGACTTGCATTATCTACATTTTTACCCATAGATAAAATTTAGTATTTCTTATTCTTCAATTACCATTTAAAAATGATTAACAGAAAGCCTCACAAGTAATAAACACATTTGTATGAGCTGCTTAAAGTTTAAAGCTCGCAGCATAATTATAAACTTGATACTCAACTTCAAGTAACAGGTAACTTGAAATCTAATCCTCAACTTTAAAGTTAAAACTATATGTCACTGGGCACGTCACCCAACTTCTGTGAGCCTTACTTAGCTTCTTCATCTGTTAAATGAGATTATCACCACCAAACATATAGGGTTAATATAAGGAAGGTTAAATGCAATAATTTTTGTGAAAAGCACCTCATAACATGTGTAGTAAATAGGAAGAAGTCTATAAATGGCTGGCCAAATCAAATCTGCTATTGGGGGAAAAAAGCTATAATATAGTATTTGGAAAAAAAGGAAGTATTATATAAGAATATACAAATAAAAATACATGATACTTCTATATTCTAAGTCTCTCATTAAGGTACTGTATTCATTCATATAATAAATATTTATTGAGTGCCTGCTATAAGCTAGGAACTGTTCTAGGCCCTGGGGGGATACAAATGTGAGTTATATAGAAAAAAAAAATCTTGACCTCATGAAATTTATCCTATAGTAGAAGCAAATGACCAAAAAAACTCAACAAAATATACTAATTTTTAAGTCATTAAAAACTTAAAAGAGCTCAAAAGCAGAAAAAAAGGAGTACATCTAAACCTGGTGAAATTTTTAATATGGTATGCAGATTGTATCAATGTCAAAAACAAGTCATTGCAAATGAGAGAGACAGAGAGAGAGAGAGAATTTAAGAGATGAAAAAGAGACATTTAAAAAAAGTTAAAAGACTTTGGTTTGAGAGGAGGAATTGAATTAATTGTTCAGCTTAATTTAATAACTAGCATTAAATAACTATGGATTTATAAATAAACCTAATAAATACTCACTAATACCTATACTTCTTAATAACATGTTAAATACAGTAGAGAATATATTTGAGGATATAGCTCATATATACTTATGGAACTTATATCCAGTAAGAGACATGTAGAATAATAGCATGTAGAAGTGATAAATATTTCATTAGTTTCATATGTATACAGCTAAAAGTTTTCTAATCTCACTTTCAGAAAAGTGAAACTATATAAACTAAAATTCTCTATCACTCATATCTTTTTTTTTTTTTTTTTTTTGAGACAGAGTCTCACTCTGTTACCCCGGCTAGAGTGCCGTGGCGTCAGCCTCGCTCACAGCAACCTCAAACTCCTGGGCTCAGGCGATCCTTCTGCCTCAGCCTCCCAAGTAGCTGGGACTACAGGCATGCGCCACCATGCCCGGCTAATTTTTTTCTATATTTTAGTTGGCCAATTAATTTCTTTCTATTTTTTAGTAGAGATGGGGTCTCGCTCTTGCTCAGGCTGGTTTCGAACTCCTGAGCTCAAACAATCCGCCCACCTCGGCCTCCCAGAGTGCTAGGATTACAGGCGTGAGCCACCGCGCCCGGCCTATCACTCATATCTTAATCAAATTTTCATTTTGTAATTCTTCAAATATTTTAAATGTTCTAATACTAAATATAAAATTAAATTTTTATTTTAAATTAGTCTATATTAATCCTAGATTACTGTCAATCTATTAAATAATCTAAAAATAACAGCAACTTATATTTTTATAACAAAATGCTCTCAGGAAAAGTAAATAATTTGCACTTCATTACTACCTGTGAGAGATAGTACAGTTATTACTCCCACTTCTCAAATTAAAATAACAAAGGCTCAGGGAAGATGAAAAGTTTGCCAAATACATCTCAGATAAATTCTGAGATTAGAAACCAGATCTGTGACACTAAAAACCTGCCCCTAATGACCTAACAAGACCAATATAAGAAACACAGTTAAGCATGTTAGTAATCATTCTTATTTACGTACTTTAGAGGTAGTTTTATGCTCCAGATTTACTCCAAGGACATTTTGGATCCATTCTTTAAAAGTTGGTAAAATCATGCCACTAAGAGGGTACCTAAGGTACAAGGAAGGTAAAATATTAGAGCAAGGTATCTTCATTTAAATTTAAAGCTTAGATTCTTCTTCCAATAATGGTCAAGCAGCTCCTATCAAGCAAATTCTCCCACAAGCAACTATAAATTCTGGACAAAAACAAAATAAAACAAACAAAACCCGGCTATCTGAAGGCAGTATAGACAGATTTTCAAAAGCAGGCAAAAGTAGGGGAGAGGAGTGTTGTACACTTGGAAGAAGGAAAAAAGCACTACATGACTTTCCAGTTTTGCTTTGTTTTTTATGAATAGGTTTTTAGCCTTAGGATAGGCCCTAGCTGATGCCATAAAAGGTAACAAAACTGCTGAAAACCTACAGTTTTCCTGGCTTGAAGAACCAGAGGAGAAAGTTCAGAGTGAATACTGCATTTGGAAAGTATCCAGGGAAATCATAGAAAGAAGAGAGTCAGAGAGGGACCTATGTATTAACTCTCTTCAAATGTTTAGCTGACCCAGAATGACACATGTATGGAGTATATATTAAAGTCTTCGAAGCAGCCCAGTTAAGCTTAAAAGAATTTAACAATCTAGCTGCTTGCTCCCCCAGAGGGACAGATTTGGAATCTGAGATTAGTCAAGTTAATTGCCTGATTTAGAAAAAAAAAGAAAAGAAAGGTCTGTTTAGAGGAATGTAACAGAATCCAGAGTATCCACAAGACATAATGCAAAACACCATGCAAAGATACATTCCAAAATTACTAGACATGAACAAATAAGAAAATGTGATCCATAATCAAGAGGAAGGGCAATTAACAACTGACACCAAGATGCCCCAACATACTGGAAATAGTACACAAGGATTTTAAAGCAGCTACTATAACTATGCTAACAGACAAAACAGAAAATATTCTCCCAGTGAGTAACAAAAAAAAAAATCTCAGCAGAGAAATAAACTATAAAGACAAACACAATAGAAATTCTACAATTGAAACTCTGAGACATTCTACTGGTTATCTCATTAGAGTTTTAATTTGAATTTTACTGATTACTTATGAGATTGAGCATCTGTTCATATATCTATTGTCCACTTGGATGCCCTGTATTTTGAATGCCAGTTCAAGTCTTTTGCTCATTTTCCTATTGTTTTATTGTTTTCTCATTAATATATAAGAAGTCTTTATATATTATGGAATGAAGAGTATATGTATTAAACATTTTCCCTTTGTGATTTACCTTTTCACTCTCTTAAGAGAGTCTATGAATGAAAAGAAATTTTATATTTTAATGTTGTTTAATTGATACATTTTTTCCTTTATAAGTTAATGCTTTTTGTTCTCTGTTTTTTACCTATCTTAAATTTGGAAAAATATTCTGTGTATTCTTCTAGCAGTTTTATAGTTTTAAGCTTATACATTTAATGTCTATAATCCATCTGGAATTGATTTATGTATATAGTATGAGGTAAGATCAAAATTATTTTTTTTCCAAGATGGTAGCTGAAGTCCTTCTATAGCTATTTTTATTTGTTTTGTTTGTGTTTTTAAGTGGAGAAAAAAAGAGTGACTCTAATAGTCACTATATATTCCAGATCAAAGAACAATTAAATCAATACTGAAACTAGAATAGATTATATACTGGTCTTAACATCTATGTCTTGCAAACTATTTAAAATGCACAACATGAAATACTTTTGCTCAAAATTACAGTCCTCCCTCGGTATCCATGGGGGATTGGTTCCAGAATTCCCAGAAATAACTAAATCTGCAGATACTCAAGTCCCTTAAATAAAATAGAATGGTATTTGCATATAACCTACACACATCCTCTCATATATTTTAAATCATCTCTATATTACTTATAATACTTCAAAAAATGTAAATGCTATATAAATAGTTGTTATACTACATTTTTTATTTGTATTCTCTTTTATTGTATTGTTATTTTTTCAAATTTCTTCTATCCTCAGTTAGTTGAATCTGTGGATGCAGAATCTGCAGATATGGAGGGCAAACTGTATTTCCCACTCATTTCACTGGAGCTTGAATAAATACAAAAGCTTTTAGCAACTATACTGGAAAGATTACTTTGATTTCAGAAAATGACACACACAAAAAAAAGCAGCAGCAGCAGCGAGTGGGTGATGACAAAACTGTACCAAAAGTAAATATATGTTTATAATAATGCAAAATTCAATATTAAAGGAGCCAATGTTGGGCCCTATCCAAAAGAATTTTTAATTTGAAGTGATAGAGAGCACCCATTTGGTCACATAATTTTAACAATTACACAGCATGAACTCTGAGTGAATGTCACCTCTTATGTTAGCCTCATATACAACAAAAATACTATCTAAAATTCTCAAACCAATCTTTACCTAAAGGTTAGCAAGATAAAAATCATAGCAGAAAAGAAGAAAAAATAATGATTAAATATCTCAAGTGCTAAAAATCAAGCTGAAATGCTATGTTTGAATTTAGGTATTATACAATACTTTCATAAATCTACAGAAATTAGAATGATAGTAAGTATGAGACTCATAGCTAAAACAACTAAAGTTAGTCATTTAGCATATAAAATGTTCTTCATGTTAGTGAGGTAAAAGTATAAATTCTGGGAAGCTGGTTATAATACATGTGCTACTATGTGTTAGTAATGCCCTACAAAAAGACCAATTTGGAACAATTAGATTTTAATGCTGGACCCTTACATTTTAAATGTACAACTACTTTGCATCTCTGTAAAATATAGATCTTTGATATTCATGACAGAATCATTCTGAGATCTTTGTGAATCCCATCATTCACAAATAACATCACCCGCAAAATAAAAACGTGACCACTTTCAAGATACAGTACATAGCCTACAGCATAGAACACTGCTAAAATACAAATGACTATCTACTCCCTTCCAGAAATGCTATACATTCAAGGTTCAAAGACAGAGAGACAGAGACAGAGACAGAGAGAGAGAGAGAGAGAGAGAGAGAGATATTTGAGGACAGTGTCTGAAAAGAGAGAAAGTTATTTTTTTAACTTCAGAAGATTTATTTTTTTCCTCAGAAGATTTTGAAAAGGCAGTCTCCACATGGATGTTTCTACTGTACTAGACATTACTACTCTATTTAAAAAATAAAAGACTTACATTTAGAACACCGGTATATTTAATTTTAACCAGTAATCCCTTCTACCTGAATTATACAACTTCTCAACTAAGCTTCCATCTGCATGCTACCCAGCCAGACTTAGGGATGGAAATAAGAACACAGACAATACTTATTTGTCCTATTAAAAAAATGTAATATACATCTTCATACTTTCATTAAGGTTAGTTCCTAATCACTACTCCTGAGGCTTTATTTTAGGTCAAAATACATATAAGTCAGAAAAATGGCTTGATTATGTTGCAATGAAAAGGAAATAAATAACTTTTCCAAAGGAATAAAACTTATTTCTTTGCTGACAATTCAGTATGTTGATATAAGCATATAAGTTTAAAAACACATTAACCTAATGCCCAATAGATACTAAATCAAAGTGCAATACTAGAATAGACTTATAATACATCTAATCCAATTTTTTACTTTGTCTCAATTTTTAATTTATTTTTATAGAGCCAGCATACAAGTATTACATATTTGTACTTGCTGCCCTTTCAAAAGTTATATCAAAATTCAATAGGCAAACCAAAAACACAGCTTTGGCAGGGGCAGTATTACTTAAAATCAACTAAGAACTCATTTTACAACTCTATCCACATCTAGCACAAGCAGTAATAATAAAAATATCGTTTAGACTTCTTTTAAATTTTTTCCAGCTTTATTGAGGTATGATTGAATAGATATCCTTCATAATTCTTACCAACACACTATCTACCCAAAACATTTCAGAAATGTGAACACTATCACACAAATAACTGATCTTTGTTCATCACTTCTTCTCTAATATATCTCAGAAACTAATTTTTATAATATTATTTACATGCACACAGACCTAACACTGTTCACCTTTCATAGTAACTCACACTCAGAGGTAAATTACCACACTTAAATATAAAGTTGCTTTCAACAAACCAATGGCATGGGGATTGGGTGGTAAGGTGGTTGTAGACATTATTTGGGTCTTGATTCAAATAAACTACCTATAAAAGGCATTTGTGAGACAATTAGGGAAGTGTGAATATGGACTGGATAATTAGATATAAAATGTTTGTTATTTTGAAGATATGATGGTATCAGATGATTGCTTATATTAGGTCCTTATTTTTTACGGAATATATATATAAATATTTAGAGGTGACTTGACAATGTCAGAATTTGAAATATTACAGGAAAACAAAAGAAGCAATTATGGCAAAATGTTGACAATTTTTAAATTGGAAGAGGGATGATTATATTTTTATGTATGTTTAAAATTATTTGTAGAAAGAAAGAGGAAAAGATGGAACAAAAGAAAGAGTAAACAAATCCAGGTTACCTTTTCCCAGTCAACTCAATTTGGCCCTTTTTATTGAAGAGGAATTTGGAATCATTATATCCCCATCCATTCCATTTCATAACTTCTTGCCTAATAATAAGAAAAAAATAGATAAATGAGATATATACTAAACATCACAAAACAGTGTATCATTGATTATTAACTTTTACAATCATTTAAAAGACCTTATGCCCACTGATATTGTATTAGTTTAAATAAAATGAGTACTTATTAAAATGTCTAATTATTAATATTTCTCAATAAAGAATCACTCTGATGAACAGAACCTGCTTTATAGAAGGCTGCAACCAATAAATTTAATGCATTCAAAGGAAAAAGAAAGAAAAAGATGAAAAAAGGAATATGATATGCTTTAAGTACAAATATGTTTTATTTTGTATATGTTATTGAGTTTACATTGTTGGACAGCCTAAAAAGTTTTGCAATTAAAACTAACAATTCACTTGAACAAGCAATAAAGTTTTGTATATATTAGAAAGTAGATTAAAAATCTCAGTGCTGGGTTTACCAACATTCTAAATCCTTCAACTTTCATGTAACTACCAATCTCTACCTTGATTTACATATCATAATAGTTGATGGCTATACCAGGTTTTAGTATTCCAAAACAATATGCTTTTTTAATTTCTAAATACCAGTATTTCATAGTTTTAAAAATCATTTTCATCAAAACCAATGACTTAATCATTCAATTCTGCACATCACATAAGAATAGATAGGTCTCAGCCTGTGCAGAAGACAATAAGCAACCACACTGATGTACAGTGTCAGCTTTTATTACACGTTATAGCATGGTACCCTACTGTGATCTTGGCTAGTGAAATAAACTGGTGGTGAATCTTATTATAAATTCAACTATGCAGTTTATGATACAAATAACTTGACGAAAACCTTTCTCAATCTTGAAAGTCATTTGTTGCATTAAAATTTCGAAATGAAGATACACTCAGAAAGTGTTCTTCTAATTCTCCGTAATTTTCAAGAAAGAAGAAAATGACAATTGACAAGTAAATTTTTATTAAAATCATAATTCCTGCTGTAGTTCAAAGGCTTTTCAAACAAGTGGACCATGAACATAATACAACTGAACCAGATACAGGGAATTAATTATGAATTGAAATCTCCATCTATACATAAAATTGTGACAAAGAACCAGGAATGCTCTTTAAAATTAGTTTACTATCAATAAAAACTACAGTACCTATACAAAACTGTTCAAATACCTGAAGACTAACAATCGAGAAACTGGATTTGTAGATAAGTCAGTTATAAACTAACACCAAATATTTTCTTCTAATCCCATAACATTCCTACCTCACTTTACTGTAAAGGGAGGTTTTGGAAGAGAATTTTTAGAAAAATCTCTGTAGAAAAACCTCATGACTAATGTCACCTTTTACACACTTAAGATTTTACTTTTTTCTTTTTTATTTTTTTTTGGTGCCAAAAACAGACTAGACTACTCAGAAGGCTGGGGCAGGAGGATCACCTAAAGCCAGGAATTTGAGGCTGCAGTACACTGTGACTGTGCCTGTGAATAGCCACTGCACTCCAGCCTGGGCAACAGAACGAGACCCCATCTCTTAAAAACAAACAAACAAACAGATTCAGTTATTTACCACGTTGCTTTTGTTCAGGAGTAAACTCTCTCTACTTTTATTACATGTAATTTACTTAGTATTTTCTTATTACATTTCCATAAACATTTACATTAAAAGAATAATGTATGTTTTTAAAAAGTAACATCTTTACTTAATGTTTTATAATATGCACATAGATTTTTATATGTGAATGTATTTTATTAATTAGTGAATTTAAACATTTATCATGAATTCTGTACTCTGCAAAATGGTAATTTAGAATTACACAAAATAAATGCAAAAATAGCAACAAAGTCATTTTGCCTGAGAAATCACTTCCAGTACAGATGATGAATTTGGCATGTTTATGAAGCTTAACAGTAAGAATCATTTTCCTTAAAATTATTCCTAGAATTTAAAAAATTTATACCCAGATTGCCTCAAAGTAAAAACCTAAACCTGGTTATGAGGGCTCACTCTGAGCACTTCACAAGGAAAAAAATGAAGGTGAACAGGAAAGATCTGCTGCTACATACTACAAAATGAAGACATTTATAGACAATCTTTGGCCTTAAATTTTCAAATTGGGTAGTATCCTAAAGAACTCCCAAAAGTTTTCAACTCCCAAAACAAACTTGTTTCTCTCTTTTCATCCCAATCAGGAAACTGGCTAATATTGTTACCAGTTGATATGAACACCTCAGTTCTTGTCTCCTTGTGATAGAAGAATGAAAGCAAGGGACACAAAAGTTTAAATCAGGGAGCAAAGAAGTTTATTAGTAAGCAATGGTACATTCCTAAAAAGGAAGGAGTGGGCACACTTTTAAACAAACAGTGGCTCTGGGAAATATGTGTCAATCCTTTTTCTCCCATTTGGCCTCACCTCCTTTCATGATGTCTCTCCCCCCTTTTTTCTTGACCAATGGGAATGCTGTCTCTTCCCTGCCATCCAGTGGGGGTGTCTTTCACCTTACATGGTTAAGCCTGGCACCCAAAGCCCACACTGGGAGGAAGAGGGGGGAATCACAACATCTAAAATGTGCCCTGCGTTGTTTCTGTTATGTTTCTTGTGACACTTGCGGTTAGCCTTATCTTGTTATTGTTACTCAGCATCTCCTTTGTTCATGCTGCCTGTTTTTGTATTTCCTCTACTCATGTCTAACTTTCCTACCTAAGTTATTAACATTCTGACACTTGCAATTACCCTTACCTTGTTATTGTTACAGTATGTTTTCTTACTTAGCATCCCCTTTGTTTACACTGCCCATTCCATAGTTCCTCTGCTCATGTCTTATTTCCCTACCTACACTAATATTATGGGCTCTATCATATTTATACCAACTTCTGGAGTCCTCTTAGAAGGTGGAATGTAGGCATTTGGAATGCATCTGTGTCCAAAAATGTTACGTTGCTTAAATAGTATATAATTAAAATCTAGATTAACCACAAACCAATCTACTGATATCTTCAAGTATCCCATGTGTTAAATAAAAAGTAGGTAAATTTTGTAGGCTTCTGGTTTTAAACTTTTATACACATGCATCACCTCAAATTACTAAGATATACTATGATAGTTAACCACCAACTATATGATTACATTAAATTGTATTAAATAATTTCTTATAGAGAAGATAAGAGTATAAAGACATTGAAGGGCATTACATTAACATTAACATTTTAAAATTAGAGTAAAGCTCTACGTGGTCACAAAATTCAAAAGCTAAAATGATCTGTAGGAACCACCCAGGTTAGCTGCTCATTTTTCAGATAAAAAAAACTGTGCTCAGAGAAGAACCCCTGGTCCTGCAATTAAGCTAGACGTGAGCTTCCAAAGGCTGATTCCCAGTCTTGTTATTCTTTCTCTTCAGAGTGGAAATATTTGAAACCTTCTATGTCATACCTTCTGGTAGCCAAAATGATTTAAAGGAACCCATTCTTTTTCCACATCAATATTTTTCAAAGCACTATTACATGTTACTACAGGTTGACTATCCCTTATCCGAAATGCTTAGAACCAGAATTGTCTGTATTTTGAATTTTTTCAGATTTTGGAATATTTGTATATACATAATGAGATACCTTGGGGATAAGATTCAAGTCTAAACATGAAATTCATTTATGTTTCATATACACTTTATCACATAGCCTGAAGGTAATTTTATACAATATTTTTAATAATTTTGTGCATGAAAAAAGTTTGTGTACATTGAACCATCAGAAATTAAGGTGTCACTATCTCATGTCGGTTCATTCAGATTTTGGAGCATTCTGGATTTCGGATTTTCATACTAGGGATGCTCAATCTAGATTGCAGTCATTCTTCTGCACTTGACCTGAAGGAAAACATTTAAAAATCAAGGAATATGGTTGTGTCAGAAGCCAAATGCCCTCTACTTCCTACAGTGTAATGAATTCTGCCATTCAGAATAACCTCAAAACACTATGAACACTGAAATGAGGAATGACTGAAGAATCACCAACTTGCCGTAAGATTCAAGTAAAAGGATACAATTCTCAACTAACTCCAGAGGTCAATTAACCAGTACGACCTCTCAGACATACCAATTCTTAAAGCTAACTACAACAAATTTAACATTGTCAAAATACAAGACCCACCCTGTCCCCTCCCCAAACAAAAGTTGGCTTGATTTTACTGCATAAAAAATAAAACAAATGTTTTACACATTTACACATCTGACCACAGTACCAAGCAGTGAAAAAGCAAAGTATTAGTTGGTATAACAAAAGAAAATGGAGACATAAAATAGCATCACATATACACAAGGTGGCAGTATTCTCCCAAGATATACATGATGTACACATTCAATATTTTTACATTTCCCTGGACTGTACAATCTTTAAGTGAAACATTTAGATTTAGCCTTATTAAAACCATAAAGAGTTCCTTCCTTTATTCTTAAAATGGAAAATTTTCACTTGTAAGTCTCCCTTCACACACAGGTTAATTGTCAGATTACTATTTCTCTTACTAGTAATAAATTGCAAGCATCCTGATATAAGCATGGTTTCTACCATTACTATTTCTAATCATAATATTTTTCACTAGAAAATCAGAAAAAGGAAAAAAATGATTTAGCCCACTTTCATTCTGGGTTAACAATTAAAAAGTTCATCTATCTAATAACTTTTTTTAAAAAAGTTTTTCTAATAAAATTCCAATAATCAAAATTCTAATAAAGGATATTTTGCTATTCAGTTCAGATGATAACCAAACTTTTGCCTATATTTTCCAATTTAAACAATGAAAAAAAACAATAGTTTGATATGCATTTCATATTAAAACAAATAACAACTCAAACCAAAAGGAAGCTATCACCTAAATGTTCATCAATAACAGAACAGGTAAACTATGGTATATATCCACCCAATAGAATACTATTCAGCAATAAGGATGAACAAAATACAACTAGATGCAACATCGATGAGTATAACAAACATAATACTGACAGAAAGAAGCCAAACACAAAAAAGTACACACTGTATGATTCCATTTATATAAAGTTCAAACAGGCAAATCTAAACTATGGTGTCAGAAGCCAAGGTAGCCGTTAACCTGGTGGGAGAAGCCACTGGGATGAGCATGAAAGGGGTCTTCTAGTGCACTCCTGGTAATGCTATTTCTTAATCTAAATACAATAAAATGGATATGTTCACTCTGCAAAAATTAAATTGTAAAGTTATGATTTGTTCATTTTGTTTTTGAAATTAATTATGCCATAGTTCAATAAAATTTAACAAAAAAGTATATATATAGAAGTATTTTATAACTATTCAAATAAAGTTTTAATCCATGTACCATTTCCAAATTATCTCAAAACCATCAAGCTATTAAATATATGCATTACACTTTGGGAAACACTAACATATCAAAGAAATAGAAGGGAAGAGCATGATCTGGAAATAGCAACAATTCCAATGTATAGCTAGAATACATAGTAGGTATCAAGGAAATAAGAAATAGGCCTTAAAAGGCTGATTAGGACAGATCCTACTGAAGGACCTTAACTGCCCTATCAAGGAAATTGTATAATGTATTCAGTAGGCAATGGGGATAGATAAAACATGCTAATGAGGTAGGTGAAAGACTGTCCACCTGGTTGCTCCAAAAGAGTTCCAGCAATTCCTCTGTTCTCTGCATTCCACTTTCCAATGTGGAAAAAATTCATCGGAATCAGGCTTCTGGCCTCTCCCTAATGCTCACACACTTGCTCTTTCTCATGGGAGGAGTGATTCAGCTGGTGAGAGAATTCTGAGAGAAAGCACCAAGCACCTGGGGTCAGCCCTTTCTCTCTTTAGAATCTACCCACCAGAGTGGCTATTCTTTAGTATTTTGGTGGCATGTGTTAGGCTAACTAGAGCTGGCTCTGCCGAGGTGGCTTTCTGTGGTACTGCCTATAACAGAGTCTATCTAATTCAGGGTAAATATTATATAGTCCAGATCTAAGCCATGATCTCCAACCAGCTTTATCAGTAACAAAGCTGACATTTTTACCTCCATCTGTCCACATCCTGTGTCTGAAATCAGATGTTGGGATAGGGATATGATGAAATATTACCTCTCCAACTCAACAGAGAGCACTAATGGGTGGAGGGCAAATACTCCCTTATGCCAAAAGGATAGATCTACTCAGGATCCTCTGATTTAGTTTAAGGCTGAAATTAACATGCTAACCTGATTAACAACTTAAGTTATCTTCTCAATAACAAGGAAATAAAATCAAAAGGAGTAATATTTGTTAGCACTTGCTTTTAAAGTGTTCCATAAAGTATGCCATCTGACATTTCTCTGCTGCCTAAAAACAGATCATTTAATTTATGTCTAGATATTTTTATTAAGTGACCACAGGGTAGATGACTCTACGCAGGCGTCCTCAAACTGTGGCCCGCAAAGGACATTCATCTGGCCCGCCAGGTGTTTTTGCCACTGCTGCCTGTCCTGCTTAGCAGCCGACTCGTCCCAGGCCCACAGTGTGCATGTGTGGAATGTGCGCCGCACTCTCCAACGGCCCTCCAACAGTCTGAGGAACAGTGAACTGGCTCCCTGTTTAAAAAGTTTGAGGACCTCTGCTACAGTAACTTTCTGACATAAAGAAGTCTATTTGGAGAAAGTCTGGTCCATCTTAAAATGCATTCATAGAAGTATGATACCAAATTAACCATAGATAATAAGTCTTCAGGGTTTCCTATTCATTCACCATCCATAGACAGAGTTAGCTTACAGCCAGGCAGTAAACCCTCCATGACCTCTTCTTTCTCCCCTGATCTTGGGTCTTTCACATTCCTCCTCTTCATTCCCTTTTATTCCCAATACTGTCTTCTCTCACAAGTTAAATAGCAAAATTCACTCACAAAAGGAAGCAGCTAGTCTAACTTTTTAAACCATCCATTACATTTTCTTAAATTATGAATTTCATTTTGACAGGATCATATGTTTTATAATTTATTCAATAAGTACAACATAAACTAATGCCTTAACTGTATGACAAAGTATTTGATCACAGTCTATTTAATCACAAAGGTTTGAAACTTGGCATGAAAAAGACAGCAACTTGATGAATAGTAAGTAGATAATTTTTCCCCAGGGAACAACATCAAGTATGGTAATCCAGCAGAGAGGAAGGAATATGGGCTCTGAAGAAAGAATAGTGTTGAAATGCCATCTCCTTCATTTCATAGTTCTATAGCCTTAGACAAATTAACTTCTCTGAGACTCTATTTCTTCACCTGTAACATATATACTATACAGTACCACCTAGTTTTCAGAGCTGTTATAAGAATTAAATGAGACGACATACAGAAGCTTTAGTACAGTACCGTACCTAGCATGTTAGGACTTACTCAAATTTAAACTCCTATTACTACTATCACTAGAATTCCTAACTAGGAACTCAAAGCAAGCTAAATATTTCATTCAACATCACTACCAAAATAAGCTCTAATTTTGCCCCAAGATGTAAAGTCCTAAGGCAGGTCACTTGTCCAAATAACCTTTGCTAAAGAAAT
This sequence comes from Cheirogaleus medius, assembly GCA_008086735.1. NCBI lineage: Eukaryota > Metazoa > Chordata > Mammalia > Primates > Cheirogaleidae > Cheirogaleus > Cheirogaleus medius. The sequence goes on along the minus strand of VBSM01001562.1, from coordinate 22,982,801 downwards.
GGATCACCTCCTACAGGATTCAGGATGCCCTCCTGGAAAACATTTAGAAGAGGTTAACTCAGCTTTTTTCCTTCTGGAAAATATATACTAAAACTTCTGGTAGATGTTAAATAATACATTATTTTTTTAATGGCATACATAAATGACATTCTAAGTGAGTAAATTAATTAGTGACATTCTTAACCAGGTATTCTTTTGACCTGAACCAGAAGAGTTTATAATCTCTGTAAAAATTGCCATTCAGCAGCTCTAACTAATGCAAACCACAAGGAGTTTGGAGCCAAAGTTACAACTAGGAAAGTAGTTAGCAGTGTGAAGGACCAAAGTCCGCCAGGGATATTTTTTCCTTGTCTTTTTCATAACATTACAATAGTTTTTAAAAAGTGAAAAAAACAATCCAAAACCAAGGCATAAAAATGTCACATACATAACTGCCATTTACTATGATTTTTAAGAATTTAAAATTACATTCAGAAGCAAGGGTAAAAAGATATCATACATGGAATATCATGCACTTAAAGAAAAAACAAGTCCAAAAGTAAACCAACACCCTCAAAACTCTGCTCAGAAACTTCAAATAATGAGAATATGTTCCTGTATAGAAATAATTGGAACCAACTCATAGAAGACCATGTGACAACTAAGCAACACGTTTTGGATAGTCAGCACTTTTATTTATTTTCTTTTTTTTGAGACAAGAGTCTTGCTCAGTCACCACAGATAGAGTGCAGGTGCATCATCCCAACCTCGAACTCTCAGCTCAAGTGATCCTCCTGCCTCAGCCTCCCAAGTAGCTTGAGGCTATGGGGGCATGCCACAATGACCACCTAATTTTTCTATTTTTAGTAGAGACAGGGCCTTGCTCTTGCTCGGATTGGTCTCAAACTCCTGAGCTCAAGCAATCTTCCTGCCACAGATCAGCACTCTTTTTTTTTTTTTGAGACAGAGTCTCACTCTGTTGCCTGGACTAGAGTGCCACGGCGTCAGCCTAGCTCACAGCAACCTCAACCTCCTGGGTTCAAGCGCTCCTCCTGCCTCAGCTTCCCAAGTAGCTGGGACTACAGGCACGCGCCACCGCACCCAGCTAATTTTTGTTATTTTTAGTTGTTTGGCTAATTTCTTTCTATTTATAGTAGAGATGGGGTCTGGCTCTTGCTCAGGCTGGTCTCGAACTCCTGAGCTCAAGCAATCCTCCTGCCTCAGCCTCCCAAAGTGCTAGGATTACAGGCGTGAGCCACCACGCCTGGCCATCAGGTCAGCACTCTTATATGTCATTCCTAAGAATTCTGTCATTCCTTTTCTATTTTCATTCAGTCTCCAAACTCTCATGGCATTAATTTAGTCACATAATTTTGAAGTATCACCTAATGTACTACCTTCCAAAACTCTCAAACCCATACTTTCCTCCCTATTCTTACTGCCATCATCTTACTTTAATCCTTAATTATTTCTCACATACTACAACAGCCTTTCCCTAACTTATCTACCTATGTGCATCCTTACCCTTTTGCAATCCATTCTTAACACTGCAGCTGAAGTGACTTCTCTCAAACTCCAACCCAATCTGACTGTGTCTCTTCCCAGCTTAATTCCTTCAAGGTTTCTCTATGACCTGCTTCATTTTTTATTGCATTTATCACCACCTGACATACTAATATTACTGTTTGTTCAGTGTCTCTGCTCCAGCTAGAATGTAAGTTCCATAAGAACAGAGTTGTTCACTGCTATATGTTGCATTCGTGAATGAGTGACTAAATGAATGGACTGATGATTCATAGGCCAAAGGCCTCCATGACCTGCCACTGCCCTCCTCTTTTCATTTTACTCCCACCTCTACCAATAACTGAATTGTCTAGTTACCTAAATACAATGTGCACTTTCATGCCTCCTTGTTTTGCCATATGCCATTCCTTTGCCTGGAATATAAACTCTTCTCACCATTCAATCAACCTGCCAAACTATCATCCACATTTTAAAACCTTCTCCAGAAAGCCTTCCCTGGCTCCCTAGGTAGAGTATATCAGTCTTTCTTTCCTCTGTGCTACATGTGTACCCGTAACTACAATGGCTCTAACCAAACTGTACTGGAATGTGTCTCTCCCTTCCAAGATTGTGAATTCTTTGGGGCCAAGGACTATTTATTCATCCCTACCTCCAGTACCTAGGACAGTACCTGTCATAAATCAACTACCCTATAAATGTTAAGTAAATTAACATATGCATGACTAATCTGTAAGAGGAATGAAACATAGAGTTTCAAGAAGTCACTACTCCGAGGTCATCATGAATTTAAGTATAATCAGCCATGAGATAAAACAATTACAACTAATGCCATCATCCAATGTAACAAAAGGAAAGGAGTAATACACAAATCAAAAAATAACTGACATACAGTCATATTCACACTTTATTGGACATCCACTCCGGTTCTTTCTTGCTCCATCATTTGCCTTTGCTTTAGGATTAATTCTGTTGCTGGCAACCTGAAGCCCAGCTAAGCAGCAGGAAGTAGAAAAGAGACCTGGGTTCTCCATGAATAATCTATCAAGTAGATCACTCTCTGAGGAAACTTTTGATATGTCATCTAATAAACTTTTTGTGTTCGCTCATATGTTGATTAAACTTCAACATACTTGTACAGGACTAGATTTTACCACTAGCCATCCCAGCTAGAACCAAAGACCAGAGCTTCCCACCAGCTGTAACCTCTGTCATAAATAGGTTGCAGTCATGCCTGAACTATTGATGCCTTCAGTCCTTGCAACAGCCACCCAGGGCACGTTCAGCCATGGGAAGCCTCATCCATCACCTCAGTGTGCCTTACAAACATACTATTTTTTCTCTGAATTCAGTAGACCAAGACCACTAAATCCAACCATAAGGAAAACCTGCCCTCGCTACTTAGTTCTAAGAGTATGAACCTGCATGTAAATGTACAATCACACACAAATGCTTACTTGTAGACATAAATGTACAAGAAGCCATTTAGAAAAGTTAAAAGTTCTAAAACCAACCACAGCTAATATAACATTAAGTGAAGCCAGAGGCCAAGATGTGATTCTTGATTCCTCTTGCGCCCCCAACCACTCAGTAACCAAGTTCTGAAAAATTTACCTCATATTGTTTCATATAGGTTGCCTACTCCCAACATTATGCTTTAGTTCAGAATCCCAGCATTTCTCATTGGGATAGAGGTCTCCTAATTAGTCTGTCTTCAGACATAATGAAAATTGCAGTTACCATTTTTTGAGAGTTTATGTAACAGGTATTACACTAAGCAACTGACCATTTAACTTTATATCTTTCAATTTTTACAGCAACACTGCAAAGTAGAAATTATTGTCCCCATTTTTATAAATGAGGGAACTGAAGCTCTGAGAGAAGTGACTTGCCCAAGATCATACATCTGAAATTGTGTAGAAATTCAAACCAACATCTACATTCCTAATCATTATATTGCTAAACTGCTCAACCTTCTTCAATTTGGTCCCAATGTGTGACCTTTCTAAAAGGTAAATCTAATTATGTTTTGCCCCACATAAACTCCTGCAAACAAGACTCACCTCTCTAGCCTTGATCCCCATCATTCTCACCTTATTCTGCCACATTTAACTCCCAGCAGTTTCCTAACCTATCTCTCACTTCCTCACCTGTTAACATACTGTTTGTCAAGAACACTTTTCCCTTTTGGCAGACTGTTACCAACACAAACTTCAATATTTACTCAAACAATCCTTACTCTGGGAAGCCTTTGCCCTAACAAACACATACCCAAAACTGGGAAGTGACCATGTGCTATACTTACCAGCTAAGCTTCTTATCACACTATATAATAACTTTACCTAGTAGGCTATTAGTTCCCTAAGAGTAAATACTGCATTTTTAAATCTCTGTATTGTTAGTAGAGTGTGTATGTTGTAGAGTAAGAACTCATGTGTGTTGAATTAACAACTTACTTCATCGGAAGCAGCATAACCTAAGAACGTGGCCCTGAAGTCAATGCTGACATGCTTTCAAATTCTAACCTGCTGCACACAGCATACCTGCTAAGCATGCAGCAGATGCCTTTTTAAAAATTTCTTCACCTGTAAATGGGAGAAAACTACACCTACCCCATAGCTTGGGAAGGAGTAAAAAATAAAGGATTTAGCACAATCTCTGGCACATTGTAAGTACACATTAAACAGTAGCAACATCTTTCTTCATTCTCAGTTTATCCACGCTGACAAAGCCACATCTATGAAAATAGCTTCTCCCAGTAGCTTTCATCAGAGATTAAGATGTCCTCAAAAAGTTGTAAGTCAAGATCTCTTATATCCCTCACCCACAGACTTTTAGTTTCTGGTGTCACAGAGCTCAGTAGCTATAGCACCCATACCCTATATCACTAACTAATGTTTGTAGTTTATTGCGTCTTACTTGCTCAGTGGTTTCCTCCCTCAAGTCAAAGACCATGCCGGTAAGCAAATGGAAACTACCCCACAGAAACCAATCAGCACCTATTTGCATGGCACCATCAGTTCCCCCCACACCAGGCTTTCACGAATTAAGAGAGATCCCTGTGATGATCTAGTACAAACTTAAATCTCATCTGGAGGAGCACAACAGAACCCCTGCTACCCATCCAAGCTCACAGCCCCTGAAGTATTCATTCAAGATAGAGAATGAATGCCTGGCACTAAGAACCCAGGAAAAAGAATCCCTTTAAAACCTTTTCCAGTGAGAGTTCTTCAGATCTGTTACCCTCAAATAGTGACCAAAATCCACCATCTCATCCTGCCCCCTTCCAGAGAGTGTTCAGGGTCTCCTACACTCCCTCTTGAAAGAGAGGTGGGTCCCTACTTTCAGGGACCGAGATGCCTGCTGACCATCCGTGTCACCTCCTTTCCCACCTCGCCTGTGCCCTCCCGCAGCACAGGCCTTGCCTGCTCCCTTGCCACCAGCTCTTTCCACAGACCGCTACTCACCGCTTCTTGGGGATGGTACCCGACTCCTGCGCGGCGGGTGTGGCCGTGGGCGCTGCCGTGGCCGCCGACGCGGCTCTCCGCGCTTTGCACTCATTGGTACTCAGAGCCTCCTGGGGCCGGCCCAGCAGATGGCCCGAGAGAACCCGCAGCCTCCGCCCGGCGCGGTCCGGGTCCCGGTCCCGGTCCCGGTCCGCTGCAGAGCCGGAGCCCGCGCCCGTCCCGTCCGCTGCAGCCGCCGCCTCCGCCATGGCTTCCGCCTTGTGCCACCGCCCGGGACCGCTGGGCGGGGGTGAAAGGTCACTCAGAGCTGCGCCCGGCGCGACCATTCGCTGCGGCGCATCCCGGCAGCCACCGCGGCGACTGGGCGGCGGGTGCCATGCGCCGGGAGCTTCGTATTCTCTGCCCCCGCCCACCGCGCCCGCCCTCCCGGGTCTCGCCTCGGGCTGTGCGCACCTGCCTAGCAGGTGAGTTTGAGCGGACCGCGAGTTTGCCCAGCCCGGGCTGGCTGAACCAGGAGCCAAACCACAAGCGCCCCCGAGCTGTCCTAGAATCCTGGGTGGTGTCTTTGGGTGTGGCCTGGGCCCCTGGAGGCCCTTTCAGGGCAGATAACTTGGAGCAAGAGTGAGCGGTTCTACTGGACCTGAAAATCGACCCAGCATCATCCTTTTCCTGAAAGAGATTCTAATGTTCCACCTCTGCTCTCCCTTCCTGCAGAGTCACCAGAGTAACTCAAAACTGGCCCTCATTGTCTCTAACCATTAGAGCAGATAGCTCTATTATTTTCTTATCTTCGTGCCTGACACGGCGCTTAATGCTAAATCTCAAGTAAGTATTCTCCATTTTACAGATGAAAAATAGGAGGTTATTTAACTTGCCCAAGAGCATGCAGCTAATAAATGCTAAAGTTAAGTTGCAACTTGGTTCTCTTTCCAGTCATTACTGGATTCTACGCCCTTCCTAACGGAGGCAGTTTTTTATTGCTACAGATAGAAATTACCCAACAACTGTTCTTAAGACTTGTCAATCATTTACAAATTGGCTTCATTTCTGGAAGATGGCACTTGTTGAAATTAAGGGATCTCACCGGACAGCGCTCCATAACTGTTTTCAGCCATTGTCTCGCTTAAGAATTAGGTTAAACAAAAACTCCCACGTACACTGGCCATTGTCATTCTCCGTCTTGTTACTACCTTCACATTATGGCTTCCTAACAAAAAGAAAAATATTGATAAAGGAATCTGAAGAACAGCTAGAGATTGACAGCTGATGTCTAAGGTCTTCCCAGTTTCTAAGACTGAGATTATGCCTTTACAGTGAAATTCCAAAGAGGCTCAGACTAGTTAAAAACTATCAATTAAGGGCTAGGCAAATTACTGGTGGAGGGCCAACTCTAGGCTGCAGCCTGTTTTTATACAGCCCTCAAGCTGATAGTTTTTATATTTTAAAAGTGTTGTTTAAAAAAAGAAGAAAGAAAAGAATGTGCAACAGGGACCTTATGTGGTCCCACAATCCCAAAAATATGTATTATATAGCCTTTACAGGTCTTATGTCCTCTGAAATTCATATACAAAGAAATGCCAAGCCACATTGAAAGCAATCCAAATGTCTAGCAGTAAAGAAGTGGCTAAATAAATTATATTAATATGATAAAGTATTTTTGCAGCTATTAAAATTATTTAGAACAACTTTGGAAACATGGGAAATGCGTATGACTGTTAGATATAACGATAGCCATAATCTAAGCATTTTATACATATCTCTTTACTCAATCTTTGCAAAAACATAATGACACAGATATTATTATCCTTATTTTGCAGATGAGGGCTTAAGGAGAGCAAGAGGCCTTTCTGAAATAGCTATATGTCATCTCAAATACTGTATACTTCATATTATTGTCTTTATTCCATCTTTAGGGTTTTGAGGACATTAACATGGTGTGTTAAAACTTACTTATATAGGCTTGGGGTTTCAAATTCTGAAGTTGAACTTCCTAAAACAAATTTCACTTTAGGTATAAACTGCAGTCCTAATTCTTGCAGACTGAATTCTAGGAAGAACTTCAGAAATTGCTACCACAGCTATCAGGACTTCATTCATGGGATACAAGAACATTAAGAACATGAGACACATATAGCACTTTCTTAGGTTTTTGTAACTAAGAAAGAGAATCTTTAGTTGCTCTTGTATAATTAAATATCAAAGCCTGTCAGCTACTAGTAATAGTTTCTGACTTTTGCATACATTGGCCCTGTTTTGTTGTGTACCCTCATAACACAGCAGACCCTGTGCCTGATTGGCATTTTCAGGCTTCAGCTGATGACCAGAAAAGTGGCTCTCTGCTCTTGCACATTTGATAACAGAAGAGAGAGATCCTAGCCCCCTTTCCTTTACTTGACTTCATTGTCTATTAGAAGGGTTATCTCTTATTTTAAAATTGTAAAACCCACTGTGCCTTCCAATGTCACACAAATAATCCTACTGGTCTTTTTGTCTTGCACAATCTGAAGAAAGCCACACACATATCCTCTGACCTGATAAAATGATCTCTAGAACAGATGGAAGTGGCTCAATACAGGAATTAATGAGCCAAGAATATTCCTCCATGTTGTCTCCTCAATTCTGGATATTATCTCCATTTTCTCATGTTTTATCTCCTGCTTTATCTTTAGGATCCAATCTCAGATATTGCTGGTGAAATTGTTACAGAGAAAAATAATAACAACAGTGGTTTGGACTTATCAGTTATTGAGTTGATCTCCTTTGACACAGGAGATCATTTTCTAATTTTGCAAGGATATAATTCCTTGATTCTCCCTGTGCTTCGTTGAATGGGGCAGAAACTAAGTTCATTTTACCCCTCTCTTTTATGCTTCCCTGTTGTCCACCAGTGGCACCACCATCACCTTGTTCTATCAACTTCAGTATTATTTTTAGCCTCTTTCTCTATTGTCTCTTACATATACTACATCAGTGGTACACTATCCTCTGTGTCTCTATTGTTTCCCTGAGAGTTTATTCTCTCACTTACCAAGTATGACCTTAATTTGCTAGTTAGCTTTTCATTTGCATATGTCTGTTTCTCCCAACAGACCATAAACTCCATGAGGCAGAGTTCATATCCTCTACAAGAATCTGAGACTTATACATAATTTATAAGTGACTTATAAATTTGAATTTGAGGGGAGAGAATGTAGCCACAGTCCTCATAGAAACTATTTCCCCTTCTTCCCCCAATTGAAAATGCCTAGCTAATAATTAATATACAGAGTTATTTCATAGAACAGTACTTTCCATGATGATGGAAATGTTCTATATCTGTACTGTCCAATACAGTCACTACTAGCCACATATGACTATGAGCACTTGAAATGTAGCTAGAATGGCTGACAAACTAAATTTTTTAACTATATTTTTAATTAAATTTAAATGGCCATATGTGGCTAATGGTGACTGTATTCAATAGCACAGTTATGGAGTTCATAAGTTATTGGTGCCTGAAGATTCAACCCTACCTTTTTCCTTTCCCTCACTACTGGTATAACCCACACCGGGGTATGGAGAAGAAAAATATGCAAGGAGAAATATTTGTCTCTTACATACTGACCTGGGACTGTAAATGTATTTTACAAAAAAAAAAAATGCTGTAAAGGATTAGGTGTGGTCAAAATAATACAACTTCTAGTGCATTATAGATTCAATAGGCTTTTGCAAACCACCTTGCAGATCTGACCATCAGAAGTAAAGTTCCTTATGGCATAATGTGCTGTTCAAAGAATAGTCTTGGTAAGAGAAAGGGTTGAAGCCCAGTGAAGTTACCTCCTTTCTGATGAGGCACCTCCTTTCTAGCACAGGCTGTGTGAAAAAGTTAAGACATTCTAAGGGTAATTAATATTTGACTAATGCAAAAGAACTATTTAATGGTTCTGAGAGAATTCAAACAATGAGAAGGACTTGATTTGTATGCTAGATCTCTAGATCTTAAGAGATTGTTCAGCATTAGATATCCAGTCCAGCTCTAGAATCCCTGAGCCCAACTCCTATTTAGCTACTGCTTCTAACTAACCATTGTACAGTACTCTTCCTAGGAGAAGCCATTGGCTGTTTCTCATGAAGTGAAGAAAAGGGATAGGAGGAGCAAATGACTGAGTGCTCTAAGGAGAAAAGCCCTTCATGTCTGACTGTTCAGCAGCTGTAGTCTTCAAGCTTCTCACACCCTTTCCAGATGTTATTATGAAAGCGTTGAAACACCAACTCACACATTTGCTTACAATCATGTAAAATTCATAGATTTCTTTCCAAAATACTATATAAGCCACAATGTCCTCAGATTAGTTTTGGAATGAGTTGGGTCTGTTAATTTTTGCCTGAGCTCAATCTAACACTACCAGCATACTTAAAATGTAAATGTAGTTAACTTCTTCCAAATTGAGGTATGAATATGCTTCTTGTCAACTCTCAGAAGGCAAATTTATAAATTATGTACCAGTAGAAGAACTACTGATTATATATATTTCAAATATGTGTACAGTAATGAAAACATATAGGCAATAAAAACACTTGTTGAGAGCCTGTTATATACCTAATTCACTACTGGGTGCTATGAAATGCAAAAGTATTTAAGCAAATGCCTCATCTACATAGTATAATCAGGTTAGTTAGGAGTAAGGACATAAGTGGGGAAAAAACTGTGTGATGCTATTGGTTGGAATAAGTGTGAGGGTGACCTTGGTAAAGGGTTTCCTATTACCTCTGTAAAAAAGAAGAACCCAAGCACAATACTTTGAAATTTATTTTATGCTGCCTAAGAGGAACAGATGTTTCACATGAAGACTGGTCTGTTGAGATTCTTATGATTCCCATAAAAATCAAAACCTCAGTGAATATCACTTTCAGGAGGCCATAACAACAAACCTGTTCTTCTGAGTCTGGGGACATGGCTTTTGATAACCTGGATCTCAGTGGAGAGCAGACCACATGCACAGAAAGAAGCAGTGAACCCGTGATGTGTAGAATTTTGAGTGGAGTGCCTTTATTTCCATTTATGGTGTCTCTACTAACTTGAGGCACAAAACATCTAAATAGGATAGATTAACTCCTGGAAACATGCACCAAATTTCTTTACTGCACTGATTGTCATTACTCAGCTTCAGAGCTGCTGAGTGATCCCTAAATATAGGAATTCTTGCATCTTTATGCCTTTTTTTGGTGAAATATAACAGAGAGAAAAGTGAACCAAAGCATAAATTATTTCAAATCAAGCACCCATGTAACTACCACATAAGTCAAGAAATAGAACATTGCCAGAAACCTAGAAGTCCCCCTTATGCCCTCTCTCAGCCACTTCACCCTCTCTACCCACCAAAGGTAACCACTGTCCTGAGTTTTATGATTAGCATTTCCTGTTTTTCTTTATGGTTTTACCAACTAAGCATGCGTCCGTTACCTCTTTGTTTGTTTTGCATTTGTATAAATGGAAGCTTATGGTATGCTCTGGTTTCTTTCACTTACCATTATCTTTATGAAATTCAATTATATTGTTACATGTAGTTGTGCATTTATTTTCTTGGCCATATAGTGTTCTATTGAATGCATATACCTGACTTTATTCTACAATTAATGGACATTTGAAGTATTTCCAGTTTGATACTAGTATGGGTAGGGTTACTATGTACATTCTTGTATATGTCTCTAGGTGGACATGCATATAAATTTCTGTTGAGTGACCATCTAAGAGTGGAATTGCTAGGTCATAAAGTATGCATATGTTTAACTTTAATAGATAATGAAATGCCAATCTGTTTTCCAAAGGGATTTTATAAAATCTACTACTCCAGCAAAGTTCGTATTTGCTCTAATATGTATTTTTGTCGGTCTGGTTAGTTTTAGCTACTCTGATGGATGTGTACTATTATCTTATTTTGGTTTTAATTTGCAGTTCCCTGATTACTAATGTGGTCAAGTGCCTTTTTGTATGTCTGTTGACCATTTGGATATCATCATTTGTGAAATTATTGTTCAAGGCTTTTACTCATTTTTCGTTTGGTTATCTGTCATTTTCTTATGGATTTATAAGGCTTATATATTTCGGATGTGAACCTTTATCGGATGGATGTATTGCAAATTTCTAATCTCATTATGTGGTTTGACTTTTTTTCATCTAGTAGTGTCATTTGATGAGCAATAAGGTCTAAATTTCAATGTGGTCAAATTTATCAATCTTTCCCTTTATTCAATACTTTTTGAGTTCTGTTTAAGACATCTTTACCTGCTTTAAGATAATGAGGTAATTCTCCTGTATTACCTTCTAGAAACCTTGTTTTGCCTCTCACATTTATATCTACAGTTCACCTGGAATTGAATTTTGTATAAGTTGTAAAGTAGAGATCAGGTTTCTTTTTTTTTTCGCTACATGGATATCCAATTGTCTCAGCACCACTTGTTGAAAAGATCTGTTTCTACATTGCCACCTTTGTCATAAATCAAGTGTCGATATAAGAGTAGTTTATTGCTGGGCTCTCTATTCTGTTCTATTAATATCATATCTATCTACTGTATGCCAATATCACACTGTCTTAACTATTGTATATTCTTTTAGATCTTCAACATACAATTATATCATTTTGATTAAAGACAGTTGATATCTTCCATTTTAATCCTTATACCTTGTACTTCTTTTTCCTAACTCATCCAACTGGCTAGGACCTCCAGTACAATGTTGAATAGAAGTTGGGGTAATAACATCCTTATCTTATTCCTGATCTCAAAGGGAAATCTCTCAATAGTTCACTCTTATCTGAAGAAGGGTCCTGGTGATGGTGGTGGTGCTGTTGTTGCTGTTGTTTTTTTAATAAACCTTTTAGTAGATTAAGGCACTCCCCTTCTGATCCTAGTTTGCTGAGAGTTTTTATCACGAGCGGATGGTTTTTCTGTGTCTATTGAGATAATCATATGATTTTTCTCTTTTATTCTATTAGTGTATATGGATTGGTTTTCTACTGTTAAACCAACCTTGCAATGCTGGCATAAACCCAACCTGGTCATGATGTATTGGCCATTTTATATATTATTGAATATAGTATATTAAAATTTTATTTAGGATTTTATGTCTAAGCTTATAAGTAAGATAGGTCTGTAATTTTCCTTTCTCTAATATTCATGTCAGGTTTTGCTGACCTCATGAAAAGAACTATTGAGTACTTTATTTTCTAGTCTCAAGAAGAGTTTGTATAAAATTGATTATTATTTCTTCCTTAAATGTTTGGCAGAATTCACTGAAGAAACAATCTGAACCTAGAGTTTTCTTTATGAGAAGATTTTTATTTATGGATTTAAAAGTGTAATGCTAATTTCAGATTTTCTATTTATACTTGTTTCAGTTTTTTACAGTGTTTTTTGAGCAAGTTGTCCACCTTGTTTATATTTTCAAACCTATGGGCATAAAGTTTTTCATAGTGTCTTCTATTATCATTTTAATGTCTATAGGGTCTGTGGTAATGTTCCACTTTACATTCCTTACATTGTTATATTGCACTCTTTCTCTTTTTAAGATCAGTTTGTTAGGCATTTATCAATTTTTAAAGAACCACCTTTTGATTTTGTCAATGCTATTAGATGTGTGCTTTGTATTTCATTAATTTCTGTTCATATTGCTTATCATTTCCTATCTTCTACTTTTTTTTTTTTTGCTTTTTTTCTGATTTCTTGAAGTGAATGCTTTCTTAGCTCATTGATTTCTCAGACTCTTTGTGTGTTTGCTTTCTCATTTATGTGATTAGGTATATAAATTTCTCTCTAAGCAATTAACTTTATTCCTTCAAGTTTTGATAATAGTATTTTCACTGTTATTTAGTTCCAGATAGTTCTGTTTTATATTTGAAAAGAATAAATATTCTCTCTTATTTTGAGGTACAGTGTTCCATACAATGCCTGTTGGTTCAAATTTACTGATTGTGTTGTTCAAATCTTTTATATCTGGCATTTTGTCTATTTATAAGCTATTGAAGTATGTTTAAATATTCCACTATAATTATGAATTTATCTATTTTTCCTTGTAGTTCTAATAACCTTTACTTTCAATATTTTGAAGCTATATCTTAGCTTGGGAAATTATTAAATGTCCCTCTTTGTTTCTAATAATGATTTTAGTTTTAAAGTTTAACAATACCAGGGGTGTGTATATGTGTGTGTGTGTGTTTGTGTGATTCCATCCTATAACTTTTTTTCTTTCTGTATCCATATATTTTAGATGTGTCTCTTGTAAATGGCATTTAATTTTTTTTAAGCAGTGTGAGCATACAATCTTGAGTCATTTCGCTCATTTTAATTAAATTACTAATATATTTGGTATAATGGCTAGGAGCACTGGCTTCAGTGCCAGACAGATCTGGGTTTTAATATTGGCTCTACCATTGACCAGATGTTGACTTGAGCTTGTCACATTAATAACTCTGGGCTTTAATACCCAGGGGTATTAAAGGATTAATGAGCAAAAATGTAATAAATTCTAAGTGCTATTATGGAAGGAGGAGTGAGGCTGGTGTAAGAAAAAGACAGTCTTCCTCAAAAAGATAAATTATTGTCAGAAGGAAGAGAAATAAGGTTAAATGGGTAAGGTGAGACCAAATCATGGGAGCATTGAAAACTTAGCAGAAGAGTAAAAACTTGACCTGGTAGGAGCTATTATAAGTTCTTGAGCGGGGGATTAGCATGACAAGACTGAAAAGGCCACTACTTTGAAATTCATTCTCAGGTGGGTGTTAGCCTGTCCATTATACCTGAGAAACCTGTTGGCCATTGTAAAAAGAAGCTGTACCAGAAAAATCATGAAGACTAAAGAACTACAGAAGTACATAACAATGTTTTAATGACAGGAAAGCGTTGAACTGTGGTTAGCTGCTGTCTGCTCCAGTAAAGGGCAGTGAGCTAGCTCAGAAGGTGAAGATGTTTAATGTGAAAGTGGCTGCAAGTGGTTCCATGTTGTGTTGCAATGCCATTCTGCTTCAAGATGTCACAATCACACAAAGTATATAGGATAAAAGGAAATTGACTTAAATAGCCAAATAATTGGGGTAAAGTTGAAAGTACTTTTATTTCTATTTTTCCTCTACTGCTAACTTAGTATATAATCTAAAATTCTTGATTTCTTGATTTTTTTCCTATTTTAAGTAGGAATAATTTCTAGCCTGCCTACCTCTCAGATTTATTGGAAAATGATAGTTATGGAAATATTTGGGGAACCAAAGTAAAAAAATCACTTTAAAATAATTATTTTCATATATTTTCATATATATAAATCAAGTTTTAATATTTATCAGTTAATACTCTAAGATAGCAGTTCTTAAATATTTTGGTCTCTAGGATTCCTTTATAATATTAAAAATTAAGACCCCAAAGAGCTTCTATTTATATTTATATCTACCTACCTATCTATACCATATAAGAAATTAAAATTGAAAAATATTTAAGGTGTTTATCAATTTATTTAGAAATAAGACAAATACATATTATAATAAATAACGTTTTTATTAAAAATAACTATATTCTCCAGAAACAAACCATGAGAAGAATGGTATTTCTTTATATTTTTATAAGTCTCTCTAATGTCTGGTTTGGTAGAATAGAGCAAGGTTCTCATATCTGCTTCTGAATTCTGTTGTTTGACATCTCACAGACCATGTAACCTCTGGAAAACTCCACTTTACACTCATGAGAGAATGAGAGTGAAAATGGCAAATAACATCTTACTCTTATTATGAAAGTAGTTTTAATTTTGCTAAACTCCCTAAAAAGGTCTCAAGGATCCACAGGGGATTTCAGACCACATCTTGAGAACTGCAGCTCTAAAATCTTCCTATATATGTCTGCTAAAATAAGCACTGAAGAAGCACTAGACAACCAGAAGTCAAAAGCAGTTAATGATATTGCTATAACTCAGGACAACAAAGTTGTCAAAAATATTTAACATTGGGGTGGCAGGGGCAATATATGTATCCCCAACAATGCTTATACCCCTATAATAAAAAAAAGTGATGCTTTTTAACAGGATTAGAACATTATTGAATTATAAAACACATGTGGTGATAGTCACTAATCTTAAAGTGCTATAAATCTGTGACCAAATGATTCATTTGAAAAATGTGAATTCTCTACTTTTAAAAGGATCATTTAACTTATATATGTTCTAGCAAGCTGATACACTTAAGCTTTTAAAGATATAAAAGTACAATTATTCGTTAAATGGTTAGATATGGCAACTTTTGGATCCTTAGAGAATAAAAATCATATTAATTAATGATTTTGTTTTTGAAATAGTAAACTTATATTTTGCTAGCACATATTTTGTTCTAGAATAAAAATGACAAATGATGAGCTCTTAAAAAATATTTAACATATAATTTCATATTTAGATATATCTATATAACATATATATTTTCCAATTTCATACAATCACATTTTGAAAGTCATTCTTATACTTTAAAATTGAATTTTCAAATCCAATCCAATGTATGAACAGACACGTAATTCCTATAAATGGAGTAGCTGAATTTAATGTGACTTTGGTGATACTGTATGATTTAATTTACTTTGTAGGATCAGACTCACTCCCATTTTAGGCTCACAAAGTTATTATTTTTATCATTGCATTTAAATCAATGGTAAATAGTTAAAAGATGTTCTAAGCCAGTTGTTCCCAAGATGATTTTTTTTAATGGCATGGAGAGCATGGCTTGGAAATTGTGATTCACAAATCATAGCATTTGGCCTTTTCATACCTCCAGGTTTCCTGGTCTTCTTCATCCAGCCAGTAGCAAAAAAGCATTGAGGGGCAAGTTATATTCTCAAAATCAAGTCTTTTCTGTCCTGATATATATGTAGCGGAAATTGTTTTTTCCCATGGATTAAAAGTATTCTGGGGCAAAGAGGAGAGTTAAGTCTCTGCATATACTAAAATTCCTCCAGAGTCCCAGAAAAAGATGGGTTTGAGAATGTGGCAGAAGTCAGTGGTCTCCAGAGGCCTATAATCGTCTCTGGCTAACTCTACCTTTGGCTGCTTCAGGACTATAGACTCTTTTAGGAATCCCTTTTCTATATTCAGGAGAACTTACAGAGAAAGTAATCTGCCTGCTTAATCCTCCCAAGTGGCCCTTGGCTCGCTCTCTCTACTTACCATTTCCCATTCTTTTCTTTTCTTTTCTTTTTTTTTTTT
>VBSM01001562.1:22909918-22943478 GCA_008086735.1 Cheirogaleus medius | reverse complement strand
GACGGCAGTGGGAAGAGAGACTTCAACGATGCTTCCTCGGCAGCGTCCACGGGCCCTGGCTTTTTATTATAATCGTTTTGATACCCATCTACCTAACCTACTAAACTCTGTGCTCTCTAAGGGCAAGTACACTGAACTGATACGATGTCTAAATCATCTTTGTATCCTCAGCATCTAGCACAGCGTTAGGTGTTTATTAAAAGAAATTGATTTTTTTCATTGGTGTAGTAGCAGAGTGACTGGGGTAAAGTCCTTTAGTCTTAACATTTCCATTCATCAATTCCTCGTATATTCTCCCTCACTCCTACCGGAGAAGTACAGAGAATAAAGACTTCCTATTCTTTTTGCCCTTCCTATGAAAGGTTTCCAAAATTACTGAGGAAGAAGATAAAAGTAGAGAGGCTTATAAGAGTAGAGAACATGTCAAATAATGCCAATAAATATATACATTGGGTATGGTGTATGTTTAAAGCCCCACAGATCTTCCTCAAATCAGATGATAAGAACTTTAAAATGCCAGGAGCATCTGGCAAAAGGCATCTGCTACAACTGATGTCTCAAAAACAAAAAAAAAAAAAAAAGAAAAAGGAAAAAGAAGGAAAAGCAATAGTCCATGTGATGATAAATTGAACATGCCTTATTATTGATTGTTAGAAGGACAATATTGTGCATTGTATGCTTTGTAGTGGAAATCATCTTCCCTGATGCATAAACTTCTAAAAAATATATTCACAGAAACCAAGCATACAGACCTGGAAATATAGTTTCTAATCCCACTTCTGCCTCTATCTAGCAGAGTGACCTTGGTAAAATCAGATTACCATCTATAATTAGTTGTGTTACGTATGGGGCCTCTGGTTACAGATTAAAAAATAGAAAGCCTTCTAAAGCAACTTTCTTTTATTAAAACCAGCCCTCATAGAACCACATGTGGATGTAGGGAAGGATACAGTCAGGCCATGTCTGCTAGGTGAGAAACTAGATTGATACCATTAGATCAATCTAGATTGAAGTTTTGATATCATATCTACAGACAAATCTTTTTCAGATAAAACCACTTCTTGCCAATTGTCAATTAGTTTCCATTCAGGTGTTTCTTTTTTTTCCTCATGTCAACTGGCATTTATAAAAAGCCAGTTACCCAAGAGAAATAACCTAATATGGAAGAACTGTTCATTAGGAAATCTGTGCTCTAGATCTGCTTCCACCACTACAAGCTGTGTCATCTTAGACACTTTTTTTTTTTTTTGAGACGGGGTTTCACTCTGTTGCCTAGGCTGGAGGGCAGTAACGTGATCATAGCTCACTACAGCCTCAAACTTCCGGCCTCAAGCGATCTTCCCGCCTCAGGCTCTCAAATTGCTGGGATTATAGGTGTGAGCCACCATGCCTGGCCAGACACTTTAATAATAGTGACAGTTGCCACTTACTGAGCATCTACTCTCTGCTCACTGTGATAGGCACTTTATAGGTACTATTTCTTTTGATTCTCACAAAACACTTCATGATAAATGCCATTGACCTCATTATACAGATGACTAAAATGAGGCTCGGAGAAGTTAAGTAGCTTCCTCAGGTCACATAGCTGGTATAGTAAGTGAGATTCTAAAGCCCTCGCTTTTTCCACTGACTGAATTCTTAGACCTCAATTTTTTTCCAACTATAAAGTTAAGGAATTTAATTATTTGACCTCCAGAGACAATATTGAATAAATGTAATTTATTCATTGATTTTTTTATTATGGAAAATTTTAAACACAGGAGTAGATAGACTAGCATAATGACCCATCCCTCAGCCACAATAATAATCACTTCATAGCCACTCTTGTTTCACCTATACCTACTCACTTTCCTCCCCACCCTAGCCCCTACTAGATTCTTGTGAAGCAGTCCAGATATATTATTTGATCTGTATATATTTTAGTATTTATCATGGAAGAGAAAGAAATCTTAAAAACATAACCACATAACCACAATACCATTAGCACACCTAAAAAATTAACAATAATTCCTTAATATCATCTGCCACATTCCTAGAGATCCTTTCACATATCTTTTTCTCAAACTTTCTTGTCACTGATGTTATCCCTTCCAAGTCACTGGTCAAGGCACCAAACCAGACGTCAGTGAAGATAGTTGCGGTATATAAATTCTAAGTCCTGAGGAAGAAGTTTTTTATGGAATTGGTTAAGTTTCACAATTGTGAAAGAGGAAATTACAGTATGCAGAATTAGATATTTGGCTGTTAATGGGATGCATATCAAATTTTTAAAAGAAAGCTTAGCCTAAGGAGTTTACCCGTACAGGTGCAGATGATTTAAAGGCATTAAAGGATTACAGAGTTGCGTCATTTAGAATGTTTCTAATAACTGAGACCATCTAGCATTTTTCTTTTAGAGTCTCAATTTTCATTTGTGCAATATTTTCAGACATATAGGCTACTGTTCATTGTATTTATATAGATAATAAGGAACTTACTAAGTATTTTAACAAGTAAAATCTGAACATGAAGGAAAATATCAGATTTTCACTTTAAGTGAGCTTAATTGCTTGGAGTTGTTCCTGAAATATCAAAATGCTGCCTATTGGGTGTGGCTTTGTTGAAACGAATTTCTCTGTAATTGTTGCTGTTTGAAGACATCAATACAGCCTTTCAGAGATTTATATTCCTAGCATGTCATTTTTCCCATTAAAGCACTAAGTTTTCTTTGAATGTTCCATTGTCCCTTTAAGTATTTTACTCATTTTTCTCAATGCATCAAAGAGAATGTGATCCCCCTATAGCTGTCTCTTCCAAATGTTCCTGTAGCATAGATGGTGTTACAGACACAAAGGTGCACACTTTACTTTCTGAGCAGAGTTATCATACTGGCTTCCTGGTCTGTAGGGCACTAGATACATCCTTTAAAATCACCAAACAGGCTTGCAATGAAGATAATAAGACTACAGCACCATTTCAATTTACTCTCCATCTAACACAATAGTTTTCATATTGCTAAATTAGTCAGGATGGTTGTGTTTGTATTTTTATACAATAATTTGAAAATTAATTATACCTGATGTTTTTCCTTGGGGATGATGGCCTTGCTATTTTTCTTAATTCTGATGCTTGAATTCTATTTTCTAGTGATCTTTCCACATCTTCTTTTAAGTTTTCTGCTGCAGCAATTTGAAAGAATACTTTTGGATAAATGATTTGTGATGGTGGGCGCCAATCTACAACTGCCATTAATTGAAGATATATTTTTTAACCTTTTTGGGGAAAAGCTACCCACTTTATCCTTGGTAAAGCATTTCCATAACAAAATAATACTGACCCTAAGAATTTAAAGTCTCTAAATCATCACTAGCAACAAAAATAATATCTGCAGTATTGTTTTCCCATTGTTTTTAAAAACCAGTTCAGAGTACCTACCGTATATTAGAATTTGCCAATGAATTATAAAAACCAGATGTAAAATCTCTCCTGAAAATGTTGGCATAGTAAATAAAAATAAAGTTCATATTATAAAAGTTAAAAAAAAAAAAAAGCAACAAACCACTAGCCACTGCTAATTCCAGGCAAATTGAACAAGATATATATTATTTCAATTTCTTCCCATTGTGAGGATTATACTTTCCCCTGGTCCTTCTGGGTCTCTGGGTAAACTATAAATGCTACAGCAATCCATTTCTAGCCAGAAAAAAAGCATTTGTAAACCAGAATTTTAATTTTTTCTTCTCAAGTCAATCGGTCATAGTGCATACCCCATGAGGCAATTCCATGTAAGTTGGGGAGGCACAGCAGTATGACAGGAGCTGGCAACAGGAGAACGTGAGCAATGTGTTCATTAAACTTACTTGCCTTCAGATCCTATCCAAGCCTCTTGAGTTAGGAGTCTGAGTTAACACCTGGATTATGTTCCACTGGGATCTAGTAGCAAGCCTCTAAAATCCAAAGAGGTCCACCAAAATAATGCTTCTTCGTATTGGTAAAGAGCTCGGGTACAACAGTTTATCTCTTACTTTGTAATTATAGTCAAACATGTTCTAAATATCACTGGACCCTTGAAAAACTTCCCACTCTATCGCTCACATCTTTGTCTATAAGTTTCCGAGATATTTACTATTTTCTACTCTTTTGTCCTCATCTGCATAGTATGAACAGTCTGGTGAGTCAATGTGATATCATGTGAAGTGAGGAAATAAGAAGCTTTCTGCAGATTTAATTGTGCCCCAGAGCCCAAAAGGTGATCTAATCCTATGGCAAGAAGGTGAAGCTATACTATTGTCTGTACCAGATGAAAGCAAACTATTTCCACTTCATCATTCACAATTATCCTAATAAATGGCCACATGTCCCTTTGCATGCCAGGAGGAAAAGTAAGGAGGTAAATTCAACTATTTGCAAGTCATCAATTAATAGGAACAAATATTGGTTTATAGCTATCTCCATCCTGGGGCTTCTAAGTTTCTCTTAACAAATTCACAGTTTGGGTTTCAGTTGTTGTTTTAAAATGAGAATCTAGAAATTTTAACTTGTTAATCTTTTCAGCTAAAGCATCTGACCTCAGCACACTGCTATTGAATTCCTTCTGCCCTCCATACAGTTCTCTGACAATAGCAGTCGTGTCCCCGACAGTCTTGTCTTCAATGCCCACCACAGTCCTCATGTTCACAGACATTAACTGCATTAGCTCTTTCACTGTTACATGCCACGGACTTCCAGAGGCCCATCTCTGAATATTAACTGGTTTTTATTCTCTGCAAACATAATGAGTCTGGATAACCAGATTCTCCTCATTTCCCCAAAAGTCTGTTGTTTGTAACTGATTCCTCATTACCAGTTTCTGTACAAGTCAGGATTCTTAGTTGCAAGCATTAGTAACAAATTCTGGGTAGATTGAACGGAATGGAATTTATTGGAAGGATACCAAGTAGCTCACAAAATCTATGGGAAAGTTAAAAACCAGGCTCAGGAAATAGATAGGAGCCAAAGAAGTCTGGCAACAGAAAACTCAGCCAAGGACCTGTAGCAACAGACTGGTTAGAATGTTGCTGGAACTTGGAGAAGAGCTGTTAAGGGAAGAGTCTAACTAGAATCTAAGTGGAGTCCAGTGACACTGCCACCACCAGACATTCTCTTCTCCCAGATGATTGACATCATCACTGTCTCTCTAAATAACATGATGGTCCTTAGACCTTTGCATCACCCATTCTGGATTCAATGTCAGAATCCCACAGGACAAACCTCAGTTATGTCCTGTGCTACTGTCTAGAAGAGGAAAGATCTGCTCTTTTTCAGTTTCCATACTGGAAAAAGTGTTGAGATGCTAAACAACCAAAATACACACCCCTCCATGCACACATCCAGAGCTCCATGCTTGGGTTCGTTTCTGGACTTGCTCTTCTATTTTACTGGTCTGTTTGTTTACTTTGTTGTCACAATAACACTGTTTTAATTTCAGTTGTTTTATCATTTCTTTTAGGATATGGTAGTTCATTTGAACTACACCTTCCTTGTCAAAAAGTTAAATCTTTTTTTTCTTGACTCTTTTCAGTTTAATTTTTCTCAATGAATTTCTTTTGTAAAGTTTCCCATTTGGATTTTGATTGGAATCATGTTATATTTATGAATATATTTGGAGAATAATTTTGAATTGTTACAATGCTGAGTCTTCTTATCCAAGAACATGGTATATCTATTTAAGCCTTCTTTTATACTCTTGGGTAGTTGTATAGTTGTCTTCACAAAGATTTGGCACACTTCATAAATTTATGCTTTTGTTGTTATGGTAGTTAGCATTTATTCCTCTTTATTTTCCTTTAAAAGATTTTCAAGTCCCTCCATTTGGCCTAAACAAAATCTTAACATCTTGTAACTTTACTATGTAATTAGCTCTGATTTTTTTTTTCTTTTTAAGACAGAGTCTCAGTCTGTTACCGTGGGTAGAGTGCAGTGCGTCATCATAACTCACTGCAACCTTGAACTCCTAGGCTCAAGCGATCTTCCTGCCTCAGCCTCCTGTGCCACTATGCCGGGCTAATTTTTCTATTTTTAGTTGAGACAGGGTCTTGCTTTTGCTGGTCTCAAACTCCTGGCCTCAAGCAATCTTCCCACCTCAGCCTCCCAGAGTGCACAGGCCTGAGCCATCGTTGCCCAGCTGTGATTCTAATTTGCCTCTTTAATCATATGAATCATTGAGCTAAATTCTTCCTTGGTTTATCCAGCTTCCATTACCAAATTAAATCTTATACTTTGCAGTATAAATTTGAGTTTGAAAGTTAAAGGTAAGGAATGTTTTTCAGGGGAATAAATTCAGGAAAAAACTCTTGTCAACAGAATGGGATAAATTGGAAGACGTAGGCCAGGGTACTAGTAAGTACTACAGTACCCCCTAGTGGACATAAGGAAGCACAGACTTGTTTATACCAAGGATGACCCCAGTCTCACCCACAGGAAATTAGAATCTGGAGGCACCCTAGTGGTCAACTGGGTCAACATCTCTGGCTTCCAAATAAGGAAACTGAGGAACGAAATGGAGAAATGATTGGCCCAAGTTCACATAGCCAACCCAAGACTAAAATCCAAGATTCCGAACACTCATTTTTCTTCCTTTTTTCCACCGTTTATTTCTTCTTCCTTCTTTTTCAACATGTGTTGTGTATATACTAAAAAGCTGGATGCTAGGAACACAAATATAAAAAATATTTAGTTTTTTCCTTTAAGTCTAGTTTTATTTCAAGCCTAATTTTTTTAGCCATTTTTAGGGAATTTGTAGGGGAATGACCAAACAACTATGCAGGGGAAGTCTTTTAATCGTTCATAAATTGACTCACAATGTGATTATTTAATTATTCAGATTTATCTAGAAAATACATTTGCAAATGTGGAAACTGCCCTTGACCAGCTTTAGTCCATGTCATGAAGAGAGAAAAGACTTACTTTCAAAAGGCTTACATTGGCCAGGCATAATGGCTGACACCTGTAATCCTAGCACTCTGGGAGGCCGAGGTTGGTGGATTGCTTGAGGTCACGAGTTCAAAACCAGCCTGAACAAGAGCGAGACCCTGTCTCCACTAAAAATAGAAAGAAATTAGCTGGACAACTAAAAATATATAGAAAAAAATTAGCCAGGCATGGTGGTGCATGCCTGTAGTCCTAGCTCCTCGGGAAGCTGAGGCAGAAGGATTGCTTGAGCCTAGGAATTTGAGGTTGCTGTGAGCTAGGCTGATGCCATGGCACTCTAGCCCGGGCAACAGAACAAGACTCTGTCTCAAAAAAAAAGGCTTACATTAACCTTTATCTTATTTCCCCTTTACAGATTCAAAACTGAATTATCTTGCAAAAAATAACAATATGATATTGAAAGTTCATGTGTGCCTATCACCTAATCCCAAACATTATCATTCATCTGTACTTCATTCATCAAATCTTAATTGAGGCAAATCTATATGTCAGGCATGTGCTAAGCACTGGGTTTAGTATGGTAAAGAGAATGGATACAGTCCTGAGGTTTCTGCTCTCATAAAACTTACAGTTTCCTTTACACATGTGTGTGTAATTCTCTAAATCCTAGGAAAACTGTTTTTCTACTTCACTTTGGCAAGTCATATTTTTAGGTTTTAGGAATCAGGGCGTATGCAGACATTTTCTAAAATTACTCTGCCCCACCATAAGAGAAACAAATAATAAGGATTTGGGGCCAGATAGGACTGAATTTGAATCCCAAGCCTGCCCTTTACAAGATATTAGACAAACTAACTTACAAGATATTACAAGACATTAGACAAACTAACTTCTCTCAGTCAGTCCCAGTAGCTTCCATAAAATGAAAATAATATGTATCCTTTGTAACGGATGATGTTTCATCATTATCCTAATTCATACCTAAACAGAGACATTACTTTTTGAGTCAAAGGCATTAAAATGCAGAAATATTATCAAAAGAAAAGCATTAATATTGTTCACTTAGTTTCATCAAGAATATCAGATCCAGGGGAAGAGTGTATACTTACATAATGGGTGCGATGCGCACCACCAGGGGGTTGACATGCTTGAAGCTCTAGCTCAGCGGGGGATGGGGGGGTTGGCAGGGGCAATATATGTAACCCTAACAATATCTGTACCCCCATAATAAAATGAAATAAAAAAAAAGTTTTTGATCTGCCAAAAGTCAAAAAAAAAAAAAATATATATATATATATATATATCAGTTCCAGAATTAATACAGACAATATTCATGGCCATTGACATTTTAGTTTTTTTTTAAATAAGGTAGGCTGGGCTCAGTGGGTCATGCCTATAATCCCAGCACTTTGGGAAGCTGAGACAGGAGAATTGCTTGAAGGCAGGAGTTCAAGACCAGCCTGGGCAACATAGTGGGACCCCATCTCAACCAACAGATAGGTAGATAGATAGTGAAATGTTGTAACTATGGATGCTACTACAAGAATTTCATAAGGATATTATTTTCTTTTTCCATGGATGAACATTGCCTTACTCCACAGAAACTAAACCCTATTATTTCAGTTATGATGAACACATCTGGTAGGACCATTATTTATCTATATAAGGGATCTTTTGGTAATTTGTATATAAACTTATCGCTCCACCCACGTAATGATTTGATAAAGGCAAAGATTGTGTTTTACTCAGCTCTTTTCTCCCCTTTCGGCAGTACCTTATATAGAGTTAGAACACACTACACTAAATGCATGCTAAGTAAAAAGACCATCTTACTAAGTGCTACTTGACATGGAAGCTAAGAGAGAAAATCTGGCCTAAGCTATAGGTAAACTTATTTTGTTTTACTTGGAAGTGGCAACTGTCAAACAAAGCCTACCTCTATTACATTCTTGCCAGAAAAAAAAAAAGTAGTTAAATTCCTCAATCTCTACGCAAACCAAAACAAAGCTTCAAAAATATTTAGACAGAGAGGAGTAGGGACAGACAGGATTGGACTGGTATGTTTGTGCATCGTGTGCATGCAGCAGACCAACTTCCTTTCCCTGTTGTAACATTTCCTAAAGTATGCGCCACACAACACCAGTTCTATGAAAAACCCTGAGTTTCAAAGTCAAATCAGTTAGGGAAAGCTTGCTCAGCATTTTCCTCTCTTGCAAGTTCACAGCTCACATTGGTAAATTAAATGCTATAAAGAAAACTGTTTAACATTGTTTTACCTATTGCAGCCCCCAAATTTATTTGACCAGCATTTCACCTGTGAACATCCTACAGAACTAGTAAGTTCTGTGGAACACACAGACTTCAGAAAACTGCCCCACTGTGTTGAAAGGACTTCTTTCTCTTGTTAATTCACATAAAAAGCCACCATTTCATCCCCAGATCCTGCAGGACTGAGAATGTGAGCATTACCAGCAATGTTTTAATAATAGAAAAATGAGGCCACATCCTGACCATTTTGAGGTCCTGGAAAGTTTATGCAATTGAATTTTAATATGTAACAAGAGGTAAGTTAGAATCCAGGAAATGGCTTCCCAGCAATGCCTGGAATGTTGTCATAAAAACCAATAAACAGACATCCAAGTCCTGTTTTATATCTGGGAAGAATGGAGAGAGAGAAGAGAAAGCATAAAATTACAACCACCAAATCTCTGATGTTTCTTACAGTTTTATACAAATAAATATACAATATCCATTTTCCCCTAACTCCATTTTAAGACTTCCGGTTTATTTTTGTGTGTTTCTAATTCTCCTCTTTAGATGGCAGCACAGATGAAAAAATGTCAGAACAAACTAGGAGCAGGCAGACTCCAGCAGCGTCAAACTGCCATCAACAGCAGCCCTCCCCCAACTCACCCTTCCTTTTTATTGAAGAAACAGAACCTAAGGTATGATGTCTGACACTTATTTTTTTCCCAAATAGATTTGATCAGTTATATGGGACTACAAAGAATTAATGACAAACTGGTATCAGTGAATGAAGGAATTAATCCTTTAGTAGCATTTCTCACATGCTGGTTGTGTTTTCTGTATCTTAAAGATACTGTCAGCAATGTTCCTAAGTCATTCAGACTGCTATGCAAGCATGGTCATTTGGATCATTATACTGGACATCTGATACAGCCGAACTCCAAGCCACCTGGTTTGCTATAAGTATTGGATTCATTTAAGATCTATAACAATGATATTTACTGACCCTCTTGTCAGCTGATGCTGTGAAGCTGCTGTAAAGTGATCCCTGTGTCACCAGATGCTGCACCGAAGCCTAGGAAGTTAGCAGGAAGGTAACACTGCATTAAAAAGGTGCAATTTATTGTTGAATTAGTAATGTAACAGAAAAGGAATAGAACAGACTTAGAGAGAAGACCTTTATACTTTACATCAAAGCCCCAATAGGGATTTTTTTTAAAACCTTAGCCTTCAGGGGTTCATTGAATCTCTTCATTAATCAATAAAACGGGGTCTACCAGCAAGATGTTCTTGACAAAATCTGCTGACAGAGAGAGCATAAGAAAGCTGGCCTCTACAATGTATGGCATTTCAAGGGCTCAAGAATGCTTCAAAGAACACTAAATTGTTCATGTGTAATGAACTGGACAGAAGCTAAAAGGTGACCTGTGTCTTTTAAACAGCAATAACAAAAAAAATCACCAGGGGGAGTAAAAATAAATGTAGCCCATAAATAAACCAACCTGAGGCTAAAATAAAAAACTAAGCAGATCTTGGTTTATATTGAAGAAAAAATCAATTTTCAATGTATCAGAGAATTTTTTTTTTTTTCAGACAGAGACAGGGTCTCACTCTTGCCCAGGCTGTAGTGCAATAGTGCAGCCATTACTCACTGCAGCCTTGAACTCCTGGTCTCAAGTGATCCTCCCACTTCAGCCTCCTGGGTAGCTGGGACTACAGGCGCATGCCACCACACCCTGCTAATTGTTTTATTTTTATTTTTTGTAGAGATAGGGTCTTGCTCTGTTGCCCAGCCTGGTCTTAAACTTCTGGCCTCAAGAAATTCTCCCACCTCCACCTCCCAAAGTGCTGGGATTACAAGTGTTGAGCCACCATAACCACCCCAAGAATTTTTTAATTCTCTGTCTCCTTTTTTTTAAACAAAAGTAGTCATTCCATGAAATTACTCTCAGTACCACATCTTTCCTTGAATGAGTACCTTTGATAATTAGTGTAGGATGAAATTAGTTAATCTTGTGGTAGGCTATCTGCCTTTCCCAAAGCAACTCCTAGTGCTCTAAGGCTACAGGATGCTTTTTCCTGGGCTCCAAGTTTAGAGACAAAATCAAGCCCAAAATGAACAGGCAGAGAGACATTGAGATAGTATGACATATGTGGGAGTGAAGGAAGCTGGGATATTGACTATCACCCAGCCACCAGCCTGCATCCATCTCAGGCTGTGGTCCCCAAACCCCAGGCTGTGGGCCAGGCCACAGAGTTCCACCACACCCCCACACCTCCACACCCACCACCCCCGATCCATGGACAAATTGTCTTCCATGAAACCCATCTCTGGTGCAAAAAAGGTTGGGGACAGTTGGTCTCAGGGACCACACCATCCAGAGCTGCAGGCAAGCATCTCTTCCATCTGGCAGTTCATCTGTGTCCTTTGTGACATCCTTTGTAATAAATGGGTAAAGGTAAGTAAAGTGTTTCCCTGAGTTCTGTGAGCTGCTCTGGCAAATTAATGAAACCTGAGGAGCAGAAACCTCATGGGAACCTGCAATTTATAGCCAGTCAACTAGAAGTATAGGTGACAACCTACAACCTACTATTAGCCAAGATTGGTCAATAGAAACAGGCCAATTCTCTTGCAAGGCAAGGCTCAACCCCATGTCGCACAGACAACGCTGCTCAAACTACAGAGGCTGGACCTGGAAACTATCTGTCATCCACCATATTCGTCATACCTTGCACCAACTGACTGCCACTTCTTCCAGGCTGTGGACCACTTCTTGCAAGGAAAAATATTCAGTTAATATTCAGTTCTCAACAAGCTGTGGGAAACGCCCTTCACGATTTCATCGCCACTCGCTCTCTAGGCTTCTTCGCTGCTGGCATAAGTTACCATTAAGACAGCAAAACTGTGTTGATAGTTTAGGCACATACTTTGATTAATTGTACTGCTTCTTTGAGATATAATAAACTACACTTTTGATTTGAAATTGGACATTTCATATTTAATGACTTCATAGTTGGGATTGACATCTGAAGTGGAGGCAATTTTGTGGGGTTGGGTCTCAACCTGAGGTATCTGATGCCCTCTCCAGGTAGATAATATCAGAACTGAGTTAAATTATAGGACACCCAGTTGGTGTGCACTGAAGAATTGGTTGTTGGTGGGAGAAAACCTCCACATTTTTTGGTGACCAGCAGTGTTCTGTTGGTTGAGTGTGTGAGAATAGGAAAAACAGTTTAGTTTCTTCCTATATCTTTTACATTCCTTTTCTTCCCTAACTTTTCCTCCATCACCTCAGGAATCTCATCCCATCATCAACAAACTCCTGATATACCCAGACTCTTCCCTGAACATTCTTTAGCTTTCTGGCCCTGAGAAACCCAGCTTTTCCCAAGCACACTGCTTCCTCTGCAGCCCTCACAGGTGGAGGCTGCTGGGTCAGGTTCTTTCTGCCACACACTGGCCTTTCCATGGGTCTCAGTTCTCCACTCTCTGAGACCCAGACTATAGAGCCATTATGCCATACTTTCCACTCCAGCTGTCATCTACTGTCTGCCTGGTCATGCCCCTTACTTTTTGAAGACATTGGCATTGGGCCCACAGTATTCCTTTTCATTTTAAGTTCTGCCAACAATCTGGCACATTAGATATGTCCACGAGGCATGCTTGACCTCTCAGTTTCTTGATTCCATCTCCAATTACCTTCTCCATTCTGCTTCCATCACTCAATCCCATGGACACTCCCAGACTTGTCAGCAAGAAACCACAGCACCTCTGAACCCCTGACTTTCTATTCCTCCAGTTCTTCTCATTTGGTTACATTCACTATATCTATTTTACAAACTTATTAAGATCTCCAGTCTTTCTGCTTTCTTCTTTCTCTTTATCTATCATCCACTTGCTATCCCCTCTTCCTTCTCTACTCAGGAAGGATTCCATGGCTCTTAACATTTGCTTCTGACCAGTGTTCACAACTCCGTTATTCTTCTGTGTTATCTGCCTGACAGATCTTGGAGTGTGTACCTTGAATCCAATTGTCTGCCTTGACCATTTCTTTACCTGGGCTGTTAGACACTGCCGGAAAAAATCACACAGACACACAGCTTGGGGCTACCTTAAATTCATGCTTAGCAACCTCAAGTGGGATCTCAGTGCTGCCTTCTGTTGTACCATATTCCCCTGGCTTGATCTATTTCTCAGTCTCCAGAGGGGCTATTTCAAGAATTCTCCTCTCTTTCCAAACCTCCATTGTCTCGGCCTCTCTACCCTTCTCATTCTCTGTAGGTGATTTTTTCCACCACATAGCAAGGGGGGAAATAGATGTTATGAGATTTGATGTGAGCAGTTTGTTTTCCACAACAACCTGTAAACTTACTTGTGTTTTTACCTACCTTTTCGACCTCTTATTATGATAGGAGCTTCTCCTCCCCATCCAAGGCCAATCTCTTGGCCAGGTGCTCTGGATCCCATCTCCTCCTGACTTTTATTTATTTACTTATTTTTAGAGACAGGATCTCACTCTGTTGCCCAGGCTGGAGTGCAGCGGTGTGACTAGCGCACTGTAGCCTCCAACTCCTGGGCTTAAGTGATCCTCCTGCCTCAGCCTCCCACATAGCTAGGACTACAGGTGTGCACCACCACACCTGGCTAATTATTTCATTTTTATTTTCCGTATAGATGAGGTCTCACTATGTTGCTCAGGCTGGTCTTGAACTCCTGGCTTCAAGCAGTCCTCCTGCCTTGGCCTCCCAAAGTACTAGGATTACTGGCGTCAGCCACCATGCCCAGCCTCCTCCTGACTTCTTATTGACCTTACTCTCTCAGTTATTTTTTCTCACTTCTATCTGTATATTCAACCTCTTCCTCTCTACTGGCTCCTTCCTTCTCAGACTATAAAAAGCTACATTCTCTTCCATCTACCATTCTCTCTCCCCTTGCCAGCTAAACCTCTTGGAGAAGTCTCCACTCACTGTATCAACTTCCTCACCTCCCACTCACTCTCCAAAATTGCTCTGTCCAAAATAACTCGTGATCTCCGTGTAGCTAAATTCATGGGGCACTTTTCAGTTCTCTCCTTATTTGACCTTTTGTGGCACATTTGAGATTTTGATATGCCCCCCCACCTTTTTCTTTCCCTCTTAGAGACAGGGTCTCTCCCTGTAGTCCATACTGGTCAGACTCCTTAGCTCAAGTGATCCTTCCTCGTCTGCCTCCCAAATTGCTGAGATTATAGGTGTGAGCCACCTCACCCAGCCCCCGCTCTTGATGCTTTCTCTTTCCCAGGCATCTGACACCATCTATGTGCTCCCATATATCTCTCTCTAGCCCCAGTCCTTCTCTTGAGCTTCAGACCCTACAGGTTCCACAGGCTCAAACTGAACTCCTTTTCTCTTCAAACCTGTACTTCCTCCTGAATTCCTCCAGGAAGTGGTGAGCACTACCATGGACTCATTGCTGCAGCTGGTGACTTGTGTATCATCCCTTATTGCTCTCTCTTCATCATCTCTGTACCAGCTGGATCACCAAAACTCTTGATCTTGTTACCTAAATACCTCTCCTACCTTTTTGCTTATCTCCTTCCCCTCTGCTGCCCTGTTTCCAGTCGTCCTCTGAAACCATTCTCCATGCAATAGGCATGTGATTGTAATGAGCAAGGAATCTCACAGATACAAGAGTCCACAAACACTCAGGTATGCAATAATGGAACATTTTTCCCGCGGTAAATTTGACTTCTGAATCTGAACGTTCAGCCTTTTTCCTAGCAGACAACTTAATCCAGATTCTCTCAAGTGAATTCAGTGATTATTCTGTCAACTGAGAATACATAAATATTTCAGTTCAAAATTCAATTTCAGACCTTCCTTTGCCTGTTCTTGCCTCTTACTCTTAGGCCTCCTGGAACTGGCTACCCAAGGGAAGTGGGGAAGAAAAGATAGAGGTTCTTGTGTGATTGGGTACATGTTGTTAATTGGGGGGGAGGTGGCTGTGAGGGTGCTATCCATCTAATCTCAATCTAATTGAGGTGGTCCTAATGCTGGCCTGAGCTACTAGTGTCATTGTTGTCTATTCTCTCAGCACAGGCAGGGTTGAGTGTGCCCTCCAGGATATTGGATCCTGCTGGCTCTGATGGGTGGTGATGGGTTGGCTGAGTGCATGTGCAGGTCCCATGTAGCCTCATCTTGCTGTATGTGGGGGATATGGGGCTGTGGGGCAGCCATATGTCCCACAACCACAGGAACATACTTTCCTTTTGCCTGGAACATCCCCTTCCACATCAGGCCATTTCTTCTCCCCTCACAGCAGAGGGAGTAAATCAATTCACATTTACACATTTGTGTGAATTGGTTTTATCCCCTTAGTTACATCTCTGAGTTAAAGTGAAGAGTTCTTTGTATTTAAATTTCATAATGTAAAGTCTAGGTCTCTCTCAGCAGCAGATTATCTCCACAGTAATTAATTTGCTTTCCACTCCACTGAGGGGTGTCATGTGTGCGTATTTGCTCCTGTGCTGGTGGGAGGCAGGGTGGCAGGGTGCAGGTTGGCAGCCCAGAGCGTAGGTGGAGAAATGAGTGGAAAGAGTACATTCCATTAATACTTCACGTATCATCCTGTCACATGTTCTTTCATAAATCCGAACAGGTCATTCACCTCTTAAAGCCATTTATAGCTTCCCACTGCCTTTAGAATAAAGTCTAAACTTGTAAACTTGACTTGCAAGTTAAGATCTGTCTACAGATGACCTCTCCCACCTCATTTCCCACAACTTCCTCTCTTCTTTCAGTTGCATGAGTTCACCTTGCTCTCTCTTGCCTCTGGACTTTCTCACATTCCTAGAAGATTCTCTTCAACTTTTCCCTACACCTGGCTGATTCCTGCACAGTCCTCTGATCTCCAGTTAAACACCACCTTCCTTCCACGTCCTTCTTGACCTCCCTTCTACCTCCGACTTCGATGTGGCCCTCCTGTGTGCTCCCATAACCTTCTCATGCCATAGCACTTACTTCATTTTTGTTGTTGCTGTTTGCTCTCCCACTGGACTCTAAATGCTTTTAAGGCAAGACTGTGCCTGTCTTGATCAGTGTTCACTCTCTAGCACCTAGCACATGCCTGACAGCTACTCAATAAATATTTGTTAAATAAAAGATGAATGAATGAATGAAGAATAAGTTGAACATGTAAGCTAGATATTAGCTGGCTTCGTGTGAATTTTCTTTTACCCAACAGCAGGACTCAGTATTTTATTGTGTTTCCTCAAAAGCAAATCAACTCCACAAAACAGAGGTAAGCAATGTAGATTTGACTGACAATTTTATGAAGAGACAGAAGAGGGGGTTTAAATGGCTGACACTTCTATTCTCCCCTCAGTGTCCTTCTTTGGCTTTCAAATATTGAGTCTTCCTCTTTTTTGTCTCTTTCTTCCTCCTGCTCCCGCATCCCCAGCTCAGCCTCTACTTCCCTTCCCTAAGCAAATATCACTCTGAGAGGACCGTGGAGGATGAATTGGAGAGAGATGAGGCTAGTATTAAGGAGTAGCGTTTAGGAGACAATTGAATGAGGCCAGAGACAATGAAGGCCTGAATCAAGAAAATGACAAAATTCAAATCACAACTTGGTAAGAGGGGGAAAAAAAGAAAGAAAGAAAATGACAAATGAAGAGGAGAGAGGCAGGGGGGAGGAGGGGATGGGTATATACAAACATAATGAGTAAGATGTGCAACGTATGGGGTATGGTCATGCTTGAGGCTCTGCCTCGAGGGGGAAGGGGGGTGTGGGCAATATATATAACCGTAATATTTGTACCCCCATAATATGCTGAAATAAAAAAAATTAAAAAAAGAGGAGAGAGGGTGGGTTTAGGAGATGTTTGGGAAGGAAGATCAACAGGATGTGGTTGCTGATTGGACTGGGGTAGGAGAGAAAGGAATGAGAGGAATATAGTGTGTGTCACAAGGTTTGGTGAATGCAGGGAAGGGGAGGGGAGGGATTGAGAGTTTCACAGGATTAGAATTATTACCAAGGGAAGTAGGAGAGAGGATTAAGCAAGGAAAGAGAAGTATAAAGATTATTACCCACTGAGAGTCTAATTGAGGTTAGAGACCAAAATTGGTATGGGCTCTAGTCTACACAATTGTGTGATTTTCTTTAATAACTTGGGCTGCCAATGTTAAGAGCTGAAAAAATGGGTGGTAGATTGATCCAAGACTTGAGATTTGCTGAGAAGATAGGACAGAAGGACCAAAGGGCAGGGGGATTGATGATTCTAGGAAAAAATGTTCAGAGTGATGAACAATGGTATCTAGGCTCAATAGGGATAGAAGTGAGCCAGAATGGTGCTGACAGATGGGAGGGGTGGGGTGTAGGAGAGGGGCCAAGAAACTGACTGTGTTGATGTCATAAAGAATAAGTACAAAAACCGGCATTATAAGAAACTGAAGATGCAGAACAGAGCAGGAACCATGCATGATGCAATGTTTACAGGGAATAGGAGTCCACAGGATGCAGGACCTAAGAGGAAAACAAACACTGGAAAGGATAAGGTTACCTTCTTCCTCTGAACTGGGACGGAAGGAGAAGAGGAGATGTCATCTTTAAGTATTTCTCAGTAGAGAAAAAGCAGGAAGAGGAAGCCTACGTTGAAGAATCTTGATTTCTTCCAGTAAGCAAGAGGGGAAAGTCATCTGCAGAGGTGGGATTGAGGCCTGAGGGAAATAGGGAAGATTTAGAAAAAGAGCAGTGGGGACTGTAGTAGGAAGGCAATTTTGAAAAATTCAGAGAATTGCCTGGGAGTACTGAGGGCCCAACTGGGACCACTTAGCTGATATTGGCTTGAATCAGATTTTTCAATTTTCTCTAGCAATACATTCTACTTGGGAGCACAAACAGAAAGTCCACGTGGTGGACTTCATTCAGGGATGGAGATTAGGAAGACAGGAATGGAAATGAAAAACCAAGGGGATGAGAGTACCTATCTGGATTATTGCTGAAGTCGTCAACGTGGACAACAGGCTGAAAAGAAGGCAAGCAAGGGCTGAGGGGTCCCTGGCACTGTGAGAACAGTGCAGGGTGAGGAAGCAGGGGTCATAATGAGGAGGGCAAAAAGAAATTTCAGTGGCCCTGATACAAATATCAACTGAATCTTCCAGACATTTTGTCCATAAAGTAAAAAGGCAAATGCCCCTTTAAATCATTAACTAAACTGGAACTCAGATCTGGGCAGGCTTTCCCAGGTTGAGCTGTTCTGCTTTGCCAAGAATTGATAAACTTCTGTGAACCCTCCAGGGCAAGTAAGACATGATCTATCTTCCCTGTCTGGACAAGCTTGAGCTGGCCTCCTTCCTCCTGCTGAAGCAGGCCTGAGGTAAGGGCCAGGATTCTGTGCCTTATGCTAATTATCACATTCCAGAATGTAGGCTCCTGCTGGTACTGCCTTTAGGCTTTTAGAAGGCCATGCTCTGACCCTCCCTGGCTGTGCCCCTCATCACAGGGTGAGGAGACTGTGGGGCCAAGGGAATGCGCCCACTCAGAACCTACGTTGCTCACTTCTGGACCACACTCTGGATACCTTGGACTACCTCAGAATTCCTAGCTCGAATGCCCCAAGCCCACTTCCAGAGCTGCCTAGACTTCTTCCCCAAACTCATCCTGAGGGCAAACCATACCACCAGTGTGTGTAGTCAGCCTGAGGGGTGGCCAAGAGAAGCCTATTTGCAGAGTGTGCCCAGAGCATGGCTATGTGAGCTGGGACATCGACAAGGATGCATGAGAGGCTCCTCTCATTCAGAGTCAGGGATAGGGAAAGAAGAGGGAATCTTCAGGTTGGGGTCCAGCTCTCCCCATGACTCCATGTCCTGGTGCAGAACTCCAAGAATTGCACATTCAATCATGGCCTTCCAGTCTTTGGGAAGGTAGAGTTATCAAGGTAGGAAAATAGAACATATATTATTTAACAGTTTGATTTATAACTTTTACATAGTTAAACATATGGAATACGGAACTCCATTAGTACTCTTGAGAGGCCTGGCTCCTGCAATGTATTATTTACCTATTGTGAAGAATAGCCCTTCAAAATTATTATTCTAAGTTTATTTGACATAATAGGTCCAAATTGTATTACAAGATGATAAAAAACAAAAATGCATTAAAAGTCCTGTTTGGATCTCTAAAAAGTTTTGTTAGCCTAAACCCTTTCCCCAATTTTTGATGTCACTTAATGTCATTTGATAAAGTAATTTCCCTGTTTCATTAATGTTCATATTTAACCTGAATTTTCTTAAAGAATCTGTGAATGTTTTTATCCCACTGTGACATTCAAGGTACGCAGCTAAGCCTTGAGTATAAGCCCCATCAGCTAAATAAACATCAGGACATATCTTCAGTACATGCTTTTTGATCTTGAGGATTATTTAACACACTTTTTCATAGGTTCCAGATGCTTACTGATATGCTCAGTCTGACCAGAGATTTGGGACCTGTCTGCAGATTCACACACTGTATCTTCATTCCTTCGTTATTAGATCTTAATTAAAGGAGTAGAATCAGGTGAAGCTGAAAATGTGCCTTGTTAAACTACAGTGAAGGGAGGGGAGATAGCTGTTGGATCATCTGTCATGACCCATAGTCCTCATTCCATTTGCACCTTGACAAGCCCTCTGCTACATCTAAATCTCAAAATGGGAGATGATGTCTTGGTAGAGTCTATGCTAGAACCCTTCCAGTAGTAGTTTACAGTCTGTCAACAAATCTCAAAGCCTTATTTGGTTGATGTCACATTGAGAGGTGGGAGGCTCAGTTTCTAAAAAATCAAAAAAGAGCAATGATCTAGGCTTGAGAAGTCCCCACCTAATCAGACTCAGAGCTCTGATTAGGTTGTTGGTGGAGTGATAAAAGACAAGTCATCTCACTTTTCTGTTCCTGAGCTTCTACTGCTGTAGAAAGTGGGTAGGAGTGGGAAGGAGAATTCATTTAGCTTGCTGTTTTCCAAACTTACTAAACTGTAGAACCCTTTTGTTTTTTAACATTGGGCAAAACTCATGTTTTAAGAAACACTCTTTGGGAAAGTTTAGACTAGATCAGTGGTTCTCCACAGGCTTGGTGAGGGACACATTTAGCAATGTCTGGAGACATTTTTGGTTGTCCCAACTGCGGAGGCCAGGGATGCGACTAAGCATACTAATATGCATAGGACAGCCCTCCACAACAAATAATTATCCAACCCTGATGTCAATAATACTAAGGGATTGAAAAACTCTGCAGTAGATGAACTATCTTTAAATCCTCTTTCAACACTAGAATTTGAATGAGGTGTTTCTTATTTTTTAAACACTCAAAATTTTATTTCTCTTTTACTCAGAATCAGCTGTGGGTCGAGTGAGTCTCCAGAACAGTTTTCTTCTATGTGTTGTTAGCTCCATGTTTCAGCTGCTTTGATCATATAACACTTTCCTATCAATATGTGCTTCTATGATTCATTGGCAGAGAAAAAGAAAGCATAGAGAATCATGTGCTGGATCTTAAACACTCTACCTAGATGTGACAAATGTCTCCTCTGCTTTTTTTGTTTTGTTTTCTTTTCTTTTTACTAAGCAGCTTTACTAAGATATAATTCATGTACCATATAAGTCACCCATTTAAAGTGTAAAATCCTTGAGCTTCGGTATATCCACAGATGTGTGCAATCATCACCACTGTCAATTTTAGAACATTTTCATCACCCCCAAAAGAAACCCTGCACCCATTAGCAGCCATTTCCATTTTTCCTCCACTATTCCCACCTCAGCCCTAGGCAACTGGTAATCTATTTTCTGTCTCTATAGATTTGCCTATTCTGGATATTACAAATAAATGAAATCATGTAATAATGTGATCCTTTGTAACTGGATTCTCTCACTTAGCATATTTTCAAGGTTCATCCATGTTGTAGCATGCATCAATGTTTCCTTTTTATTTCTGAGTAATATTCCATTGTATGAATATAATACATTTATTTATTCATCAGTTGATGGACATTTGGGCTATTTCTACTTTTTAGATATTATGAATAATGCCGCTACAAACACTTATATGGAAGTTTTATATGGGGACATATACTTTCATTTCTCTTGGGTTATATATCTAAGAAAGGAATTGCTGGATCATATGCTAACTTTGTATTTAGCCTTTTGAGAAACTGCCAGACTATTTTCCAAAATGTGCCATTTTACATTCCAGCCAAAAGTATATGAAGTTTCCAATTTCTCCACACCCTCACCAACACTTGTTATTATCTGTCTCTTTGATTCTAGCCATCCTAGTATGTGTGAAGTGGTATCTCATAGTGGTTTTGATTTGCATCTTCCTGAAGGCTGATGATGTTGAGCATCTTCTTTTCATGTGCTTATTAGCCATTGGTATATCTTCTTTATATAAATGTCTATTCAGATCCTTCGCCCATTTTTAAATTAGGCCATTTGTCTTTTCATTATTGAGTTGTAAGAGTTATATATGTATTCTAGATACAAATTCCATATTAAATACATGATTTGAAAATATTTTCTCTATAGGTTTCCTGCTGGTGTCCTTTGCAGCATAAAAGTTTTTCATTTTGATGAAGTCAAATTTGTCTATGTTTCCTTTTGTTGCTTATGTTTTGGTGTAATGTATAAAAAACCATGGCCTAATCCAAGGGTCCCCAGCCTATGGTGAGTTGTATAATTATTTCATTATATATTACAATGTAATAATAGTAGAAATAAAGTGCACAATGAATATAATGTGCTTGAATCATCCCCAAACCATCCCCCACCTCCCTGGTCCATGGAAAAATTGTCTTCCATGAAAACAGTCCCTAGTACCAAAAAGGTTGGGCACCAATGGCAAGTTCACAAAGATTTATGCCTATGTTTTCTCCTAGATTTTTATCACTTTAGCTCTTACATTTAGGTCTTTGATCTCTTTTGTGTTAATTTTTGTGTTTGGTATGAGATAAAGATCCCACTTCATTCTTTGACATGTGATATCCAGTTGTCCCAGAACCATTTGTTGAAAAGACTATTCTTTCTCTATCAGATTATCTTGGCACCCTTGTCAAAAATCAATTGACCATAAATGTGAAGGTATATGAATTGTTAAAATACCTCTTCTGTGATATCTATAATTTATTTTCTAAAGGGATAAGTTATAGGTCACATGTCAGGTTATTATGATTCTTTTAAATAAAAAAAGTTCAGAATAGAAACTGCTTTCACTATTGCTTGTTCTCCCACAGCCAGTTAGTAAATTCCGCTTGCACCTAAAAGCATTCTTTCCCTTTAGAGGTGTTTCACCCAGATAAGAAACACAAATCTAAATAAACCTGGAAACTGTGGATATACAGAAGGCCTTCTTAATCTCTGGGTATGTGTTCTAATTTTCCCTTTTTGTGCTCATTTTTTTCCTTTTATCCAGAAGAGTAGCATTAACTTTTTATAAAATTCATGGAGATTGATCATCTGTGTAGTGTTTGGGCCCAGAATGTATTTCTTGGCTAACAGATCTCTTTACCCCACTTCCACATGTGGAAAGAAAGAAAACATGTAACTCTAATCTCATAAATGAGGCACAAGGGTTATTTCCTCAAATGAGACAAGGGCTTAGGATGAGAACATGTTTTGGGTTGAGATGGTTTTTGTAAACCTGATTGATTCCAATTCTAGGCTTATTTTATTGCTCACTGTATTCTATTCCCTTTTATATTGATGAATAATAGACTTAATCGTGTTCTATCATTTATGTCATTAATATTTACTTTAGGTTTGAGTGCTGTGAAATTCTCCTGAAAACTTGTCCCAGAATTAAACTTGGCAGTGATTTAAGATAATTAATTCATATGTCAGTTGTTAGCAAGGTCCAGAAATTAAAATTTGCTTCAGAGTAAATTATTAACTCTCCAATAAAAAAATCACTTTATCAACTTATCAGTTTTAGCTATTTATTCTCCTTGACAGATGAGATAGGAAAGTTATTGACTGTATCACTTCTGTACTTTCACCACTGAACATTGTGGTGAAACGGAAGTCTAGATTGTTCAAGGTCATAGTTTAAATCTAGAATAAACCAGTTCAGGTTGATGGGGGTGGGGAGAGGGTGGCTTTGGACCTTGTTACCTTTGCAATATTGCCTCCTTAAATTTTGTAGAGTCCATTTTTACTCTGTTCAAAATTCTCAAACTCCTAAACTAAAAACACCCTAGACTAAGGATTTCAGTTTGAGATCTGAGAGATAAAATTGCTTTACTGTATGGTTTGTTTTTATAATACTTTTTTAAAAAATAAACTTTAGATGCTGCTCTTGTGAACAAGCTGGAGGGAAGAAAACTCAAGTGTAATGCCTGGAACGTAACAGGTGCAGGCCTTCTATTTGCAGGCCTAAACCAGTAGCAAGTTTTTATCTCATAATCATGACGTTCTCTTTTATTCTTCTGTTAATTGGCCTGCCATCTGATTACATTTATTGAGTTTGAGGGTGCCCCGTAATGGACCCTTTGCTTTCCCCTGGTTGGCTTGTGATGAATTGCTGCCAAAGTCAGTCCAGGCCTGACTCTTTCAAGTGGTTGGTGTGGCTGGGGTAGTGTTTACAAAGCCAACCTTGTCATCAGAATTACCTGGGGTGGTTTTTAAAGAGCTTTTCAGGCCTTGCCCCAAGCATACTAAATCTGGATCTCTGGTATGAAGCCAGTGAATCTGTATGTTTGAAACCTTCCCTAGGTGATTCTGATGTCCAGCCATGTTTAAGACATAGTCCAGAGTATAATCATGAGTCACTTAACAACAGGGATATGTTCTGAGAAATGTATCATTGTTAGGCAATTTGGTCCTGTCAACATCGTAGTGTACTCACACAAACCTAGTTGGTATAGCCTACCACACACCTAGGCTATATGGTATAGACTATTGCTCCTGGGCTACAAACCTGTACAGCATGTTACTGTGCTGAATACCTTAGGCAATTGTCACACCATGGTGAGTATTTGTGTATCTAAACATAGGACAGGTACAATAAAAATACAGTATTATAATTTTATGGGAACACTGTTGAATATGTGGTCTGGTTGAACTGAAGAAATGTCATTATGCAGCCCATGACTACCTGGATTCCAGGACTCTCTCCAGGTGCTTGGCAGTCTCATGGGTTAGGCCTTAGAGCATTGCCTCTGAGAAACTGCCAACTGCTTGCCAAAAGAGTCTGAAAAGACCAGAGGTACCTATTTGTACTCTTCCCTTAAAGACTACTACATTGGCAATGAGGCCTATGTTTCTTCTCTGTCCATTCTCATTCCTTCAGGCTGTCCTTGTGACTTATTTGCCCCTTCAGGGTACCCAGGAGTGGTGCTGGTGAATACAAAATAGACTTTGGTTGTGATAGACCTGACATGGACTCTCAGCTCAGCCTCTTCTATGGGCACCATTTCTCTAATTTGTAAATGGAGATAATAATACTGTCCTCTCAAGGCTGGTATGAAGACCAAAAGAATGTAGATCAAGTGCACCCTGCATTGGGCATTATTATTGTCCTCCTCTATGAACATGTTGGGTTAATGGAGTTTGTTAATTGATTTTCCCTGATTGGAGCTCCCTAGATTGCTCTGGGCAGTGTTTTTCAAAGTAGGGGACACAGAACACCTGCATCTGAATAGGAGGGAGACAGGACAGAAATCTGTTCTTATACACTCTTTTTCCACTTTTCAACTTTTATGGCAATATGACATACATGTGGAAAAGTGTATTTATTGTAAGTGAACAACTCAGTGAATTTTCCTGAACACAACCATGTAACCAGCACCCGGATCAAGAAACAGAACATTGGCAGTACCCCAGAAGCTTCCTCTGCACGCAAACTTAAAGAACTCTAGGAAGAGCCCAGCTGTGGCATTCTTCTTTACCACGTTCCCTCCCTCCCCTCACAGGCCAAATCTGTGTGCTGCATGAGCCCTGCCCAATCTAAGAGGCTGGGCCTGTATCCTCACATGCACCCTTAATAGTGATGTGACTTCATTTGTAAGCAGGGTCACAAAGGGTGTTTCTATCATTTATATTCTTAGCATACACCCTAAACTGCTTAAAGCAAATGAATTCAGGTCACAGCCAAAAAGGAGTGGAGATCAGTCATTGCCTAAAAGCATCAGCTTATTACAACACTCCAGCATTTTCTCACGGAAGGGTGAATGAGGTAGATTCTAGTGTAATTACCTTTGTGTAATTGAAAAGTAAATCACTGATGGCTGCCTAGTTTAAATATCCATCTAAATACTTTCAATATATTGCATTTATTTTCGCAGGACATGCTACTACTAAATAGGCTATTAATTTTTCTAGTGGATTAAAATCTGAATGAGTACATTAAAAACTAGTACAACTTAGATAGATGACCTTTTTTTCTAGAGATCATTAGAGAGAGTTTTTCTTTGTCTTTAATCCAGCTATTCAAACACTCTATTAGACCAGAACCTGTAATAATAAAGGTCTTACCCAAAAGGAATCAGGTTTTCTATGTAATATCTTTAAACAAGACTTTAAATAGTAAAGTAAGCACCTGTGGTGCTTTTGCCTATAGTGCCATAAATTTTAAGGTACATACAAATCACCCTTGGGCTCTTGTTAAAATGCAGATTCTGATTTGGTGGGTGTTGGGGCTTGAGATTTTGCATTTCTAACAGCTTCCCAGATGGTGCTGATGCTGCTGGTCTAGGGGCCACACTTTGAGGAACAGGAAGAATATTCGTACTGGAAGCATATTCAGCGCTGATTAAAAGCCTGGATACATATCTGAGCCCAGTGTCATGGTATGAATAAACTATTTCTAAGGTCCATTCTAACTGCACAATTCCATAATTCAATTATCTCTTTTTGGCTAGTAACTAATTTTTATTTAGGCTTCTGATTTTCATTATTTTTAGAGTATACATTAGATGTTCTGTATTGAAAGTCCAGGTAAAAATTCTTACGGCTGACAAGTTTTGTTTTTCAGTCTTCTACAAGGCTACCTCAATCCATGGGAAATCTTGGCTAATAATAACATGATACTGGGCTTGGAACATAAGCTAAACTTTAGTCAGCAGTATAGAGCTTTGGCTAGACATGCAAGTGTGAACCTGGGAGCATAACCAAAAGAAAGGGACAGCTAATCCTACCAGAATAGGCAGTCCTTACACGAATACTGTTTTCAAATATCCACAACTGGAAAGAGCTGCAGAACATGTAAAGAAAAGTTCAAAGCACTGGCATTATTTAGTTCATGAAGAGGACAAAGGATGCTTTAAGAATCATTTTTGAATGTCAGCAGAAATCAGCATATCCTCTGAAGTAAATGGCTTTACAGTGCATCAGAATAGATTTAGGTTAGCTCTAAAGCAGAACTTTCGATAATCCTAGGTGGTAGGATTGCCAATGGTAATTTCCTTTTCCAAAGATTCTTAAAACCAACTATAACCCTACTACATTGCCTATCAGTTGTATTATTAGTTGATATATCAGTTGGGGTTAGGTACAGACACCTCTCTAAGAATTATATGCTTACAAAACCACTGCCAACATCACAGCCACTTCTCACCAACAGAGTTGGTGGCAATACAGAGACACAGAAAGTCTAGCCACAAAATAATCACACAATGTAGCACACACAGTGAAAACTACCGTGTTTCCCCGAAAATAAGACAGGGTCTTATATTTATTTTTCCTCAAGAAGACACCCTAGGGCTTATTTTCAGGGGATGTGTTATTTTTTTTTAAGTACGGTACAACAATCTACATTTATTCAAATATAGTTAAGTCGTCTCCTTCTGGAACATCATCATAACTCTCCAAACCCCGAATTCCATCCTGAATTTCTTGCGACTCTATTTCCTTTAGAACCATTGGCCCCAATCTCTCATGTCGAGCAATAGAGCTTTCAAGGGGCAGATGAGAAGGGCTGCTCATCTTCTTTACCGCGACACAATGCATGGGTTGTGCAGATACGCTGCGTAGCCACGCCCATCACTAGGTCTTGTTTTCGGGGTAGGGCTTATATTGCGCAAATGCTTAGAAATCCTGCTAGGGCTTATTTTATGGGTAGGTCTTATTTTTGGGGAAACACGGTATCAGTCATCTGATTGGCAAAATACAAGTTGTATACAGAATCCTTTCAGCAAGGCACCCTAAGATTTATAGTTGTTGGTTTTATTTTTTTAACTATAAATCAATTTTTATGGAAATATAACATGCATACAGAAAAATGCGCAAATCATAATCAGAGAGATTGATGAAATTTCATAAAGTGAACACACACATGTAGCCAGTACCCACATGGGAAGACAGAAATTACTAGCATAGTAGAAGCTCCCTTCATGCTCTTTTCTAGGCAGTATCTTTCCTGAATTTGACTGTAATGGTGGCTTCTAACACCATAAACCAATTTTGCCTATTTTGAATCTTAGACAAAACTGAGTGATACAGGGTATACTCTTTAGTGACTGGCTTTTCTAACTCAGTATTTTATT
The DNA here is from genome assembly GCA_008086735.1 of Cheirogaleus medius. NCBI lineage: Eukaryota > Metazoa > Chordata > Mammalia > Primates > Cheirogaleidae > Cheirogaleus > Cheirogaleus medius. Next base: position 22,915,855 of record VBSM01001562.1, on the reverse strand, counting down.
TGTGAGATTCGTCCACGCTGTGTGTAGTAATAGTATCTTCATTTTCGTTGCTGTGTAGTATTCTGTTGTATGAATATAACACAATTTATACATGCTACTGCAGATGGCCATTTGGGTCATTTCCAGTTTAAAATTATTGGAAATAGTGCTGCTGTGAACATTGGTGAACATATGTATGCATTTTAGTTGGATATATAAGAGTGAAATTTCTGTGATACATAGGTTCAGCTAGAGTAGATACTGCCAGTCTTCCAAAGTAGTTATGGATGTTCCACATCCTCACAAAAACTTGCTATTTTTCATTTTTTTAATTTTAGCCATCCTTCTGAAAGGCTAATCCAATGCATTGAAATCACATCGTGGTTTTATTAATAGTTTTCATTTTCCTGATGTCTGATAAGTTAAAGCAGCAGTCCCCAACGTTTTCGGCACCAGGGACTGATTTCATGGAGGACAATTTTTCCATGGACTGGGAGTGGGGAGGGATGGTTTCGGCATGATTCAAACACATTACATTTATTGTGCAGTCAAACCTCTCTGATAATGATAATCTATATTTGCAGCCGCTCCCCAGGGCTAGCAACACTGCCTCAGCTCCACCTCAGATCATTAGGCATTAGAGTCTCTTAAGGAGCATGCAACCTAGATCCCTCCATGACCGGTTTACAGTAGCGCGCTTCTGTGAGACTCTAATGCCTCCGCGGATCTGACTGGTGGTGGAGCTTGTGCAGTGATGCCAGCGATGAGGAGCGTCTGTAAATACAGATGAAGCTTCACTAGCTCTGGGCTGCTCACCTCCTGCTGTGTGGCTGAAGCACCTTTTCATATACTAACTGGCCATTTGGGTACCCTCTTCTATGAAATGCCTGTTCAAGTCTTTCACCTGATTTTCTTTGGGCTTGTCTGAGTTTTTCTTGTTTGTTCTTTGTAGTTCTTTATTCTGGCTGTGAGAGTCTTTTGTTGGGTATGCGTTTTGAGAATGTCTTTTGCCTCTCTGTTTTTTCACTCTTAATAGTGTCTTTTGAAGAAGATGTTCATAATTTTGATATAGTTTAGTTTATCAGGTATTTTCCTTTATGGTTCATTTATTTTTTGCATGTCCAGGTTAAGAAATATTTGCCAACTCCAAAGTCATAAGGGTATTCTGTGTTTTCTTGTGAAACTGTTACTCTACTGTTTACATTTACAATTAATCTGGTATTGACTTTTATGGTGAAAAGTAGGAGAAATAGTTTTGAGCCTTCTATTATAATTTCTGCAATACAGTGGCATAGAGATGGGTATCTCTAGAAAGTGGTGAAAATGAACACAAGAGAACATATCTAACACAGTTAACTTAGGTGAGTATTTACATAGTGAGGGAACTTCAAATTGTGAATTTTTTTGAACTCCTTTTCAAATGTGATCTTCTGTGGTAGCAGTTTTCATATTCCACACTTCCCTAATGGAAACAGTCCACCTCTGGCAACTGCTCTGCCTCTTTCTTACCCTGCCTCTTGGAATGTCATCATTGTTGCCCAGAGCATTGTTGCTCAGCATTGTTGCTCAAAAGTTGCTGTAACTTTTTCAGAAGTTACAGCAAGAATTGATCTGATTTCAAATAAATGAAAAGAAGACCAAGGTTAGACTTGGTGGGAAAATGTGAATGTTAGAATTCTTTTAAAGAAATGCAGTTTTACTACCTAATCTAAGAAAGTATGATCACTTACAAAACATTGTTCTAAAAGGCTGGAGGGAAAGTTAGTTCTCTCCTAAGTGGCTTAAATGAGTTCATCACCCTACCTCTCACCACTTGCAGGCACAACTACAATTTTTTTCGTATAGAACAATTGATGTTTTCTGAATCTTATATAAAGTTTATACAAACAAGATTTTGAAACAAGTTCCCTAGCTTTCCTACAAACAGATTTTTTTTCCCATAGGATCCTCTAGAAATTATGCTTGGCTACTAGGACAATGTATTGAGTAAAATTCTTCTCAGCCACCTTGTGCCTGAACCCCTGCTCTTTCCTTTGACAGTTGGATATATCCTTTGCTTCCCTAATAATAATAGCTAAAGTGGGTTGTAAAAAACAATTTTTTCTTATTCAACTCAGTTTCTATTTTGTGTCCCCGTATCTCTAGGCTGTTAGGAAGTCATTTCAGAGTATATTTTCAAGTCATACCTCACATAATCCTTCAGTGCAACTGAGGGGAAAAAAAGTCATACTACATAGTTTCAGGATCTTATATAATGCCAAGGTTTCTGGGATGGGGCAGGTATCTTAGCTGGTCCTTTATTTGTTCACAGTGATATGGCCAAGATTGATATGCTTTATAGAGGTGCCATGGCCCCTTTATGTCTAGGACTTTCTATTGTTTCTAGTTTACCCTAGAAATCTGATCATCTGCATATATGCACTAGCACAGCCATTGCCCACAGGGACTTGCCAATTCCTATTTGCCAGATATTCTTTTAATTACTCTATATGCATTATCTCATTTAATCCTCATAATAACCCCATATGATAATTGCTGTTATTATCCACATTTTATAGATGAGGACACTGAGGTTAGGTAATATGCCCAGAGTCCTTGTAACTCATTAATGGTGAAGCTTTTGCTATGGATTGACTCTTTACTCTTTTGTGTAAATGCTCATTAATAATCCATTAGCCCACCCTTGCTCTCAGATCTTAGACAAGATCTTGTTATCATTTCAAAGAATTCATCTTTGCAAAGATTCATCACACCAAGACATGCCAGTCATGTTAGTTAACCTTATTCAATTCATGAAACAAGCACTGGCTAGATGTCCAACACAAGTTCTGATGACTGCACGGCATAAGGAGCAAAAAGAAGTACCAGAATCCCTTTCATAAGAAACATAAAAGTAAATTTTGTCCAAGTTATCAATCTTGTTCTAATAGAATTTAACTGAACTAGAAAGAAATCTAAGTCCTTCAGTCACTAACCCATTGATTTGACACTTGGGACTCAGACATATGGACATTGTTGTTTTCGATGGCTCTTTCTTCTGGGTCATCTCCCAGAAGTAGCATAAGTTTTCTCTTCTGCTCATTTGAGAACTAGTGAACCCAGAAGAGCCCACTTTCCCCTTACCCCTCAATCCCTGACAGTGCCATAGGCCTCAAGTCTCAATTTCTCTATTCTCCAATACACTGAAGGCTTCCACTAGGCTTGAGATGAGGATGGAATCTTGGGGAAATTGAAAGTGCCATTTATTTCAAAGTCAATGTAGTTTTAATAGGTTTTAGGGATGAACCTGGTGCCTAACAACTAAATATAAGGTTTTTATTGGAATGTATGTTCACATCCCTAAAAAAAAAAGTTTTGGAACCCAGTGTGGTTACATTCTTTGATTAAAAACCATGTTACATTCTTGCATTTCTTGGTTACCCTAACCATTGTAAACCTGGCCACTTTAAAGTAGAACTTCTGGTGTTTTCTCTATTCTTTACTCTTTTAGACTGAAGTAGATGTTTCTTTTGTAAGATCAGATCTCAACTTGAGCAAATCTAGAGCTAGCCACCCTAGGGCTGACAGAGCTCTCAACAGAGGGATCATTTAAGACTTTACCACAATGTTTTACAAAGTTCTAATTACCCTTGTTTATCTGGAATCTCTTGAAAATTAATCCCTAATTAGCCAAATGTAAGATAACCTACTGTGGGAGCTAGTTTTACTGAAACATTTCATCTTAGATTTTGTGACCATGAGTTTAATCCTAGTGAAGGAAAAATCAGAACCATTTTCTCCACTTTATCAGGTAGGTCTGATCAAACAGACCATGATCCTGACAGAAAGCAGAATTTCAGGGCTTCATAATAAGAAACACAAGATCCCTAACCCCAGAGACTGATCAGTTCATCTTGTTGCTTCCCCATCAGATTAATAGAAATTTCAGTAGGATGAGTTCCCCGGGCACAGGACCTATGGGAAAGGGAGAGTACTGAAATGGAAGATAACCCTAAGCTTTGTCTTAAGGTATTTTTAAACCTCCATCCACCACAGTTTTGTTATTTGTAAAATGGGGTCATGATACCTATTTAACAGGGCTACTATAAGATCACAAGGTAAGATATGGGAAGGTGCTTCATAAACTTGAAAGAAGTGTGTGTGTGTGTGTGTGTGTGTGTGTCTATATGTATAGGAAAAAAAGCAAAGATACACACACACATATATACTGCTGCATATTTTTGAAAATTCGTTTTTATATTTCCTTTGCTTTTTTTTTTTTTAAGAGATAGGGCCTCACTCTGTTGCCTTAGGCTGGAGTGCAGTGGCACAATCATAGCTCACTACAGCCTTCAACTCTTGGGCTCAAGCGATCCTCCTGCTTCAGCCTCCCGAATAGCTGGGACTACAAGAGTGTGCCACCACACCTGGTTAATTTTTCTGTTTTTTGTAGAGACAGGGTCTTGCTATGTTGCCCAGGTTGGTCTCCAACTCCTGGCCTCAAGTGATCTTCCCCACTTAGCCTCCCAAATCACTGGGATTACAGATATGAGCCATCACACCCAGCTCCTTTGCTTTTTGTCCTAGAAAGTACCTTAACCAGCAATAATGACCACATACAAAACCATTGCTAGACTTGAGTGGTGGTGGTATGATAGTAGCAATAGCAAGAAAAACAAAAAGAGGAGTGTGGGGGTGGGTATGTACATGTCTATGTCCATGTGCTGGGTTTTCTACATGCTCCAAGGAACGTGTGATGTTTAGAGTACAAATGTGAACGATGTTTAGAGTACAAATGGGAAGGAGCACAGATCAGATGGAGAATCTACCCACGTGTCAGAGGATCCATTTTAATCTTGTTGCCAACATAACTGTCCATCCCGAGTTCATTATTTTTTCTAAAAAACAAACATTTTCATTGCTAATATTTTTCAAAGACTCATGGAGATTTAACTCATTTCTGTGAAACTAGTTAATATTTCTTAAGCTAACTCTTAATATAAGAATTTATCTTAAAATAGCTCTGTCTTAAGAAATGAGGTAAATTCCCTTCTGGAAGTAAGAATGTCCTAGAAGGGATGACCTTTCCAATTCCACTCGAATGGAAACTTTAGTCTGGATCCCACCTCTTTAAAAAAAAAAAAATCAGGAATGTGTATGGACTTAGTAAGGGTGGAGAAAGAAAGCTGATAATGACTCACTTCAGTTTTTAGAAGGAGGAGGATTAAGCTTCCACCCCCACAAGCCTGATGCTGGGAACTCCCACTTTGGAAGATGAGGCAGATCTTGACATGAAGGCAGTTTGAAGCAGTGTCCCACCCTAGAGAAGAAGCTTAATTCCTTGTTATAATAGCTTCTAGACTGCACAGTTAAAATGTAAGAACCACAAGTGCCCATTATACTCAAAGGCCTTAAAAATACACATATCATTTGTTGAGTAATTTCAAACTTATAGCTTTATCCTTAGGAAGTAATTAAGCAAGTGTGCAAAGATAGAGCTACTAGGCCTATCATCCAAGGTATTTTCATCATACAGAAACAGTAAAAGCAAACTATACATCTAACAGTAAGAGTTTAATATAATAAATATATCCATATAATGATATTTATATTTAGTGTTGTAGATAAATATTAATGTGATAAAATGTCTAAAATTTATTAAGGACAAACACAAGTAACCAACCAGTATGTATACAGTGATTTCGTTTTGGTAAAATAAATAAATGTGTGAATGTATGTGTGTGGTTTTAAAAACTCTTAAAGAGGCTGGACATGGTGGCTCATGCCTATAATCCTAGCACTTTGGGAGGCCAAGATGGAGGATTGCTTAAGGCCAGGAGTTTGAAACCAGCCTGAGCAACATAGCAAGACATGGTGGCATGAGCCTGTAGACCCAGCTACTCAGGAGGCTGAGGCAGGAGGATGACTTGAGCCCAGGAGTTCGAGGTTGCAGTGAGCTATGATGACACCACTGCACTC
>VBSM01001562.1:22837439-22906327 GCA_008086735.1 Cheirogaleus medius | reverse complement strand
GCCTCCCAGAGTGCTAGGATTACAGGCATGAGCCACCACACCCGGCCCAAAAGTATTTTATATTGACAGAATGATCTGTAGAGAACAAGAGGAAACTGATTTTTTATGTATTTGGGGTTTATTTTTCAGATTTTAAATTAATACATGCTGTAGTCAACAGAAATATATTCATATTTTCACCAAAAAATATGTGCAAAAATGTTTGTAAGCTTACTATTCATAATAGCCCCAAACTAGAAACAATCTGAATGCCCGTCAGCAGAAGAATAAATAAACTGTGATCTGTTCAGATAATGAAACACCACACAGCAAGGAGAATAAAGAAACTGAAACTTTATGCAACAATATAGTTAAGTCTCATAAATATAATGGTGAGTAAAGGAAGCCAGGCACAAATAAAGACACATTATATGATCCATTTATATAAAGTTCAAAATCAGACAAAACGAATCTATGATATTGGAAGTCAGGATAGTGTTTACCTATTGGGAGAGAGGCTGATAGTAATTACTAAGAGGGAGACACAAGAGCAACTTTGGGGTGGTAAAGACGTTTTCTTCCTTGATCTGGTTCCATAGGTGTGTTGATTTTGTGAAAATTCATTGAGCTGTGAACTTATGTACTTTTATGCATACATACTTTATGTTATACTTTAAAAGTTTACTAAATTAACAACATGTTTATTGTAGAAAATCTAGAAAATACGAACCATATAGTGTTAAAGAAGTTCTCAAAATAAGGTAAAATTGTGACTTATGTAAATATAAAATGAACACATTAAATATTTAATTAATGAGAGGACCAGTAAGATGTTATAGCTAGTTCAAATGGATTTGATTTACAGAGATTTATATTATCTACCGACAAAATTAATTTGCATTGACTTGAACAGGAATCATTTACATAGTTATAGGCAGGAAATATTTGCATTACTGTAACCTGCTCCATGAACCCCTATATGTTTTTATAATCCTTCCCCTTAACTAGCTATTTGACCCTTTGAGTTCTTTCCCAGAAATGGTAGACTCAAACTCCTGGCCTCAAGTGATCCTCCTGCCTCAGCCTCCCAAAGTGCTGGGATTATGGGCATGAGCCACCATACACTGCGTGAAATGATGGATTTTCTACAAGATAAAGGAGTTGAGATTCTGAAGGCCCAGGGTAGACTTCCTGACCTCAAGATTCACCATCCCCCACAATCTGCCCCAAATGCACATAGCTCCTTGTGGGATACAACACAACCTGCCCCAAGGCACGTGGCCCCTCCTTTAAAAGCCATAATATCCCTTAACTAGAGAGACCGATTTGAGGCAGCTTCTCCAGTTCTCCAAAAAGATCTCTGTGGTATTAAAGATTCCTTTCTTCCTTGGCAATCCTCATTGTCTCAATAATTGGATTTTTGTGCGATAAGCAACTTGACCTAGACAGAAACCCTTTGTGGTTTTGACAACATTACTATCAATTTTCTACCTCTTTCTCTACAGTTGTAAAATAATATAATCAAAGAGTAGTCACTAGTCAAAGACAATGAAAGCAGAAATAAATGGATGAGCTAGTCAGAACACCAACTAAATTTCAAAGACTTCTAAAATTTTTCCTACAACACAATAAAATCCTTCTAGTCAGAAATAATGTATATATATATATATATACAATTTTGTGCCATGTTTTTAAATATTATGTAAGAATTGTCTTATATCTATAGCAAAACTTAATTAAAAATTTTTTTTAAAACCTTAACTTTTCATATTGAGTACACACTTTTTTGTTTTTTGATTTTTTTTTTTTTTTCCTTTGTTCCAGAAAGCCTCTGTTCACATTTCTGGTTATTTCTTTAGCATATTTTCTTAGAAGGAAAAGTACTAGATCAAAAGATGTGACCATTTTTAAGACTCTTGACACATATTGCCAAATACTGTAGGAATACTTTCCACTACATAGTTGGGCCGGAGGGCAAGAGAAAGGAAAAATCTTTCTAGGCTACTTGCATAATCCAGGAATTGCTCCTACCCGTAAGACTTCCAGGAGTAGAATATATTTTTCCAGCTTGCAACTACCCACCATCTGCCTTCTTCTCTTCCTTTGCTTTTGTACTTTGAACAAAAACCCAGTCCTTGCCTGAAGAAAAAGCATGGGTTAGCACAGGAAACCACAAAAATCTCAAGTTCAAACCAAATTCAAGGCTACAGGAGGTCGCCCTGCACTGATGGCTTCATCTGTATTAGATCATAAATCCCTTGAGGAATTTTCTGGGACCCAACTTAAGCCCCACTTCCTGTGTTTACACATATTTTCTGATCTGTTTTGCCAGTCTTGATTTAAAATATTCTATAAGCCACATGTGTCTAACCAGAAGGCCTGACTTATTCAATTATTACATAGTACCTATCAATTGGCAATTAAGTGCTGGGCACTACGGTGTACTAGGCCTAGGGTAAGTAAGAAGAAAAACAGACTTCTTCCTGTGGTAGGGGTGGAAAGGTATAATATTAATACCTTTCCTCACCCATCACAAGGGTTACAGCTGATACTCCTATAACAAAAGGCAGATTAACAAGAGAAAAGCATAAAAAATATATTTAATCAGAGTTTTACATGACACAGGAGCCTTCAGAAATGAAGACCCAGAGACCCAGGAAAAACTTATCTATTTTTATGCTTAGGTTTAATGAAGTAAGAACAGCTAAGTAGAAATGTGATTGGATAAAAAAGGTATATTCTAATGGTAATAAACTGGAGGGGAGCAAGGGTGGGGCCCAGCAAGGCCTGCCTTTCTGTTCAGATTCTTCTGGGCCTCTCTGTGTAACATTCTCTCCTCCTGGGTATGGGGCAGGACCCCTCTGCAATGAAGGTCTTCAAGGGAGAAAGGGAGAAGGGAGAGAGTGATTTTCTAGGTATTATGGCTTGCTTTGAGGGTAAGGAGTTCTAGTTCCTATGACACACCTTGGGGAAGAGGAATTCTGGTTTCTATGATTTGCTATAGAGGAGAAAGAGGAGTAGGAGCGAGGAGGGCAGGAGAAGATCAGAGAGAACTTAATTCTGAGGCCTTTCCAATGTTCAGTTCAGCATGTTCAGTATTCAGCATGCCAAGGTGCCATACTTTGGGGTATCATGTTCTGAGTCCTGACACTGTCTTGGGGGTTCAGAAAGTAAGAAATATAATCACATATATGGTATGAACATCACATATTTTAATATCAGGCTATCTATTATTTTATTTTATTTGCTTTTTTAGATATAGGGTCTTACTCTGTTGCCCAAGCTAGAATGCAGTGGCTATTCACAGGCACAGTCATAGTACACTGCAGCCTTGGACTTCTGGCCTCAAGTAATCCTCCCACTTCAGCCTCCTGAGGCTATTTATTACTTTGCTGTATTGGTAGGTAGGCCTCTTCCCAACTAGATAAGATGCTCCTTGAAGGCAAGGGTCATGTCTTTACTTCTCTGGTATCCTCCAAAGTGCTGAGCACTTATTAGGCAACCAGTGGATAGCAGCACAATTGAAAACTTTAGCGCCTCATGTCTGCATGAACCAAGCTTTCCTCCCAGCTCCTCAATTACTCAGAGAATCTCTGTGAGAATAAGTAACAAATGATTGGGAAACATGAAAAAACTTATTATGTAAGTGATCATTTTATACTTTATATCATTGCCAATAGGTGGCACTATCAATGTTAAAATTATGTTTTATATTGTTGTAGCCCAAATTGTAAGTATTTATGGTGTTAGTGCAATAGATGTTTATTGGGCTCCTTGGATGTAGAAACTGCTTAGCTGGCCACCACTAACAGTAAAAGTGAAAGTACTACATATATCATACTTCCTTTTCCAATAATATCCTGAAGGACATGTATTTCCACTTTCAGATCTCATTCCCGTTTTTAAAAAAACATCTAGATCTTGGGTAACAACTCAAAAATAACAACAGTTTTACAGTTTTGTCTGTATGTATGAATGTGTGTGTGGGGGTGTGGGGGTGTGTATTCCAAACCAGTCTAAAATCTTATTTTAAAATAGGAAGAGCGGTACAAAGTTAAATAAAAAGCAAATTTTAAAAATCTCAATTTGGGGAGAAGAGTTCACTTCTCAGAAAAAGGAACTTTCTTTCTTTTTGGAAGATAACAGAAGTGTGATCCAGGCACAACAGAATTATCTCAACAAGGCTGCACAAGGCCTTACTTCCAAGGCTGCACAATCCCATCTGGAGACAATAAAAGGTCCCATCCCTCTGTGTTTGTTTCAAGAGGTTCATTCTTTGGCAAAACCTGAGGTTGCAAATTGTAGAGCAGTTGCCAGCTGAAGAAGGCCACAGCTTGTGTGCAGCTCAGGAGTCTATGGCCTGGGGGAACTCCTCTGAAGTCTCCTTAGGGTAGACAGAGGCCCCTCCACCCTTTCTTCTCTATAGGCTGAGGGCAGAAAGGGGCAAAAAAGAAAGAAAAAGGGAGAAGAAGCAGTGGGGAAATGAAACTGCAGTATTTGCATCAAATACCATATAATAGTCATTAATTTACCTATCTACTGATAAGAGAAAGGGAACCTTTGACCCAGTCTGTGCCTCTTTTCACTGAATGTCTTTCAAGTGCCATAAATTGCATTAGGGATTTGGGGAGATGCAAAGATGGAACACACAAGGGTCTTTGCCATCCAGGAACTTCCAATCTAGTAAATCACCATATGCTCTCCTATAGTGGTGGCTGGAAGTGTGGACTCTGGGAGCAGACTGCTCCTTCATTTGAATCCCGACTCCACCACTTATGCATCTTTGGGAAGTTACTTAACCTCTCATGCTTCAGTTTCCTAACCTGCAAATGGGGAAAATAGATACCTCATAAAATCACTAGGAGGATTAAATAAGATAACACATTAAGATTTTAACAAACGGTGTCTATTATTAAGACAAATAACTTTAATACACAAAGGAAATGTAAGGTGTCATAAGAGAGGCTATGAGCACTCAGAGGCTGGAGCAATAACTCCTAGGTAGGCAGGCAGGACAGAGCGTTCATTCATGGCTTTATGAAAGTGTCACTGGAACTAGCTTTGAAGAATACGTAGGATTTGGATGTGCTGAGAAGGGAGAAAGGAGGATACTCCAGGAAGATGGACTGTAAACAAAGGTAGTGGGAAAGGAGGTGAAAGAGTGTGGAGTGTTTCTAACAGAAATAGTAATTCAACTTAGCTTGTGTGAAGGGCACATGAAGGGAAGTGAATGGTGAAAAATTAAACTGTAAAGATAGGTGGGGGTTATGTACAGGATTTATATCAGGCAGTGAGTTTGGACTTTATACTTTGGGCAGTAGGAAGCCACTGAAGGTTTCTAAGCAGGAAAATGGCATGCTCACAACCATGCTTTTAGAACTGGGTTGGCCACAAGGTATGACATACGTTAGAAGGAAGAGAGATGGGTGTAATAACAATAGCTGCCATTTGCTGAGTTTCCATCAGATGCCTGGCACTGTACTGATCCATTTAGATGGTGAGAGTAATGAAGGAAAAGGTGGTGGTGGGAACTAAGAGAAGAGATAGGAGACATTGGGGTGGTCAGAACTGACTGAACTTGCCATGGATTGCAGGTGGAAGACAAGGCAAAGGGAGGAATCTCTGACTTCAATGGGTGGGAAGATAAAAGTAAGGAGCCAGCAGGTCTAGCAGGAGAAAGTGGATGAGTTTATTTGTTATCATATTGAGTTTAAAGTAGTGAGACAATCAGGCAGTGATGTCTAGGAGGCAGCTAGGAATGTGAAAGTTTAGAGAAAAGCTCAGGGCCAGAAAGATTTTCAGATGCCCTGCAAGATTATATCAATAGATGGCAGGAGATTGGATTAAATGACCAAGAGAGAGCAGAGATAGGGTCAAAAGATGGCCCAGGATGACCTTGGGGTACACCCATACTAGGGAAAGAGAGAAGGAAGTAGAGGCATAGGAGAAACAGTCAATGAGAGGACCGGCCCAGAAAAGCAGCGATGCAGAAGAAAGAGACAATTTCAAGAAAGAGGAGGAAGTCCCCAGTTACCAGTACTACAGAGGATATGAAAACAAAGAATGAGGAAAAAAACATTTTTGGCAACTAAATGGCCCTTGGTGACCATTTAAAGAGGAGTTTTAGTGGAGTGAGGAGCCAAGAAGCTGGTGTGGAACAGGATGGAGAGAGCAGTTTCTGGAGTCAGGAAGACCTGGATTCAAATCCAAGTTTTCCTACTTATTAGCCTCAGTCAAGTGACACTGCACAAAGGAAAATGTGGTCCACCTTTATGCTCCTATGCAAAACATAAAAATTCTCTATCATCTTCTAATGCTTTTAGAAATTAAATAAATTTCAAATGAAGTAAAAAGGCAAAGTTTTTATTTCAAATCATGAGCTCTTCTCACCCTACCAGTTGAAAATCTCTATGACACTTAGGCTCAGAGAAGGTCAAGTTGTGGTTGGAGACAATGACTTTGCAGCATAACCAATTCATCTAATTTTACTATCACTTTGACAGCCTAGGGACAGGAACAGAGAAGTTAGATAGTGTGTCCTATCCAGGGTTGGGATTGGTAAGACTGGCTGCATGGGACAAGGGTGATGGAACCAGGATGCTGGTCAAAGCCTTTGCTATATAACTCCCCACGGAACCCAGGCTCAGAAAGGGTCCAGCCTTATATTTGTTTCCTAGGCTGCCATAACAAAGTATCACAAACCAGGTGGCTTAAAATAACAGAAATTTGTTTTAAGTCCAAAGTCAAGGTATTGCCAGGGTTGGTTCCTTCTGAGGTCTCTAAGGGAGAAACTGTTCCATGCCTCTTTCCTAGATTTTGGCAAAGGCTGGCAATCATTGGCTTCCTTGGTTTAGAGATACATCACTCCAGTCTCTGTCTCTATCTTCAGGTGATGTTCTCCCTCTGTCTCTGTATCTTCGCATGGCCCTCTTCGTAAATAAACACCAGTCATGCTGGATTGAGGGCCACCTTACTCCAGTATGACCTCATCTTAACTAATTACATCTGCAATGACCCTATTTCCCAATAAAGTCACATTCTGGGGTACTGGGGATTAGGACCTCTACATATGTCTTTGGTGGGGGAAGGGGGGACACAATTCAACCTATAATAGGCCTGATGGCAGGAAAGAGAGTTGAGTGAGGTAGGGGAAGAGGGGGAGGAATGGGGGCTGGTCAGAGTAGCAATGGGTATGGTGTGGAATTTCTAAATACTAGGTGGAGGTGCCTTTGGCCTCAAATGGGTCTGAGTTTGGGATGACTATATAGGTTCATACAGATTTCATTATGCCTCTGACTTTAGAACACTGTTTTAACCATCAGGAATTGACTTAGATGTGTGAGTTAGGTGTTTTACTAAAGCTCCAGTACAGATTAACTCAGTCTTCTGAAAAGGCTTGGGGAGCTAATCTGGTTGGAAGAGGCTAGGGGACTTGTCCCAAAGCTATGATTTATGGCAAGCTCATCATGTTTATGTAGCTTGTTATTATTAATATTTGGGGTGACCTGGGATTAGGGAGCTGAAGGAGGTTAGGGGGACTCAGACCAGCAACCAATCCTTAGACTTCCATTGGTCTCTAGCTTATGCTTTTATCCTGCTGCCCTTTCAAGATCTGTTGTAACCATATTAATCAACCTGTTAGTTAGAAATTGAACCAAGACTCCATGATCTCCATGTTCTCAGACTCACTTGCTGGTTCCATGCTCATCAACAGAGAGAGTAGTTTAGTAATTCAAGCATTTTAGGGCAGGCTATAGCAGCAGCAGTCTTGCATAATGGTGAAGGTCACATACATTTGCTGTCCTTGGAAAGAGGGGTAAGAAACTACACACAACTAGTAACACAACCCATGCTACAATGCAGGTTGTCCAATTCAAACAAACAAAAAGACACGCATTAAATTAAGTACAATAGAATGGTTGCTTCTGGGGAGAGGGAAGAGAATGGGAAAAGAGACAAATAAAATGAGATAGATATATCTCAATTGATCAAAAAGGGGCCTTGAAGAGAATGATGAGGAGAGGGTACCATAGACTGAGGAGTATGATTAATTCAAAATTAATTCAACCTTCCGAACCTGAGATCTAAAAAAAAAAAACAAAGAAAAAATGACCAGAACGTCCAAGTTAAAACCGTAAATACACTACTTGCTAGGTTTTCATAAGTTAGCTCACCTCTCTGTCCCTCAGTTCATTACCTGTAAAATGGAGATAATATTAGTACCTACCTCAAGGGACTGTTGTGACAATAAAATGAGAACGTCTATGAAGTGCTTAGAAGAGCACCTGCTACTCAACCAGTAACTACTTTACCAGTAGTAAACTCAACCATAGGGTTGTTGTGAGAATTAAGTAAATCCATATAAAGTAGAACTTCTAAATACTAGGTGGAGGTACCTTTGGCCTCAAATGGGTCTGAGTTTGGGGTGACTATATTGGTTTATACAGATTTAATTATGCTTCTAGCTTTAAAACACTGTTTCAAAAATCAGGAATTGAAAAAAAAATCAGGAATTGACTTAGATGTGTGAGTTAGGTGCTTTACTAAATCTCCAGTATAGATTAACACAGTGCCTGGTCCATCATGTTCAATAGATATTAGTTAGCTGGCTGTCATAGGCATCATCATTGTCATTGCTGTCATTTCTTTACATGGCCAACCCCATTCTTTAGTCACTTACAGAGAGATAGCTGGAGACAGTTTGGAACAATGGAAAGATAATGCTTTCTCCTACACTAATTCCATTTCCATCATTTCCTTTTGTGTAATCTTAGGCAAGTCACTTAACTTCTTTCAGCATTGATCTCAACAAGTAGACCAATTAAATTTCACTCCTAGAACATGACTCCTTTGGAGGCTCTAGGGTTGGAGCCCCATGTTTACTCTGTGTTAGTTATTATGACAAGCAAGCAAAGGCAAGGGCCTGACCCTCAGGGAAGTCACATTGATCCTAGTGAAATGGCCAGACCCCTTAGACATACCATGCCCTGCACATACACAGGCCCCATCTGTGCATCCTACATATGTAGCCTTAGTTGGAAACAACATGCGGAAGTACCATGTGGAATCAGAGGCCCAACCCAAGATGGGATAATCTGAGTCACCCACCATCGTCTCAGAGATTCTACTTGTCTTATTCTGACTTTTGATGTTCTGTTTTGTGTCAGAGTTACCCAGGAATTGCTTTGTTTCAGGTGTTTTACTAGTTCACATGTATTCTCTCATTTAAACTTTATAACAACCCTGTGAAGAAATAACTACTATTCTCCCCCATTTTATGAATGAGGAAATTGAGGCACAGCATTGTTGAGTAATGTACCCCAGGTTACACAGCTAGTAAGTGGCTAAGCTAATAGTCAAACCCAAGCAGTCTGGAAGGAGAACCCTTGCTATATTATATTGCCTCTTAGAAATTACCAGGGAGTTTGGCAATTTGGGTCAAAATGAAAATTGGACATAATCTTTCATCCAGCAATTTCACCTTAATGAATTTCTCCAATAGTTCTGTTTGACTTTGCTGTTGGAATTGCTTATAATGACAAGAGAAAAAAATGGTAATCATCTATCTGTAGGAGACTGGTTAAATAATTTATGCTATATCATTGCAATAGGGTAATGTAGACTCATAAAAAAGAATAATGCAGATTTAAATACATTAATATAAAACTATCCTCAAGATATATTCTTACAGTTGGGGTTTTTGGTTTTTTGGGGAACTAGGGGAGAGGGTCTTGCTCTATTGCCTGGGGTAGAGTGCAGTGACTCAATCATAGCTTACTGCAACCTCAAACTTTTGGGTTCAAGTGATCTTCCTGCCTCAGCCTCCTGAGTAGCTTGGTGGCATGTGCTACCACATCTGGATAATTTTCCTATTTTTTGTAGAGACAGAGTCTCACTATGTTGCCCAGGTTGGTCTCAAACTCCTGACCTCAAGCAATCCTCCTGCCCTGGCCTCCCAAAGTGCTAGGATTACAGGCATGAGCCACTGCACCTAGCCAAGATATATTCTTAAAATGAAAAAAAAAAAATAGATTGCAAAACTGCATATATATTTTTTTAAACATTGCAAAATAGTGTACATAGCATGCCATCATTAATACTTTTTTAGAAGAGATGGAGAGAGACACACGCACACACACACACACACATATATATATATACACACCACTTGCAGTTGCTATCTATGACAAATATCCCTGGAGGTATACACAAGAAACTGGAACTAGCCTCTCATAAGCAGAGCTGCAGGACTGGAGATCATCCAGGGGAAGTAAAATTACTTCTCATCCTTCTGTATTTTAAATCATAAATGTTTATTACATTTTCAAAAATTATTTTTATGTTTATTTTTAGAATAAATTTTTGTATATTTGAGATTTACAACATGATGTTATGGGATGCATATTGATAGTAAAATAGTGAAGCAAATTAATGTATCTCTCATCTCAAATAGCTACTATTTTGTATGTGTTGTAACAAAAGCAGCTAAAATCTCCTCAGTTAATAAAAATCCCTAATACAATATAAATTTATTAACTATAGTCCTCATGAGGTACATTAGATCTCTAGACTTGTTTATCCTACATATTTACTACTTTGTATCCTTTGGCCTATATTTACCCATTTCCTCCCCACACTTATGGCATAAAGTCAAGCTGCAGGTACTAGCAAATACATGAGGACATCACAACTTCCCAATTTTAAGTCCTATGCCATTTTCCAAACCCAGCACCTAAACCAAGAAGCATAGGTGGGCAATGCTCTTTGGCTAAACAGGTATGAGCTTATTAGTTTGATCACTTTAATATCATAATATTACCTACTTTAAGCCTATAAATTCAGTCTTTGGTAAGTGTTGTAAAGAGGCAGGAGAGAAAATACTAAGTTGCTCACAAAATAATTTAATAGAGGAAATAAGATCTATAAATGATGTAGTAAAACCTTGATATTATCAGCTCACTCTTTCCTAGATTTATATATTTTGTACTGAAGGTCACATCATATCATATAATGCGTTTCCAGCATAATAGAGGTTCAATCAGCATTTGTCTAATAAATAAACCCACTAATCAATCAATAAATGAATGGATATCATTGAGGGAGAAGCTGATTCTGTCTTTAGTGTCTACTGCCCAACTTACTGCCAATGCTATTCTTCAAGTAGAGCGTGGAGAATGAAAGTCTTTTGATAAGAAATGTGCTAGGATCAGGTGCTAGAGCTGAATGTCACCTGAGGGAGACTATAAATCCAGATGGAGGCAGGAAGGGGAGAGCAGGTGTAGTGGTCTTTAGAGCTGGTGACCAAATATTTCCAGGTGTCCTCCCTAGGACATTGTAGGATGGTACTTCTCCACTCCTTAGAGTTCTCTGTAGCCATGTGACTTGTTTGGGTCACTGAAACGAGCAGAAATGTTGTGTTTTGCTTTTACACAGAAGCATTAAAAGCCAGTATGTGATGTGTCCAACTTTTCTGTAGGGTGACCAATCATCACGGTTAGCCTAGGATAGAGGAGTTTCCTGAAGCATGAGAATTTCAGTACTAAAATTGGTACAGTTCTAGGCAGACTGGATGGTTGGTGGCCCTACTAGGGCAATTATCAACTTGTCAAGTAGCAATCACTCCATCAGCATAGGTCCAGGAGTGAGGGTAATTCAGAACAGAGCCCCTATCAAACCAGAGACTCGGAATGTTTAAACAACTTGCCTGTGGAGACACTGCTTGTAATGATCAGAGATGGATTCCAGACCACGTCTGTGTGACTTCAGAGTCCATAGGCTTATGCTTCACTCTACCTGAGTGTAAGGGTTTTTTTTAGGGGGAGGGGGGTGGCACTCTCTATTATTTATTCCAGGATGGTACAAGATGCAGGTATATTTTTTATTTTATTTCAACCTTAGAGAGTCTGGTCCACAAAGGTAGTAAGAACAACAACTTTCCTAAATTCATTGAATATCATTACATTCATTCTCAAACAATGTTTGTGCTGGGCATTGTGAGGCATAAAAGGTGAAGAAATGCTATGATTTCTTCCCTCAAGAAACATATAATATAAAGGGTAGAGATAAACATGTACTTAGGTAACTCTGTCACAAGGCAGAAGCTAAGTGTTTTTAAATCATTGTATATACTTTCCTATACTTTGCAAATTTACTATAATAAGCACATATTAGTTTTATGATTTTAAAAGCCTTTATTTTAGGAAGCAACAATTAAAAACAGTTAAAGTATCTTTATTCTTCAGGTCACCAATTTTCAGTGCAATAACACCTATAGAAAGTATATGTGTGTGTTTATACATATATGTTTTTTTTTGTTTTTATTTTTTTTGAGACAGGTTCTCACTCTGTGGCCCAGGCTGGAATGCAGTTGTGTGATCATAGCTCACTGCAACCTCAAACTCCTGGGCTCAAGCAACACTCCTGTCTTGGCCTCCCAAAGTGCTAGGCATGAGGCATGAGCTACTATGCCTGGCCAGAAAGTATATTAATGCTTTCTTTTTCTGAAGGTCAGTACCATTTATTTGAAGCTAATGCTACAGCGGCACTTAGCAGCCTTCAATAGGATGGGAAGCTTTCAGATTTCACTCAGTTGTGCTGACAGGTTTCCCACTGTATTCAGGGTTCCTCGCTTGGCCTGTGTGACCATTGGCCAGAGTCTGCATGCCCACTAGGCAGGATTCTCTGCCATGGATCAAAGCCTACCCAAAGAAGGGTAGTCTTTGTTAAGCAGAGGAATAAAGTGCCCAGCACTCCCTTGGGATCCTTCTCACTGGTCTAAAGGTGTTAGAATAAAGCCTTATCCAGAGAGGGGTGGGTGACCAGGCATGCAGCAGAGGTAATTTGAAGCCCAAGACCTCAAAGATAACTAGGCTCTCTTACCAGCCCTGGACAAAGAGAGTGTGGTTTCTAGGGAAAGCACCACTGTCCTGCGGTCTGCAATTGGGCAGCCTCTAGGGCTTCAGGGAGGTTTTGGTCTCCGAGCAGTCAATAGAATCAATTGCTCCCATGGCTTTAGCAGAAGTTAAGCAGCAAATATGTGCATGTTTGAACTGTTTGGGGAATGGACATAGCAATAAGCAAACATGCAAAACCTGCTGCTTTGAGATGTTTTGTAACAGCTGTGCTCCCTACACAGCTTCCCTCATTGCCTGGATCCGAGAGCATCTCATGGGTCCTCCCTGTTAGAATGCTGAGTGTCCATGGAGAGTTTGAGATGAAGAGGGATGGGGCTGTCTCCCAGCTGAGACTGATGCAGAGATCACATGAAGTAAAACCGCAGCAGCTGAGGTGAACTAGTGCAGAGGGCCTGGATGTCTGTCAACTCCAGGTGAGAGATTCCCCCCAGCTTTTTAGATGAACATGGTTCCACTGAGCAAGCCAGACACAAACTTGCGCTTATGACATCTTTGCCCAAGAACAGCACAAACTGAACTTTTATGTTCTTCATAATATAAAAGGAATTGACTGAACATCTCCTTGGGACATCTCATATATATGTATATATACCTGATGTGCATCAATATATATTCTATTATTATCTTATTATTATAGCATGGTGTTAGTTAGGATAGGCTGCATTAACATAAAAACCCCCAAATAAAAGTTCATATCGTGCATCACAATCCAGCATAGGTAAGGGGCTTTCCTGGGCAACTCCTCCAAGTGGTAACTTAAGGATTCAGGCTCCTTTCATCTTAAAATGCCATCATCTTCAACATTTGGCCTCAACAGTTGCCACAGAGGGAGAAGGGAGTGTGTATAACACCACACAGCAGGATTTATGGCTAGGTCTGCAAGCACTGTCCATTACTTCTACTAAATCCCATCAGCCAGAATTCAATCACATGGCCCTATTTTAACTGCAGGGGAGGCTGGGAAATGCATTTTTGTGTGCCAAGAAGAGAAAATGAAATTGATGAGTATCTAGCCAGTTTTTCTACAAGTTCCTACATGTTGGAATTATTATCTATTATTTTTCTTCTGGTTGTGCTTTGCATTTGATACTATGTAGGCTGCCTTATTGCCTTGCACTGTATTTTGTGACATCCACGTACAGCATCCCATTCTTCATAGCAGCACTAGGAGTTGTCAGGAGAGATTTTTTTTACCCACATTTGATGGATGGGGACCCTGAAACCCAGAATAGTAAGTGACAGAGCTTTTCTTCTCTCACTCTCAGATTAGTGGTCTCTCCACTACGCCATACTGTCTTCCCCAAAAGCTCAAACTGGATGCACACTATCTCAGTGTACAAACTCAGGTATGCTAGAAATCTATCTTTATTCCTCTAGTAATCAACCTAATTTATATTCCAAGCCCCCACTCTATGTTGGAAGGTGTCAGCAATGACTTCCATCATTTTGGTATTTCTCCACCTTTAAAGATGTGTCTACATTTGAGGTAAGATGAGGGTGGTCAGTTAGTGCCAAGATATTGGAAAATCCATTTGTTCCTTGAGTCAGCTCTTTGAGGGGATACCAGCCAAGATGTCCACAGTTCCTTCTGGTCTTCTTTTACTGATACACATCTGTACCTCCTTCCTGTTTATATAGCCCATCATATCCAACAGCTCCCGGCTACTTTGGGGCCACTCCAGGGTTTGGGAAGCTCTGTAGGCCCACACCACACAGCCATTCTTCTCCCCAGACTTGCTACCTCACTGAGGTAGAAGGGTAGGGTGGCAGAGAAGGGCCTACCCATGCCTTTGCCCTCTTTCTTTTCATCTACCTTTCCTCCCACCTGGCAGAGGGGAGTGTTTCTAGTCTTCCAAAGAAGCCCCACTCTCCTCAAACCTTTTTCTTCCAAATACTTGGGCTGTGCTTCAAATTCTCTTAAGTCTTCTGAGAGATATTTTTTTTAAAGGGGGGAGGGGGGAGGGGTATTTCATTTTCCTTTTTGGGTTTTTTGTTTTTGTTTTTGTTTTGAGGCAGCTTTGTTGCCCCGGGTAGAGTGCCATGGCGTCAGCCTAGCTCACAGCAACCTCAAACTCCTGGACTCAAGCGATCCTCCTGCCTTAGCCTCCCAAGTAGCTGGGACTACAGGTGACCACCACCATGCCTGGCTAATTTTTTCTATTTTTAGTAGAGACGGGGTCTCAGTCTTGCTCAGGCTAGTCTTGAACTCCTGAGCTCAAGCAATCTTCCCACCTCAGTCTCCCAGAGTGCTAGGATTACAGGCGTGAGCCACTGTGCCTGGTCCTCTGAGAGTTTTTGTAACACAAAACACAACTCACAGAAGTTTTGTTGTTCTTGTCTTGCTGTTTATCCTGTCACATCATTTCCCCACCTTCAGGCATTGCAACAGGGCCTGCTGTCCAGGGCCTCCCTGCTTGAGGCAGGGAGGAGTGGGTAGGGGAATACCAAGAAAAAAACCCGTTTCTCAATCACATGTATATCACAATTAACTTCACCAGGTCCTTGCGAGGAGAGTATCTGTGTTACTGTTCTGAAACTAACAGTGAGGAGAGGAGGCATTGATGGGAGTTCTTGTATTTGAGAACTAGCAGGTTAGGCCCCCTCCTGCCTGATGGGTCTTTAAATGTACTATCCCCGCCCACCCACTTCAACCCTATGGCTCCACCCTTGATGGCTTGATCAAGTTTTCAGTTAAGAATTGAGGACCTGGTTGTCTCAGAAGACCCACAGCTGGGAAAGCCTGCCCATAGATAATTTACTAGTCTTCTAAATGTGGAAAAAAGGATTTCTCTGCTATTTAAGTGTTTATCACTTACCCTGACTCAGTTATGAGCACACACCCTAGAGTAAATCTGTTCCCTGGAGGGGAGGGATGTCATGTACAGCACAGCCACACTGATGAAGGGAAAGGAAGCATTAAGATGGCTTAAATGGAAAGATTACATACTGCTTGTAAGAGCTGAAGAGACTCAGACCAAGTGGCAGGCAAAGGGATACTACATTAAAACAAAACATTATCTTTAACAAACTGACCCGTGCCAAATGCTATTTACAGATGGATTTTAAAATCATTTCAAAGCACACTAGATTTTCAAAAGATGTTTGTTTTAAAGAGTACAGTTGGCTTTTGGTCAAAAAATGAAGTTTCGGTGATGCACAGTAACAATTGTAGCATAATTACTAGCCACAAAATACCAGGTGCCCAACCAAGCCTTTTCTACTCATTTAAGAGAGCCAAGCCAAGCAAAAATGCCCTGCCTAACCATACCCAGAAGTTCAAAAGCTCAGCCTTTGTCACCAGGAAGGAATTAATTCAAAGAGCAAAGCCATTATTAGGCACAAGCAGGCATTCTGTTGTAAACACCTTTTGTTAATACATGTTGAGAGCTGAACTTTCTCACATTTAAAAGAGGCCTGCTCGAGAGAGTTTAAACCAAACCAGGTTCAATGTTATTTTCTTTTCTTTTCTTCTTTAGATTTCTGACATCAAATCTGTGGGATCTGCACAGTGGGGAGGTGCTGGCCTTGGAGTCCAACGGTTCCCCCAGCTATCATTTTACTTAAGGATTGCAGTGTTTTCCATGAACAGAGTGATTTTGCTCAAGGGAATAAACCTGAAAGACAAAACATAGGAGTGTTATAGGGAAGAAAAATATAAGGAGACCTAAATAAAGATGCACTTCCTCCTTATGTATAGGGAAGCTATTTCCTAAAATCCTTGAGCTCAAGCTCAAGTGAGTTTACTTAATTTAATACATTTTATTTAATTATGATGATAATACTGCAGATGTTTTATGTCTCTTTTTTATTGCTTCCGGTTAGTTATTGAGAGAAAAAATTCAATGTAACTTTTTTGTATTCTGAAAATAATGAGGCTATCTCATTTGTTTCATATGTGCTTCGTAATGTACGTGTATATATATAAATTGACTAAGATGGCCACCTTGTGTGGTTGCTACAAACAGATGTAAGACTAAAGCGAGGGCTCTATGTTGACAGAGCAAAACCCCATCATAAAAGCGCTTTGCGATGTTTTAGAATTGATTGTCTTGGGAGGAAAAACAAACATTCAGTCTCAAAATGACCTGAAAAATCTGTGGTATGAACCTATTTCCTTTTCTCACCCTGGGATTAGAATGAAATTCTGCAGTTCAGCTAAGGGGATCGATTCACCTTGGTTTGTCCATGTCCCATGTCCCAGGAAGAGTCTGGGCCCCCTAGGTTCAGCAGATGCAGTCTAATGGCCCTGCTTGCTTCTTCATCAGTAGTGATGGTGGTGGCAGCATAGCAGACATCACTGAGCACACACTGCGAGCCAAGGACCGCTCCGACCTCCTTCTGTGTCTTCTGTCATTTGGTACTCACTGTCCTCGAAAGGTTGGTGGCTATCTGCATTTCACACACGAGGAAAACAAGAAAAAGAGAGAATAATTATTTGGTGAACCATGTGGAATTCCTATTTTTGTAGATAAAAAAAGGTCAAATATCAGCAAATGAATATAATTCAACATACTACTTACTCCATATTACAGAGTTAGTAGGTGGTGACTCGAGAGTGTGAACTCTCAGCTACCCAGAATGATAGCTGGATATCTCTATTTCAAATGACAGACTCAGGCTCAAAGCAAATGCATTTTTTTAAAAAATAGTGCTATCAGCAGACTACTTCTTTCTTCTCTAGTCTCTAGTTTCAACTGCTGATTTTATTCAGGTCGTAGTGTGAAAGTTGGCTCCAGTCAGACAAGACTGCCCTGCCTGTGGCTTGTTCTTGCTGTGCAGCTGAAAGCAGCCCATCAAACCAACTCTGTCAGGCTGGCTGCCTTAAAACCTGCCTGCCTAAAAATATCTTCCTTTTGGATGGCAGAGGGTCACATGCCTCATCTGCCCTGCTGAACTTCCCTTCATTAGAGGTACTCAGCTACAGCTTCGTGCCTTCCTCTCAGAGCCGTCATTAAGATTCATCTGTGAACCCTCTCATCTTCACCTGTTAACACACTGATGATTAGTTTATCAGATTACTCAAACTCAGGCCTTGGATCAGGTAAATTTTCTTTGGGACTTGGCTTGCAGATGGGTAAGGTCAGGAGCGTGAGGGTGAATCATAGACTATTAGATGTGGCAGTGACATGAGAGGCTGTATTGGCCAATCCCAGCGTTTTACAGATGAGGAAACTGATGTTTAGGTGCCAAAGCCTAGGTGTCTTGATTTTAGGATGACCAAGCCCCTGGATTTGCCTGGGCCTATGGGATTTCCTGGGGTGTGGGACTTTCAGTATTCAAACCTGGAAGATCACAGACAAACTGGAATGAATTGACCACCCTACTCCACTGAGAGCTCAAAACTCTTCTGCTTCTCAGGCTTGAGCAGGCCCTTGCAGCGAGGTCCCCAAGGCTGCTTGATACAGCTCAAAAATGCCAGGTGGGGAAATGGACACAAACATGGTTTGCCAAGTCTAGCTCCTCTGAATGGTCTTTCTCTAGGCATAGACTTGGATACCACGTGACAGCATCCAGACTGTGTCTGCCTCATGATTGACAGAACTCTTAGCCTCATGGGCCACAGAATTTAGGGAAGCTGGTTACATTGAGTCTTCAGTCTAAGAAAATAAGACTGTGGTCTGGTTCATGCACTTCACAGAGACAGGGTCACTGTGTTAGGCACAGACCTGTGGTTCACAAAGCCTTCGGGGAGGGTACTGTTTGCCTCACTATGTGTGGCTGCATGAAGGTTGGGAATGGAGAAGTACTCAGGCAGGGAGACAGATCAGCAGGGTGTCCCGTGCTACCCTCATTTCCTTTTTCAGAAGTTTTGTCATTCAGGGGTTTTGAATCTTGCAATAAGTGGTCATCCTTGGTTAACTTTGGACTTTTTTCCTTAAATGTCAAGCACCTAATTTTTAAAATTTGTCTTGGTTTTACTTCTCCTTCAAGGTTATTTTGCCCCCAGCCATTGGTTGCTTGTCAGTTGTTTCCTCCACAGGGCCTCCTGCTTTCTGTTCAGCTGCAACCCAGCCTCTTGCTCATGCCCCCACCTGGGGGTGGGTATGTGTTGAATAAAAAAGGGAAGGAAAGGAGGAAGCAAGGAAGGAAAGATGCGAGGCTCTCAGTCAGGCAAAATTGTCAGATAGTATACCTTCTCTTCAATATTCTCTTTCTTGCATGCATTGCTTTAAGATACCCCCAAACACCTCCACCTCCATCCCTACCCCTACACACATCTGCTAGAATCTAAATTTTTTCATGATCCACCCCTGTTGTCAACACCACTGAAATGTCCTTAGTGCCCAAATGACAAATTTACTGATCTAGTAAACTAATCTTTGCTAATGGGGGTTCAAGTCAGAGATGAAGGCCTCAGAAGTGAATCTTAACTGTGACCTATATAGTTAATACCCCTCGTAGGCTATCTTAACACTTTCATAATTCTTATAGAGGAACTATGGAGTTGGGAGGATGGGTAGTGGCAGGAAGCATAGTGGAGGATTATTTTGGGAAGAGCTCTGTGACGAGGATTGCCAAATTTAGCAAAGGAAAATACAGGATGCCCAGTTGGATTTGAATTTCACATAAACAAATAATTTTTACTTATACTAAGTATGTCCCTTGCCGTATTTGGGATATACTTATGCCAAAAAGTATTCCTTATCTGAAATTCAGATTTAACTGGTGGTCCCGTATTTTATCTGGCAATCTGTGACCCGTGATGTCTTCCAAATCTGCAGTCTGTGCAGTAGAGGAGCAGGATTGCTTTGGAGTTTGGAACAGTTTCCAAATGTCTGGCAGAAGGCAACCAGCCCATCAGAGAGGGCATTGTGGGATAGAGTCAGGTGAAACTACTGCCCTCAAAGCCAGGCCTGCGAATACACGGGGGCATCTGAGGCAAGCCCGAACAGAACAGGCCAAGGGGCCAGTAAAATGGGCGTGTCCTGCTAGATCCTTCCCAGAAGATATGATGTGTGGTTCTGGTGCTGACAGTTGACTCGTCCGATACCCACCACACTAGAACATTATTTTTAGGTTTCAGGAAGCAGTGGCAAGATTTTTAAAATAAGGTCATAGACATAGGGGAAATCACATTCAAGGAGCTCAATGGTGAATGTGTGTTTAAGACCAGGAAATGCAATTCATGGGCCTGCTAACATTAGATCTAGAAAGATTAGTACCAGCAGCTTTCCATGTAAAAATGCCTAAGACTAAAACCCCACACTTTTCTTTCATTTTTTTTTATAAACAAAGGTAATGCTACTAGCTTTAAGAAAATTGCTTTTGCCACCGTAATAATCTTTTTGTTTTCCACTAATAAAAAAGAGGCTGTTTTGATATCTGCTATTAGCTTCTATACTGGATATACCCTGTCTGCTCTTCCAGGTCTACCGTTTTCCCTTCTTTTCTACCTCCTCTGTGCTCTAGGAAAGTGACCTGAACCATTAGTGACTCCCTTCCCCTCTAGATTCTGGTTAGGAGCAGCCTTTAGCAGACATCAGCAAGAAATTGGAAGGTGGGAAGACAGAAAGGTCAAAAGAGTGGCTTTATTGTTGTTAGTGTTTATTTAAATGCTTATGGTTTCAACAACCTGATAAAATACACTTAATAAAATAGAAACAGATGAATACTTCTTTAACATAGTAAAGTACATCCAGCCAGTATTCTGCTTGGCAGGGAAATGCTAGAGGCAGTCACACTAAAGTTAAGAATAAGACACGGGTGCTCACTATTATTTAAAATTTTACTGAGGATACTAGCAATCACAATTTGACATTATAAAAACTTTAGGCCGGGCGCAGTGGCTCATGCCTGTAATCCTAGCACTCTGGGAGGCCGAGGCGGGTGGATCGCTCAAGGTCAGGAGTTTATAACCAGCCTGAGCAAAAGTGAGACCCCCATCTCTACTTAAAATAGAAAGAAATTAATTGGCCAACTAAAAATACATAGCAAAAAAAAAAAAAAAATTAGCCAGGCATGGTGGCACATACTTATAGTCCCAGCTACTCGGGAGGCTGAGGCAGGAGGATCACTTGAGCCCAGGCATTTGAGGTTGCTGTGAGCTAGGCTGATGCCACGGCACTCTAGCCGAGGTAACAGAGTGAGACTCTGTCTCAAAAATAAATAAATAAATAAAATTATTGAAAATCATTTTTAAAATGACCTAAGTCAAGGTTATTCATTGCATCATAACTTACAATAGCAAGATTGGGAATAACCCAGTGTTCATCAATATGAAACAAGTCAAATAAACCCTGACACATCCATGTAATGGAATATTATGTAGCCACAAAAAGAAAGAAATGCAAAGAAAGAGAATCAGGATGCACTGTGTACTATATTGATATGGAAAAATCTCCAAGATATTTTTAATCAAAAATACAAGGTGTAGAGCAGTATGCACTGTTTACTACCTGTTGTGTGAAAATGAATAAAGTAGAATATATGTTAATATTTGCTTGTAAATACATAAACAACTCTGAAACAATTCCAAGAACCTAATGACAATGAATTAGGAGGTAAAAAAGTAAGATCTAGTGAATAGAAAATAGGGTAGGGAGATTGACTTTTTACCTTTTATATTTTTAAAATGTTCATATCGTGATTATGTATTATTCAAATATTAAATAAAGTGCTTGTTAAGAAGTAAAACAATATTGAAATATATAAGGTAGGAAGTAATGTTCTCTTACCCCTAAGCCTACCACTCAGAGAAAACCAATGCAAACAGACTGCTATATATTTTAAGGAATTTAGTCATTCATTGAGAAGCAGATAGGAATCCTTTTTTTAAAAAAAAAAAATTATTAGGCAAAGAAAGCACTATTTTCTGGGTCCCTGCAATTATGTTGTTCTGGCATTGCCACATCCACTTAGCCCAAAGATAAGCAGTTGAGATAAATGTTGACCTCATTCTGTGGGCTCGCAGTGAGCCACTGGGCTTACATAGCACACTCAATCATACCTGAGTTCAGTTGTAATTAAAATTGGAAGTTAGAAAATAAATCTGAATTAGGTAGCAATTTAAAAGTGAACAGTAGAGGGCTGAGCATGGTGGCTCATGCCTTTTATCTTAGCACTCAGAGGCAGAGGTAGAAGGATTGCCTGAGCTCAGGAGTTCAAGACCAGCCTGAGCAAGAGCAAGACCCTGTCTCTACAAAAAATAGAAAAATTAGCTGAGCATGGTGGCACTTGCCTGTAGTCCTAGCCACTTGGGAGGCTGAGGCAGGAGGATGGCTTGAGCCCAGGAGTGAGCTATGACCATGCCACTGCACTTTAGCCTGAGCAACAGAGCAAGACCCTGTCTTAAAAAAAAAAAAAAATAGTGAACAGCAGAGGCCATTAACTCTAATGGATTTAAGTATTATATAGATTTGAAATTAAGACATTAACATTTTGGCAAATTACAGTGCTTACAAAATCTACAAATTCTTGGCAGTAGTTAGTAGACCACAGAATTCAGCCAGTATGGGGTCCTAAATTACAAGCATAAAGAATTCCAAAGAACACTAAGAATTACTCCTTATTTTCCACTGCCATTATTAAAAATATGTTCTAAATGGAGCCTGATATTCTACTAGTGCAATAAAGCAAGCCTCGCATTACAGAGACCTCCTCAAGATCATGTTCCTTTGCCTTGGAAAATTCCTTAATGAGTAGAAAATAAATGTTATAAATATTTATTAACAAAAAAATGCAAAATGAAACATACAGCCTTTCCATTTCAACATAAATGCCTAGGACTCTTGCCAAACTAGCAGTTGGTATTTTAATACATGTGCCTTAACACAGCACCACAAAACAGTGTTTATACAACACACTTTCTTTCCCTTTATCTTCTTATAAGAGAAGATAAGGGATAAAAACACGCTGTTTTTAAACAGTGTGTTGATGTTGAAAGAAACCTTAGAAATCAACAAATTTACTCACGCAATGATTCATTCAATTAACGAATGTTTACCAAATATCTACACATACCAGGTAAAGTAAAAAGTAGTAAGTCTGTGAAGATGAATAACACAGTATCTGGCTCTTGAGAAACTTAAGTCTAAGCTAATTCCTTTATTTTTATGTTGAAGAATCTCTAGATCTCTAAAATTCAGACCAATATTTCCTTTCATTTTTGCCAAATATGCATTTATAAAAAGACCTAAATCTTTTATATTTATGGATTAACAGTGGTTTATTGTTATGTCAATGTTTTTCACATTGTAATTTTTTGTTTTCAGGTGATCATTTCAGAGGATTTAACTGTTCTTCATCTTCACAAGTAACTTTAATACATTATGCCAGTTAGCCTCACAACAACCTTCATTTTACCAACTAGAAAACTATTGTCAATGAGATTAAACAACTTTCCCAGGATCACACAGATAGTAATTAAACCCAGATTTGTCAGTCTCTAGCACCTATACTCTCCGCACCATAGTACCCAGCAGGATTTATCAAAATATAAGCTACAGAAATTCTAATTTGCATTATTACTTTAAAAATACGTGCTCGTCATTTGTTAAAATCTCAGTTGCTTCACAAAGAATCTTAGAGGAAAGAATACTATTATCTGTAAACACAATATATTTCTATAGATACAATACTGGGTAACCATTAGTTTTTGTCATTATAATACTCTACATTAAAATGATCAATGTGTAAGTGAAGTTACAGCTTTTTCCTATTATATTTATCTTTTATCCTTAAACCTTCCTATAGCCTTATCTTTTGTTCAGTTAAACTGCTTTGCTCTACATCTTTTGACTATCCATATCAAGTCTATTATATTTTTAAAGATACTATAATATTTTTATATTATATTATATTTTTTAAAAGGCACCTTATCTTCCTTCTTTTAACCATATTGGTGTGACTCTCCTAACACACTCTTCTATTTAAGCCTTCTGAGAAGCAAGACATTCATTTAATAGTGAATGATCAATGCATAGCTTGCTCAGAGCAGGGTACAAATGTTTGAAATTACAAAGGTGACCTGTAGTAAAAGAGATAATTTGGGTAAAGTCCATGATTGAATCTGGCACTGATTGGCAGTTAGGTTGAAAACCTTGGACCATGGAATCAGGACTATAAAATCTGAATTGTGTTCCTTAGAGTGATATTCTTCAAATTCACCCACGACCCACCAGCAATCATACACAGGGTTTTTTGTTTTTTAATGTATTTACAGACTTGGATTGATAGTAGAGGGTTAGTAAGCAGCAACCAAGAAAGAACAACAAATATGTAGAAATCTTAAATTGAATTCCAACAGGAAAATTATGGCACAGTTTATTTAGCTTTATTATATACCAATAGCATAAAATTATGTTCCAGCCTTCAAATTATGTCATACAATTAACTGAGGTCCATGGCAAAAATTATAGTATGGATCATGATCCCTACAATGTTTAATTATTCACAAAGTACCGGAAGGTATCTTGGGGCCTAGCCTGTCCCAGTGAAAAGAGCAAAGGTTTTGGAAAGAGCTAAACCTAGGATTTCACACTAGCTTTGCCATGGAACCTTGGCCAAGTTACTGAATCGTGGAACTATGTGACTGGTCAAGTTACTGAATCAGATTGAACTCAGCTTTATCACCTGTAAGATGGTTATTGTGAGTATCAGTAAAGACATACATAAGGTGTCTGGAAGTAGAGCTTTGTACATAGTGCTCAATAAACTCAAGTTTCACATAGAGCTCTTCACACAGTACACACAATGCTTTTTTAATTAAATTGAGTTGATTATAAGGAGATCAAATGTTGGTATTATCAGACCTTCCAACTGGAGTGGGCAATTGAAAATACGTATCTCCCGCTGCTAATATAGTACTTACCTCCCCAGGAGGCTAGATTGGGCAAGCTTTAGCAAGAAATGTCTCCATAATGTTCCTTTATGGAGAAGTTTATAGTGTACCAAAAAATCTTCCTGTACCTTATGAATCAGTATTGCCACAAGACATCTGTCTACTCAGTGTTTAGGACCTTAAAAAAAATTGCAGTGACCTTGTCAAGGTAGTAAATAGATGATTTTAATGAATTTGATTAAAATCGTTTATGGTAACAAATAGGATTTTATTTATTTATTTATTTATTTTTATTTCAGCATATTATGGGGGTACAAATATTACGGTTATGTATATTGCCCACGCCCCCCTCCCCCCTCGAGGCAGAGCCTCAAGCATGACCATACCCCATACGTTGCACATCTTACTCATTATGTTTGTATATACCCATCCCCTTCTCCCCCCTCCCACCCGCCCAACACCCGACAAATGTTATTCCTACATTGTCCACTTAGGTGTCAAATAGGATTTTAAAGGGAGAACAGTCAAGGAAGAAAAAGAAACAGGTAATAATTGTTGCATCAGGAAACGTGAGTAGGTTCATCAGTGCATGGTAGCAGAGGAAGTTCTGAGGCACCAGTTGAAAGTAAAAGCTTAGTATTTTGTAGTTTCTTTTTTTAAGAACTCAAATTCCCATTAAGGCGCATATTTTATATTTTCTGGATTTTTATGTCATTTTATCAATAGTTAATGATATTATCTTACCGTAACTCCTCTTTGATTATGTAACAACACAGTTTCTAACAATAAAGCATATTGTAAGGATGTCCCTTCTCTCAGTCAATATAGAAAATATTACATTATACATTAAAACCATTGTGCCATGAAAAGATAATCAACCTGTTTAGTCATTAGGGAAATGCAAATTAAAACCACAATTGTGTGTGTGTGTGTATACCAGGTGGTCTTGGCAAAGTCAGGGAGGAAGTTAAACTCTAATATATTGCTGGTACGAATGTAAAATGATACAACTAACTTAGGTAAAGGGTTAGAAGACTCTTACAAAGTTAAGCATACTGCAGCCATATGACCCAGCCATTCTATTTCCAGGTGTTTACCCAAGAGAAATGAAATGTTTGTTTATACAAAGACTTGTACATGAGTATTCAGCAGCTTTATTTGTAACAGTTAAAAAATAGAAACAACCCAATGTCTATCAACATGTGAATGGAAAAACAAAATGTAGTATATCCACACAATGGAATACTACTAAATAATAAAAAGTAATTAACTATTGATATATACAACATAGATGAATTTCAATTATGCTGAGTGAAAGAAGCCAGATAAAAAAGATTATATGATTCCATTTATGACATTATAGGATATGCAAACTAATTCATAGTTACAGTATAATAATCAGTGGTTGCCTGGGGATAGAAACTGGAGCAGGGAGAAGCAGGATTAAAATTGAGGTACAAGCCAGGCATGGTGGCACATGCCTGTAGTCCCAGCTACTCAGGAGGCTGAGGCAGAAGGATCGCTTGAGCCCAGGAGTTTGAGGTTGCTGTGAGCTAGGCTGACGCCATGGCACTCTAGCCGGGGCAACAGAGTGAGACTCTCTCAAAAAAATAAAATAAAATAAAATTGAGGTACAACCAAGAATTTGAGGTTACAGTGTGCTATGATTGAGCCACTGCACTCCAGTCTGGGTGACAAAGTGAGACCCTGTCTCAACAACAACAAAAAAATCTGAGGCACAAGCAAACTTTTGGAAGTGATGAATATGTTCATTATCACGATTGTGGTGATGGCTTCATGGGGAGTGTGTGTGTGTACCTATCCAATTGTATACTTTATGTGTCTGTTATTAATTCTATGTTAGTTATTCCCCATTAAAGCTGTTTTTTTAAAAAAAAAAAACATGTCAATTTTGCATAAAGTAAAAGGAGAAAACACTGACTCTGCCATTAGATTGAGTAGATTGACTAGCCTGCCTCTTCTACAGCATTAGCTACTCCCTGGCTATGGGTAATTGCAACATTGAATTACAAGACTATAAGGATCTTCAGGATAGAATCCATGTTTAACTCAACTTAGTCTTCCCTCAAACCCCCAGCATGGTGCCCCTCACTAAGTATTCAACTGTTGTTTTTTAAATTGCTGGGACATTTTTTGGCAAAACATTTCAGAAAACATTTCTATATGAATTCCCTCATTAACCCTTGCAATTTTTTTAAACATCTATGGGAGGCAGCATATCTTCATGCTTAAGAACCTTAAAGTCATGCCGGGCATGGTGGCTCATGCTCATTATAATCCCAGCACTTTGGGAGGTTGAGGTGAGAGGATTGCTGAGGCCAGCAGTTTGAGACCAGCCTGAGCAACATGGCAAGACCTCATGCCTACAAAAACCAAAAAAATAAAATAAAATAAAAAACCCAAAACTTTAAAAGTCAGTGACTTGTTTAGCTACTTCCAAAATGCTTGACCATAGATAAAATTATCTAGCCTCTCCAGTCAGTTTTCTCATTTCTAAAGTAGGTAATAATGTACCTATGTCTTTGGTTTTCTAAGAGGATTAAATGATTTAATCTATATAAAGTACAGGCCTACATTGGGCACTCAATAAATATTTGTTGTTTTTATTTTGTTATTGTTGCCATAACATATATAATATGTTACTGAGAAATAAATCTAAAAATTAGCATTATGATACATAGTAAGCATA
Organism: Cheirogaleus medius; assembly: GCA_008086735.1. NCBI lineage: Eukaryota > Metazoa > Chordata > Mammalia > Primates > Cheirogaleidae > Cheirogaleus > Cheirogaleus medius. The sequence continues at coordinate 22,878,945 of VBSM01001562.1, read as the reverse complement.
TATTAAATGTTAGCTAGAAAAAAAGGCAAGTGAAATCATATATTTACCATCACAAACTTTTGAAGGTTTATGAACTCCAAAGACTGAAATATTCCATCTTTCATCAGAAAAGAGAAAATGTGATGAACATTTACCTAACCTTACCAGGAGAGATAGTTCTAAACTGACATTAAAGTTACCTGTATGTTAGGCTTTTAGAAGCATACAATTAGAGGAATTTAACTTATTGGAAGAACTTCAAGGGTTGCAATAGCTTATAGTCTTATCAGTACATTTTATACATTGCTCTTAGACCTTTACATTAAAACAGAAAAATAAAAGAACCTGCCATTAGGTGGAGAGGCTAAACTTGCAAAGAGCCTATTAACTTTCTCCCTACCTTTCACATTTAAATTCTTAAATGTGGAAATCCTGTTCTCATATTTGTTTGCAAGTTTTCTCTCTAGTGAAAAATACTTTATCATTCTGTCCTTGGGGAATTAATTAGCCAGAATGTGGAAAAATGTAATCATAAGGGAGTTTTGCTATGAGTACTCTCAGTAAATACAGCACAAGCCAAGACATTCTACAGAGACATGACCTAGAGTGGACTAAGCTTAGGCTTTGGAACCAGCCATTTTCAGATAATTTTCTTGAGCTCTGAGCAAATCACTTAATTGTTTTTTCACCTGTGATTTATAATATTGGGCCTAATTACATCTCCCTGATTTGTAGGGAATATTTATAAGGTATATGCAATAATTATTATGATTAATAAACTAGATTATTAATACCCTTCAAAAATAATGTGCCAGTTAATAATATAAATAAAATTTATGCCTTACCCTTTGGGTCTGGCCTAGTACTAGATTTGCTTTAAAAAGTCCAAGTCAATTTGTTGTACATGAAGAACATAATACCAGAAGTCAGGAAATGTTATTCTGTTCCTTTTTCTACCAATAACTAGCTCTGTGATCATTGATAACCACTTCACTCCTCCATTTCCTCAAATGTAAAAGTAGAAGGTCGTCCTAGATCAGGGAGGGAGAAATTTCTGATATGTGCCACCATTCTCATAATTCTGTGCCCATGGCAGACATTGTTAATCGATCATTGAACTTTTTCTACCAAATTGGGAAGCTGCTTCTGAATACTTCTCAGCAAAGCATTGTAGGCAGCCACTATCAATTGATCAGAATTGTCAATCAAAGTGAAACTTACTTTCCATCTCTGGGCCAGAAGACATCTAAGGTTTCTTTTAATTCTAATGTTACTCAAAGGGCAAAATGAGGGTCCATGGAATAGAAAATGCCAGAAGACAAATAGCCTCCAAGAATGTTACAGATTTTGTATGCAAGGCCTGTTTAGGAGGATAATCTGCTCTTCCATTCATTGCACTCTGCTTTTTGTTTGCCCATATGAAAAGAATTTGTTTTTATCCCCTAATTACAAAAATGCTTTCTGTAAAGATTTGGAAATACAGAAAAACACAAAGATGAAAGTGAAAGTATCTGATATTCTTCCCCCATTTTTTGTATTTGGGAACCAGCCTTGAAGACATAGCGCTAGGCATAGTGTTTTTCGGTATTTTGTTTATTTTCCTCACTCAGCAATGTTATATATGGGTAACTTTGCATATCACTTGGAAACTGCAGTTCTTAGTCTCTATTCTTAAAATTTCATCTTTGTGTGGGAACTCCTATCCTGCTGAGTGAAATTTTGGGAATATAGCAGTAAATGGAAAGAGAAAAGGATCTTTAGACCCTTACTGCAACCATACTTAAAGATGTTAAATTCTCCAGGCTTCACTCAAGTGAATAAAGAATGGAAAGATTTGCAAAGCTTGTGGTTAAAATTCAATTTGAAAATAAAATAGACCCAGTGGCTTGGGAGAAAAGCAAGTGTTCTTTTCTCACTCCTATACCTCACCCTCACCTTTTTTCTTATTTTAAAAGTAATGTGTGCTTATTTAGGAAAATACAAACAGGGGAAAATAATAAAAATAAAATCACTGGTCTCCAACTAATCAGAATACTATGGTTAATATCTTAAAGTATATGCATTTAGTCTTTTTCTGTGCATATTTATTTATATCGGTATCAACACATGTAATTCAAAAGGACTCTAAAACATCTGTTTTTTTCTCTTTACTCACTGCATTGCTATTCCTGCAGGGCACTGTTTTTATTATGAGCAGGAAACTACATGAATTAAAACTGGCTTTGGAGATATACAGCTCTTTGTACCAGCAATTTGCATAGTGAGGTATACACACCAAGAAACCAAGGGTATGGGTGTGTTCTAAAATTAATACATCAATTATTTTGAATACTGCTGTACTGGAGTTCAGTTTATCCACAGGGCAGGTTGCTCCTCAAGTTCAAATTCCCTCAGCACATTCTCAAAAAGTATCTTACATAACTTGTATAAATGAGGTCATGTCAAGGTCAGAACCTCTGTATGCATTTAGACTGCCTTCTACTTCATTGATGAAAAGTCTGTGTTCCTGAAGTGCATTTAGATAAGGAGACTATCTCACCATCATCTATTTAATGATAATGAAACTGATGCATGGTGTGATGAGGTCTTTTACTTTGTATGTAGCAACAAATATATATATCATGAGAAAGATACTTTTCCTTATTCCCAGGGAAGTCAATTCCCTTCTGAGTGTCTGAGATTCTATTAAATCACAAAGATCATTGCTATCTGTGCCCTCCAGTGATGGTTAACAAACAAAAAGCAGCCAGAAGAAACCTTGTCTTTGATAGTCAGTATATCACATGCTGTTTTGGTTATCTATTGCTGTGAAAAAAATCCACCCCAAAATTTAGTGGTTGAAAACTATTTATTATAATTTCTCACCATTCTTTTGGTTGACTAAGCTCAAACAGGCATAATTCTGCCGGTCTTGCTTGGAGTCTCTTATATGTGGTTGCAATCAGATAGTAGCTGGAGCTGGATTTCTTTGGGGGCTTTACTAGATGGGCTGGAAGATCCAAGATGGTTTCTTCATTCACATGTCTGGTGCTTTGGTTTATATAGCCTCTCTCTCCACTTAAGAGTTTTATCCTCCATGACTGCTCCTAACCACCTCGCTTTCCATCAGGGTAGTCAGAGTTCTTATATGATGGCTGACTTCCAAGAGTATAACATTAAAAGCTGTCAGGCCTTTTTTAGGCCTAGGCTGAGACCTGGCGTAGTGTCATTTTTGGCCTCCTTCTATAAGTTAAGCAAGTTGCAGGGCCAGCCTTGATTCAATGTGGAAGGACTGCCCGACTGCCTCAAGGAGGGGTGGTTCATTGGGTGCCCTCTTTGGAAACTTGCTACCTGATATGTTGGACAAAGTAGAATTGCAACTACAATTCTAGAACAGTCTGAATATTTTCTAGCTTCAACACGTAGTGAAGTTGAGGGGAAGGGATGATAAGGGGAACAAGCCACAAAGAGATGGAGGATTTTGAAATAGTCGGTACTTTCTTGGGCCTTGCAACTTGGCATGTTAGTGCACAAAGAAGCTGGAACAAATGGGTCAGTGCATCACCATTATTGAAACGTTCTGCACTTGGAAGGCTTACTTGATGATGTTCATTTTTTATGAGAACTCTAGAGCATGGTATCACAATTCTAACACATCTCAAGTATGTATGGAGGGTTGTCTCCAAAGACAGCAAAGAATTTGGAGATCAAGAAAAATGAACAAGGGTCAATAGAATGTGAAACCAATGGGGGCAGGCAGGGGGAAATAAAATAATAGCTAGGAAAGCCTGGCAGTAAAAAGGACTCCCATAACACGAGGACAGGAGACAAAAACCAGCACCTCCTCCTCTGGAGCTTCTCAACATGCAGTATTTGTGTTTCCATAGAACAATGTTCAAGTTTAGAGGGCAAAGCAAGGGCTCTGGCTCTCACAGGAAGACAGTGGCATTTTGCAGCCTACAAAGACTGGGCATCTCCTTGAAATGGGTAGTCTGAGAATGAGGTCTCCTTTTCTTGTACTGTTCAATGCCAGATAGCTTTTCCTTAGCGTTTGTTTTTCTTATACATGTTCAGACTCTTATCATATTGCTCCCCTCCCTTTGAAAATATGTACTCTGCAGCTCTGCAGGTGCCTGAAATAACATACACCCAACAAATTGCAGTTTTGTAAAAAGAAAAGGTTATTACATTCAGTCTAAACTCAACAGAAATTTTGTTGCTTAACAAGGAAATACCAAATGCATTATAAACTCCTGGAGAGCAATAACCATGTCATATATGATTCTGGTATATCCTACCTACTGAGTTCATTGGCTACTTTTTCTGATGTAGTAGTTTTAATAAGTAACTCGAATTGTTAACATTATACTCTTGTCTTCTTCAATGCAGAAATGTCATTTCATTATTATTATGTCTCTGCATCTTTTATGCCAGGTTCTTTGTAAACAATTTCTCCTAACCTTGTTTTAATTGTGCAGATAATGTTGCAGGGTTTTCACCTAACAGCTGAAAGGATTTAATAAGAGTCCAAGAAGCTTGCTTCAATTACAAGTAATTCACTTAGGCTTCACTTATCTCAAGGAATATTTGAACATATAAATTTACACATAAATCTTGGGAGTGTCAAATTATGCAACCAAGAGAAAGTAAGTTCTTTGCAGTTTTTGGGCGTTGCTCTGCTACAATCAGGCTTTGTGTGTGTGAGAAGTTTTTGAATGAAATAAGCCACTGCCAGTACTATCTATTAATACATTACCTGGTTTTGAATAATTCCAAGAAGCTAGAAAATGAAAACCAGTCTTGTTAAAGAGTTAGATTGTAAATGTGTAAGAGAATAAAAAACACATTTATCTTTTCTCTTTTAAATCTTGTAAGAATTAACAATATTCCTGGTTTCAAATAGTAATACTTGAAGTTTTTTGTGGGCAATGATTAATTTTTAAATAATTGTTTTTAATATAAAACAATACATATTCATTGAAGATTTAAAGCATTCTTGTCATTTTTTTTTTTTTTTTTAGACAGAGTCTCACTCTGTTGCCGGGGCTAGAGTGCCCTGGAGTCAGCGGAGCTCACAGCAACCTCAAACTCCTGGACTCAAGCAATCCTTCTGCCTCAGCCTCCCGAGTAACTGGTACTACAGGCATGTGCCACCATGCCCGGCTAATTTTTTCTATATATTTTTAGTTGGCCAATTAATTTCTTTGTATTTTTAGTAGAGATGGGGTCTCGCTCTTGCTCAGGCTGGTCTCAAACTCCTGACCTCGAGTGATCCGCCCACCTCGGCCTCCCAGAGTGCTAGGATTACAGGCGTGAGCCACTCCGCCCCGCCTAAAGCATTCTTAAAGTAACAAAGATAAAGAAACATCGTTCATGATTGTACAGCTATTAATACATGAGTGACCATTCTTCGGTATTTTTCTAGTCACGTATTTTTACAAAACGAGCCCATACTATACAAACCATTTTATAACTTTTTTCGTTTACTATATTTTGAGTCCGTAAAAAGGGAATTTGTAAAGAATATAGCATGTTGTAGTATTACACACTACATCACTGAAGGACGTCACCTGTGGCGTGGTCTGCGTACTTTGGTAGGAAGAGAAAGCTCTTGGGGTGCCCGTTTTCACCCAGCTCTCGGTGGGCAATACTGACCACTCTCGGACCCTAACAGACTCCTCCGTTTGCCTTTGGCGACCTGAGCCACGTGAGAGTGCGAGCACGTGGGAGTACGCGGAGGGCGTTCGGGATGAGCGCGAGCGCGAGCTCCCGGAGCAGACCGCATCTCCCCTGGGCAGCGCCCACTGCCCCAGCCCCGGAAGGGGCCGAGGGAGACAGGGCACTTGGCGGTGCGCAGGGCCTGGGTCCAAACCCTTAGCCCCATCCCCCCACCCCCAAGCTGGCGCCGCTCTCGGGCGGTAGGGTGAGATAAAGCGGAGCAAAGTTCTGCAACTCCAAACCTGGAGGCGCAGCTCTGATACCAACGCCTTTGCCCGGTCTCCGGGTGTGTTTGCTCCCACTGTTCAAACTGTTACAAAGCGCCCGAACTCGAGCGACCTTCCCAAATCACTCTTAATCTCTCGGGCGAGAGCGCTGCCCTTACTTGCGGGGGAGGGTAAACTGAGCGCGGGGACCGGGGAGCGAAAGGGGGCCACCTCTCGGCACCCGACCTGCTGGGACCCCAGACAGCAGTCCCGTCCCGCCCCCAGGCCGCCAGCTTCTTGCGTCAGCCGCGGCGGGGGCGGGGGATTTTCGGCAGCTCGGCCCGCTCCGCCGGCGGGGGAAGGAAGGCCCAGGCTCTTGCCCCGCCCTATGGGGCGGGAGGCGGAGCGGGCCAGAGCCCGGCGGCGACTCCGGCGGTGTTGCAGAGCAGCGAGTGCCGGGGAGCCCGGAGCAGCCGCTGCCACCGCCACCAGTGCCTCCCTGCCCGCGCCGCGCCTCGGCAGCCAAGGCAGGACTGCCGTCGAGGAGCCCGACACACGGTCCCCACCTCAGTATGATGGACTTGGAGCTGCCGCCGCCGGGACTGCCGTCCCAGCAGGTGCTGCCCGGGCCTTCGGGGTCCTGCGGTGGTGCCAGGACGGGGACAGGGGAGCTAAGAAACCGTCGCCCGGGAGGGACAGCCGCAGCGGGCTTCAGCCGTCCGGCCGGGGCCACGACTGCAGCGGCGGCGCGCCGGAGCCGCTGCGCTTGCGCCGGGCTGGGCGGGGAGGGGCAGCGGGGACCCAAGGGGCAGCGAGGGGAGTAGGGACATGGCCAGTTGGTCACACCGACCACGGGCCCGAGGGCGGCTGGGTCGGGATTTGGGGGCTTCGCCCGCGCGCGTGGGGCGAGGGGGCGCCTCTTCTGTGCGTCCCCGGCCCCCAGAGCAGGGAGGCGGGAACCCCGGAGTTTGAGCAGCCCCCCGGGCGGCTGGGCAGGAGGGGCGGACGCTGTCGGTCTGAGCCGGCGCGGCCCAGCCCTTCCCGGATCGCGCTGCTCCCCCGCCTCGGAGCTGGCAAAAATGTGCCTAGTCACGGGGCCGTTCTTGGGGGAGCTGAGGTCTCCTCTGGGCTGGGACCCGCAGCCCCCTCTCCGCCGCTGCACCGACCCCGGCCCCAAGACCTCCGCGGGCGCGGGCGGTGGGGGCCGCCTGTAGGTGCTGCTTTGCGTAGTCGTCAGGCACTCCGAGCACTCTTGTCAGCCATGGGTTTTATAGAAAGCCCAGCCTCCGGGGTAGGGAGGAGGTCATGAAGTGCCTAGCGCCCTCGAATGCCCCGACGTGCGGCGGCCTGCCCGCGTCCCGCGCGCTTCCTCTGGCCAGGGAAGAGGTTCGGGCTCGGGGACCCGGGATTGGCCCCTAGCAACGCGGCGGGAAGTGCGGGCGAGGCTAGCGGACTTGTAGTTCCGGGCGGGGTGCTTCCTGCTGGCGCTCGCCGCGTGCGTGGCCTCGGCCTCCGGGACAGTGGCCGGTTGGCTGTCTCGGCGGCCCTCGGTTGGCCCTTTCCTGCTTTATAGCGTGCAAACCTCGCCGCGCTGGGGCCAAGGGACATGTTGGAGCTGTTGATCTGTTGCGCAATTGTTATTTCCCCCAGGGCGGCTTTGTCTTTGGATTTAGCGTTTCAGAGTTGCCTTTCCAAAATGTGTAAGACAGGATATTCTGTTCTGTGCTGTCAAGGGTAAGACTTGCGAGTGTAGATTAGAATTTCTATTCCTTTTAGTCTGTTACTAAATGTTTTTGCTTTCAGCTATTATTTCTCCCTTGGGTACTTAACTTTCTGTGTTGAGAATTTGCCTCAATTTCTTAGCAATGCCTCTTTTGCAAGGGCCGAGGGTGGGACACGGTTTCATAATACTTTGCTAGTAAGTTCTGTAAGTTGTTATCAAAGTGAAAAGAAGTTTCAGTTCATACTTTGTAGGAACGTTTAAAGGAGTAGATATTTATATTTGTAATTGTTTTGTAATTGCGTTTTTAGGATAAAAACATTTGGTTCAAGGAAATGTGTAACCTGATAGGTACAGTAAATATGTTTATGCTTAAAGTTTTAGGCTACCAAAGATCTGATGTACGGTTTTAAGTTACTGACAATGTATTATTTGTGCTTTTTTTCCCCTTTAAAGTCGTTTGTCTTGAACTTTACCCATTAATGATTGGGATTGTATTCTGGTTCCCACTACTTTGAAGAAAAGTAAATTGTACTTTCTGATTTAGCTGCTGTTCAAAAGTTATCTATAAGAATGTTTGTTTGGCCAAAGGATATATGATGCAAATGAACTTTAGTTTTCCTAATTTCAAGAATTGTAGTCTAGAGTCCTCTATTCTTTAATTTTTCTTTCTTTACTGTGTAACATAACATTCCATATATAAAAGTATGTAAAACATATGTACATCTTTACGTGTGAATTTTTCAATTGCTAAAAATACCTGCTTTTCCACCTTTTAATCAGTCATCAATTTGCATATTTGAAAACTATGAAAGAAAAACAAGTGAAATTTAGAATAAATTTCATGTCTATGATTCATATTAAATCATTGTTTATAGTCCAGAAAGATTTGAACAGTCAAAAGTGTTCTTGACCTTTTGTCAAAGAAACTCTGCAGGTGTGAAGTGGTGTGAGGATACAGTTTTTCATCATCTGTGCACAGGATGTGTTGATAAACAGGCCAGTAGTAGAGCCTTCGAGTCTGTATCTCCCTTAGGTGGAAGGAACTATCCATTACTCTTTTCCAGTGGTCTTGGAGAGATAAAAGTATTTTTGTAGATGAGGGATAAAGTTGATCTCGGACTAGACAGATTATTTTAAAAGTCAAACACAAAGAAAAATAGGACAGGCTTCATCTCCTGAACGAATATTAAGCAAAGAACAACTTGACTTTTTGGAATGTGAAAAAATCTCTTGAGAAATTGTGGAAGAAGCATGTAAGAGGATAAATGCACAACTCACATCAGTCTTTCTTCATTAAAAATAACTTGGGCCATTTTGAAATCTTTGTAACTTGGGTGCTTATAAACAATGCTTTACAAACACTGTCTTTAGGAGTAGAAGGAAGAGTTGAAAGCCAAATACATCATTTTTCTTAATATTTATTTTTACACTTAACAAAGCTGCGTGAGGAAAGGAACCCTATGGACTGTAAGCACATTTTCTTCTGTCTAGTCAGAAGACATTTAAAAGGGGTTTTGCATAAATAATATTTCTTCTTTAATTTTTCCTTGAACCTGGGTTAACTTTTCAATGTGCGGGAAGAATTTGGCACTAAGATGATAATATAATAGGTTATTGGGCACTTCTCTGAGTACCAGGCAATATAATTGCTCCACATGCATTATTTCATAGTAATTTCACAGGAAATACTTTTATCTCCCTTTTCCAGGTTAGCAGAGAGGCATAGAAAGAAGCCAAGAGTCCTGCTAAGGAGACCCATCTGTTGAGTGGCTGAGGTTGTATTCAAACCTGGGTAGTCTGACCCCTGAGGGCTCCTAATCACCACTTCCAAACTGGACCAAGACTAGTTAAACTTTAAACAGGAGGAAAAGCTCAGACTTTTAAAAAGTGGATGAATTGGGAAAAACTAGAAGAAGAGGCAGGAATTTAAAAGATTAGTGTCTGCACCATTTCTACTTAGCAATATATTTATTATAATAACTGTATGTGAGGGGGAGGTGGACTTTGTTAAATATGGGGAGAGTAAATACAACCTAACAATGGAATTATGGTCCTTTTAAGAAAGACACAGAAGCCTAAGTGGGTTTAATTTAGAGGGGCAGGACTGTTTCTTAATATAATAGTAGTTTTTAAAACTCCAGGTATTTCAGCAGTGACCAGGATACTGCCTCACGTTTTTCAGGGACCATTTTCCTTTTTCCTTAATTAAATTTCATAGCTACTAGATAGAGTCTTTGTCTTTGCTTACCTTGTTAGTTGGTACATTCTCCTGTTCCATGGGCTCTTTTTAAATTTTGAAGTAGTGATTAAAAATGTTTGGTAATGAGGATATGGTGAAGAGTGTGGGAATATTACTCAATTTTAAGAAACGACAGTGAACTAGCACCGCTATATTATCCTGGATTGAACTTGAGCCCATTATCCGAAGTGAGGTGACACAAGATTAGAAGAATGGGCTCCACATGTACTTGCCATCAAATTGGTACTGACTGATTAACACTATGGTGCTCAAATGGCAGTGGTGTTCACCAGGGATTTGGGGGTGTGGGGGAGTAGACCCACATCTGAGGGATTCTGTGAGCATTGTGGAGGGGAAGGGCATACCTCTAACCCTTGCTAGGGAGAGGCAAAGATATAAAATGCAACCAAAATGTTTGTACTGTCATATTTTCTTGAAATAAGAAAAAAAAAAAGAGTGTGACAGACAGGGTTAAACCAGGTTGAAATAAAGTAGGTAGAATGGGGAGAATTTGAGTTGAAAACAGCTAGCAGGAGCCTGTTGGCCCAAATTAAACACTAATCCCCTGTTTTGGCACTTACGAATTGAAGCAAGCGTAAGGGCTTGTCTATCTAGCTGAAGCTTAGTTGGGGTTTTCAGAATAGTACATTTCAAAATTAAATACTTTATTTCTTAGTCCTTATTGTTAAACAAATTTTTTTCAGAATTATTGTCATTTGTCTGAATTAAGTATGGTGCAGGACTTTTAGGATCCTGTTGTTAAAGGGAAAAAAGCCAAACTCTGTAAAATAATTTTAAAAAAATTTATTCTGAGCCAAATTTGAGATTATGACCCAGAACCATGCCCAACAAGCCTTGAGCAAATGGACTCACTGTGGCTGGGTTACAGTTTGGTTTTATACATTTCAGGGAGATAGGGATTACTGGTAATGTCATAAATCAATACATGGGAGGCATACATTGGTTTGGCCCGAAAAGGTGGGCCATCTCGAAGGGGGGCTTTAAGGTTATAGGTGGGCTTAAAGATTCTTTGACTTGTAATTGGCTAAAGACATGAAGCTTTGTTGCCAACAGATATATATTTGTTGTGTAAATTGAGGACCTGCAGGTTTGTCTTGCGTACCCTTAGGACTGTTAATGGGTTACAAAGGATGTCCCTAAGAAGGGAGGGAGGCAGGCATGTTGAGGCATGTCTGACCTCCCTCCTGGCAGCCAATTTAGTTTCAGGATATTCCTTTGGCCAAGAGGGGGTGCATTCAGTCAACCCGTGTGGAGGTAAGCCTTAAGATTTTATTCTAGTTCACACTGTAGATGATTTGCCGAAAAGTTGGTCTGAGTAAATCCCAGGGTCTTTAAATGCCTGGCGCAGCCACTTCTGAAAGTTGACTGAAATTTGTTGCATACTAGAGGAGGGAAGGACAGGTTTATTAGACGTAACATTTAACTTGCTTGTTTTCATCTATGACTATAAAAATGTATGTTTATGTTTACTGTAAGTGGAGACTAGAGTTTATATTTGATAATCTAGGAATTTTGATTTCTAGGAGTTACTGAAATTTCACTGCCACCTGCTTTTTATTTATTCCCCCCCACTTTGGTCCTTGATTCTGGAGCCACATGCTTTTTAAATAAACAAACATTTATTAAGAGGGCTAACGTACAGGCCAAATCTTCATCAATTGATAATAGTATGTCTTTTGTAAATGAAAACAAAAATATGTTCACATGTGTAATATGTAAATTCCCAAACTTAACATTCTTACACTAACCCCTCTTCCAGAAACCAAAACAAGACTCTTAAACAAAATCTTGCCCTGTTTAAAGTTTGTGTTTTCTATGTGTCAGCTCTGTACTACAATAAATATCTTTTAACTATTATTATTAAGTATTTTAAGAACTTTTAGGGTTGGAAGCACTTTGAATCAATCTTTTTTACAGCATATGTACTATAATACCTTTGTGTTACAAATCCTCATATTTGAAAGTCTTTTCATGTATGAGAGCATGTAAGCTTATTTGGCCCAAACTGTGGTTACGGTAAAGACAAATCCAGGACATAAGTAGGATTTAGAGAACGAAGTCATTTTTCAAAGACCATGTTGATAAATGACTCTTTTGTTTGTTTGTTTGTTTGTTTGTTTGTTTTTTTAGGCAGAGTCTTGCTCTGTTGCCCTGGCTAGAGTGAGTGCTGTGGCATGAGCCGAGCTGACAGCAACCTCAAACTCCTGGGCTCAAGCAATCCTCCTGCCTCAGCCTCCCGAGTAGCTGGGACCACAGGCATGCGCCACCATGCCTGGCTAATTTTTTCTATAAAAAGTTTTAGTTTGCCAATTAATTTTTTTCTATTTTTAGTAGAGACGGGCTCTCGCTCTTGCTCAGGCTGGTTTCGAACTCCTTACCTTGATCGATCCTCCTGCCTCGACCTCCCAGAGTGCTAGGATTACAGGGGTGATCCATCGCACCCGGCCAATGACTCTTGATAGTTATTGCAATCCATCACCAGCATGTATTCTGAAGAATTTTTTAAAAATTCTTTAGCAATACTAAATAGCCATTCTTTTTTCCTAAGCTTGGAAATTGAGACTAGCTCAGAAAAGAAAAATGATGGGGTAAGAAAAGAAAAATATTGATCACTTTGGCTTTGATGCCTTCTTCTGAGTTTATAAGTTTTATTTTCTGTATGAGTTACGCAATTTAATGGCCTTTTAAAATCTTTTTTGATACTTGTCTTACCTGTATATCTATGGTTTTTTTCCTCTACCACTAAATTCTAAGCTCCTTAGGAGCTGGGCATTCAATTTATAGATACTTGTATATTTTTAAGTGAGCTATAATTCACATACCATACAGTTCACCCAGTTAAACCAGTTCAGTGGTTAAGTGTATTCATAGTTATGCAGCCATCACTATAATCAGTTTTCATCACCCCCAAAAGCAACCCCATACCCATTAGCAGTCACTTCCCCCCAACTCCCTTATCCCTTGGTAACCATTCAGTTATTTTCTGTATCTGTGGATTTGCCTATTCTGGACATTTCATATAAGTGGAATTACACATTGTATGTCCTTTTGTGACTGGCTTCTTTTACTTAGCACGTTTTTGAGGTTCAACCATGTTGTAACACGTATGGGTACTTCATTCTTTTTTATGGCTGGATACTATTCCATTGCGTGGATATACCACATTCATCTACTCACCAGTTGATTAACATTTGAGTTGTTTCTACTTTTTCTATTTCTTTTTGTTTCCTACAGCAGTGATTCTCAAACTTTGTTGTACATTAGACTCACAATCGGTATTTAAATGCTGATGTCCAGGCTGCATCCCTCATGAAATCAAAATCTCTAGGGGCAGGGCCCAAGCATCACTATTTTTTAAAGCTTCTGAAGAGACTCCAATGTGCAGTCAGGTTTGAGAGCCAGTGCTCTCAGGGACCTACCTCAGTGCTTGGTACCCATTGGTATCTACATAGTGATTTAGAAAATCTGGTTAGGACATCTTACTTAAAACAGGAAAGGAAGTGTTTTTATATTTGATCACTGCCCTTCACAACCTTACGATTAACACTGAGATCTGGGAACTGTGTTTCAAGATGCCTGGTGAATGTTTGAAATTCAGTAATATAACTTGATCCCTTTGAATCCGTTGTGAAGATTTGCATGATAACTTTGTTATCAAAGGGCTTTCACCAAGTGGGTCATTAGAATTGTTCCATGTTTTTTAGGAATGTGGGCCATGATAACCTGCAATCTAGATTATTTGGGAATAGCATATAGAAAAGGCAGTGAGGATGGAATGCTCAGAGCTCTGGATGGGTGTCGGAGAGCCTGGAGGCCAGGACAGAAACTGCCTTTTTCTAGGAAGCTCCGAGCTCTTCGTCCCTGGGCCTTGGCTTCCTCCATTAAAATTAAATAAAAGATTTAAATCTCAAGGCAACTTTTAGCAACTTCATTTTTTGGTTCTCTGTATCTGCTTGATAAAAGTCCAACTTTATATCCTGACCACAATGGCTACTACTGTGCTTACCTGAATGGCTTTCTGGTTTACACATTTGGAAACTGTTTGCATGTTCTGTGTGCATGTGTGCTACGGCACAGCTGTCCCACTTGAGAGATTCGACGGGGTGGTGTGGGGCTTTCTGAAGCTGGCTCAGCCCCTGCCCTTTGTACCCACCTTGCAGACAGGGTGAGGACAGGCCCAGAGGAGAGTGGGCACTTCCGTGCTCATAATGGCCTCCTCACTAAGGGTTGCCAGGCAGAGCTTGCAAGGACCAGCTGCAGTAATGTCCTGTTGGAAGTCTGGGGCTCCAGGAATAGGCCACTCGCCCTGTGCTGCAGGTTTCCAAAGTGCACCTGATAACAGTGCAATTGTGCTATAAAGCATCAGTGATTGTGTGTGTGCTGGCGAAGATAATTGGAGACTGAGGAAACAATTAGTCTTTCATTTCAGTTCATGTTACCATGTCACTTCCTATGTTGTAAAGAGAACCAGCCTTTGGTATATAACACGACATCTGAATACAGACAAAACTTGCAATTTCATGGGGAAGAAAAGGGAAAAGGAATTAACATTCACTGAAAACTAGCTTGTACTATACCAGACCCTAGACATGTTCTCTTACTTGATCTTGACAATAAATCTATGGAGATGGGAGTATTCTCTCCATTTTATGGCTGAGGAAACCTATTCAAAGAGCTTAAGTCATTTGGCCAGGGCCACACCACTCGCAGGTGGCAGAACAGGAATTTTGAATGTCCATAATCTGTACTCTCCCTTGCCTGTTTTTCTCCTTCCCTCCCTTCTTCCTTTTTTCCTTGTCTAATGACTACGGGCATTTTGTTAGCTGCCAAAGAATGAAGAACTCTTTTACAAAGATTAATAAAACGGTGTCCCTACTCAAAGAGCTCATCCAGTGATGGCCAGAGGGGGTGCTGTTGGCACATGAGATGGACTTCCTTTCCGAATGGAGGACTGTTCCACGTTACAGGATATTTAGCGTCATTGTGCCTACCAGCCTCCCACCCCTCCTTCCTACAATTCCGAAGTGCTCCGAGGGGGGAGGTGCCAGTCCCAGTGGAAAGCTGTGGTACACTGACTTCCAGAGATACGAGGTCAGGATTTATTTATTTGTTACTGCTTGTTCTCAGGAAATCTCAGAATATTACTTCCTTGGTCTTTGTCGGGAAGCCCACCATCCCTCCAGATGGCAGCCTGTTTAGAGCTTTTATTCTCAACAAAAGGGGAATGGGAGAAAGGTCATAGAAAGTAATGAAAGCTTCGCCGGGCGTGGTGGCTCACGCCTGTAATCCTAGCACTCTGGGAGGCTGAGGCGGGCGGATCGCTCAAGGTTAAGAGTTCGAAACCAGCCTGAGCGAGACCCCGTCTCTACTAAAAATAGAAATTAATTGACCAACTAAAAATATATACAGAAAAAATTAGCAGGGCATGGTGGCGCATGCCTGTAGTCCCAGCTACTCGGGAGGCTGAGGCAATAGGATCGCTTGAGCCCAGGAGTTTGAGGTTGCTGTGAGCGAGGCTGACGCCACGGCACTCACTCTAGCCTGGGCAACAAAGTGAGACTCTGTCTCAAAAAAAAAAAAAAAAAGAAAGTAATGAAAGCTTTAGAAAGGGTAGGGTCTAGGTACCTTTTATTTGCTGAGGTAGAGTGACATGTCCAGATCCCTCAACTAGGCAGTATTATTTGATACGGTAATGTTGCCCCTGGTATTTGCCAATTCTCAGGCCCACAGCTACAAGGAATTGGTCCTAAAAAGATAAACTAAGTCATATGCCATATCTCCCTGGGTCTTTACTAGCTTTTCCACTGGGTCTTTTTTGAAGATGTCAGGTACTGAGGTAAGAGAGTAAGGGAAACTGTAGAATAGCTGAATAGGTTGAGATCATATGGTAATAGCTTAATGCCTTAAAAAAAAGTCTAGAATATGGGGCAAGGTGAGTTTACCTACTTGTCCTTTTTCTAACCATCAGCCTGAGAAAAATAACTAGTATCCTCTAAGAAAATACACTTAATGAGCACTTAGTACATTGATTATACTATCCAGATTGCAAAATTCTTTAATGGATATTTTCATGTTTGTTCTTTTAAAAAAATCAGTTTTATCATTAACTTGAAGGGGTGTGTGTTAATAACAGTTCTTAAGATACAATACTTTTAGTAGAGTACTCAAAGGATAATTTTGAAATGTTGTTACTGGAAGTGAAGTTAAATAATTTCTCTGTGACTAGTAGTTGGGTCATAAATGATATAAAACATGATACCTTTGGTACATATGTAATTTGAACTCTTTAACCCCAGATACCTTAGATATACAGTGAAAATATTGAATTCTGGCCTAAATAATGTACACTTATTCATTCCACAAATATTTATTAGGTATCTACACACCCTAGAGAACTTTCAGGGCATAAAGCTGTTTTAATCTTCCAAGATAATGCAGCAAATGCCCTCATTGGAGGACATTTGCTTTTCAAATCACCCCTCCTAGTTGATTCCTTTTGCTCTTTGTACACCTGAATTAGAGGGTGTGTTTCATATCATAATTAGTATAAATTTGTTAATGTCTCTGTCTCCTCTGCCTAGTGTATGAGTTCCTCTAGGGTAAGTACTATATTTTATTCTTTGTGTAGCTCTGATGTCTAGCACCATGCATGGTGCTTACTTAATAGTTGCTTGGTAAATGTGTGAGTGAGTCCATGAACTTCCCTCTAGGAGCGTGGTATTTAATACAGGCTAGTCTGTGATATAGACAGGCCATGACAGTGCAGATGAGAAAACGTGACTTCCAGCAGGGGTGCTCAGAGGGGACATCCTGGAGGAGCTGGCATTTTGTTAATAACTAGACTTTTTTTTTAAGCCGATAGATTTCATTCGGTTCAGGCTCCGGCTGGAAGCCCAAGGAACAGTGCAGGCGTGAGCTGGACTATGGCAGAGTATTGGGTCGATAGGGCTGAAAAGGTTAACTTGGATGTGGCTGAAGAAGGCCTTCGGTGCTCATATGTGGTACCTAAAATTTATATGGGGCATCTGGAAACCATGGACACTTTTGGAAAGTGCAAGGCACATGATCTGGGAGTGGAAAGGAAGTTAAAGTGCATTTGTGGAAGAAGGCTAAATCCAAACATGAACCGAGCCAGCCTGTGTGGCCTTGGCTCTTCCTATCCCCCAGACCCCTTCTTTTAATGGTTTGAAAATATTCCTTTTGTAGTAACTACCCCTAACTAATTTTGGCTAAAAAAAGGCAGAATGGTGGAGGGAACGAAAACCTTTAACACTCTTGAGGGAGATGACAATGCTGAACATTTTTTACATTTAACTACCCTTTGTTGTTGCCACACAAATGTCTGATTCATAAACAAGTTATGACCTCACCTTCTATTTTTTATATAGACTTAGAAGACTAGTAAGTAAATGCTTCTCATGGTCATTTGACATCTACAACAGGAGTTGAATATATCAATAATATTCATCCTTGGGTTGTCCTTTACATTTTTAAGGAGCATTCACATGTTTTTTTTTTCCCCTATGAAAAACACTTCTTCAAGGTCAGGTATTGTCTTGGCTTTCCATTACAGGAGCAGCACCATGAGGTTAGGTGGCAAGGCCTCCGTTACCCTGAGCAGAGGTCCCCATTGGTACCTCGTGCCTTCCCCAGCCAGCGTGCTTTCCATTGCACCGCACAGCCTCCTTGAGTAGGCCTAGGTCATTCTGAAGTAAGAGCCTGTGTCATTTGAGTGGTAAGAGTTCTAGTTCTGTAAGTAAACCTGAGTTGGATCTCCCTGTCACCACTTATCAGATGGGGGGTGTTCAGGCAAAAGTACTTCACCTCTCTGCTTCTGTTTCCTTACTGCAAAATGGCAGTGATAATACTACTACCCACACGGGGGACTGGGGTTTGAGTGAAATAATGGATACAAAAGCTAATAGTGTTGAGCACATAGAGAGTACATGATAAATGGTGACCATTATTGTTATTACTTAAACTGTGACATACCTAGCTTTATCTGGACTTAGAATCTTGACACTGTGATCTTTCATTCTCAAATCTTAATGTGAAGGCTTACCAGGTACCCACTGTCCCTACACAATTATTTAGTGGGTTCATTGAAAAGATTTACATTAAGGAAAAGATTCTTGTATTGATTTTAAGAGAATGAAGTATGATCTATACACTAATGATAATTTCTTTTTTAAGAAGTTCAGATTGCTGCCTGGTAATTGGCAAAGAGTAGGTACTGTGCATTTTCAGGGTTATGCACCTGAAAACAGTTGAAATATAATTTCTGAACTCTGAGTTAATTTTTAGTTTTAGTTGAAACAGATTGTGCCATCTCTTAAGGCCTCTTGTTTTTATCCATTCTTCAAATGACCTTTGCAATAAACATGGTAATTGTTTGGAGGCTGGACCATAACATTGCTGAATAAAATCAAAATGACCCATTTAGTCATCATGAGCCCTCTTAGTAATTCAGACTCATACCAGCTCTTTCAGTTCTTTCAGGTAGCTTTTTACAAATAATTGCTAATAATAGAAATACTACCTAGTGTAGTTTGAAAGGGTTAATGTTCACAGTATATTCAGTGTGTAATTTGCAAAACAGAAGAGTTTGGTTCAGTAGAATTCACCGCTCAGGAGTATGGAGGACTCATGTTGTAGGCTCTTGTAGAGCTGCCCTGTCCAATAACATGGACATTTGACCTCTTGACTTTTGAGTGTTTGAGATGTAGTTAGTGCAGCTGAGGAATTGAATTTTTAATTTTGTTGAATTTTGATTTAAATTTAAAAACAGAAGTAGTATAAAATAGTTTTCTTTTAAATATACCTTTTTTGTTTTGGCAGGATTATATTTCATGTAATCATGTTGAGAAAGAGTTGTAGTGTATGTTGAGAGTGTCACTTCTAATATCTAATTTTTAAAATTTTGGTTACAGATTAAAATATTTTTGGATATATTGTGTTAAATAAATATATTGTTAAAATTAAACTCACCTGTTTCCTTTTTTTTTAGGGAGGTTAGGCTACTAAAAATTTAAAATTACCTATGTGGCTTGCATGTTCTTCTTCATTTTCTTTCTTTCTTTCTTTTTTTTTTTAGATACAGGGTTATGCTCTGTTGCCCAGGCTGGAATGCAGTGGTGTGATCATATAGCTCACTTGCAGCCTTGAACTCCTGGGCTCAAGTGATAGTCCCACCTTAGCCTCACAGGTGCATACCACCACACCCAGCTAATTTTTAAATTTTTTGTAGAGACAGGGTCTTTCCATATTGCCCAGGCTGGTCTTGAACTTCTGGCCTCAAAAGATACTTCCACCTCAGCCTCCCAAAGTGTTGGGATTTACAGACCTGACCCACCACGCGTGGCCTAGTGTTGTATTTCTATTAGGCAAGGATGCTTTACAGCAGTGATCCCCAACCTTTTTGGCATCAGGGACCAGTTTCATGGAAGACAATTTTTTTACTGGATTGATTGGGAGAGGCGGTTTCCGGATGATTCAAGCGCATTACATTTATTGTGCAGTCAAAGCTGTCTGCTAATAATAATCTGTAGTTGTAGCTGCTCCCCAGCACTAGCATCACTGCCCCAGCTCCACCTCAGATCATCAGGAATTAGATTCCCATAAGGAGCCCACAATCTAGATCTCTGACATGTGCTCCTATGGGAATCTAATGCCCTGCTGATCTGACAGGAGGCGGAGCTCAGGCGGTGGTACAAGTGATGGGGAGCAGCTGTAAATACAGATGAAGCTTTGCTAGCTCACCTCCTACTGTGCGCTGGGTTCCTAACAGGCCATGGGTGTACTGGTCCAGGGCCCCGGGGGTTGGGGACTGCAGTTTTAGAGCATCTTACAAGTAGCTAAAATTAGCCCATTTTTGAAATTCAAAATTAGTTTTCAGACTTATATTAATATTTTGGACTTCATAGAATCAGAGGCATTTAGAGGAAAGGATCTTGGGGTCACCTAACCGAGTCCCGTCCTTTTGCAGATGAAACCTTTTGCAGATGAAACTGAGACCAAAAGTTGCTCTAAAATGATGTGACCTATTTCCAGATGGTCACATCTGGATGGACCCAGTGTTCTTTATAGCCTTTGCTTTAGATCCTGGGTTTACTTGGCATTGGAAACATAGTAGATGTCAGAACTGCAAAGAACTTAAACTTCTACCAGATCCAGACTGAAGAAAATGTCTTTAAAAAGCAATTATTGGGCCAGGTGCAGTGGCTCACGCCTGTAATCCTAGCACTTTAGGGTGCCGAGGCAGGAGGATCCCTTGAGCCCAGGAGACCAGCCTGGGCAATAGCAAGACTCCATCTCAACAAAAAAACTTAGCCGGGTATGGTAGCATGTACCTGTAGTCCCAGCTACTCAGGAGGCTGAGGCAGGAGGATCACTTTAGCTCAGGAGTTTGAGGTTGCTGTGAGCTATGATGACACCACTCACTGCATTCTAGCCCCGGGAACATAGTGAGACCCTGTCTCAAAAAAAAAAAAAAAAAAAGAATTTTTGTGTTATGCCTACCAGTGGGCAGTGTGATCAGTTAGGTATTTGACATGTATTTTTGTTGGGTGGTACAACAGTATGTTCATGGGGAATAGTAATAAAGTAAAAATAATTCCCACACTTTGTATGAGCATTTACTTTGGAAAATTCCCTACAGCTGGTTTTCATATTTTAAGAAGTCTTTTTCCCAAAGCCAGAGATTTTAAACCAGGCCCACAGCTTTTGTCCTTGAAGAAAAGACTCAGAATTTGACTTCATGTGTTTATTATTTAGTTAAGGTTGTCTGAGATCATTTAAAAGTTTAGGCCTGTTTTATGGTATTGTTTTCTTACAAATGTGGCGAGAAACTGATTTAAAGGAAGACACCACCAACAACTACAATGGACACGCTTAGAGCAAACCAGAATTTTAATTTGTGTTTTGAGGAGTGTGAGGCAGGAAAGGGAGGCATTATGTTTTATTAAACAGCAGTTTGATTCATGGGTATGTTCATCAGATTTGCAGGAATGCTACGTCTGCCACTAATGCAGCTGATGAGCTGTGTGACCTTTGATACTTCACCTTCATCTTGATTTCTTCATCTCACTGATCTTCACACTGAGTAGTGTGAGAATTAAATGGCGTAACGATGGAAGTGAAAGTGTTTTGCACCCTTAAAACATGATAGCTATAAGGGCTGGCATCTTCGAGGGCTTTCTCTTTCCAAAGAGTAGAGAACTATTTCTGGGGTCCTACTTAGGTCTTGGGGAGCCCTTGGATGAGTCAGCCAGAAATGTGCATTCAGTGGGTACATGACCTTCGCTCCACGATTTGGGGGTACTCAGGCATCCACACTAATTTTGAGCCGCTTTTGCTCTAGGAAGTGTAACCCTGGAGACTAGGCAGTGGAGATGATCTGCCTGAAGATGAACTGGGAGGCTCTATTCCTATGTGTTAAGCAGGGGAACAGTCCTAGAAAACCACACAGTATTCAGAGCTTGCTGGCAGGGGAAGGAAAGCCCTCTAAAGAAGAGTACAGGACAGACATTGGGTGGTTTTCTAATAGAGTTTCATAGGCCCTTAATTTGGTAACAGGGTTCAATAACACAATAGTTTTGTGAGGATCTGATTTCCAAGTAATTCCTAATATTTAATGAGTTTTTAAGTAATAGACATTGTAATAGGAAAGTCTAGCTTGAAATCTAAGTTGTGTTAGGTTGACCAGATGACTGCTTCTGGATTCCACCTGGTCACACGAGACCTAGGGCTGGTTGCCCATTTAGCATCTCAGGCCTCAGGGTCCTCATTTATAAACCTGGGGATTGGATTGTGGCTGTAAAGGTCACCGTCAGCCCTCCTTAGCTGAGTGTTCTAAATGTATTAAATACTTTAATGGCCAAGAAACACCTGTTCCTAAATGACGCATGTTTAGAAAGATTGCTTTTTCCTGGTCTTTAAGGAGCCATTGATGGGTCAGCCTGGCTTCATTTGCTTTTTCTTTTGAAAGTCTGCCTTGTCAATAAGAAAAGCTGAGGTTGCTGATTTTGCCTGTCACACTTGAGTTCCCCCATTGAGACTTTGCTCAACCTCTGTCTTAACTGTGGGTACACCAGCCTCCACATTTCTTGCCCCTTTCTTGCCTCTGCGAAATGTGCTGCCAGCTCCCAAGGCACAAACCAGGGTTAGCTTGGCTGGAGCATGGCTGGGCTTACGCTGGTGGTCCTTTTAAAGAAATGCTGTTTGCTGGCCGACACTTCTGGGAGGCTGAAGTTTATTCCTTTCTTTAGCCCCAGTTTTATTGTTAAAAGATAGTGGGAAGGGCCCAATTTTGAAATGATTCTGGGATTAATATAGGAGACCTTGTACAAATGGCTAATGTGTATTTATTGAGTGGGTCCCCTATGCCAATATGATGCCAGATGTGAAAGACACAGGTATGGAGAAATGGGCCCTCCTCATGCATTGCTGATGGGAGTGTAAAAGGCACAACCTCTGTTAGGGCTATTTGGCAGTATCTATCGTAATTAAAAATACATATACTCGGCCGGGCGCAGTGGCTCACGCCTGTAATCCTAGCTCTCTGGGAGGCCCAGGTGGGAGGATTGCTCAAGGTCAGGAGTTCGAAACCAGCCTGAGCAAGAGTGAGACCCCATCTCTACTATAAATAGAAAGAAATTAATTGGCCAACTAAAAACATATAGAAAAAATTAGCCGAGCATGGTGGCGCATGCCTGTAGTCCCAGCTACTCGGGAGGCTGAGGCAGAAGGATCGCTTGAGCCCAGGAGTTTGAGGTTGCTATGAGCTAAGCTGAAGCCATGGTACTCTAGCCCGAGCAACAGAGTGAGATTCTGTCTCAAAAAAAAATACATATACTCTTTGACCAAGCAACTCCACTTCTAAATATTTATCTCACAGATATCCTCATGTTTAGGAAATGATTTATGTCTGAGGATATTCATTATAGTATTATTTGTAATAGCAAAAAGATTAGAAACAACTTAAAAGGTCAAAGGGACTGATTAAATAATTATATTATCAAATAATATATTATTAAGGTATATCTATATAATGAAATACCATCCAGTCATTAAAAATAATGAGACATCTCTATGCCCTGATGCAGAACCATCTCCAAAATGTATTAAATGGAGGTAAATAATTGAGGAACACTATGATTGTATGCTATTTTGTGTGTCTATATGTGTGTATTTAATTGACTTAATCTTCATAAAAAAAACACAAAAAAACCCTGATACCAGAGGTTGCCTTGGAGAGGAGGGTAACTGGGAGGTTACTTTGGCAACTTTTAAATTTTATACCATATACATGTGTTATCTATTAACATTTTTTAAAAGCCATTCTCATGCCCTAAAGGAGTTTACAATCTATTTAGACCATTGTAAGAAAATCCCATAAGACACATAAAGTAGGGGGTAAATATTGGCTTTATGGGAAGATCGATTTCAATGCTAAACTCTCTTATGCAAGTAAGTTGGCCTGACTTGCATGTAAGTCATCTGGGTCGGGCAGGTCTGAGTGTCCAAAGGGCAGACTTGGAAGTCCTGGCTCTGCTACTTGTTGAACATGTGATTTGGGGCAGGTTGCTTGATCCCCAAAGCCTCAATGCATTCATCTAGAAATGAAGATCACAATACCTGGCTCACCTCCCTCATGCTGCTATTGTGAAGCTTAAATGAAAGCCTGCCCATGAACACTGTTGTAAACCATAAAGTGTTCAAACACCAGCTGTAGTAGAAGCTGTTAGGTACCTGTGAGGCCAGCAGGCTAGAGCAAGAGGTGCTAATTTTAAAAAATTAGGCAGGTAGGCGGCAAAAGCTCAGCCACCCTCCCTGCCTGGTTAAAAAATATATACATATAAATTAAAAAAAAAATTAAAGTGAAGCAAGGATATATCTTTTCCCCTTTACTAAATAATTTAGCAAGAGTTGTAAAATTAGAAAAGTAGACCATAGGTAGTTTTAGAATCCTTTGACCTCTGACCTCGCACAAATTATTTCACCCTCTAGACCTTGTTTCCCTATTTGTAAAATGAAAGGGGCTGACTGGGTGATTCCTCTGGTCCCTTGCAGTCGTAGCATGCCGTAACAACGTGGTGTTAACGGTAATTCCCATCTTGGCTGAGACAGATGACTCACATTGACCGAAAAGTTGAAATGAGAAGAGGAAACCTCTAGGAAGTCTCTCTGCGTGAGAGGAGTCTCTTGAGCTGGAGAATCTGAGCCTGGGGGATGGGGTGGGGGCTCAAGGGAAATCATTGTCACCACCAAGAAGGGAGACCAAGAATGAATAAAGAAGAGTGAAAATGTGTTTATTTTTTGTGTACTCACCACCTCCATAACCTCCTTCACTTTCAAGTGCTCACTTGGGCAAGGCTTTTGGAAAGCAGGTTTAACCCTTGCGTATGGGTAGGATGTTCATATAGTCATGCCTAGTGTGCTTTATGGCAGTTGTCACCTCCTCTGTGAGGTCTTTCTGTGCCTATTTAGTGGTACCTACTCCATGTCACCTGGGCTTCTACATGCTTCTCATCACACTGTCTTATAACTAAGATCAGAGACTGTCTCTTACTCATCTCTGTATCCCTGGCACCTAGCACAGTTCCTGGTACCTGAGAGGTGGTCTATACGTAAGTATTAGATCGGTGCATGGATTAATGATCCATTTAGGGTAGTGTGTACACTGATCTTCTTGGTCTTGACCACCACCTTTATATCTACCATCATTCTGGTAGAATGACGTTTTAGCCATTAGTAACTTAATATTATCAAGAAATATTTCATACTCAAGAAAGTCCACACTACAAAAACAGATCCCTTGGTCTGTTTTAATAGGCTCTGTTGTTTAAAAAAAAAGCTAAGTGTTTATAGTCTTTATATAATCTGATACATTGTATAAATATATCTAAAATTTATACCCACCACCTCGGGCACACAAGGTCTCTGGCTGGTAGCAAAAAACAGCATTTAGTACTCAGCCCCCAAACCCAGGTGACTGACTGTCCTGATTCTTATTTTTAGCTAATTGCAGGTAGTTAAATCTGAGAAGGACTCCAAAGATTGAACTGATTTCTTTTTATAAGTGCCAGACCAGAGAGAGGATGAAGGATAACTTGGGGAGTTTGGAAGTGGCAGAAGTGTCTGTGCAGAGCCCTTGGTGTGGCGTGCTGAAGCATGCGCACCCACCCTCACGGGGGACTCCCCCATAGGAAGAAGGTACACCAGGAAGGGCAGCAAAGCTGTTTAACCTCAAGGTGAATATCTGAGCCACCTGGTTAGTTCACACTTAGTTAATTCCATGTGGGTTAGGTAAAGTAGGTTAGGGAGTTGGATCCAGTGTTCCTGAAGGTTCTGTTGTCAGTATTGGGATGGGAGGGTTGGATCATTCTAATACCGTGTTTTCCCGAAAATAAGACAGGGTCTTATATTTATTTTTCCTCAAGAAGACACCCTTACCCTAGGGCTTATTTTCAGGGGATGTATTATTTTCCCCTCAAAGCCTCAGCTTGCAGCACGCACAGGATGGCTGGGACCTGACAGGGGGAGCCAACCTTGTTGGTGGGGCTGCCCGCACCTTTCCGGTCACCCCTGGGATAGTAGCTGTCACAATGGGGCAGATGAGAAGGGATGCTCATCTTCTTTACCGCTCTGCGACAAAATGCATGGGTTGTGCAGATTATGTTGCGTAGCCACGCCCATCACTAGGTCTTATTTTCTGGGTAGGGCTTATATTGCGCAAATGCTTAGAAATCCTGCTAGGGCTTATTTTAGGGGTAGGTCTTATTTTCAGGGAACACGATAGAAGTTCTAATCAAAAAGGTGAAAAGGTCCTTTCATGTGTGAAGGACAGCGTTTAGAACTGAATACATACGTGGCTTGTTCAGAAATGAGGAAGAGATTAGAAAAATATATCCTAAAGTTTGCTTGTCAAACCAAGCCATTCTGTCAGCAAAGTAGTAAGACCCTTGCATAAATCCTTTGACGCCTAGCAGCAGTATCCTGCTCAAATATAATCTACCGAAAAATAACTTTTGGAACGCAGGTAGGAAGCCTCTCATGGAAAAGTCAGAATCGTACTTTTTGTAGCAGGTGGGATCACCTACCGTTTTGGAAATTAATCGTCCTTTCTGATCCCTTTTTAACCTATGTGTGTGCCTCTCGAGAAAAATCATCCAAGTTCTTGCTCTCTTCACTTTCCAGGTTGCTTTATCTTTGCATCATGCTTTGCAGTTTACAGACAACTATAATGGGTGAAAGTTCCAGTAAACTGGCTGGATCATATTTCTCAGATTGAGTCATTGCTGAGAAACTTGTTTGTGAACAGGAAGCAGCCCATGAAAATGTCTGTACATAGTAACTTACCAGACTGAAGAAACTGGTGTGCTTTCTAGTAGAAAGATGGTTCTACAGTCCAGGTAATGGTAAATTTGTGATCTAGAGTTTTAACTTGTTGAATAACTCGCTTCTTAGTGTGTATTTGGGAGTTTGTAAGCTGTAAAAATTTGTAGTTGTTCAAAATTAGAGAAATAATCCTTAATGAGATTTCTCTAGAAGAAACTCTTGGGTTAGTGGTAACTATTTCTACCTTTTAAGTTTCTGCTGATATATACAACATGTTGCCAGGTCAATTGTTTTTTTAAATGGTGCTGTAGAAATAAACCTGGCAACATTTACACTTGGCCTAGATCGCTATAAGGCCCCTTTCATCTCCAGCATTCTGTGATTCTGTATTTTTAATCACCTACTTTACAATTATTATAGCAACACAATTAAGAGTTAGTACATCAGTCCAGTAAAACTAAACGTACTTGAATGTGGGCAAACTGTAAAGAACACCCTATCATCTGCCTTATTTAGAATTCTCACTGATGAAACAACTGGCATTGCATTGTCTATATTCTTATAATTCAGCATGGAGAGAAGCCACAGAGAAGTAAATAGGTAGATATTTATGAAATATCATAGTCATTTGGCAAGATGTATTTTAACACACTGACTACCATACTAGAAAAAAATTTTTTTACTTGGGGCCACAAGGTTTAATTATGAAAATAGAATATAAACTTCAAAAACAAAATGATCCTTTCTAATTCAATGAAAACTTTGTTATTTTTTATTGTTTTCTGTGCGTGAGTTATATGCAACATGAAATATAGTTCTCTTGGCTCCCAAGGTGAAGAGATGTGTGAGTTACATATGCTTCACGAGGCTCTGGGCTCAAAACTAGTGTGAGTTAAATACAACTCACACGGCATTTAATGTGTTAAAAACACATCTGCTTGGTGTCATTTACTTTAGTAAGGAATTATGATGGCAAAGTAGAGCCTTGTAAATCAGGGAGATCTTTGTCGTAATTTTATCAATTCTTCAAAATTCAAGCCTGCTCTCAGTTGTTTTTGTAGCTTCCTATAGTTCTTAATTGGTTTATATTCATCTAGACGGTAGGATATGATTCATAGTCCATCTGGTTTTGTTCAAAAATATTTGGGCAGCTTCTATGGAAAAAAATATTAAACCAGATTTAGCTTTTAGGTAAATAATATAATCACCTGGACATAATATACAGAATGAAATGTATGAAATAAAAATATAAGCAGGTATAACTTAGATTCTGAATGCTAGTAACTAATATTTGGATGAAGGATAGATCTCAGGGAAGTAAACTTTAAAATAAGATTTATTATTAATGGAAATACATAGTTTTATAAAGAAATAACTTAAGACATCTTAACCTTATTGTAAAATTAGAAACAAGGATCAGTTTTCATTTTCTGTTTACAAAGTTAGTAATATGTATAATTTACTTTTTAACAGTTTATTGGTGAAATTTATCTTTAGAAGGAAACCTCCCACCACCTTTCTGTCACTTTCAGGGCAAAAATAGAGGGTGGAAGAGGGAAGGGGCGAGGGTAGAGGTTGGGAAGTGAAGTGCAAGCATCATTTATACATTTGAGTGTGTAAAAGAAATTATTTTATTTTTCACTTCAAATACTTTTCCAGAGTCTCAGTTTATTGAATAACTTTAATTTAGGACAGGAATCATGTTATCTTTGCTTTTACCTTTTCTGATTTTTTGGGATCATCTGAGCATGATAAATGCTGGTTTAAGGCACTAAAATTGGCTTGCAAATGACATATTTAGCATGGATTCTGTGCTCGAGGCCTTTCTTCTTTGTTTATCCTGGTACAAAGATGTTTGTTTTAAAGTGGTATGAGTTAATTGTCCAACTTCAGATTTCCCATAAAATGTGTAACAGATTACCCAGATGGCAAATGATGAAATATACATTTTAAACATGAATATTTCTGTTAGGCCAGATGGTGATATAACATGAATTGTCCAACATTTGTTTCTTATTAAATTGTCTTCTTTTGTCTAAGCCAAGCTAGCAACATGATTTGGAACATACTCAGGAATCACTAAAGGACAAGAGCAAAAAAATTCAGACACTAAATGGCAGACAGCATTTGCTCCACATGCCACATGAAGGCTCACAGCCAGTGTTGCGCTGCTCTTGGGAAACTTTTCACCAGTTGTTAAGGAAATACTTGTTGAAGTGCTACACAAACCATCCACCTCTTTTAATTTCCCTCCCCAAACCCTACTTATCTGACATTTTGCACTGTGGCCTTCCTCCTAGGGGGACGTGCAGGGGTCAGGCAGCTACACTTCCTCAAAGCCTTGCATTTGTGTGCAGAAGAGCAGTTTTAGTTCTTCCTTACGTACTTCCCTTCCCTACTGTCCAGTGTCATGTTCTTGTTTGTTATGGGCTCCACCCGGACTATTTTTTCCTCTTCGATGATGTGTGAGCTTTGCAGAGAGTGGGTCGTTTGTGGAATCAGTCATGTGCCCAGTCACACTGCTCCTGACAGGAAATGCTCGCTGCCTGTTAGGTTAGCCCAGAACACAGCACTGAGACTGCAGGCCTCCCCAACAGTGAGTCTTAGGTTAACAGACTTCTGTTCTTTTTCAGCAGAAAGCTTTGAATGTTTCATACAATACCAAATTTCTGCAGGATTTTTCCTTCTGAAACGTGAAAATCTGAGTAACACAAGAGTATGGCATATTAAGGCCACAACAAGAAATCCATTGTTGCTGCATGCTAATCTTGATCAGAATGTGTTTTGGTAAATCCAAAATAGTTGTTTAAAACTAAGCTTTTTTATTTTTTTTAAAGCACTTCTTTTCTTGTAGAGACCTCTCATAGCAAGAATAAACTCTACATAAACTTCAAAATACATAGGAAAACCTCTCAGAACACTTTGAAACCTGTTTGGGTCCTATTATGATTGCATTAAATGCCCCTCAGCTTGATTAAGAACAATTAGATGTTGCCATTTAAAACATCATTTGGTGGCATTCCTGTTGGAGACAGTAAGGTAGGGCTGTAGGAGCTGCCCAGTCTCCCATGGTCCAGCAGTTTCAGATCAGATAACAAGAACAGGATGCTCAAGAGCTGATTCAAATAATACTTCATGTTTTTCATGTTTGTTCATAAGGATCCATCAAAGTGTCCTTCTCTGACCATGTTATGGGAAATTAAAAACAAAACATACTGAATTATTTTGGAGCTGTGCATTGAAGGATAGTCACAGCAGGAACTGAGTGGCAATTGAATGGGAGGTGGCTCACGCCTGTAATTCTAGCACTTTAGGGGCCCAAGGTAGGAGGAGAGGTGGGAGGATCACTTGAGACCAGGATTTCAAGGCCAGCCTGAGCAACATAGTGGTCTTAGACGCTGTCTTTGCAAAAAATAGGAAAATTACCCAGGTGTAGTGGCATGTGCATGGAGTCCTGGCTACTTGGGAGGCTGAGACAGGTGGATCACTTGAGCCCAGGAGTTTAAGGCTGCAGTGGACTATGATTGTGCCACTGCACTCTAGCCTAGGTGACAAAGTGAGAACCTGTCTCAAGAAAAAAAAAGCATATGTAAAAGCGTATGTACCCACTGTATTACCATCATAGTCACCAACAGTAACAACAAAACCACTACTCACAACGTTCACTAAATCTTCATCTTCTAATTTGCTTCTTATTAAAGTGCCTTATAAATAATTCAGAATCTCTCTAAAATCAAAATCCTTTATTTATACCACATTACACATGGCTAGTAATCTACACATGGCTAGTAATCTATTTCAGACCTCCCTGAGGAAGAACCAAGCAGCTTCATTGCCTCAATGAAGCTGTCCATGATTTTGAAAAAGGTTAATTAGCTTATTCTTTCTGTCTAGATAGTCCCAGTGATTTTAGGCTCCCACCAGTTAGGTCCACAACTTCATTATCATCATCCATGGCCTGGAGTTTGGTCTTCCCTACAGCAAGTAGTAGAGCCCATTACTATACTGATATGTCTAACAACATTGCATGTCTTACATCTATAGAGAGATATCTTTCAGATGTCTCATTTGATCCACCAACATCTGTATTTTTGGGTAGGATGGAATAATTAAACATTATACAGCTAAAACTATCAGTACTTCTCAGACATTATCTTCTCAGAAGGGAAAGGAGGAAAAAGCAATATCGGTTCTTGGCATGATTGCCACTGATAATTTTAGAGTAAATTACATTAGAGATTGTCCTCCAGTTCATGGTGGGGGGCGGTTCTAGGGGTACTTTGGAAGTCAGATTTGTGAGCAGATGTTTGCAAAGTAAATTGCTTTGGTGCTGCTTCAGTTCTTGTGTGAAAAAGTCACAACAGATACTGTGTTTGTTTGTTTGTTTGTTTGTTTTTAAGACAGGATCTCACTCTTTCACCAGGGCAGAGCGCAGTGGTGTCGTCATAGCTCACTGCAACCTCAAACTCCTGGGCTCAAGTGATCCTCCTGCCTCAGCCCCCTAAGTAGCTGGGACTACGGTTGTACACCATCACACCCAGCTGATTTTTCTTTCTTCCATTTTGTAGAGCCGAGAACACTCTTCGCTCTTGCTCTAGCTCTTGCTCAGGCTATTCTCAAACTTCTGGCCTCAAGCAGTCCTTCTGTCTTGGCCTTCCAGAGTGCTTGGATTACAGGCGTGAGCCATTGTACCTGTCCCAGATACTGGTTTTTATTCTGGGATCTCTTAACAAGGAGAATGAAGCCCCAGGCCCAGGCATTCTGAGGTAATTTAGGCAGGGATGTGTCTAAGTGGTCCCCAGGTGCAAGGACATGTGTTTGGGTTTCTTTTATTGACCTTCTAAAGATCTCCACACACTTTGGACATCAGTTCTTCAGGGGGGTAGGAACAAGTACTGCCTATTTTACAGAGAGAAACTAGAGTTCAGTTAAAATTACAGGATCATCCTTTAATTTTGAACATTTCCTTAATATCTTGGTCAGATAGCTCTAGTTTGCAGAAAGTCTATGCTGCCATATCTAGATTCACTGAGAAATGGCCCAACCTAATCAGAATTTTAAAGTAGGTTTCTCTATACCTGAGACCTTTCTCTGTCACGTAATGACCTTTGGATAAGCATGTCCATTAAAATGGAAACAAATCATTTTTTAAAATGGAAATTATTCTGTTTATTTTAGTGGGGAACCCCCAGAGAAGATAGCTGTGCATGACTGAATGCTCTGTGGTTGCTATTTTGTTGCGCTTGGCCAGGAAACCGATCCGGTGGCACGGGCTTATGTAAACTGGCCACTTCACACCACTAAGATGTTAAGGCAACACCTCAGATGTTGGTGGCTTGGGGGGGGGGGTCCTGGAACCAATCCCCCTCAAATACCAAGGGACAACTGTAGTACAATAGATTTTTATATCCTACCCAATTTAGGAACCAGTAGCTAAGATTAGATTTTGTGTGTAGGTAGACTAGTGGTCAAAAAAGCACGAACCCCTAGTAAACCTGCCGGGTGTGTATCCTTGTTCAACCACTTTCTAGTAGTATATCTTCTTCCTAAACCTCAGTATTCTTACCTCTAAACAGGGACATTTTATTTTTATAAGTTTGAGTATTACTTCGTATATGTAAAGTACTTAGAACAGTGCCTGGCATATAGAAAGCCAATAATACACATATTAGCTTTCAAACAATTAGGTATGCCCCAGCAAGTTCAGAGAGCTGCAGGTGCTGCTTTAACTATACCTACTTTGTATATTTTATACTATATATTGTTCAAGGGTAGAATAACGATGAACCCATGAGTAGGGTTTCTTTACATTTAAGATTCCAACACTAACCTTTAGTCAAGTGTAGAGGTGGCCTTTGCCGTCCAGCCAGCTGTGCTGGCTCCAGGCTGGGTGGCCTGCTTCTCCTTTTTTGGGTAAAAAGTAGCTGGACTCCTCACTGAAACCACCGTGTTATGTTTGTCCTTGGGAGGCTGAAAGTAGTGGAGCTCTAGACCTACCAAATGTGATGTTTGTGCACACTGTATCTACTTGGCCTTCAGGCCCCCGCTTGCATTCCCCCATGTCCTGGTTTTCCCAGTTTCAATTTCATTTTATTTTCAGTATAATTTGTCAAATGGAAACTGATTTAAATTTCCTGTTCAGATTTTTCCAAAAACTAAAGTTAAAAGTCAGAAAAATAACTTTCGGCACATTTTTGGTTAGGAAAATCTGGATGTGGTTCCTAAGCCTAGCTGGGTCATATAAATTCTATCCCCATGTGTCTTTTACTAAATCAAATCCATTCCCTCTTGGTAAGATTTCTTGCTATATCTTAAAATGTAATGCCTTCAATCCTTCCCTGGAATGATGTTTTTGTTTTGTTTTTTTAAAGAGGGTTATTGATGATTTCTCAGGAAGGGACCTGGTGGGGTACTCTCTCCCTTTCCCAACTTTTTGGTAGGCAATAGACAACCTTTCTCTTTCCCAATTTGTAAATGCCTCAGGAACTAAAACTCAAGTCAAAATAAAAGTATTTAATAGGTGAGCTGCGGAGACAAGAATAGCAACAAATGATGGTGAGCAGATAATCCAGTGTAGGAAAGATCAAAAGAGTGGTGAGGCTTGGCTCAGTGGTCAGGCTGTTCTCCCAACACTTTGGGAGGCCTGGAGTTTAAGGCTAGCCTGGGCAATATAGTGAGAACCCATCTCTACAAAATATTTTTTAAAAAAATTAGCCAGGGACCGGGCGCGGTGGCTCACGCCTGTAATCCTAGCACTCTGGGAGACTGAGGCAGGTGGATTGCTCAAGGTCAGGAGTTCAAGGCTAGCCTGAGCAACAGTGAGACCCCGTCTCTACTAAAAATAGAAAGAAATTAATTGGCCAACTAAAAATATATAGAAAAAATTAGCCGGGCATGGTCGCGCATGCCTGTAGTCCCAGCTACTCGGGAGACTGAGGCAGGAGGATCGCTTGATCCCAGGAGTTTGAGGCTAGGCTGATGCCACAGCACTCTAGCCTGGGCAACAGAGTGAGAATCTGTCTCAAAAAAAAAAAAAGAATGGTGATATTTCACAACTGCTAGATTGATAGTTTAACTTGGGGGGAAGGTTCCCTCTAAAAACTGGATATTTGCTGAGCAAGTATAAGAAAATTCCACGTATTCAGTAATGTTTTCCAAACCCCATTTCTAGTAAGAAGCCAGTGGCTTGAAGCACTTGCTCTAATTTCTATATTCCATTAAACAACTGTGGAATTTCTTTTAATCCAAACACATGTGCAGCATTTGTAACTCTGCCCTTTAGTGACCTCTACCATCACCCGATCATTAATGATCCAAGTTGTAAGTGATTAGAATGGATGGCTGTGTTTGTAGGTTGTTTGTTGTTCTTAATGAATAGATTCATTGAATGCAATTAACCGTGCTCTTCTAGAACATTAGATCTGTTTTCTCATTCAGATTTTGTCATCTCCCCACTCTCCACCATGAAACCATGGCATAAATTGAATTAATTTATGTGGTATCTGCCATTTAAAAACCAGTTTAACGGTGGTCTCTCTCCTTCCGTTTTTGTTTTCAACATAGGACATGGATTTGATTGACATACTTTGGAGGCAGGATATAGATCTTGGGGTAAGTCGAGAAGTATTTGATTTCAGTCAGCGACGGAAGGAGTATGAGCTGGAAAAACAGAAAAAACTTGAACAAGAAAGACAAGAACAACTCCAAAAGGAGCAAGAGAAAGCCTTTTTTGCTCAGTTACAACTAGATGAAGAGACAGGTGAATTCCTCCCAATTCAGCCAGCCCAACACATCCAGTCAGAAACCAGTGGATCTGCCAACTATTCCCAGGTACAGAGTGCTCAGTTCTTGGGAAAGTATATGGTTGTATTTAAGGGAATACTGACCCAGGGATTAAAATATCTAGATTTGAGTTGCAGCTTTGGCTTTCACTATGTGTTTTACTTACCTTATCAAGTCTATTTCCCAACCTCAGCCTCCTGATGAGTTCAGTACCTGACCTACTTACCTCGGAGTTATCATAAGGATTGGGAGGACATACATTACATGAAAGAGCTTTGCAAACTATAGAAACATCCTGTAAGGATCAAACAGCAGCAACAGAAGTAGTGGCAGTGGAACTAGGACTAGGGATTACTATAGTACTGTGGCAGGCACTGTTTTGAAGACTTAACATAAAGTGACTGATTCAATCAATATAACTACTCTATGGATTAGGTACCATTATCCTCATTTTATCTACAGATGAGCAGTTGAAACTCTCAAAGGTTAAATAATTTTCCCAGATCACTCAAAAAATTGGGGGAGCTAAGATTTGAACCCAGGTAGTCTGGTTTGAGTCCGTGCACCAAATTCATTTCTAAAATAAGAGAAATATTAACTAGATTTTAAACATTTTACAAACATAAATAATGAGTCTTTAGCTTGGCAATGGAACATTTAACAATTTTTTTATTCCTTTATATCTTTCCCTTTTATCCAGGTTGCCCACATTCCCAAACCAGATGCTTTATACTTCGATGACTGCATGCAGCTTTTGGCAGAGACATTCCCATTTGTAGATGACAATGAGGTATAAAACATTTGATTAACAGCAAAATTACATCAAACATATTCTATATATAAGTCCCTTTAATGTGTCTCAATTTAAAAGAAAATTTAAAAACTTAGGAAATTTTTTATCAAGGAAATAGTCTGTCAAGGAAACCTTGGACTATAGATAACTTTACAATTAAACAAAAAGGACCCTCATACAATACAAAATCAAACCCCTTTACTATAGTATAGCCAGAAACATGGATCAGCATAACCATGGAAACCAATAATTCATTATAGGTATCTAAAAATTTGGGGGGGGTAAAGAGCAAGACTTGTTCAATTAACAATTTTAATAAATCTGTTGTATTTGAAGCACTATACTAGATATATAAATTAAATCCTAAAAGTTGTCATTTTGAAGTTATTT
Organism: Cheirogaleus medius; assembly: GCA_008086735.1. Taxonomy (NCBI): domain Eukaryota; kingdom Metazoa; phylum Chordata; class Mammalia; order Primates; family Cheirogaleidae; genus Cheirogaleus; species Cheirogaleus medius. The sequence continues at coordinate 22,843,777 of VBSM01001562.1, read as the reverse complement.
ACCTTCAGATGCATAGGATAAAACAGTTAAGCCAGTAAAGAGTAAACTTAGAGCCAGTTGGTTGGAGAAAAAAGATTTGTTTCATTATATACAAATAGGGGCCATAATGGTCAATAAGCAGAGAAATATAGAACTGTAGCTGATTGCACTTTAAAGTGTGTGATAGTGCCTTAGAGCTCACTCATCCACTGTTGGTAGCAGACTCATATGGATAAATGCCTTGTCAATTTCAGGTTTCTTCGACTACGTTTCAGTCACTTGTTCCTGATATTCCTGGCCACATTGAGAGCCCAGTCTTCGTTGCTTCTAATCAGACTCAGTCATCTGAAACATCTGCTGCTCAGATAGCCGTTGATTTAGACAATATGCAGCAAGATATTGAGCAAGTTTGGGAGGAGCTATTATCCATTCCAGAATTACAGGTAACTAAGATCTAATGTAATACTGAAGCTGCTATTTTATATTCAGTGCCTTTTGAATTAGTCATTCTGATTATTATTTACATGCTACCAACTTATAGAAAGGATTGGAGGGTGCTTTTAAATTAGTCATGAGAGTAGTTAAATGGGCTGGATATCTTGAAGATAGAACTTTATAAACCTAAAGTTTGATCTAGGAACTCTGAAAATATATAAATATCTGTTGGAAATGGGAATTATCTCTGAATTTAGAAGAGAAAAGCATGGAGAGGATAGGGGTAAGCAGAGTTTACCTAAATTTACCATCAGAGATTATCATAACTATTAAAAATATAAACTTGATTCATATAGTATAAACTTCTTTTCCATGCAGTGTCTTAATATTGAAAATGACAAGCTGGTTGAGACTCCCATGGTTCCAAGTCCAGAAGCCAAACTGACAGAAATTGACAACAATTATCATTTTTACTCATCTATCCCCTCACTGGAAAAAGAAGTAGGTAACTGCAGTCCACATTTTCTTAATGATTTTGAGGATTCCTTCAGCAGTATCCTTTCCACAGAAGACCCCAGCCAGTTGACAGTGAACTCATTAAATTCAAATGCCACAGTAAACTCAGATTTTGGTAATGAATTTTATTCTGCTTTCATAGCAGAGCCCAGTATCAGCAACGACATGCCCTCATCTGCTACTTTAAGCCATTCACTCTCTGAACTTCTAAGTGGGCCCATTGATGTTTCTGATCTATCACTTTGTAAAGCTTTCAACCAAAACCACCCTGAAAGCACAGCAGAATTCAATGATTCTGACTCTGGCATTTCACTGAACAAAAGTCCTAGCATGGCATCACCAGAACACTCAGTGGAATCATCCATCTATGGAGACACACCGCTTAGCTTCAGTGATTCTGAAGTAGAAGAGCTAGACAGTGCCCCTGGAAGTGTCAAGCAGAATGGTCCTAAAACACAGCCTGTACATTTGTCTGGGAATGCAGCGCAACCCCTATCACCATCTTGGGGGTACAGTGCTCCAGTGCATGATGCCCAGTGTGAAAACACACCAAAGAAAGAATTGCCTGTAAGCCCTGGTCATCGGAAAACCCCATTCACAAAAGATAAACATTCAAGCCGCTTGGAGGCTCATCTCTCGAGAGATGAGCTTAGAGCAAAAGCTCTCCATATCCCATTCCCTGTAGAAAAAATCATTAACCTCCCTGTTGATGACTTCAATGAAATGATGTCCAAAGAGCACTGCAATGAAGCTCAACTAGCATTAATTCGAGATATACGTAGGAGGGGTAAGAATAAAGTGGCTGCTCAGAATTGCAGAAAAAGAAAACTGGAAAATATAGTAGAACTAGAGCAAGATTTAGATCATTTAAAAGATGAGAAACAAAAACTGCTCAAAGAAAAAGGAGAAAATGACAAAAGCCTTCATCTACTGAAAAAACAACTCACCACCTTATATCTTGAAGTCTTCAGCATGCTACGTGATGAAGATGGAAAACCTTACTCTCCTAGTGAATATTCCCTGCAGCAAACAAGAGATGGCAATGTATTCCTTGTCCCCAAAAGTAAGAAGCCGGATGTTAAGAAAAACTAGATTTGGGAGGATTTGACCTTTTCTGAGCTAGTGTTCTTTTGTGCTGTTATACTAAAAGCTCCTACTGTGATGTGAAATGCAGAAATACCATACTTTATAAATAATTCTATGCAAAATTATAGCCAAAACTAGTATAGAAAATAATATGAAACTTTAAAAAGCATTAAACTATCAGTATGTTGAATCAGTAGTTTCACTTTAACTGTAAACTTAATTTCTTAGGACACCATTTGGGCTAGTTTCTGTATAAGTGTAAATACTACAAAAACTTTTTATTTATACTGTTCTTATCTCATTTGTTACATTCATAGAATTTATACAATGGTATGACATCTGGCTAAAAGCAAATTGTTGTGAAACTAACCACTATGTACTTTTTTATAAATACTGTATGAACAAAAAATGACTTTTTATATTAAATTGTTTAGCTCTGGCAAAAACAAGCAATTTCAAGAGCTGGTACTAATAAAGAAATATTATGACTGTTAAATTATTTCTTTGAGATTCCTTTGAGTTTATTCGCACAGTAGTATTTTCCAAAGAAAATTTAACATGTCTAGATATTATACATTTTCAGAATGTTTTCAAAAATATGAAAAGCATTTTATATTAAATTTCTGGTCCAGGTTTATAGAGAAATAAAGTATACCAAGAAGATATTTTGGCCAGGCGTGGTGGTGGCTCACACCAGAGTGCTCCTGGCACTCTGGGAGGCCGAGGCAAGTGGATCCCTCAAGGTCAGGAGTTCGAAACCAGCCTGAGCAAGAGCAAGACCCCCGTCTCTACTAAAAATAGAAAGTAACTAATTGGCCAACTAAAAATATATAGAAAAAATTAGCCGGGCATGGTGGCACATGCCTGTAGTCCCAGCGATTTGGGAGGCTGAGGCAGTAGGATCGCTTGAGCCCAGGAGTCTGAGGTTGCTGTGAGCCAGGCTAAGGCCACGGCATTCTAGCTTGGGCAACAGAGTGAGACTTTGACTCAAAAAAAAAAAGATATTTTATCTCTCCTTCAACAGCAGGTACCTCTTAACCCAAGAAAATGTTATACGTTGACATGAAAACATATTTGTTTATTCCAGTCAATAGATACATTGCGTACTATACACTAGGCACTGTTTGATGTACAAAGGACAAAACCCAATATGCCTGTCCTCCTGGAACTTATACTCTAATGAAGGGGAGATAGCAAGCATACCACATCCTTAGGATTGGGCAGATCAGTAAAAAGCATCACAATTTAAAATAAGGTTACAAATAGGAAGAGCCTTATTGAGGTGGCAACATTTGAAAGTGTGCAAGTTAAGAGCATTGCAGACAGGATACAGCAAATCCAAAGGCTAAGGCATGTTTAAGAAAAAAAAGACAATGTGGCTGAAGAAAGGGATGGGGAGAGTAAGTCAGGAAGGATAGAGTTTGGGGCATGGCACAGAGCGTTACAAGCCTACAAGCTGCTGGTGGTGGTAAGAGTAGCATCTGACTGGTTTTTAAAAGTTCTCTCTGGAGTCTGTGCCTGCTGGCAGTTACTGTGGCACTTTCTGGTAAAGGCCAGTGGCTGAATTGCCCTCCCATCAGGGGCAGAGGGAGCTGAACCTGAGCCATGGCCAGTACAGTGGTAGCAGTTGGACTGGCCATTGCTGTTGCAGAATTTGCAGACTGTCGTTTTGCAAGCCATGAAGCCTTAAATGTTTTTTAAATCCTACCTTTTAAATCCTGCCTTCAGTGGTGGCTATTACAGAGATGAGTTTGAATCCAAAATGACAAAATTGGAAGCCTTAATACTGCCCTACTGCCAATAAAAGAAAAACAAGAGATGCCCATTGACAAATTACGGTCTTAAGTCACCCAGACAAAAGGCTCTTTAGCAGTAAAAAAGAAAAATCACTGAAGTTAATCATTTACTAGGTCAAGCTAAAAAATTTATGTATGAACTTTAAATATGTATGAGCACCAGCCTGTTATAAAATGCCTCAGAGATACAACTTAAAGTTCCCTCTGACTTGTGTGTTGAGAATAGACTAGAGGGAAAGGATGGAAACAGGGAGTCCAATTGGGAGGCTCATGCATTATGATGGCTTGTCTAGGGTGATAGCAGAGATAGTCAGAGACATTGGATTGTGCATGTTGCAAGGGTTACTAGAATGATTGTGAGAATCAAGGCATTGAACATCTTTAAGGACTGAGTTGCCCAGGCAGGGACAGTGAAGTCTGGATTCAGGAGAGAGATCCAGGTGGGAAGTCTGTTCACTTTTGGACATATTGTGAAATCTAACAGATATAGAGTATAAAAACAAGGCACTCAACATTTTTTGAAAATCTGCATATTTTCCAATAAACCATTCAGTTATCAGTTCATGATATTCATCTAAGCAGCTGTTTGTCATTTGTTCATGTTTTGCTTTGCCTTTTTAAAGTGGGGAAATGATGGGTATTCACCTGAGTATTCAAATATGTTTAGAATAAGCACGTGTGAATTATTCACTGAAGAGCCACATCAATCCATTAGGAGCAACATAGTATAGTGGTCTGCTGGCTCTAGAACTAGACTGCCTGGGCTTGCTGCTGCCAATTCCTAGAATGGCCTCTTTTAGGCATGTTTCCTTATCTATAAAACATACAAGTACTCAGGTCACTCCACAAAAAAGCACTGCCTAGCTGACAGTAAACACTCTAAATGATTAGGTGTTTTGTCAATTTTCTTTAGCCTTCTATTAGGATGCTTTTTAGTTACAAGTGAGGAGAAACCAGTCGTATTAGCTTAAGCAATTTTGACTCAGATGACTGGAAATCTCAAGGTTGAAAATAACTCCAAGGTCTAATGGATGCAGGGATTCAAATGTGAAGATTCTGTGTCCCAAGTATTTTTCTCATGCTATCCAGGAAATTCCTCCAGTGGTGGTGGTAGTTAGATGGAGGATCCTGGCAGAAGACATCACTTTTCCAATCTTTAAAACATTCCCAAGTCTTAAAGTGAGTTCATAGCAAGCTCAGCAGCATCCCCATATTAAACACCTGGAATCGGCTAGTACTTACAAGTGGGAAGAGCATTGTTGGGCAGACAAGAACAGATTTTATCTGCATTCTTTTGAGTTAATCAAACTTCAAAATATTTCGCCCAATTCATACAAGATAACTGACCATAGAACCGTACAGTACCTAAAAATACTCCACTGCAGTACTAAGCATACTGCATTATGTAGATAGTTACAATTTCAAATATAACAAATCCTAACTTACCCATAACAAAAAATAAAACCATGTTTTCATCTCTCAATATGCATTTGAGTTAAGAACCTTATAACTGTCCTTGGATTAACTTTGGCTACCCAACTGTTAAACCTTACTTGACTTCAGTTTCTGAGTTTAATTCTTTAGTTTAAAATTGTGTACATATGCCTTTTACATTGAAGTATTGTCAAACCCTGTATTAGAAATGTTAACCGCATGGATTGTTATTTTAAAAAAACCTATTTTCTTGCCAAGATTTCTCAAGCTTGTTTTTGAAGGGGGTCTGCTCAAATGTAATTGCCTTACCAAAGACTATATCTCAACTCTATGTGTGTGTGTGGGGGAAACATTCAACACTGACATCACTTCCTTATCACCCATTAACATTTTAGGTATGATTCGGTATATCCTTAATGCAGTATCCATCACATTACCAAAAATATTATCTTTAGGGACCAGTAGACACAGGTACTATGTTAAGCTCTTTAAGCCCATTATTGAATTTAATTTCTAGATTGAGGGTGGAGTGCTATACCCACTTTACAAAAAAGAAATTAGGTTATGAACAGGAGTTCTTAGGTAGAATTTAGATCTGAGAATTCTGACAAAGTCACCTCTTTTTCAGTAACATTTAATGAAATTTAACACTGCCTTCAATATTCTAGGCAACAAACTATGATATTTAAAGCACAAATTAGACCGCTGTTGCAAATGTCAGACTATCATTTATGCATCACAACTTCAAAGTTAGAAGTCAGTCACTAGACCTCAATGTTTAAAGCATGTTAGAAGTCAGTCACTAGACCTCAATGTTTAAAGCATGTTTTAAAAGTCACCAACTATAACCCTTTTCATGTAATATTTAAGTAATTCTACCTATTTCATACATATAAAATCACTAACATTTTAAGGGGTCCACTGGCATTACCAATGACAACATTAAAGTTAACCCACAAGTATCTTTTCCGAGCTCACAAGAGTTCTGTATTTAAGTTTCTGACAGGCAAAACCTGGTATATAAGAATAAGACTAACAAGGCTGAGGCGGGTGGATCGCTCAAGGTCAGGAGTTCAAAACCAGCCTGATCAA
>VBSM01001562.1:22783137-22795303 GCA_008086735.1 Cheirogaleus medius | reverse complement strand
GACAGGTTGTCGCTCTGTCCTCTGTCACCTGGGCTAGAGTGCAGTGGCACCATCATAGCTCACTACAACCTTAAGCTTCTGGCCTCAAGTGATCCTCCCACTTCAGTCCCCCAAAGTGCTAGGATTACAGGTGTGAACCACCATGCCCAGCCTTAAGAAACATTTTGACAATAAAAAAAAATATTCCATACAAGGAATGGTGACCAGAAATGAACTTAAGTGGGAAACTAAAACAAACAAAAAGCTCTTCACTTTTCTTTGAAGTGAGTGCATTGTTAAAAGATCAGGGCTCTTTCCTCAGTGTAATACAGCTCTACTATGAGCAGCCTCTCCAAGTCTGTTCAATGACTGTCTTGGGAACGATCAATTGTGATCTGCCCTTTAGAGCTGGTAGCACTAATTCCTGCTGCCAGCTTCAGCTCAGACACAACGGGAAAACAATTCCCCAATGTTAGAATTGATCACATTGATCTATTTTTCTGTAGCTCTAGTCGTTGCAAGAAATGATGATTATACAGCCAAACTCACTTGAATGTAATCCCTAGATTCCGTCAACCTTTCTATCTCTGTATCTTATGTTTCTGGGACTGTTAGTGAGACATCATAGCAGATAATATAAATTTGAATTTTGTGGTGTTTCTTTCAAGGTAGCCAGATGAGCAAGTGCATGGCATGAATACAAAGCTTGTTGAAGGTTATAATGAGGACAGTTATCTCATAATCTCTAACCAACTGGGGTGTTGGGGAAGGAAAAAAGCTCCTATCCAACAACTAAGTAAATTAAGGTGGTCTCAATCTCTCATCATTCACATTGATCAGTATTCTGACTACTTCTGCATTTTTATAAAAAATGGGGAGGGGTCAGTGCAATCCCATCACCTCCACATTTGTAAAAGGAGTTCTTGAGAGTTAGGACAGAATGGAAGTCCCTTGTGTCCCCTGGTGTGGTGAAACAGCCTACAACTTTTGACTGGGCCTCATGCAGTCTTCATTTATTCCCCTTCCCTTACAGCTCTGGACGAATCCATGTGACCAAGTTCTGGCCTAAGGCATCCAAGTGGAAGGGAGACAACTTCTGGGGCATTCTTTAAGGGGCAGTACACCCTTTGCCTCTTCACCCCTTTCTGCTTCCTGCTGCTTGGAGCATGCACATGACCACAGCTGGACAGCAAGACAGAAGACCTTGGTTCCCTAAAACCTTGGATCACTCTGTCAGTCTTGGCCTTCCCACTCAGATTTTTGTGTGAGAAAGAAATTTTTTTTTTAAATTTATTTTATTTTTTTTTATTTCAGCATATTATAGGGGTACAAATATTACGGTTATGTATATTGCCCATGCCCCCCTCCCCCCGAGAAAGAAATTTAACCTGTGGCTTAACACAACAAAAATTTATTTCTTGGTCGCACATGTCCAATGCTGCTCAGCAGGTGACTCTGCTCATCATGGGTCCTCAGAGAGCCAGCCAGGTGTTCCACCTCAACCAATGCTTCCACTATGGCTGGGACGGGCAAAAGGAATGTAGTGAATTGTATACTGTTAAAGCTTTTGCCTAGAAATAACACATGTTACTTTGTTGGCTAATGCAAATCACATGACCATATAACTTCGAAGGGGGTTGGGAGGTACAGTCTGACTGTATGCCCCAAAGGAAGGGAAACCAGAATATGTGGGCAGTCCTAATGACTATTATAATTTCTATCTTGTTTAAGCTACTGTTATTTTGGGTTTTCAGCCACTTGTATTTGCACTGAATCTCAATTAATGTAGGAGTGGTCACATCAATGCTATGACAAGTAGGTTTAAACCAAGTCCTCTGGCCAAACTTGGTGGCTCATACCTGTAATCCTTGCACTTTAGGAGGCCAAGGTGGAAGGATCCCTTGAGGCCAGGAGTTCGAGACCAGCTTGAGCACGAGTGAGACCCCATTTCTACAAAAAATAGAAAAATTAACCAGGCGTGGTGGCTCACGCCTATAGTCCCAGCTCCTTGGGAGACTGCAGCAAGAGGATCACTTGAGCCCAGGAGTTTGAGGTTGCGTTGAGCTATGATGATGCCACTGCATTCTAGCCGGGGTGATAGAGTGAGACCCTGTCTCAAAAAAAAAAAAAAAAAAAAAAATTAAATAAAAAATAAAAACCCCTAAGTTCTCTAATGAAGACTGTTGCTGGGAGTACACCTTATACTCAGTGAGATATGCAGGGGTCACTCCTAGGGGCTTTTCTGGGAAGGAAAAGTCACATCTTTCTTAAGATTGCCAGTCACCCTTGAATCACTGAGGTCTAGTACATTTGTGGCAATTCTCGAAGAATTCCTGTTCCTATAGTTTGTGTTACCACCTCTAGCTCCTTCTAAGTCTAGGAAATGTTCCCTATTCTTTTGAAAAAGCAACTCTAGTCTTGCTCTATTCTGCTTTGTTCCTACATTCAAACCTTAGTCCTTGAGATTTGTCATTTTGCCCAGCAGCTCCAAAGATGTCCTTACCACCTTCAATTTGGTAAACGTCATCACTTGACCCTACTACACCCTCCAAAAACAGACAAATGGTTGTTCTATACCTATTGTCTTTATTCTCTCTCTGCTCCCCTTTTCTGAAACCCCCATTATGACGATTCTATTTATACTACTCCACTGAAACTATCTAAAAAGCCATTAATGGCTTTTATTGAGAAGCATTTGTCCAAAATTCTGGAATTTCCTAGAAACATGCTTTTATATATTGTATATAGTGGGCTAATGGTTTTTAGTAAAACCCTGTGGAACCCTTTTAGCATTTGAGTAGCACAGCAATGCATTCTCATCTGCTACAGGTAAAATCTCATGTCTGTCTGCCCCTGCCCCAAACACAGGAACCATCTGCAGTAGAAGATGTGACATATTTATTTGTTTAAACCAGATATATTTTGCAACACATGCATTAGATTTGCAATAGAGTGTTTATTTACTTGATGTAGGTGTGATCTAGAAGCAGGCACAGTTCATTCAAAAACAAAAAACAACAAAACCTTTTACAGCTTAGTCTCACAGAAAAAATTCTTTAGATTATTAACAGAGGAAGTCTTTATTTTTACTGGGGAGCTAGACCATACATAGAACGGATGATACTTGCTCTTTTGCAGTCTCATTGTTAAGCAGCAAAGAGGAGTTGTATCAGATTTGAATATGAAGGACAAAAGCAGCTCTGGAGATACAAAGTGATAGTCTATGTTACAGGTTTAACACACTCATTTAATTTCATTGGAAAAAATAATGAAACTGGTGAAAAGTATTTATGGAACCGGAGGAGAGCATATTTTGCTGGTTTTACTTTATGTTTGAAGTTTGGGGTATAGCTCTGCCCATAAATACTGAAATGCCTAGCATAAAGAACGCAGCCTGGGGCATACCCCATAAAACTTACAGTGCAATTAAATGAGCAATTTCCACTGGAAATAAAACAGGCATGTTGAGTGGAATATGAATTAAACTGCGTATGACTCAGGCCTGCACTAGGCTTTGTAGAAAGACCTGCTGGTTTCAGTAGCACCTGATGCAGTCCATCTATAGGTCAAGGCCAGTAAGTAACAAAATATAACTGTAGTTAGCATGGAGACCAGGGCATTCCAAATTGTGGTTAATGTAGTTCCCCTGTCAGTATGTCTGCTGAAAAGGCCCGGCAAAATTACTACTGATGGCAAAGGATTAAATCTGACCTTTCCTTACACTACAGACATACTGAGCTGCTGTGGTTGTGTTTGCTATGTAGAATTTTTGACACCTCCCTCAAACTTTATTATCACTTTCTGAATGTTTTCTCCTGCATCAAAGTCGCCCAGGTGTCAGAAGAAGATTCCTAAAGGAGATTTCAACTGGAAAACCGAAAAGACATCAAAACAAACATTAGTTCATGTTACAGACCACTTTTTGCTCTGGTTTATCTCTGGGACCTTTTTGAGGGATTTAAGGACAATGGTTCACTGATATCCTGAGGGAAAAATCAGTTCAGGAAAGGATTTAGAACTTGCCTTTAAGGAATCCTATGTATGAGTTTGGCTGATAAGGAGAGAAAACATGTTTTAATTTTATTTGTAGTATAGGATAAAGCAAGATAAAGCTTAGCATTCTTTCTGTGAGGAATTAGGGTAAGGGTGAGAAAGGAAAGCTTGGCATTTTCCTGGCTATGAAAACCAGAGGATGCTGAGCGTGGTGGCTCACGCCTGTAATCCTAGCACTCTGGGAGGCCGAGGTGGGTGGATCGCTCAAGGTCAGGAGTTCGAAACCAGCAACCAGCCTGAGCAAGAGTGAAACCCCGTCTCTACTAAAAATAGAAAGAAATTAGTGGGCCAACTAAAAATACATAGAAAAAAAATTAGCCAGGCATGGTGGTACATGCCTGTAGTCCCAGCTACTCAGGAGGCTGAGGCAGGAGGATCACTTGAGCCCAGGAGGTTGAGGTTGCTGTGAGCTAGGCTGACGCCATGGCACTCTACTCAGGGAAACAGAGTGCGACTCTGTCTCAAAAAACAAAACAAAAAAAAACAGAGGAAAGCTCAGAGAGACCAGATCCTTCCCTTCCTCTCTTCTCCTAAGTGACTTTGACCTCCACAGTCACAAAAGTAAGTGAAAAGGTGTGGGGCTAGCGATAGAGCATGTGATTCGAATGAATATTACCAGCCATTTAATAAGTTCACAGGTCAAACTATAAAGTATTTCTTTTAAAATTATAGTATTTCACTGTAGTTTTGTCTGAATTTACCTTCTCTTGCCAAAATAGTGTCTGTCATTTTTCTAACAATAAAAATGTGCTACATATATATGAAATCTTCCCAAATGAAAAATAATATTTTCCATAGCAACATATGCCGTACTTTGAATTCTTTGCATTCGATTTTGTTCTATCCAGACCTATACTCAGCATACCTTACTTGCATAAGGATAATTTATATCGTGAACCAGCCGCGCTGTTTCCTGCTCATTGGTCCAGGGGCCGTCTTTCCCTAAAGTGAGCAATGTGATGTGTGTTTGGATGGTTGGCCAGCTCCTCCTGCAGCCATGGAAGAGTCTGGAAGGGCAGTGTTCTGCTTGTGCAAGAAGGGGGAAAGTTAGGATGAGAAATCCAAAAGCTGAGCTCTTGGAACATGTGTGGCAAGAAGAGGAAAGCTGAAGCTCGTTAGGAGGAAAGGGTGTGTAAGAGTGAATTAGGGGCTAAGCAGTAAAAGCAGCTTTCTGTGTGACCCTGATGGGTCGGACATTTCTTAGACTAAACGCATAATAAAAAAGGCACTTTATTTAGGTTAACAGAGCATTATATAACCGGAAAGTTTTACAGTTTTATATGTATAGAGAATAGTTTGTGGAGAAAAAAAAAAAAGACTTCTCCTCGGTTTATTATTTGGGTAAGATTTTTAAAAAAAAACCCCACGAATTCTTTAAAGATGTATTTCTTTCTTTTTATTTTTAAAGACAAAGACTTGAAGACATAAAATGGAGTTATTTTCATCGGAACGGTAGCCTGTTTACTGCTGCTTTACTGCATGTTCATAGTTAAAATCATTTCATGTTTTCCTCGAATAACTACGATCGGTTTGAAAACAGCTTTGTTAATGAGCAAGATATGACGCAATATATCACTGCATCTTTAGAGCTCTGGCGCCAGCTAGTGGTAGCAACAGGGAGCCGCCCTGTCGCTGTCCGATCGCAGGAGGCGTCGGTCTTCTCGCCTCCCCTGGTCCCTCGTCCTCCTCATTTTTTTCCCCCCATCAACATAATGGGGGAATCATTGCAGTGTGTCCAGAGAAGAGCAGACGGGATTATAGATGAAAGTAGAGAAAAACGGTGGGCAGGGGCAGAGAGAGGAAAGGCCAGACAAATGCAATCGTTTCTCCAAAGGATTTCAGAAGAGATCATTTATTTGAAATATTCCTGCCATGTTGATGGAGCAGCTCAGGCTTTTGCCAGTGAATTTTTAGCCTTTTGTTTTTCATTTGTAGATATATTTGAATATATACTTAGGACATGTAATAACTATGGAGCTTCACCACAAACACAGCACTGAGGACATGTTGTAAGTGTAAATTTGTGTTCATTTTTAAGTAGCAAATATTTCTACTGTGAACAGGCTCTGTTACCTCCTCACTGGTACGACTCTAAGATGAATAACTCTCAAATGGTTAATAAAGCAGAAACCTCTTTAGATGATATTTGTAGCTGGTACACTATGAAAAAAATATAAAAATTCCAGGCAAAAGATACTTTCTTTGGGATGTATGAAGTAGATTTAAGCTTGGAGTCCAATTCTATTTTATTCTCAAATAGAAATAGGTTATGATGATTTGCAGGAAAACTGAAAACATGCAGTATTTATTTTAAGAACAAAGAATCTTTGGCAGGCTATTTTTCTCATTTAATTAAGCCATAACTGATCTTACTAGGGTTATGGAGGGACTTCAAATGCTAATAAATAAAACCTGAAACTGAGACATTTCTTTCACTAAATAGCAGGAGCTGTTTATAACTCTATTACTTATTGCCAAAATCAATTATTATTACTAATATTCTATGTGGAAATTATTATGAAAACAAGCTGAAGGTTATAAAGAAGACCTTTTCTTTTTAAATGTCATTCATATTATACATCTATATTTATGCCAGTTATAGAGAATAAGGATAATCTGAATTGAAACTTCTTACAATAATATTTTTGGAAGGCAGATCTAGTTTAAGAGGAGGTGTCAGGAAGGAAAAATTGTCAGTCTTAATTCACAGTCTAATTTGTGTTACTGTGCTATTGGAGAAATAACATTTAAAATCTGTGTGAAACATTAGATGGTAAAATAGCTGCTCTTGGTGTTGGTGTATGAGATTTACATAAACTACTATTTTAAGCATATTTTAAACTTTTGCTAAAAACTGCATATTTTATGTTAAAAATTCACCTAACTTGGTTACCAACCAAGTTAAAGTGTTGACATTTTCCCTTTGATTTTAATCATCTTATAATTCTTAGTATATGATAAGGCCCTGGTTAAAAATCTTAAAATCTCCAGCTCACCTGGTCTTCTCTGTGTCTCTTTTATCTTTTTTTTGAGTTGGAAACCGAACTTATGTAATTAAACTCTTATTTGAGTTTCAAATCACTACCCGAAAAGGAGTACTACTATTTTTTTTTTTTGGAAAAAAAACTTTAATGTTCTATCAATGACAGTGGATTAATTGAAAGTGAATTGAATGATAGAGTTGAATTGTCATAAAATTTTGAGACTTACAGCAAAATAAAATAATTTATGCTTTTTTAAAACAGCTTTGTGGTATGTAAGTACTTATTTTAAGTGCTGAGTTTGTGATTAGGTCTATCTTTAAAACTGTTTAATGGTTGCCTTAAAATATTTTGATGCCTACTATAATCCTTATATAACTTCCCATATGCTACCAAGTAAATGCTTTGAAATGTCATTCCATCTTAATTTGAAATTTACTCATAAAGATTTCAGGATTTATCATCTGAGTTTAATTTCTTATTACTTTTTTGATATTATAAAATTAGAAATTAACTCTATATTGCAAATGAACACATTTGAAGGAAGGAAAACATACCTGAGTATATGTATATTTTCCCTCTTTAGAGATTGCTGCTCTGACTTTGAAATAGTGTTATCAGCAAATAATCAGTTCATCTAATTTGAATCCTCCTTCATTTGAAATACTCTATCAAATTTTTACAAAAAAAAGTAAACATAGGATATCATTTTTACTGGGGGTGGGGTGGGGAGGATGGTTTGTTCCTGAATGTGACAAGATAAAGACAAACTTACAAATAAGGGCACTCACAGATTCATTCTGATACTTACATTTGAAAAGCCAGGGCATACTAAAATGTATATATAGGAATAATTAAATATTTTTTTTGGCCTCTAGACTACATGGTTGTGAAATATAACAATCTTCCCTCACAGAGTGTTACTGAGGCCCTCTACAGACCCTCCCATCAGGAGACATTGGCACCGGGTGAGGGGGACACATCTGCCGGCAAAGTACTGCAGATGGTTCCCCTCATTAGCCTACAGAACTCCAAGCAGCCATCACGGAGGAGGCTTGGGATCTCTCTTGGACAAGATGTTAAGCTAGCCTCCTGTTCAATGTCATTACTGTTTCTCCAAAATAATCTCCTTAGTGCGCCCTGTTGGGCTGGGGCTAGTCTACACGGTCGGTCGTACTTGCAGACATTAGAGATGGCAGCACTGTGCCCAACTTGCCCAAGGGCATTGCATGATTTTTAGATTTGAAAAAGTTCCACAGCAAGTCAGACTTGGAAAACTTCTTAATCTAAATGTAGTAGCAGGACAGCCTTGATGCTCCCTGGAAACTCATTAGTGCAGTTTTTAAAATTCCAGGCAAGACTCACCTTCGTGTTCACACTTACTTATTACATTAAATGCATTGGCGGTTTCATTTCTCCTCTTCCCCTTGACCCACTGATTTATTGACATAATGGTATTTTAATTTTGTTTTGTTTACCCTTTGTTTATTAATCAGCCTTAAAACCAGGGCACCAAGCCCTGGCAACCGGAAATGTTAGTTAAGTTTAGCAGTAGAAACAGCAGGGGGAGCCCATACTGTTTTATGGTCTGCAGTTTCTCTGGCTGGATTATTATTATAATAATTATTATAGTTGTTTTACATTTATAACATAGATGTTTACAATCGGTGTACATGTATAACATAGATGTTTAGAACGCAGACAATCACCATGTGCTAGACTGTTGCAATTTTAAGTCACAGAGAGTCAATTTTTATTCTTTAATTATATGAAATTATCTGGCTACCACTAAGAATAATTGATAGGCAGGAACTTGGCAGTAAGTTTTCTTCCTTGTCTTTTAATCCAGGGAAAATCCTGTTCCAAATTTTGTTATTTCTTGTAAAATGAAATCAGCTAAAGTCCCTATGTAATCTCTGTAGCTATTTTTTGGCATTTTTAGCTGCAGTTTTTTTTTTCTTCCTGAAATAAAGAGAAGTTAAAATGTACCATCTGACATGTTTTTGAGATTGTGATGGTGAGAGGAGAGGTCCTATTGTAATCACTGGGTATTCTTTTTTTTTGAGACAGAGTCTCACTCTGTTACCCAAGCTAGAGTGCCGTGACGTCAGCCTAGTTCTCAGCAACCTCAAACTCCTGGGCTCAAGCAATCCTTCTGCCTCAGCCTCCTGAGTAGCTGGGTCTACAGGCATATGCCATCATATCCGGCTATTTTTTCTATATATTTCTAGTTGTTCAATTAATTTCTTTCTATTTTTAGTAAAGACGGGGTCTCGCTCTTGCTCAGGCTGGTCTTGAACTCCTGACCTCGAGCGATCTGCCCGCCTTGGCCTCCCAGAGTGCTAGGATTACAGGCCTGAGCCACCGCTCCTGGCCATCACTGGATATTCTAATATGGCCCAGACTTAGTTTTCAATTTTAAAGCTAATAAAATACAGAAGACCAGTGGCCTTTAATATTTTTTTCTGATGCTTGATGAGGTCTTTGGGTCAGTAGGTTTTCACTACTGTAAAATAATTCAGAATATCTGAATTACTTTTTGCTCTCTAAATAAACCCAATGTCTATGGGCATACATTTTATATATTGTAGCGCATCCTATATTATTCTGCTCTGTTGGAGGGGAAGCAACTCTAGTGTGATATTCACATGCCTGAATTGGCAAGCCTGCCAGTAATGTCAGAAAAATCACCTCACAATGTGATTCATTCATGTTAAGAAGAGTTTTGTAAAGTTTATATTTTTTTTATTATTTTATATTTAAATATTTTTTTCTCTTTTTTTAATTAATATTTTTATTTTTTAGAAAAGTGTCATACAATAAACAGTTTCTATTGAATAATTTTTGGATTTCATAAGAAACAGCTTAAAACTAAGTGTCTATGTTGCCAAGGATATCCCATACTGGTGCAACACATACAATTGAAAAAATTAAGAATAATTAATTTTTTTTCTTTTTTGCCAAAACAGTGTAAGGCTTAAAATTCTATGAATCAACAATTCTGTAGATCAGTGTTTCTGGTTTTCTCCATGTTGAAATAAAAAAAGCAATCTCAGAGTGATCAGAAGACCTTAGGGAGGAGTAGTGTCTGAGGAGGCCTTGCAGGTTGAAGGAATTTTATGGGGATGGTGGTGGGGTGGGATGTGTAGTTATGAGAGGGGAAGTTACTCAAGGCAGAAAGAAGTTCATAAGCAAAGGAGCAGTGTTGGAGAGGGGCCCCAGTTAGACTAGGACATAGGAACTTTGGCTACATGCAGAGGAGTAATGGGCGATCTGTGATGTTTTGATGTACAGCTAGGCAGCTAACGCTTTATTCGAAAGGCATTGGGAGCCAGGAAGGGTTTTAGAGGGAGAGACGTATTAGGAATTATGTTCCAGGGAGATTGATTTGGTGACGGGCTACAGGATCCTTGAAGATTTAAACAAATGGATTTAACATCATCATTAAAAAGCAAAATAAAGAAGTTATAATATAAAGACACTCTTCACATAATTTTATTTATTTATTTTTAATTTTTATTTTTTAGAGACAGGGTATTGCTCTGTTGCCCTGGCTGATCTTGAACTACTGGACTCAAGTGATCTCTCCACCTCAGCCTCCCAAAGTGCTGGGATTACAGGTGTGAGCCGCCACGCCCCGGCTTCACATAATTTTATGATACGATAGAAAGTGCTTTTATGCCATCTTCCTTCATTAATAGAGTCAATGCTAAAATCCAGGAGAATAAGTCTGAGTACAGCTGTGTGTGGGTATTTTATTTCTGTGAATATTTATAATAACTTCTTACATTGGGGAGCATATTTTATTAATATTATTATAAATGCTAATGTATTTTGTTTTGTTCTTCTGTCAACGTGGTAAGGTTAACAGATGCTTATGATAAAGGTATTATAAGTTCCTCCCCCACCATGATCTCTTTTTGATTGCACTTGTAAATATAGATTTGTATATCAGATTGAAAGCTTATGACTGTTTCAGTATTTCCGTGAGGAATGGAGATTATCATTCTATGGCTACTTGTTTTAAATAAGCATTGAATTTCATTTTGTAGGTGTTTTACAGTGTGGTATCATAGTTTATTCAACTGTACACTCATAGAAAGCATTTTTTGGAATAAAATAAAATAAAGTGTCATCCAGTTATATTTAAGTGTTGTTTAGAAATATAGCTTTCTTTTCTAAAAAATTTATAATTTACAGACATAATATATTAATATTATATTCTACTTGATCCAGAGAGAAAGAGAAAAGGTATAGGAACATGAAGAAAGCAAAAGGGGGCTCTAATTACAGACAGACAAGAGATTTAAAACATTTTAGTACAATACTATATTTAAAAAATATTTAATGAAAATACAGTTTATATCGATAAATTTGAAAGCCATATACTATACTTTAAAAAGTACCATTAGGGGTGGGAAGAAGACCAATAAGACAATAATTTTCTTCTAAAGCATTTGACAAAAAGTGGGAACTTAGAATAGCTGCTCAGTGTTTAAACTCTTCTAATGCACTACACGTGTTTATCTGTTGAATTGATAATTACCACAATTCAAGCAACACATCATTTCTGGCTTATATGACTATAATTGTCATCTTTGACTTCCATGTCAATGTGTGCTTCCGTCTAACTTTATATAAATATATAGAGCTCTTTAGAGTCTGTGTTTGGCATTATCACAATTTTTGCTTGGCTCAGACAGGGCAAGTTGATTATCATTAAAGTGTTATTTATTTCTATTTTATTAAGCCCCTTTTACATTCATGTTACAGGTTAATTTATACTTTTATTTCATGCACTACTTGGCTTTACTGATTAATATGCCCCATGGCATTCAATAAAGTCAGGCGGTGGAGGAAATAAGAGTGGTATTAATTTCTAACATTGCTATAAATTTGCCTTAATAAAACTAGCTCAATAACATTACAGAAGTAATACAATGGATGCTTCCAAATTGTTAACAAAGATGCAACTAAACAATTTTCCTTCCTGAGTTTAACATAACCCTATTGCCTTTTCTTTGAAGTGTGCAAATGAAACCTGCCATATATTTTTTCCCTCTTTAAAAGGTAATCTAATAGTTAGATGATACTACAGTACAAAGCTCTCCATTTGGCTTTTTCCAATACCCCTTTTTTTTTTTTTTTTTTTT